>OX454525.1:162848495-164048495 GCA_949715645.1 Portevinia maculata | reverse complement strand
AATTTGGAAAAGGAGATGCCAATGCACGTTGGTCTTAAATGTTTGTAAATTGTAATGAGAAGGAAAGATTGAGCATGGTAGAGCGTTCCATATTAAGGATGCTTGGGGATTCGATCTCCTTAAGCATCCTTAGATTTACTCCTTAGTTATAAGCTCTAGTTTTTAGCCATAAATTTAGGTTTTAAGCTTTTAAGTCATTATTAAAGCTTGAATTAAGCCCAATAAATCTGAGTTTTGCTCCCACCAAAATTTAAAAAAATATTGCGGAAAGTAATTTCTAACCCCCTCCTCTTTTAATCGCTGTACCGCTTCCCTCAGTCCCAGCTATAAGTCTTAGTTTTTTAATTATTTTTAACGTTTTAAGACATGTAGCTTGAATGAAGCCGAATAAATGGTTGCATACGCCCCCACCAAAATTAAATTAAAAACAAAGGGACGGGCTACAGTCCGCTCGAGTGAACTGTTGAATACCCTATTCTTATTCCTATCCCTCATAAGTGGGCGTGACAAAAGTCTAAGTATGGTTGAATTGTTAAGAACGCTCTACATATTTTGTTTTATAACATTTAAAGGATTTTATCGAAAAAACGAAGCTTTGTAAAAAACGCCCCCTAGCTCAAACTTTGGTTTTCCAATAAAATTGTTTTATTTAATTGACACGCCAGTAGGCGGATTTAAAAAAAATACGCATGAGCATAAAGGGCCCCTAGAGAGTATATATTATATATTTCAGCTTCCTAGCTCAAACTTTGGATTTTCAAAAAAAAGTTTTTTTTCTTAAACTTGATTATTTCATGACCCTAGAGAGTATATGGTTAAAATTTCAGCTCTCTAGGTCTAGTTTAAAGGCCTGATTTTTGCCGACGGACGGACGGACGGACGGACGGACATTGCTAGATCGACATTGCTATCGATGCTGATCATAAATATAGTAACTTTTAGGGGTCTACGGGCAATATTAAGGTATGTTATAAACTATGCGTCAAAATTAATATACCCTTAGAATAGGGTATAATTAAGGGTGAACTGATTTGCATTCCTAGCATATCGGGTATTGCGGTTGAAACGTTTTAAGTGAGGAATACAACTAATTTCTATTTCGTTTGGGCTACGAGGGTTAAGTGATTTCGCGATCTCTCGATCACTTATGAGTCTTATCGCGTGTTTTTGAATTCTGTAGAGTAGCTCCAAATATATTATCGGTGCACCGGACCAGATATAAGCGTTTTACTCAAGCTTTGGACAGATGAACCTATAAATTGTAGCCAGATCAGAATAGGTGAAATATTTCTTCCATCGCTTAAGAAAGCCTAGATATTTCGCAGCGTTCTTGGCAACATCGAATATATGGTCATTCCGACGAAGGTTGTAATTAACGCACATACCAAGAATGGAAAGTCTTTCCATTTTAGCGATGCAAGCTCCATTCATGGATAATGGTACACTATTCGGGCTTCGCTTTAGTGAGAGGACACAGAATTGCGTTTTGGATGCATTGAATTCCACTCTATTGGTTGTACCCCTCTTAAATATGCTATCAAGGTCGGAATGAGCTTATACGTTGCCGTTCCAGTTCCACGCCAGAAGATGAGGGACGTTAATCTGGAAACGCATATGAAAAGCTGAGTGTACTACCGTCAGCGATGGAATGAATTGGATTAGAAGTAACAGATAGGAGATCATTCATAAAAATGAGAAAGATAGTCGGAGATAAAACAGAGCCTTGGGGAGCACTAGCATTTATTTGGTGGGTTGCAGACTTAAAGCCGTTCAAAACAACTTGAATTGAACGATCCGAAAGGGAGTTTCTAATCCATTGAAGAAGACTGTCGTCGATTCACAATGCACGCATTTTCGACAAGAGAGTTTGCTGCCAAACTCTGTCTAATGCCTTTGGAATATCAAGCGCAACGATCTTACTTTCACCACCATGGTGAAGAGATTGGTTCCACTTTGGTTATATAAGTCATCAAATCACCGGTGGATCTGCTGCTGCGAAAACCATAGTGCCGGTCATAAAGAAATCTTCGGGATTCGAGATATTTCATGAGCGGACGGTTCATCAGCGTTTACATGACCTTGGAATGAAGGGACGTAGGTAAGTGTGATTTTTCGGTACGAGTCAGGAGAAGAAGATTCGTCTTTTTTAGGGACGGCTGGACAAATGCTGGTTTCCATCTTCTCGGAAAGAGCCCTGAAGAATAGGATAGATAGAAAAGCTCACGCAATTTTTGCCAGCGTGGAGGAGCATCTCTTCAGAACGATAAGGGAAGAAAACTTGAGCTGACAGCTCGAGTGTCATTATAAATGAGTGTCGGGATAGAAGACGAGGCCAAGTTCTTAATGTTTTTAACAAGCGACCAAAAGTTCTTGCTACCCGGGGACTTTGTAGTATTTTTTTGCTTCAGCTTTTGGTCGTAGAAGAATTTGACACGATAAATAACGGCATTTCAGTCATTTCTGGCTTATTTAAATTTTTTCGGTTTTCCTCGGATGGGTTGGCCTTATATGATCAAAAGCTGAACCCTTTTAACCTGATTATCTTTTTACCAGAACAAGTCTACTGGGGTCAAATCGCATGACATTGGTGGTCAATTCACGTCACCTCTACGAGAGATAACCTTACTCTCAAATCGTTTATGCAGAATGTCAATCGTGGAGTCCACTGTGTGGCACGTGGCACCGTCCTGATGGAGCCACATGTCGTCTAGGTCCATATGGCTCAATTTGGCCCATAAGAAATTGGTTGTCATCTTTCTGTAGCGCTCGCAATTGACAGTGACCGCCTCACCAACGTTGTTTTCAAAATGTACGATCCGATTGACATCACCTGTCCAAAATCTACACCAAACGGTAACTCTTTGAGGATGTATTGTCTCCTGATGAACCTCGTGTGGATTGGTTTCGTCCCTTATACGCCAATTTTGCTTGTTAATATAGCCATTCATTAAAAAATGTGCCTCGTAAAAACGCCCCGAAGCCCGCAGTCAGCGAACAAACGGCTTTGTCTATGGGCATGCCCTTTGAGCTTCAGGGTCAGTTGGATCTTGCACGGGTGTTGGCACAAGTCCCGACGCAAAATTCGTCAAATTGAAGTCTGCGAATGACCGAGTTCTTGTGGACGGCGGGGAATCGAACGCCTCGGGTTCTGCTGTACATTTTCACGGACCGCGGTGATTTTCTCGGCTGATGATTTCTTTGACGTACGAATGTTGACCGATTCCAGTCGTCACAAATGTGGGCACCAAACGTTGAAGAGCCGACTGTGAAGGGGCACCACGTCTACCGTAAAATAGGCGCAATGCGCGCAAGTTTTGGTGATCTCATTTTTATAATATATTTTTATAATTATGCTGTTCAATTGTATTCATTTCATTTCATAAGTTTTTTATTCATTTCATAAGTTTTACAATAATTTACATTAATCCGCGAAGCCTTATGGCTTAATTGTATAACTTGGCATGGTGATTTGGCATCAGTAACTGAATAATAAACAACAGATTTGACAGATGTCACTAAAACAACATGGCCGCCACAGGCCATCAAAATCTACCCGCGAAAAACTCTTAACTTTATTTATTTCGAAACTCAAGACTGAAGAAATGAAGCCAAATAAGCTTTATTAAGTGAAAAAGGAGCATTTTTATTATTGTTAGAGTCTTGTAAACTCATTGTTGAATAGAGGCAATTAAAATGTTTTCAATATAAGACCCGAGCAATGCTGGGTACCATCCGCTAATTTATAATATTAGTAGAATTGTATTTTACGTTGTATATAAGCTTTTAATGAAATAAATATGAAATATGAATCAGTTCTGAGCATAGTTAAGATTGACAAATAGAGTCTTAACGATTTTTAACTTAAATTTGACTGAAAAGCGTCGAGTCGCTGTTTCAGTTCCGATAGTGAATCCACTCCTAGCTCATAATTAACTAACTTTGCAATGAACGGCATTTGCGCGCTTTCTTACTTCAACGAGGCTTTGTTGATCATTAATTGATCAGCCACATTTCAAAAATGTAACTCTTTTCGTCTGCATCTCAAGTTTCGTAAGTACTTTTTATGAGTGTATATCAGCCCAGCTTCCTCCATACGAGTATCTAGAATGTTTTTCTCTCGACCCACATTCGCAGCCTACCTGCACCCATTATCTAATCAACAATAATAAATTTATACCACTTCCGTAATTATGTCTAATTATTTCATTCTAACCGGCCGGCGTGCTCATGATCACATCACGTCCATCTCACACTTAATGGGAATTTAATTATTGTCTTTGTAATTTGTTTGTCAAATTTGATGGAATCTGGTTGACAGTGTTTCTTTATACGTGCCTCTTCCAGCCCCACTGTGAAACAGGGCGTACGTTTGTTAAAAGCTACACATTCTGCGCCGGCCAGTCCTCCTCGAACTCCACCGCACTACCACCTCATAAAACGCAATTGGAATCAATTGAATGCTAATTTTACCGCGCCGGCAAAATAATAATAATAATAATAGTAACAACAGCAACAGAGTAACACCAGCCAGCATGAGCTGCAGAGCAGCTCCTCAAGCCAGACAGTCGGCGGTAAATTGTTATGCAGCGGGCGTATCGTGTACCTAGTGTTTTTAATAAATATTTTCGCGGGCTGTCTACTTTCCAGTGAAAAATGAAATCCGAACACGATTTTCGATTGCGATTGCGATTGCGATTGGGACCTGAGCAGGGGAATTCCGCTAAAGGAATCATTGCCTAACTTGACGTTGGAGTCGCAGTGAGTTTGGAATCCCATACGACAACAGATGTACGCATAGACGCCACACGTCGACATCGTTGTCGTTGTCGTCGACTTTGGTGTTTTAAATGTCACCCTCGAGTTTGAGGTTAAAGTTGAAGAAACTTATTATGCATGATGACAAAGATTATGCCGGATCGCGCTGCGGGTCTTAAATTTGTTAGGGATTGCAGCACCATTGGGCTTCTTTGATGGAATTAATCAAAATATGTATTTCATTAGGGTTGCTCGCGTGGCGATAGAAATTGATTTTTTTTATTCATTGGCGGCCTGTATTATTGTTGGTATGTGCAATGTGCATGTACTTTAGAGATTCGAGAGTTAAAAAAACATAAGGAAAAGCTACCGAAGCTAGGGTTTCTGTATATGTATGGCAATAGCCAATTAATATAATAAAGGAAATTTCCCATTACAAAATGGTCGCTGGGTAATTTATTATGTAACCCTACCCAACCAGTTTGGGGAAGGTTGTCTTGTGTTTTTTTTAATATGGTAATTAATACGACTGAAGGTTTTCTAATTGGAAATGTTTACGTTTTCTTTACGTTCATACAAACGTATGAACTCGGAAATATGCGGAAATGTTTATTGTGTTAATTGCACACACTATTGGGGCCCGTTAAATCGATTTCCAATCCACCTATCAGCATTTTTCCACATCCAAATCTGTGGATGAATTTCGGTCCCGTGAACTAACGCCATAATGGTTCTAATTCATTTTCAAATGCGAATTAACTCATAATCCACTTCTGGCCTTATTTCACTTTTAACGAGGCAATGTTGTTTGCAAGTCAAACGACAACAGTTCAATTGAATATTTGTTCCTTAATGTTACGTGTGTACCTTGAGCGTTTGCTGCTTGGAGTGATATACAGACCAAATAAATACTTAGATATTTCTCCAATTATAAGCATTCTGGAAGAAATCTCTTGCTCTACTCCTATCATTTCGTGTGACCTGAATTGTAATCTGCTTAACAGCGGTGCTTCTTCACACTTAATTGACAAATTCAAGAGCGTTGACCTAACACCTGTCAATGTATCAGCTGCGACACATTTTGCATGCTATCCTGCTACCCTTCTAGATATGTTTTTCGTAAATCACAGTAATAAAACTATATGTTACAGTCAACTCACAGCGCCGGGGTTCTCGAAACATGATATTCCATTAGACGCAACTGTAAGTGTTATCACTTATAGAGATTTCAAAAATACTGATTACTCAAGTTTAAGGTCCGACGTTATCCGAATTCAGTGGGACGAAATTTACTTAATGCCATCAGTAAGTCAGCAGGTATTGTTCCTGGAAAATAACATAAAAGAACTCTTTGATCAATATTTTCCTCTCCGGCGAAGGACCCATATACCCAGTTCCCCGCCTTGGACTTATAGATCTTTATTATATTTGATGCAAAAACGTGATATTGCTTATGCTCGTTGGAGACGACACAAACTGTCGTCCTACAGGTCTTTTCGCAACTTAGTGGTTCTTCGTATAAGGGCCGCAAAGCGCCGCTACTACGAACAATTCCTGAACCCTGAAACACCGCCTGGAAAAGTGATTTGGCAAAACTTGCGCAAATTAGGAAATGGAAAGCAGCGATCAGGTGCACCTGCTGACGTTGACTGTAATATTCTTAACTCGCAGTTTGTGTCAGTTTCCGAACCGTCAACGCAATATTACAATTATTTGTGGCCTACGAATCAGTGTAGCCAAGCTAGTGATAATTAGTGATGGGCGCATTCGAATGATATAATCAATTATAATCGATTCAGACAACATTTCGAGATAGCTCGATTCTTCACTCAAATCATTCGAATGATTTCTCACATCTACTTACTCTATGCGAAATGAGAACTCGATACTCGAGTGCCGATTCGAGACCGAGAAGAGAATATTGAACGAAAGAACAAAAAATTATTATTAAATTATTGTTATTTGTGTATCTCGTGTGTGTATTCCCGACTTTGGGTTTATTTATTTATATTCATTTTCGTAATCGATGCATCGTTGAGGGTTGAAGTTGAATATTGAATTGTAAACGAAAAGCGAGAAGCGAGACCGGTTATGTTATGATTTTTTTTGTGTTGGGTTTTTGTTCATTTATTTTTATTAACTGTTCTGTTCTGTGCTGAAGTCTGAAGAAGAAGGTACGATACGAGTAATTTATGAATGTTTTGTCTATGTTTTATTTTTTCAGAAAGCAATAAAGGCAGGTGAATTAAAATATATTTAGTAGTTTACTGTGGATATTTCGTGTAATCGGCAGTGATTTAAAATGAAACCGGGTGGAAAAATTGTTTTGAAGATCAATCGAATGATCATTCGATTCTTTAAATCATTCGAATACTAATATCTCGATTCTTTAAATCATTCGATTATGCCCATCACTAGTGATAATACAAATATCTTTAATTTTAATCGCTTAACGGATGAAGATGTTGTCAAAGCACTGCTATCGGTTAAATCAAATGCAATAGGTTTGGATGAAATAAATCCCAAATTTTTAAAGCTCCTCCTTCCTTTCCTCCTTAAATATATCACTCATATTTTTAATCAAATACTGTGATTACCCCTCCTCGTGGAAAAGGGCTAAGATAATTCCTATACCTAAGTCGACACACCGGATTAACCCTGAATATAGACCAATCGCAATACTACCGTTTTTATCCAAAGCATTTGAAAAGGCGATTCTAAAGCAGATGCAAGCACACCTTAGCCACAACAACCTGTTGAGTTCCGCCCAATCCGGCTTCTGTGCAAAAAGAAGTTGTAAAACTGCACTGTTACTAGTTGCCGACGACATTCGCAAAGTCCTGGACGCCAACTGCCCTACGTTTTTGACATTGTTGGACTTCTCAAAAGCATTCAGACGGTGGACCATTCTCTTCTCTTTAAGAAACTGTTGCATAGTTTTTGATTTTCTCATCTGTCAGTCAAACTCTTGCATTCATACTTAACGGGTCGTCAGCAATGTGTGGCTGTAGGAAATCTAGTGTCATCATTCCTCGGGGTACCTGTCGGAGTCCCACAGGGTTCCATTCTCGGTCCCTTATTATTTACAATTTATGTAAACGAGCTCCCCCAACTCATAAAACATTGTACTGCCCACATGTTCGCTGACGATGTTCAATTATTTAAGTGCTGTCAGTTGGATATGATTAGTAGTACCATTGAGTTAATCAACGAAGATCTAGAGGTCATTCAGCAATGGGCTCTCAAACATAACTTATCGCTTAATCCCTCAAAATCAAAGACCCTTTGTATCTATAAGCGTCAATTAGATGCATCCACTTTTCCGCCAATTTTGTTAGGACAGTCACCCATTGAATGTGTTCATAGGGCCAAAAATCTGGGGATAGTCTTTAATGATACACTCACTTGGACCGATCATGCTGCAGCTACAATTGGAAAGGTGTATAGTGGTCTCCGACTTCTGTGGTCCACACAAAGTTCTTTACCCACTAAAACTAAGATGTTACTCGTTAAATCCCTGTTATTACCTATCCTAATGTATGGTTGCGAGGTTTTTTGCTATGTTGACTACAACACTAGGCGCAAGTTGAATGTCATTTACAATAACCTAGCAAGATACGTCTTTAAAAAACGATATAACGACCACATAATCTAGTTACTCTCTGCAGATAATGGCCCTTACTCTCGACAACCTGATTAAGTTTAGAACACTTATCCGCTTGCACGGTATTATGCAGACCCAACAGCCGGAGTACTTGCATAGCAGACTAAGTTTCGCTAGCTTACATAGAACAGCTATATTGATAAGGCCCAGATTCAATTGCCTTCAATCTGAGCGCACATTCTTTGTTCATGCCACTCTCCTATGGAACTCATAACCCATTGCATTAAGGAGAACCACAAACACAAGCACATTCAAAAATAAACTTTTTAAACACTTGGCCAGTGATATGTGAATATAATAATAGATTTATAAATATAATGATACATATATGTATGTCACTAAATGCTATTAATTTATGTAATTAATCTATATATATAAAAATCAATCCATATTTGAGTTTGTTGCCGCTGTTTGGCCAAACGCGTTAACCGATTCCAATGAATTTTTTTTCCGTGAAAGGTGACGTCTGTACAAAGGATGTTTGGTATGTGCGATATCTGTTTCTGCATCGGTGTGTGAATTATGGGCATTTGAGTGAGTACACATGCATATGTTCATATGCGTGTAAATTCCGATGCAGATACAGAGACCGCACATATAAAAAACCATCGTACAGACGTCACCTATTTTGTTATCCGAACGCGCATATGAAAGAGGGAGACCAGACCAACGTTTCAAGCGTATTGTGGTGTTTGTGCGCACTTTCATTCTTGAGATATCGTGTGTTCAATGTTTTATTCAAATAACTCTTATTGAATTTTTTTTGCATTTTTTTTTGTGAATCGGACATCGGAAAGTTGCTTTTCCTACATTGATAACAATCGGTGTGAAAGTGAATGAAAAGTGATTCTATCGAAGTTTTTTACTTTCGCTTTGTTGTTTGATTCGCACAAGTAAGCTGACATAGGCGCCTGCCAGACAAAAAGCACCTACCCTAAGCGGAACAGGTTGAGCTCAAATCAGGAAATCTTCGGTATTGGCCTGAGAGTGTTTCTGTGAAGTTTGGTCAAAATCGGTCTTCTTTTTTTAGGGGCAGCAACATAGGTACGCCAGATACCCGCTATAGACAATAATAAGGAAGTCTACTCGAACATATTGGCCAATAGAATTCTCGGGCACGGGCAAAGCCGGGCGGGTGCAGCTAGTGTATCTATATTTATGTTTTCCATTTAATGTATGTAATTAGTTCTAATCTACTTACCGCTAAAGCTCTTAAAGCTATATTTGTAAAGCCCTCACTAATTATGAGATTTAATCTCACTGTGAAAATATTATCTTGATAAATAAATATGAAATATGAAATAGAAATATGAAATTGAATTTTAAAATTTAATTCATATGGGCTTAGTTCATAGTATCTACCGAATTTTTTTACAGCTGATCTAAACATACACTGGCGATCACAAGGATGAGGCCGTACATTTTGCAATCGATTTTCAGTCTGTATACCTGTTGGAAATTGTATACCCGGAAACTTTTACTACCTGGGAACAGGTACATATTTTCCCAACAGTAAGTCATAAAATTGCAGGGGAAAAAAAGAAACGACCGCTGGAATTACTCAAGATCAAACAATGAACCACTTGAAAAGCGTATAAAAAGATGCGCCACTACGATGAGGCTATATGCAAAATCTTCGAAAGAAAGAAAGGAAAAAATGAATAATTTGTTTACATTTTATGGTTTTAAAACATTTATTTATCATGTTCTTCTACATTAATAATGAGTATGCCCGCCATTTTTCAATATGACCTCTATAAGACGGTTTGAAATAGAACCATACAGTTTTTTTTTTTTAAATAGTAAAGAGAAATTTAGGCACAGGCATCACGAATAGCGTCGCTTGTCTTCAGATTGTCTGCCCTCTATATACACTTTACGAGATAACCATGCCCAAACATTTTCGATTATGTTTAAGTCCGGTGATTAGGACGGCCATGGCAAAAGTTCCACGTCTTCTGATTGAATCCAACTTCTAACAACCCTGGAAGTGTGGATAGGGGCATTGTCTTGTTGGAATATCTAAAACAGGGGTCCGGAAATATTTTTCACTCTTGGAAATGACCGTTCCAGCAAACATTTGTAGTTGTTTCCGTTCATTGTTGTGGACAAAAACTTCAACTCGATTGTGCAATAGTTGGTAATGGCTCCCCACACCATTACACCTGATGTACGGCTGTGATGTCTTGCCAAAATAAGCTTCTCCTTTCTTAGATCATGGAAATAAAAGTTGTAACCATTGGGTTTGGGGCCGTCAAGGTTAAACTTTTTTTATCTGAAAAGACAACGCGTTTCCATTCACTGCTCCAAGCGATATGTTCTCTTGCAAAATTCATTCGATGCTCCTTGTGTACTTGCCTTAAAACAGGTTTCTTTTTAAGTTCTCTTCTCTGTATAGTACCACTTTTTCGTATTATCCTTCGCACCATTGCTATATTGGCTGATACTCCGCTGTTGGCCCTTATTTTAGTCACTGGTAGAGTAGAATTTGAGGCAAGCCGTAGAATAACCCGCTTTTCTCGCAATGTTGTTGATTCTTCCGTGCTTCCTTTTTGATTTTTCCTATAGTGTTGTGGATCCGCAAGATAACTTCTTACTTCTATTTAGCCTCCTTGCAATTTCTCAGCCGGGAAGCCCTAACTCCTTTAAAGCATCTATTTTTCCTCTTTCTGTTGCTGTCAAAGTCTTTCCGGGACCCACTTTTGTTTAACTAAATAAAAACAGTTCTTTTCAACGCTTTTTTAAATATTCTTAACAAAACTTAAACTTAAAAAAATCGCTGATATGAACTCCTGCATCGAAATATTCGCAATGGCCTCATCCTAGTGGCGCATCTTTTTATACACTTTTCAAGTAGTTCATTGTGTGATCTTGGGAAATTCCAGCGGTAAAAGTTTCTGGGTATAAAATTTGCAACAGGTATAAAGACGGTCGATTAGTTTGCTTCCGAATATTAGCAAGGTCTTTGAAAAAGTTGTTGTTGGGTTTGGGAGAGACAATGTCTTAGGGCAAGTCTCCGGTTGTTCCGAACGCCTGAATTCAACTATATAAAATACTATCCCAACAATGTCCTATACGATGGGGCTCAGTTGAATAGGATTGACAATTTTCTCACTAAGGTGACTCGAAGGTACGTTGCAAGGGCGATGGCCAGCGACAATAGCCTGATCTTTGGGGCTCACTACTCCAATGAAATGTACATAGAGAGTACGCTCCGGTCTGGCTTTATCCCGCCGGAGGCATTTATCCATATTGTTGCAAAAGGGCTGGTACAGACGAGGGATGGTATCCCGGTATTATACAAGGTGGCGCAAAAGTCATCATCCTATCGGAAGAAGCTATAATTTTTGCAAATGGCGGCAAATGTAAATTCTACTTTGACATTTGTGAAGTTAACTGATGCAGAAAAAACTTAAGACACCAATTAACATAATCCAAAAGCAGAACCAAAGTTTTTCATACATAAAATAAATTACAGCGAAAGAACATCGGGTGACAACTTTTGCGCCACCTTGTACCACCGCTACCACAGTGCGAGAGATAAGCGGCTCATCCGCGGCGAGGACGTCGCCAATGCTCATGAGCTCCTCCGTTTTAGTACCGCAATAGCGGAGAGGGATAAATTCGATACGGAAAACCAATTTGCCGAATTTTGGTGGCTTTTTGAGGGTGGAGGGTTCAACATTCCCTCCCAAGACGGTGCGTTACTCTAGGTAACATCCTCTTAGTTTGTAAGATAGACTAAGTTAGCTAGGGCGTTTCTGGGAGTGGCCGGGCTCGCCAACTTGTGGTGGTGCTTCCGGGAGGTGATTGACGCTGTAAGGCTTCACGCTGTAAGGCCTCACGGCGGCGGCGCGGTTGCACGTTGCGTAAGCCAACGAGTACTCAGATTCCCAATTATAGTTAGAATACGTGAAGTAGTTTAAGTAAGTAGAGTAGATAGTTTGTAATTTGTTTTTAAATAAAATATGAAATTTATATGTATAATGAATCCGAGTTTTTTAAAAAAATTCTCGATGAAAATAATATGTTAAATTAATTCGTAAAATAGTTTTTAGGCAGATAGGCAATAATTATAAGGTTATAAGTTTAGAACGTCTGCAAAAGGACAAGTAATAAAGAATAAGTATCCTGTTACATAATTTTAAGTTGGATTTAAACATTTTTGTCTAGTATGTAAGTTGATATCTAATATTGATTAAAAAATAGAATTTAAAAGTCCAAAAAATGTCCGTTGACCTCATATTTTGTTGTTTATATTTTCGCTTCGCACCAGATCACATACTAACGTAGTTACTTAGTGGGGTCCCGGCTTGTTGATAATCTCTGCCTGCGAAACTGCGGCCTTCCATTCTCGGCGATCCCGCACACGCTGCTCCCTCTTGTCCAG
The DNA here is from genome assembly GCA_949715645.1 of Portevinia maculata. Lineage (NCBI taxonomy): Eukaryota > Metazoa > Arthropoda > Insecta > Diptera > Syrphidae > Portevinia > Portevinia maculata. The sequence goes on along the minus strand of OX454525.1, from coordinate 164,035,686 downwards.
ACAAAGTTCTCAGGCATCTGCAATAGCTTGGTGTTTAAAGCGGCTGTTCGGTTTTCCTTGTTCAATCAAACCTGGGAGCCAGGAGTCAAAAATCCTCGTCGTTAGAGCCTAATTGTCCACTCGCCCAGGCAATGTTATCGATTTTAGCTTTCGGACTACATCCACATCTTGGCAAGCTAATAAATTTTGCATGCAGTTGTATCTTCACACAGGACCAAATATCCGACGAATTATTTTTCTTAAAAAAAAAAATAGTATAAGCTCTACTTTCCGACTTATCACTCTATTAGCACTCGACGCTATTAAATTAGGTCTCAGTGAGCTCGTTCACCAGAACTGGTGGTATCAGTGCTTTGAAGAGCTAACACTTGGTCTTCCGAGCTTTAAGTTTTGTACCCTTCTGTTTTGCCAAACCAAAGAAGCAACGGTTTCGTATCATAGTTCTTCATCGGATGTCCACTGTCTCATTTACGGAGTTCATGTTTACTCCGATGTAGGTGAACTCCCTAATTACCTCAAAGTTGCTGCTATCAACTCAACAGTGGTGTTTTGTTTGTTTGTTTATAGCATGCACTTTGTTTTGTCCTCAATGACTTCATGGCTAACCAACCAAAGCCACCTGGTCAAAAAGTCGTTTAGTAATTCTTAATAGGCCATGACTTTTCACTGAAACAAAAATATTAAATTAATTCTATCGACTTAACAATCGTGTTTATTTCGGTTTGTTTTATTGAAGTATTTTTCTTTTAATTTTGAAATCTGCTGCCACACTTTTTTAGAAAGAAGGGTACCAATGCGTACATTTTTTCGTAAAATGACTTAAACGGATTGGACACCAATTCAAGAAATAACTTGTCATCAAAAATTCGCCTTAAAAATGAATTCATTTTGGCTAAAAAAAACAATTTTAAACGGCCGCAAATATTTATATACATACTCGTACATATGTAAATGAATTCGGATGCCTCTGTTAATACAACAATTTCGATTCAAGAAATATTTGTTCATGCAATTCCCACTGGTAAAATGAAAATGACAATTAAGAAAAAAATACGTTATTGTAATACAATTCCAAATTTAAAACAAATTTTAATTATTGTTTGCATTCCATTTCCAGATTCACCCCGCTTTGAATGCCTCTACTGTAGACGAATCATTACCGACTATAACACACCGCCTAAAATAATGCAACGCTAAACGCCACCACCATTCGCCATGACATCAGACGAAGTGATTCTGCGGTAAGTCTTAAAACTCTTTCATTTAATTGATTTTTTATTGAACCAAAGACACATCGAATAATGAATAAAAAAAAAAATAATGAAAAATAAGAAAATCCAACACTAATTTCTTCTCTGACTACGATAAGCCATCGAATGGGATAGATCCACTCCTAATTCCCTTCTCTTTCGCTTTCCAATGCTGGAAACCGTCCCGAGTTGTAGTAAAAGTGGATTACTTGCAAGAGCTGCTGCGATGCCCAGGACTGCAGCACTTGCCAGTGGGATTAGAAAACTCTTAGCGAGGAGCGCCTTATCGTAGCCATGTTTGCCCCTTTCATATCCACCGCCAGCACCATGTACATCCCCTGCTCCTCCTTCGTGTCCAGTGCCGACGGTATAGGTTGCATACTCACCATCATGTCCATAGCCGCCATAGCCTCGATTGTAAAGTTCTATGGGAATTGCTTCGCCGCCGCCTTCGGAGTAGCCGTGGCTATTCCCAGTCGGATTGTAGTATTCGTATTCAATTGGTTGGGGTGGCCCGTAGGGATGTGCGGTCGAGGAGCTCCCATAACCATGATTTCCATAGCCCGAGTGACTTGCAGCCGATGTGTAGTGTCCTGCACGAGAAACATATTGTTATACTTTTTGCTGTTTTGTTTCTCACCTTCATGCGAATGTCCTTCCTGTAATCGTAGCTTACCCACACTAAGTCTGTCGTGAAGTCCTTTGCGTTCCTGCTGCCCGGCACTGCCACCATTATAGCCAGAACTCTCGGTAGGAAACGCAACTGGTCGGGATAAATACATAGCCGCAGTATTGTCCCTATTACTATTGTATGATGACGAGCTGGAGGATGATGCAGGACCCCTGGAAAATGTAATCATTTTGGGATTATTTCAAAATTATCCTTACACCGTTCATCGGTAGAACTTTGATTATACGACCCCTGAAAAAGGGCAACCTTTGTATAAGTTATTTTCAGAAGAGGTGAAGCGAAAAAGGATTATCATTCTCAGGAGAGGAGAGGATTCGAATAAAAGGACATAAATTGATAACCCCACAGGAATTCTGTTCTATCTTGTCGCAAATATTTTTATTGCCACCTCATCATCATTGTCCTGGCTCAGTGAGTGCCCATTTCGTGCCACGAAAATTGCATGAATGCGTCTACATAATTTGTTATGTGTTTTTTCGTCCTTCTGTAGTCGTCGGTCGTGTATGTTTTGTCCTGGCGTATGTGTTCTATGTTCAGCACCGAACTTAATGGGTATTAAGGTGAATTTGTTCGTTGGATTAGGACTTCCGAATGGACATTCCAATGCTGAGAATAGACATTTTTTTTCTCTTTGAGGCTTTCGGCATTGTTTTTTTTTTTCTTAGAAGACATTTTTTGCGGATTATTTTCCATGCGGAATGGAATGTAAATTGATGTGTGTGCTTTTTGACTTTCATTATGGGCCGTGTGGAGGGGGTGATTTGCTTTGGGGGAAGTGAGGTTATGCCATGAATTAACGATTTGCTTGTGGGGACTTTGGATTATTTGCGGGTTCTTTTTTTATTTAACTGATGCGAAAGGTTTTTCGAACACTAAATATGTGTAACTCTTAACAGTAGAGAGCCAACTTTAAACTGCGTGCTTCAAGAAACTACAAGTTTCGCGGAGGAAAAATAAAGCATGAGAAATGCGCGATCGAAATAGAGAGGTGGTTATCCAGGAACGAAATTCGGAAGTTTTATCAGAAGATACACAAAACGTAAAGGAGAGTCACAGTTGTTCGTCAGGAAAAATTAGGCCCTAATACAACTTGAGCTGGAAAGCTTTTTTTTTACGCTGGGAGGTGGTAATATTCAAAAGACGAAACTGAGCCATACTAAGTAACAGTGTCGGATTTTTACGCACTAACCCCCTTCTTCCTTCTTCCCGATTTTCCTGCAGTACCGCCATCTTGACATTTCAGCAATACGTCTTTCATATCTTATATGTTTAGTACTATGAACTACAACTAGGTATTCGACTTATCAAGTGGTTTTCGTTTCACGAAATAAGAACGTTGTGCAGCTACCTTCCCATTAGAAGTTCCTCCTAACAGCAGTTTAGATGCGGTGACTTATCGCGCTAAGTCTAAAGGTTAGTTCTTTGTAGACGGAGCAGTAAATTTCTTTCATGCAAAACTTGGAGCACTGTAATATTTACGTGACTTTCTAGTCGACTTTTATGCTTTCTCGCGTAGTTAGTGCTAGCTCAGTGCCCTCTACATGTGGTATATCACGAGTGTATAATAAATATAAAACTGGACCAAGGACGCTTCCTTGCGGTACACCAGTCATTATTTCCTTAAAATCTGAATATTCGTTTGCACATTTGACGCAGAATAACCTATCAGTTAGGTAATTCTGCAAAAAATTATATAGATGCTTTGGCAGAACTTGTCGTAATTTACACCTAAGCCTTCATGCCAGACCTAGTCAAAGGCTTGACAGGGGTTGGGGTCGAAATTCTGGCGAATTCAAAATTCTGCTTTCAAAATTCCGTTATACGCTTTTCAAAATTCAGCTTTACAAAATTCTGCTTTACACAATTCTGCAAATAATAATTTTTTTATTATTTGCAGAATTTTGTAAAACATTCCACCACTCACTTGTTATAGAAGAAGAGGTAAAAGTAGTTTTTTTCTTGATTTTAAGATTGCTCTCTTGGTTTAGACAAATATTCTATTAGTATACCTTTGTGAGTGAACGTGTGCTTTGTTTAGTTTCTTAATGCTGTTGTTTCTTCTTTTTTTTTTGATAATTTCTATTTTGAAATAATTTGTTATTTTTGGCTGTTTTTTTTTGTGTGTTCCTGATATCCACCTGTGTACCTTATTTATAAGAAATATATTTTAGTTTGTTGACAAAGTTGAGAAATATTTGTTTTCTTTAAATTCGTAAATTGGAAAAAAGCAGAATTAGTAGAATTTATTTGTTTAAAATATTGCCAGTCAGAATTTTAAAAAACAGACTTTTGAATAGCAGACTTATGTAGGACAGAACAGAAAAAAAACTGAATTTTTGTGATAAAAGTCAAAATATTGCAAAGCAGAATTTTAAAAGCAGAATTTCGACCCGCTCCCGCTTGACAAACGTTTAATTTCCCATTTTACGTAGTTAAAATGATTTCGTCCTTCCTTACAAAACGCACTTTCAAAGTTTCTCTAAGTAATTGGCATTCCGATGTAATTGAAATCGTTGAAGGTGTGCCCCAGGGATCCGTTCTTGGACCATAACCGTAAAACCGCAATTTTTGCGGATGATACCTGTATTTACTCAACAGATTCAATTGGTTCCTTAATTGAAACCAATCTGCAATCTGCTTTGAATTGAGTCTAGTGCTTCTAAGACACAAGCTCCAAGCTCTCTTTTTCACTAGAAAAAGATAAGCCTGTTACTTTCCAAGCAATAGAATTCAGTTGAATGGGGTTCAAACTGAATGGAAATCGAGTTCCAAATATCCTGTTGGTACACCTGGACAAAACTTTGACCTTTAGTTTGCATATTCAAGAAACACTTAATAAACTTTACATGGCGATAAAAATCCTATATCCATTTGTAAATCAAATCGTTGGTCCAAATTGAGTGTTGAAATTAAATTGTTATTATTCAAAGTATTATTCCAAAGCATAATGCTATATGGTTCGCCCATCTGGGGAACATGTGCAAAGAGTCATATTCGCAGGCTGCAAATTATGCAAAATAAAATTTTAAAAATGATGTTTAATCTTCGCTGGCACTATTCTAGGGAGGATCTCCATGAAGAGGCAATAATTGAAAAAGTTGAAATTCGAATCTCAAAATTATATGATCGATATAAAGTTTTGCGCAGTTGCTCAAATAATAAGTTAATTTAAAATTTAGCAACTTAAGGTGTTGTGTTTACTGTAGATAGATTTTATTTGTTAATTGTTAATTTACTTGTTTATTTATTTATTTATCTTCTTTTTTATTTATTTATTTATTTACTTATATACATTTTTTATTTATTTATTTATTTATTTATCTTATTATTTATTTATTTATTTGCGTTAGTATTTCTTTAATCGATTATGTAAAGAACATCTTTATGTCGTTTAATTAAATGAAGGTTTTTTCATGTAGCTTTTCCTTCTAAAAGAAATTTTGAATCTGTGATAATATTATTGTATAAATGTTATAAGTTTTACAGTAGTAAGGTAGAAAATACCATTTCTCTGTAAATTGTGCAATCTAGAAATTAGAAAAAAAATGTATATAAATTCAGCTACAATAAAAGACTAAAAAAACATAGGGACGGGCTACAGTCCGCTTGGGTGAACTGTTGGATACCCTATTCTTATTCCTATCCCTCGTAAGAGGGCGTGACAAAAGTCTAAGTATGGTTGAATTGTTAAGAACGCTCTACATATTTTGTTATATAACATTTAAAGGATTTTATCAAACAAAAACGAAGCTTTTGTAAAAAAAACGCTCCCTAGCTCAAAATTTGGTTTTTCAATAAAATTGTTTTATTTAATTGTGGGCGTGTCAGGGCCCCTAGAGAGTATATATATTATAAATTTCAGCTCCCTAGCTAAAACTTTGGATTTTCAAAAATAGATTTTTTTTTAAATTGTGGGCGTGTCAGTAGGCGGATTTTGAAAATATTTACACATGAGCTTTAAAGGCGCCTAGAGAGTATATATTATAAATTTCAGCTCCCTAGCTCCAATTTTGGGTTTTCAATAAAATTGTTTTATTTAATTGTGGGCGTGTCAGTGGGCGGATTTTGCAAATTTTATCTCCCGAGCAGTTTTAGGAGTCATAGATCATATATACGAAATTTCAGTCCTAGATAGTTTATGGTTCAGCTCTCTAGGCCCAGTTTAAAGGCCTAATTTTTGCCGACAGACGGACGGATGGACGGAAGGACATGGCTGGCTAGATCGACATTACTATCGATGCTGATCATAAATATAGTAACTTTTAGGGATCTACGGCCAATATTAAGGTATGTTACAAACTATGCGTCAAAATTAATATACCCTTAGAATAGGGTATAAAAATCTATACATGCGACATCGTCCTGGTCAGAAAAGTGTCCATCAGTTATCTAAGTTCGATAGGATATGTAAATCGAACGCACACCAACGTTCCGCTTGCAGATTCTTCATAAGTAGAAGAGGACCTCAACCGCATTAGTTTGCAAATGGAGGCAATTAGTCGAAGACCAAGCTAAATGGAGAAGCTCGTTGTTTGAGTCCCAGATCCATGCCGGAATATTGCGCTATCATAACGTATGAAGTCAGTAAACAGCACATACCGGATCTAAAGCCTGGCTTCTTCAAACATTCATATGTGCAAAGCTTTGTTTTTGCCACGAATAATAATTTATACTCCTGAGTGCTTGTCGGACTTTCGCAAGATGTTGGTCGGTGGAAAAACATGTAATTGTTGCTGAAAGCGTTCAAACCTCGACTCCCTTTTTATATACACTATCAGTTCTGTGTCGTGGAGTGCAAGCAACTATCAGGAGCAGAAATTTGACGGCACTAAAAGTGTTCTCATAGGCTCATCATTTAGTGCAGGTGTTAGTAAGGACATGAACCAACGACCATACCACGTCGAGTTAATCGGTTCTCGTCAGATCACCGCAATTAAACGACTTTGGGCGCGGTTAGTACGTATATGGGGGACCGTTTGAGAACAACCGCGTGTCGTTGGCCAGTCCCATCTACAGAGTTGAGGTAGATAATAAATACGTGGTATCACAATGGACCTAAATTGGTCTAAGTGTGTCGGCTTTTGCCGACAGCCACATAAACCTAACCTAACCTAACCTAGTAAGGACATACGCAAAGTAAAACAATTAGAAAGACAATAATTATGTACCTGTAAAATACTAACACAGACACAAATCATTCAGATAATTTTAGACACTAAGGCATTATTACGCAAAATAGTTTTATGCTTAATTTTACTAACATGCAAGTCAATCACATGATCATTTAGATTATAGTTTCCACTCATGCGATTAATAGGCTCATGCTTCCCATAATTCGTTCTATGATGGGGGCTAAACAATATTTCAACACTGCGTAAATTATGGGCACCACCACGAAAATTAAAGCCAATAGACGAAAGCAAGTCAGGTGCATCTATTTGACCGGATATAAGCTGCTGTAAAAAAAAATGGTATTGCTATTAAGTCTTCGTTGAGAAAGGGATAACATTTGAAGAAGCTTGATACGTTGACTGTAAGGAGGAAGGTTAAATGGATCATCCCATGGAAATCGAATAAATTTACGTTGAATGGCCTCTATTCGATTTGAATGAATGTTGTAGAACGGTGTCCAAACTTATGAGGCATACTCTAGAATCGGACGGGCAAAACAATTGTACAATTGTACAAAATTCTTTCGACCACCTTTTTACGAAGCCTAGCATCAGGGCCGACCCTACAATAAGTGCGGGATGTGCAAATGCACAGGGCGCCAAATTGCGGGGGCATTGCTCGGAGTAAGAAAAATTAATTTTACTTTGCGCGGATACTGACATTTGCATTTAAAACAAAAAATTTGTTGAAATAACCCCAAAATAGCAACATCCATCACACATGTACTGAATTTTTGCACATTAACTCACATCACTTGCAATATTGCAACTTCAAGGAGAATCTAACTCAAAAAAGGGCGCTTTCTGTAAATCTTGCACAGGGCGCTTGTTTGGCTGGAGCCGGCCCTGCCTAGCATAGAATTAGATTTATTAACAATAAAATTGATATGCTTATCAAAAGTCAGTTTGGGATCGAAATAAACCCCAAGATCCTTAAAATTATAAATATTACAAAGAATATGTTGAGACAAAGAATATTGAAAGGTGGAAGGGATATTCTTTGTAGAGAGTTGACATTTAGTAGGGTTCAGGGATAAACCATTTTTATCACACCAATTGGCGAAGCTATTAATGTCAGATTGAAGAAAAATTCAGTCTTGCTGACTAGTGACAGATTTATATATTTTCATATCATCAGCGTTGATCAGGATATTACAGTGATTTATACATGCCCTAACGTCATTAATGGCTAGTATAAATATAATTGGTCCGAGGTGACTTCCTTGGGTGAGTAATGTTAAACACTAACCTTTGCAGTGGCTCGCATACGAAAATTGAAAAATGAATAGTGAATCAGGCCATGTTATAGCCCCATTTAATGCTTCATTTCTATCGCCCGTTGAAATAGGAAAATTGAACTACATATTTCTAAATCTCAGAATTTGCAATAGTTGAATCTTACAAATAAAAGAGTGAAAGTAAATCTGAAAATGAATCTCCTAACCAGAGGTGCCTGCAATTACAATTGAATTTGTTACGTCTGTTCAGGTAGTTAACGTGATGTGCGTTTTTTTACGCAAGCGTATGTAGGCTTAGATAAAAAGAGTAAAAAAAACGGATAAAAAGAGTAAAAAAAACGGACTGCGACTTGGCAGCGCTATGCTGGCTGTCATTTGACATTTCGGCTGTTTTCTCCAGTCAAACTAGAGTATATTGAACCTGAAATTTAATTCCAAAATACTTTAAATCTAATTGTACTACCGTGTAGGGTAAGAAAATTGCAACTTGAAAATATAAAGTTGACCTTGATAGGACAAGTGGTTTGGGAATGGCGGTTCAATATTTTGTGTTAAAAATAAAACTTCACACGCAAGTAAAATTTGGGGTATGTGTCAGTTCAGCAGGTGAGAAATTACAATATTTTGACATTCGATAACAAAAGTTATCCTAATTCGTAGAAAACGGTGTTTGGAAGCAGTGATCTATATATCCATTCAAGGACTTAGCGGCGATAGTTACCTCCAATTAAGGCAAATGTGAAAGCTTGAGTGAAAAAACACACATCGTCGCTTAAAAAGCAAACTTACATTAGTGAAAATTTGACGATTTTGAGTTAACTATACAGAACAAATCGTAAAAAAATACAATTTTTCTATCAAACCGTGATAACTATAACTCTTAAACTGACAGCATGAGGGCACAAGTGTCGTTTTGAATTTAAGGGAAAATCCCTGTTGTTTTCCCAGCTAAATGACTTTTTTCATTTGTAACACTTTGCTTCTAAAAAAATTATGAATTCGTGATAAATAAGTTTCTTGAAAAGTGACACTTTTCATGTTGTGTCATTTTACCTTGGAACAAAACTTATTGATGAACTTCAAACTTATTTTGATTACTTTAAGAATTGTCGTTTTACCAATAAGCTACACGGAAAGAAATGAATTTTCTACAGCAAGAAATCTTATTTCTTGAATCGAGAAAATCAAAAAATTAACAAATTGTTCTTCATTCAAAATTAATTTAATCATATTAAACTACTAATGCTTAAATCAAGAAAAGAAATGCATGGTACTCGTATTAAGAAAATCCAGTTTTGGTGAAATGAACAAATATGTCTTATTTTAAGAAACAAATTTTTTATGACAAATTGACAAGATTATTCTGGAATTAAGTAAAAATTATTTAATACTACGAATATCGAACTTTATTTTAAACCAGTAAAGATTTTCTGATTCGAAGAAAATATTTGCAGCGTTTTGGACGGATTCATTGAAACTAGGCAAGAAAATAAGATTTAATATGATCTGATCATACTTTAAATCGAATTACTAAAATTATGCTTTAAGTGGAATGTACTAAATGTTTATTTCAATTTAGAAACATTTCTTAGAAATTATACTTAATCCGATGGTATAAGTTGCACCTTAGATTGAACTCATATCCATAATGATTTTTCACAAGTGAAGTGTTTGGGTATTAATAGGCTGGGTTTTGTTGGTAAAAGGGGGTGGTGTAGTGTATTAAGAAACAAATTCAAGTAGACAGAAACTTAAGGACAATAGGTATAGGTTTCTTACGTTTATAATTTCTGTAAAACATTATGCAGTAATGAGAAACTGATTTCATAATCATGAAACTGAGGCAACAAATAAGAAATGTTTGATCGCTTGTGCCACTTCAAGCTCAAACCAGACACAGAGATCTGTCATACTTTCTATATAGGTACAAGAAACAAATTCTAGAATTAAGAAACACATGCACCATAAAATAAACCATTTTCTTTCTCTCTCTGGTATATTTTATTATTTATTTACGGCATTATAAAAAACAATTTCTAGTGTACTGAAAGTAAGTTAGACGGAATACAAGAAAACTGTTTCTATTTAATTTACAGCATTGTTTTACAGTAACCGGACGAATTTCGTATTCCTTTTTATACTTCAGGCAAGAAACTGCAGCAACTAATGAGCAATGCTTGATCGATTGAACATCACCAAAGAGAAACCCAACGCAGGCACAATTAGCTGAAGTTACGGTTAACTGGTTTTGGACATTTTCACATTTTCATAATTTTTGACGTATAAGAAACAAATTCTAGCTTGCAGAAACTACGGCTCAATATAAGAAGCCAATTTCTCTGGAGTATAGAGTTCGGTGCCTCTTGTATTTTTGTTTGTTTTTTGCATCCAGAAACCAAATACTCTGGTATTTTATATATTCTTCCTCCAAGAAAACAATTCTCAAACTTAGAAATAAGGACAAAATATAAGAAACCGGTGGGTATGAAGCTACATATATCCACCCTTATAACTGTTGCTTCTTGGGTTTGTATTGGTATTGTCATGTGGCAGTGAATACATGTAATCCTTGCAATTATGCATTTGCAAAGCAGATACCTGACTATGCCAGTCAGTCTAATATTTCTACTGCTACTGAAAGTTACCTGCACCGGCACAGTATTGTTATTGAAGTTTATAAATCAACTTCTTAATCGTTAACGTATTGTTTCAGACGTTTAGTAGTGAGTGAAGTGTTATTGTTTAAATTAATAATAAAAAAAATAGAAATTGGTAAGAAACATTTATTTTAGTTGTAAGTAAACTTTTCTTTTGGCCTTATAAATAAGGAATTTAATGTGGAGTTTAAATTAGTGGTTCCGTTCATTTAAATTTCATTTGGTTAAAATATTTTACGAATCCTTGGATCACAACTGAAGAAAAGTGGAAACAAACCTCAACACGGAGACTTGCATCCTTTCGGAATCAGCATTGAAACCTTTCAGATATAATAACTGAGTGCCCATTATATAAATGTTCCTCAGGTTCCGGACTGGTAATATATTTCTTATTTTCATTTTCATAAAAACCTTTTTACTACTTATATACATATATTTTAGGTCGACATTGACTATGAAACTAATTTTAAACACAAGTTAGGACTAGTCAATGGTTGGAAGGATTTTACAGGCGTAGTATGCTCACTTTTCAAGGAAAAATTAAAAGACCGATTATAATTGTATACTAAATCAGAAAGGTACATTTCATTAACATAATACATTATTATAGCAGCAATGTTGAATTATTTTTTAATTTAATTTAATTTAATTTATTTATAATAATTTACTTTTACCACTAACTTCTACAGAAAAAATTGGAAGTACAGCATAGCGGATAGTTAGACCCCGCTTATACAACGAGTGCCATCAGCAAGCGACCTTCATCACACGATAGAGCAAAGAAAGCAAAAGTACGAGTACCTTCAGTTTCCCGAATTGAAATGCCAAACATACGAGTACATCATGATCATAGAAGGTGAAGCTGAAATTGTGGGTATCTATACAGTGTATGATGATGTTTAATTAAATTTGATAACTTGAATTACAAGCAAACTGCTGCACTTAGAGTTAAGAATACATAAATAAGACAATGACTTCTTTTTCTTAGTAATAAAAATACAATATATATATGAAAAAAAACAGTTGCCATCGTTCTATTTATATTGTTTTTCATTACAGATGATAATAAACTAATGTTGAAGTACATGTAGAGGAAATATTGGTTTAAATGGATAAACGAAAGTCAACATTTCTCAAATTAAGTAAGTCTTTCCTACGCCATGATATTATTGCTCGAATATTGATTATAAATATAAAAATTTGGTGTGAAAATGTTTTTGGTACTGATAGCTTCCTTCTTCCTTCAGCAGATATTTATTAATTGGAAAAAAAGAGTTATAAACCTCAATCAAATTATTACTTCTTTCCAAATTTATAAAAATCTGCTGTAGGCAAGAAGAAAGTCAATACCAAAACTATTTGCGCTGGATCATACCAATTTTTTGTATTTATAATCACCATTCGAGCAATTATGTCATGGTATAGGAAAGAGTTACTTGATTTGAGATACATGTGTTTCCGTTTATCCAATTGAATGAAACATAATTATCTTTCTTCAAGAAATATAAGATGTAAGTTCTTAATTCTAGAAAAAAAAAGTCTTGGGGTCACAAATCGTATTCAACAAATCGTTTCTAGGATCAACAATTTTTCTGCAATATTTTAGAAAAAAAATCTTGGGGTCACATATCAACAAATCGTTTCTAGGACAAAGAATATTTCTGCAGGATTTCAGAAAAAAGTTGTTGATTTTAGAAAAAAGTTCATCGGATCGCATTCATATTCAAGAAATCGTTTCCAGGAGGAAGAATACTTCTGCAGGATTTCAGAAAAATAAGCTTGATTTTAGAAAAAAGGAATAATTTTGCAGGATCTCAGAAAAAGTTCTGGATATGAGAAAATAGTTCTTGAGGCCACATATTTTTTAGCAAACCGTTTCTCGTATAAAGAATAATTCTATGAGATCTTAGCCAATATTTCTTGATGTAAGAAAACAAAGCATGGTCTCACATATCTTACAAACAGATTCCTGAATGAAGAATTATTATGCACGATTTAAGAAAAAAAAATTTTGATGTAAGAAAATGTTCCTTGAGATAAAATATCTTATTCAAGAAATGTTTTATTGGATCAAGGATAGTTTTCTACCTTTGCTTGCTTTATTCTGATTCTTAAATCATTCGCAGGAAATGATTAAAATAAGAAATTATTTGCTTGGCCCAGAACCGTACCTTTTTTTCTTGATTCAACCAACTTCTACTTCCAGTTTAGAAAAAAATTCTTTCCGTGTAGGTTTTATTTTATTTAATTTTATTATAGTAGATTTTTTCATTAAAAGTTCCTATATTTTTTTTATTATAACTTAATACTATTTAAAGTGGGTTGTTTCTATAAAATACGCAAAAAAATACAAATGGTTTTATTTCAAAACAAAACGACACTTTTTCACATTTTTTTCTTAAATTAGTAGCAATTTGGATGTAAAACGACATAAGTGAAATTTTTTTTTTGAAAAACGGCTTTTTGTTGTAACTTAAATATACCACTTGAAAGAAAAAAAATAATACTTTTTTACTTTACAAACTTTTTGGTATTCATTGAAATTCAAAACTAAAATGATTTTTTTAAGTTACGAGTATGAAAAACTTCAAATGACTTTTCTGAAAATGTATGAATTTTGACTTATGTCAGTTTGCTTTTCAAGCGACGACATGTAGTTAGGTAATTGTAGCAGAAGTAGCATCAACTGTCAAGTGAAGCCTCGAGTTCGTAAACGTAGTTATCTGCGAAAGTTCAACCGTATACCTGCTTTGTGCCTTTAAATCGTTGCTGCGACTTGTTGCGAGCGTACTAAACAACGCTTGCCCTGCGTAAGTTCGATTTGAATTTTTTGTATGAACACAAACAACACAGCTTTTTTAATCAGACTATTATGACCCCGCCCTTATTTGCGCTGCCATTTTAATGTCAATGTCAATTTATAATTATGGCTGAGTTCGTAATTGTAAAACTTCCGCAGTACTGCCAAAATTGCGTTCATAAATGTAAACGAACAGCATAAGCTCTGCGTGAGCATGGCAACATTTGTGTTCATAAAAGTAAAACGACAGTCAATTTGCGGTCAAGTTGGCATTGGTTTTTATTATGTTGCTGAATTTGCACGAAAATGGTAGAGGAGCAAATGTGAGTATTTTTTAATTGAATTTATTTATAATCGTAATATTATTTTGTTTTCTTAGATTTTAATATGAAATTAATTATTTTTCCTTCACAGGACTGAATCTGAGTCCAAACCGTGGCTGACACCCAACTAGTCATTTCTATTCGGTTATGAATGGAATCGCAATTTGAAGCTCGGCGGAAGAAGAAAAGCGTTATTTGGGGAAAGGTTTTGCAAGAAATAAGAAATATTTTGCCCACGTTTGCTTATGATAGGGAGGATATTTTAAGAAAGTTCCAAAATCTAAAAGCTTCCTATCATAGGATTAAAAAAAGGAATAAGAAAAGTGGCAGAGAAGCGTCATCATGGGATTATTTCCAGCAATTCGACGATGTACATATATCTACGGGTCTCGACACAATGTTGAACTTCCTCCTGAGCTGATAACTGAGGTATGACTTGATCTCAATGAATTAGACAAGGAGATAGAAAACGAGATTCCTGTAAAGAGGACAAAAAAATGTTCCAAGAAGTCAAACAGCGATATTTTGGAATTTTCAGAAAAAGAGGCAGTAGAAGATGAGTGGCGTCACAATGCAATGATGAAAATTGAAAATTGTGAGGTAGACTGCCGGCCTCATATCTATTTTCGGCCGTCCGCAATTTAAGGTTTTCCAAAATTGCTTAAATTCGTTGAAAACAAACTGTTGGAAGTTCTGTGTATTTTCTGTAAGAAACAGTTAAGAAAAAAAGGGGCTTACTGGAAATGTAGAACTGGTCATCCGAAAATGGTTTTGAAAAATGTCATCCGGAAATTTCTTGATCGTTTTAAGGAAATTTTCATTTCTTAGGAATATGCCTTATTACTCGTAACTTCGTTCTAAAGCTTTTCATATTCAAAAACATTTGCCTTCTTCTTCGGTTTTTTAATTTTCTTATTTCTGCCAATTTTTGTCCCATGTTTTCAAAAACGAACAACAAGTTTTAAAATTTTTTTTTTGATTGAGCCATTTTTTAAATGTATGATGTAGGTACTACAAATCAAATCAAAAGCTTCTAACAAATAATTTATATTTCTCATTTTGTCAACGTTTGCTTTTATGAATTAATTTTAAACGAAGTATGATGACGGCACACATGCAGTTGTAATTGTGTTCATAAACGTATTTGAGCATATTTTAGGCAGGGCATGGGCAACAAAGCCTGCAATTACGAACTCACCCTATCGAATAATGTCCATGCCTTTCGAATAAATAATAATAAAATGAGTAAATAATGAATTTGTTAAATTTTTTAATTATATTTTTGCAGTTTTCATTACATTTTTTTTAACCTCCTGACCTGCCTAGGCGAAGAAAAACGGTGCGTCGACAGGTCAGAGATGTTTTAGGCTAGTGCGTTTTCCACTTTTCTAGAAAAGGAAATAATGCTTCTAGCAGGGGATTTCTTCAAGTCTTCATTACTTAAGAGTTCTTTGAAGAAGATCCTCTTTCTGATTCCGCAAAGGGCTGGGCATTCGCACAATATGTGCTCCGCGGTTTCGTCGTCCTCGATGAACAGCCTGCACCCGACAGAGTCGGCTAATTTCATTTTGTTAAGGTGGTATCGTAAACCGTGGTGACCTATGAGGTGGCCTATTAGGTTTTTGATATCATGCCTACGTAGGTTTAGGATCCTGCTCGTTTGGCCTGTCTTTGACCTGAAGTATTTTCCCAGTGTGAGAAATATTTTGAGTGTTCCCAGCTTTTTATAGCTAAATTAGTAGCTGGTTTAGGTGTGTAGTAGAAGGGTTCAGGAGCCCTACTACGTAACTCTATTCTTCTTTCGAATCTATTCGAAACTCATTTCCAATTCGACCTGTACTTGTGCTATGTACTCAATTAGAATCGAATGCAAATTATGTCGCCTATATTTCTTAAAATATCCAGTTTTCAAACGGAACTTGCATTTAAGTTGACAGATTAATTGAAAAGAAAAATCAAATTCGAACGATTTTGTTGTAGAATCGAATTACATAGTTGGTCCCCAGGTCCTGTGAAAGGGGTTTCTGAACCACCTCTGACTAGTTCGTCAGCTTTTTCATTTCCTTCAAAACCCCTTATGGCCAGAAATCCACCACAGTTTGGTTGTTTCTTTGGCTGACTTTCTGGAGGGTATTGAAGCAGTGTAGAACTGATTTGGAGTCAATTGTGTGTGAGCTAAGGGCCTTTATAGCTGCTTGACTATCCGTTAATGTGTGGATGTGAGCGCCCCTAATATGTGGTTAGCGCATTCTTGGATGGAGAGGAGCTCTGCCTGGAATACACTAGGACTTTTTTCCATTGGTATTGAGACGTTCAGGTTTGGTTCGTGAAAATCAGCTCTTGTACCCGATTCCATTTTAGAACCATCCGTATTACACTTTAATCCGATTTGGCGGTTCAGTGGGCTATTACTAGCCCATGCTTCTCTATTTGGTATCTCCGTAGAGAACCGCTTATTGAAACATAATGTTTTTTGGAGGTGGTCTGTAACCGCGTAGATCATGTCAAGTTCTGGAATTTCTGAGAGCAGCGTCATAAGTTCCGGGTGGCCACTAAGAAATATCTCAATCGTTTGTAACAGACTTGCTGAGCTGCGTATTTCCACTTTGTTTATGTGTATATGCAAGGGAGTTAGTCCTATTGTGGCTTCTATGGCAGCAGTGGGGCAGGTCCGCATGGCTCCGGATAAACCAATACATGCGAGACGTCGTGCTGTGCTATGGCGATTTTTTGGTTTGTTTTTGTTCACCATATTATAGAAGCGTATGTAATGATGGACCTGACCATCACTGTGTAAATCCAATGTGTGATCTTTGGAGAGATCCCCCACGTTTTACGATACATGCGACGGCAAGCCCATAAAGCTTTTGTTATTTTGTTCTCAGTCAAGGTCATTTTCATAACATACTTAGCTTATTTTCAATTCATTATAATCAATTTTTTTCCGATGTTAAATATAGGCAATGGCGGCATATAACTTACCTACTAGGGGCTCAAACCTCCAAAATGTTGTAAAAAATAAAAAAATAAATCTTTTTTTTATAATTAGCGTGCGCTAAGGGGAGTTTTTTATTTGTTCTGTAATCAATACAGTACCCTTCTAATGTTACCACAGCGCAGGCATTTTTGTTGCTGCAAGCAGCACCCAGCAACTGATTCATTGCCTGTTTTTGGGTGCTGCTTACTACTTGAAAGAATAGGAGGATATCAAAGAAGTTTTGGTGCGATAGGGTTTTTCTCCACAGGTGGCGCCTTAATGGCTTAAGGGAGATTTTGAATTGTTGTGTGTTTTCAATTTTACAGAGCATGGCCCTGGTCGGGATTCGAATACACGACCTGCCAATCACTTTGTGAATACAATACCATCGCACCATTGCCACCTTGGCCTAATAGTTTTGGTTGAAACTGGACTTTCGCAGATTATTACGTAAAGGAACTTAAGCCTTCACTTGACAGTTGATGCTACTTATTTACAGTTGTTCACAGGGGTATCCAACTTTCTTAATTATAAGTAACTAGCGGATGGTACCCGGAGTTGCCCGGATCGTTATTAGTATTATTTTTTTAAGAACCTAATGTAAAGCCCTTACGATATTAAAATTTCAACATTAGGCCCGTTCGAGTACTAATATGCGGGTTGGGGTCTAAATTCTGGCGAGTTCAAAATTCTTTTTTCAAAATTCTGCTTTCAAAATTCTGTTCTACAAAATTCTGCTTTCAAAACTCTGCTTTTCAAAATTCTTTTTTTTCAAAATTCTGCTTTTCAAAATTCTGCTTTACAAAATTCTGCCTTACAAAATTCTGCAAATAATTAAAAAAAGGTTTGGAAAATGTTAAAAAGCGCGCGCTTTTAAACATTTTCCAAACCTTTTTTTTATTATTTGCAGAATGTAAAACATTCTACCTTCTACATTCTACTCACTTGTTATAGAAGAAGAGGTAAAAGTAGTTTTTTTATTGGTTTTAAGATTGCTCTCTTGGTTTAGACAAATATTCTGTTAGGTATTATTCTAGAGTGAAAATGAGTATATCTGTAAATCCAATAAAGGAAAAGGTAAGTTGTGCGTGGATGGACGTAAGTATTATTGTGAAATTAAAATAAATAAATGTACTCGTAAAAGTTATAATTGGGCATGTGAAATATATTGTAATTAGTTGACAAATTTGAAAATTATTTGTTTTTTTAAATTCGTAAATTGGAAAAAAACAGAATTTATTTGTTTAAAATATTGCCAGTCAGAATTTGAAAAAAGCAGAATTTTGAAATGCTGAATTTTGTAAGACAGAACAGAAAAAAGCAGAATTTTGAAAAGCAGAATTTTTGTGTTAAAAGTCAGAATTTTGCAAAGCTGAATTTTGCAAAGCTGAATTTTGCAAAGCAGAATTTCAACCCGCTTCCCTAACATGCAAACGTAAATTCAAATAAACTTTCGTGCGAAATACACAAACCCATTCGTGTTTTAAGAAAGTTGTAAAAAGATGAACGAAAGTACGAAAATGTACTTTCGTTTATTTTTTTTACAAAGAATTTCCGCTGGTAGAAAAATGAAATGCAGATATTTGGGGTTTGTGTAACGTTTGTGATATTTGTTTAATATAAAATTTTTTGTAAAAATTGTTTTGATCCCATTCATTGATTATGGCAGAAGAAAATCTGTTTGTTGAATTTTCTCCAAAAATTATTGTAAATCCGAGATTGAAGAAACGCGAAATTCAAGTATTTTAGTTTGACGTCTCATTCACAATACGTACTTCAAACTTTGACGTAGGTATTTCATCTGTTTATGCAAAAGCGTTCGAGTACTTTTCTTTAAATTAGAGGATTCTCTAAAGGTAAGATTAGACTGCATGCCAATTGTGCATGCAAATGACCACAGGCAAATGACCAGATTATCTGTCAAATTACTAAAAAATCCGAGTTGTCAAGGTTGGATATTAGACTACTTGACCAAAATGACCGGATGTCATATTTTGTTTGCTGGTCATTCGAACAATTTTTTATTTATTTTCAAAAGGTTTTTTTTATTTTTTTAATTTATTTATTATTTAAAAAAAAATGGTATACATTAAGACTTGGTCTTTAATAGTACAGAAAAAAAGGAAGGAGAGTGTACAAATATTACATAGCTAAAATTAAGAAATGCGATTGCAAAATTAAATTAAAAAATTAGGTTCAGAAAGTATAGTGACAGAAAATAAAAAGAAAAGAAGAAAAGAAAAATGAAAGATAGAAAAAATTAGGACAGAGAAGAAGGAACAGAACGACAGATGGAAGAAGAGGAAGTTAAGAAGTAATTTGTTATTGGGAAGCGTAGAAATTTAAAAGAGCAGCCTTGAAATTATTGGTGTTTGATAATCAATACTAATATTATAAATGCGAACGTAACTCTGTCTGTCTGTCTCGCTTTAACGCCAAAACTACTTAACCGATTTTAATGAAATTCGGTATACAGATAGTCTAGAGCCTGAGAATGGACATCGGTTACTTTTTACCGCGGGAAAATGCTTCATCCGCTGTCCAGAAGCGGAGATCTAAGCTGGTATCTAAGAAAAGTTGTAACTCTCGAATGCTTTCTAGCTCCTAGCTTTGGAATGACTCATCCAAATGAAATAGGATTATTTTCAATATAAAGTTCAAGTTTTTAAGTTATTAAGATATTTTAAGTTTAAGATAAGTTTTTAAGATATAAATCATCTTTGTAGGTTATCCTGAAGTTGAACAATAAGCATTAAACTATAAATTTTATACAATTCAAAAAAGTAAAATGTTCGATTAAAGCTAGATCGTTGGATTTTCCCAGCGTTCAGTGGAGGAAAAGTTGTGTGTGTGTGTGGCACAAATCCGTTTCTCTCTCTCTGTACCGTTTGTGCTGGTTGCTTTTTCTTTCTTTTTGTATGCACCTTTTGTAGTTTGTGTTGTTTTTTTTGTGGCGCATGGGATTGAGAAGGATAGGGTTAGGAGGGTATGAAATGTAATTGAGATTGAGAGGGAGTCACTCTGAGAGTATATCCATATAATGAGAAACGACAAGGGACACTCTCGAAGTATTTTGTTTTAAATTTGAGAAGTGCCAGACTGGCAAAGCAAGGCGAGCATGGGTCAGCTAGTCTTTTTATATGAACGGGCAAGGAGTTCCATAACCGAATAGCATGGATAAAAAAAGGCGAGATGACATTAAGTAGTTGTACCTATGGGATACAATGTTGAAAGTTCTAATGGATCGGGTAAATTGGAGCTTGGAGTAGAGGTAAGACTGGTACTAATGATTTTATTTAAATAAAAAAAATGTATTTATTATATCAACAACTCACACAAAATAAATCGACAATAAACAATTTACGAAAAGAAAAACTTGACAAAATAAAGAAAGGACACAGTCCGCTTGGGCTAACTGTTGGATGTTCTGTTCCTATTTCATACCCCCATAAAGTGGGCGTGACAAACATCTAAGGATGGGTCAATTGTGAGGAAAGATATGGTCTACATAATTTTGATATATATAAAATATATAAAAAATACATATTTAAAATGCGTCTAAAAAGTGGGCATAGGAGGTACTAAGTAGAAAACTAAGTAAGAAGGAATTGTTAAAAAAAACTTTATCTACATACTTTGCGAAGAAAGGGACTTTCATTTCCAATGATTTCTTCAATAAAACAGTTTTTTTTAAATACTGGGAATTTCAGTGGGTGAATTTGATACATTTTTACACATGAGCCATTTCAGGGCAATAGCTCGAGTTTAGCTTTTTTGATATTTTTGGCATGTCAGTGGGCGGATTTTAAAAATTCTTACACATGATTATTTCGGGCCCTTAGAGAGATATGTTCCAAATTTCCAAGGTTTAGTGCCTACGAGCAATACTAAGGTATGTTGCAAACTATCTGTCAAAAGTATAATGCGCTTCGAATAGGGTATAAAGACAAAAATAACACAAAAATATAGCACACAAAAGATACTAATAATCAACGTTACAAAAATAATGAATTGGTGGTAACTACAACTAGGTTAAAAATTAAAACCAGGAAAAATTGTGTGGTATCACATAAAAAACCATTCATCGTAAGATTCTCGACAAATACAATGTCAAAAAGTCTTTCACCCTCTCTATCACCCATTTCAGTCCAACTATGCTTGTCGAAATGGAATAGAATTAGAGAAAACAAAGAAAGAAAAAACAGAATGAATAACATAATATACTTACAGGAGCAAAGTTTGTCCAAGAAAATTGAAATAAAAACTGGATAAACTCGTGGCTTCAATGGCACAGTGCATGAGTGCTTGCCTGAGAAGACGCTGGTCTAGGTTCGAATCCCAGTGGAAGAAATGGAATTTCGGGATAAAATGAAGGAAAAAGACAGACCAGCACCACAGAAGGAGTCTGATGATCGGTTGTGGCTAACCGTGAAACAGCGCTGTAACTCCAGCCGTCCACTTAACGTGGTCAGGAATGTAAGGTTATTCATTCAAAATAAAATAAACTAGGTTAGGTTAGGTTGGGGTGGTTGTCAGCCTAAGGCCAACATAATTAGACCAATGTTAGGTCCATTTTGATACCACACGGATCTAGGGGTTTCTTTCACTACTCCTTAAACCATTTGGAGCTTCTTATGAAGCGCGATAGACTTCTAACTTCAGTGTTAGCCAAGTCACTTAGATCATTTAGCAAAAAATCTCCCAGATTTAGATTTCTTTTATGGGAGAGAGCAGGATATGAACAAAGAAGGTGCTGTTTAGTCTCCTCCTCCTTCTCGTCCATGCAGCTTCTGCAGAAGTCGTTTGAATAAACGACAAGTCTCGATGCGTGCCTGCCTATCAGACAGTGCCCTGTAATGGCACCTATAGTGGAGCTAATATGCAGTCGGTTTAGTGAGATTAGACTCTAGACTAGAGCGTCGCAGGCCCAGCCTTGGCTAGATATGCTTAGTCGCCAGACATGTATTACTACTTGTACACCTAAGGTTTGTTCTTTTGATTGCGGATAGCTTTTAGGCAGACAGCAGAACAGGCCGCTGTTTGCCTGCTAAAAATGTCAATTGGAATCAGATGTAGCAGAATATATTTAAGCTTATAACACCAATAGATGGTGGGTCAATATGTGGGATTTTGCATTTCCTGGAAAAGAGAACAAGCTCGGGTTCGTGGGGGTTGACAGCCAAGGCACAACGATTAACCCATCTCTTTAACATGTTGAGAGCGTTTTGCTGGAGTTCCTTTGTAAAGTTGATGTGTTTTCCAGAGACAGCAATAGCAACGCCATCCGCATAGGCAATCACCCTGCAGCCCTCCCCTTCCAGGTGTATCAGTAGTTCATTCACCACCAAGTTCCAGAGAAGGGTGGAAAGGACGCCGCCTTGCAGCGTACCTCTACTGACAGACCTCCTGGCAGATGTATCGCCCAGTTTTGAGTTGATAATCCGACTTGTGGGCAGTAGATTGATCAATTCACCAAGTCAACTATCCACATTCAGTTTGGACTGTCACCACTACAAGCATTCATTCAGAAGACGGCTGCCAGATGCGCTATTAAGCTTCAGCTTGAATATAAGTATAACTCAAATGACCATGTGGGTCACCTGAAGATACTCAAATCTATCCAAAGCTTGGATATGTTTTACACCATCCCTGACTTAATGGTAAGGGAATATAGTTTCGATAAACTATTTGAGGTAGAAATACTAGACCGTTCTAAATGGGTCTCGGGAGTTCCAGCTGTGGACCCAAAAAGTCTGGTATGGTACACCGACGGATCAAAAATGGAGTCTGGAGTTGGTGCTGGTGTCTTTGGACCCAACACCAAGGTCTCGATACCTATGGGGATGTGCCCCACAGTGTTCCAGGCGGAAATCCATGCCATTGAGATCTGCGCTATCTTAAACTCCAACAAAGGAATTAAGGGCGCAAAGATACATATCTTCTCAGACAGTCAGGCGGCACTTCAGGCACTGTCGTCCAACACAATAGACTCTCTGACTGTAAAAAACTGCTGCTGCGCCTTACAAAAGCTAGCTAAATACAACAAAGTTAAACTCGGATCTGTGCCTGGCCACCGAGGTTTTGTAGGGAATGAAGCTGCAGATAAGCTTGCCAGAGTTGGCTCTGAAGCCGCTTTTGTCGGTCCAGAACCGTACTGCAGTGTCAACTGTACTACTGCTCTAGGGCTTGTCAAAGATTGGGAGCAACAGACTCGCTTTGAACATTGGGTAAGCGCCCCTGGTCTGAGACAGTCTAAACGCTTGATTAAGCCCTACTCCTATAAGGAAATCCTTACTCTAAATAAGGAAAGCATTAGACTGCTGGTTGGCTTTCTCACTGGCCACTGCGGTCTGAGATATCATCTCAACAAGATGAACCTATGTCCAACGCCAGAATGTAGATTCTGCATGGAGGACGAGGAGACCTCAGAACACATACTCTGTGAATGCCCGGCTCTACATTGGTTGAGACAGAGAGATGTTATCACTGGCAGAGCTTCGCAACTCTACCACCAAAGACGTGCTGAGTTTCATTAGGGAAGTCAGTCGCTTTTTGGCGTAAAGACAACCTTGTGGCACAAAAGATCTTTTCAGGTCGCAGTGCCTGCCCTTGGGCAAGGGTTTATTAAAAAAAAAAAAAAAAAATCCACATTCAGTTCCGTTAGTGCATTTGCGATTGAAGATGGGTTGACATTGTTAAAGGCGCCTTCTTTATCTACGAAAGCAACCATAGTGTACTCCTTATGATGAAGGGAGTATTCAATGGTGGGAACTCACACCCTGCTAATTGCCCGTCCCTACTCAAAATGTCTTGAGCTCTTCAAGGTCATACAGAACACTCAACTAATCATTTTTATCAAAGAAAACTTCGAGTATTTTCCTAATGTCAGCCAATATGAGTTTCCGACAGGCAGCATTTCACATAGCATTTTTAATGACATAGCTGTCAAATTAGTAGACCTTATTCAGTTATCGTTTTTTCTCGAAATAACCTGATAATAGTTAGGGCATAGTACAGTGCGACCTATTGGTCTATTGTGTCCCTTGCGTATACCTTGGAGAGGTTCGTAACCTATTTCAGAGCCCCTCTAAATACACTTCTATTAAGAATTGTGTCTGGGCATTGCTCTGAATTATCCTTGGCAGGTCACACTCCTTTCCTGTTTGGGTACGGTTATAGTGGCAGTCTGCAGAGGCCGACACACTAATAACAATGAAAGGTCCATTGTGATACTACACGGATATATATCATCTTCCTACTCGTTGAACCAGTTATCACCAATTAATGAATTCGTGTGGCCAGAACTTGAAGGTATAGGCCCAGGCTATGTTTATTTTCAACAAGGCGGTGCTACGTGGCACACAAGTTGCAAAAATGGAAGCATTTTCGTTGGTCCTTTCAAAATTTTATTTCGCATAGATGGTTGAAGAAAGTTCTTAAATTATTCGCACACCAACAGAAAAATGCTGGTGCAATCAGTTCTCAAAAAATTTGGGCGTATCTTGGTCGTTTTACAAGTTCGTAGATTACCAAAGTGACCAAATTTTTTTACAAATCTCCGCACTACAACAAACAAACACTTTCACTTTTCAAACCACGCACCTGTAGTATTCTGGTGGAGGATCATAACTATCCACTTTGATTCCGCGCTTTGTTAATCCGTCTGTTTTGTTCGCAGAATATCCTTGATTGCTTATTGAATTTGGCGACGTAGTACTTAGTTCCGAACCTAGGCAAAGCCTTACAATTTCAAAAAACACCACAAACCGAATCATATTAAAGTGTTTGTAACGCGAATACTGCTTGGTTAATTCTCCGAAATCACACTGATCCATCACCTGGTACGACAGATACTTTTATAAAAAAAATGGGAAAGCCAACAAGGAAAATACCTCTTTGGTGGGTAATTTCACATCTCGATGGATTTACAACCCATTTGAACTCATTTTCGAACTAAGAAAGACTCTAAAGTCTACACTCTACTAACGCACCATATGTGTGTGTAAAACGAGGTAATTTTCTAATGTTGTCAATTAGTGCCGTCAACTGAGCATCATATGGAATGCACTGAGTCTTCATTGCGTTTCACTTTTCTTACGAAGCTTGTCTTGGAAATGAGTTGCAGACATTTGTTTTTAATAATATGTCAAATCGGTGTCGACGTTCGCTCCTAATTTATTGTTGATGATGGATGATAAATGTTGTAACAATCAGACTTCCATGCGAAACCGAAAACTGTTTTGTCGTTAAGTAATAACCGCCATTGTTTACGTAGGTGGAAGTTATGGTTCTGATTATGTTGTAAGTGCGGTTTGTTGAAGTATTTTTGAGCGCCCCCATTTTGACAGCTAAAAGGCGAAAAATTGTAATTAGTTTTTGACGAATACTCGTATTTTCAAATTTGCCGCCAGCTACAGTTCAATGTTAAAAGTTTATGATTGATTTTATTGGCCTTGGAGAGATGGAACGAAGTTAAGAGTTGGTAGGTTGTTTTTCATAAAGTGACGCGCTGTTTTCATGTTTTAAAACTAACCAAATGTTTAAAAAATAAATGCAAATTTATCTGCGGTTTATCGCTGTTGACTAAAGGCCTTTTAAATGAGCGCAACTAGCGCGAATGAACCAATAGAAAAACTGAAAAAAATATCACTTTTTGCATTTATAAACAGAAAATTGCAATTATCCTTTACCAAGAACGGGATAATTTCGTCAATGTAATATACTCGTATATATCGTCGTGTGCAGGAGAATACCGCACAACTGACTTTTTTTCTTCAAAAATGCAGGTTTTGATGAAAACGTGATCTAGGTGTCAAAGCTACTTTTGAGTGTTTTAAACCAGTTTGAAATACGGCACAACTTCACCCATACAATTTTTTTTGTGAAATATAGCACATCTGCATTTTCCCGCCTAAGTTGGTTGTCATTCAGTTGTCGCGTATATGCTGCTAAGATTGTGGTGGAAATAGCTCATATTTTATAAACTGCTAATAACTTTTGGTAAGTTTATTTATCTAAGTTTTGAGTGCTTTTGTTATTTTGTGAATGCCAAGCAGTGTTGCCGAAAGTACTCCCATAGGAGTTGTACTACTTTCAACACCTCCGTTCTCCCGTACTCCTCCTTTCACATTCGTACTCCTATTTTTTTTAAGGACCTTAAATATCTTACACTTGCAGCAAAGTGTAATGTCAACCTAAATAACTTTAATTAAAATGTTATGAAAATTTATCAGCACTTTTATTTTTGTTCGTTGGTTTCATCTTTCTTGCAAATTTCATCTGTCAGTTCGGTATTTATTTTATTGTTACCTAAGATTGTATTTTCTTGGTGGTTTTTTTGTTTGAATTCCGTGAATTTGTATGTATAGTTCAATAAAATGAAAACGATTGTTAAATTAATACTTGAAATATTGTAATTCTTGTTAGAATAATTCAAATTACCTAAACTTGTATTTTACATATTTAGTAAATTTGATTCCTTTGAGGCGGTAAAGGCAAAAAAGCTGTAAATGTGTCTTGTGTTGCTGGAGGTTCTAACTAAGACAAATGAGCCTGCTGCTTTTCCTAAAAATTTAGCACCAAAATCGCCTGCTACAAGAGGCAACAATATTGAGTTTTTAAATGCTGAAAAAGTATTTGCAGTTGAAGTTGATACACCGACCAAATCAAAATCGGTAGAGGCAAAAAAAGTTCAAACAGCCAATGTCAATGTGTCTTCTGCTGCTGGTAAAAACCAAATGAGTTTGCTCCTGTTCCTGCAAATTCTGTTCCTGAATCCCCTGCCGCAAGAACCGACGATGTTGAGATTTCTGATCCTGATGAAGTTGATACACCTACCACATCCTCTTTAGAAATAGCAGAGTTTTGGTCAGAGATAGGGCAATCTCAATTCTGCCCTTTCTGTCAAAGGTTTTTGAACGTACTCTTCAAAAATAGATGAGCACGTATCTCAAAAAAAACAAAATTTTTACTCCGAAACAATCTGGTTTTCGCGAAAAACACAGCTGTATTACGGCTCTTTACTGACGATATACGACAGGCATTAGATAAAAACAAAGTTACGTTTTTAGTGCTCCTTGATTTTTCCAAGGCATTTGACACGGTTGATCACACAGTTTTATGTAAGAAGCTGATCCGACAACACAATTTTTCATCAGGTGCCGTAAAGCTGATTTTGTCTTATCTATCAAATAGAATGCAAACAGTTCAGCTAAATGATAATCTGACCGATTTTCTTCCGATTGTAAGTGGTGTTCCTCAAGGCTCTATACTTGGTCGAATATTGTTCTCATTATATGTAAATGAGCTTCCATCTACAAACTACAATAGCAAACTGTTCGTCGCATATGTATGCCGACGATGTCCAAATGTATATAAGTTGCCCACTCGGCCTTATTGAGACCGGAGTTAACCCATTTACGCCCGCCGTACTTTAAAAACGACAACTCTTTATTAAACGTTTCTATGCCAAATAATCAATTAAATTCTCGGTTTATTTCTTAAAATTGATAGTAGGAGGTTATTTTTTCATTTATATGTGAAAAGAAAGTACCATACATAAAATTTGGCGCCAAATGTTGACAGTTCTGAAAGTTGAGTTTTCGTAGTGAGGTGGGTGAGTTTTATAATAACTGTAATTAACTGCTGTTTTTACAAATCAGGACTTTTTACAACTAAATAGAAAGGATACTGGATAACCTTATTGTGGTAACTCCTTTTCTGTCATTCAGAATTCATATACAGTTTTTGGGGCGCTGTTTATGTAAGTGTCGTTTTTTTAGTACAATGGGCGCAACTGTATAGAAAATTCGAATTTTTTTTTTGTTTGGTATGGAGATTGAAAATGTCGAAATTCACGGCCAAAAATAACTATTTAGGACTTCAAGAAGCTATCAACTTCATCTTTGATGAAGAAAATGACAATGAGTTTGATGTCGTGATTGTGCCACCGGAACCTAGTGCTCTCATAGACGAAGAGGAAGGCGACGAAGATGACATTCAAATGTTCGCTCTGCCTAGAGACTTTACATGTGATGCGCCGACATATGCCACAAGATGATGATAGTGGCTGGGAGTATAGTGATGACGAACAGCTTTCTAACAAACGACGACGAACTGAACCAATGGATTCTTTACAATTTGGAAAAGGATGAGTCGGCTGTGTGAAGAATTGGTGAACCTTACTCCTGTGGATATATTTGAGAAATTGTTTGATGAGGAGGTGTATGACCTGATTGTACGCAACAGCTTGTTGTATGCAGGACAGCATAGTCGACATAGATTTGAGCTAAATAAGGATGATTTGCGTGGATTTTTATGGGGATTTTAATTTTGTTTGGTTATCATATAATAGCTCGAGAGCGCATGTACCTACCTACTGGAGCTTAGATGAAGATGTTAGAGTCTCTATTTTAGCTGATTGTATGTCGCGAAACAGGTATTTGGATATAAAGAAAAACATATATTTGGCTGATAACACCTTTGCCGAGAAGTCTAATATTAAAATGTTCAAACTGAGGCTTTTACGCGACCTACTGATAAAAAAGTTTTGTCAATGGGGCATATGCCACGAAAATCTATCAGTCGATGAATCAATGATAAAGTATTATGGTCACCACAAATCGAAACTGTTCATTACGGGGAAACCCATTGTACAAGGACTGGGCAGTCCCCAGTGCTAATGGCTACTATTACGCACTCGAAGTATACTGTGGAAAATCCGTTGGAAGCACTTATGAACCACTAGGCACTCGCGTGGTCAAAACGTTGCTCTAAAATACATCAGCAATACCACAAGAACATACGGTGTATTTCGACAATTTTTTCACAAGTTAAAGATTTGAAAGAGTGTGGGTATAAAGCAACAGGTACAATTAGAGAAAATAGAACGAAAAAGAGTCCACTGCGGTCAATAAAAGAGATGAAAAAACTAGAAAGATGTGAGTATGATTATCGCTTTGACACTAAAAATAAATCACTCTTTGTGAGATGGAAGGACAATAGTGTATACACCATTGGGGCCAATTTTGATAAGGTTGAACCTATAGGTAAAGCAAAACGGTGGTGTTCGGAAATGAGAGAAAAGCTGGATATGGATGTACCACATCTATTTAAGAATTATAACAAATGTATGGGCGGAGTCGATGAGATGGACCAGCCAATTTCATTACGTCGCACAAGTATCCGGGGTAAGATATGGCCGTTTCAAATGCATGGCGCTTGCTGTATTTTCGAATTCTGAGCCACTTGATCAACTAGCTTTTAGACGGAATATTGCCAGAAATTACCTGCGTCCTAGAAGCAGAAATAAAAGCCGATCTAGCTCAGCGATAGTTGGTCTTACAGCAAACAAGAACGGACACAACACTAAGAAGCTGGAAAAACAACAGCGATGTGTGATGTGTCACGCGCGCATCAAATGGAAGTGTGATAAATGCAACAAAACTTTGTGCATTGACAAAAGTTTTTTTGCAGTATATCATCACTCATAAGTGTCCATTGACCACAAAAAGTACACCTCCCAAATGCACTTCTGAATTATTTTTTTAAGTATTTTTTCTCTAAAATCTATTAGAACTATTCCTTTAAAGATGATCAATAAAGATATTTCAAAATTATAACCATTTGTTTGACTATGGGCGTAAATGGGTTAATTGCGTGAATGAAGATATGGGGTAAATTGAACGTTGGTCTGAATTAAACGGATTACATTTAAACGTTAAAAAGTCGAAGTGCCTGATCATATCCAGGAAAGCATTAGATCTTTCCTACTTTCTACTAGGGAGCTCTCCAATAGAATATGTTGAGACTGCAATAATTCTTGTAGTCATTTTTAATCGTCGCCTAACTTGAGAAAATCATATCAGCGCAACCGTTGGAAAAGTATATGGGGTACTCCCGAATCTGTGGGTAACACAGGCCTTCATCCCAATAAAAACTCGTTTCACATCAGCAAAATCTTTGGCCATTCCTATCTTAACATACGGTTGCGAAATCTTCTGCAGCTGTGACGCAACCAGTAAGCGGAAACTCAACGGTACATCTTCTTGGAATTCATTACCGCGGAACTTAAGAATAACTCAAGGTACAAGCACAAAAAAGTTTATAAGGGACTTAAGAACTTATTTTTCCGGAAGTAGGTAACTAAAACTTTAAATTTTCTTATAACTATTATTGATCATTGATTTATATAAAAAAATCCGAATTACCTTTATGAATTCTAATTTTTGTGAAACTTTATTCGGTATATCTACTTTTCTCAAATCTCTATCTAAGTTAGCTTAGCACTATTTTATAAGATATTATATCTTAAAGTGTGTATCTAAGCATTTCAAATAAATAAATAAATAAAATAAATAAATTAAAATATTTGTCTTAAAAAATGCCCTTAATGAAACACTTTTCCCTCTGACAAGGGATTTTGTAAGATCAGTATTCCGTAAAGCAGCGCAGTGGCAGAACGATTTTTCCCAATTGTTTCAAATTAAAGATAAACAACGGAACAGATTGGTGGTAAATACATTGAATGCAAATCAATGAAGAATTTTTAAATAAAGTTGCAAAAAAAATTGTTGTTTGTACTACTATTTTTTCAAAATACTCCCCATTTTTGGCTGTAGTACCTTATAATATTTCTCTCCGGCAACACTGATGGCAAGTGCTACAATAACGCAAATTGAAGCGAACTTTTTCTGTGTAGATGTGTATGTATGTAGTTGTGTGGTTTTTCATTCAGGTGCAGCTATGGAGGGAGCTAATTTTTCGTCAGATAGTGAACTGGATGTCGAAGACATCTTACTTCAACTAGCAAACCAGGGCGTTAAGACAGTAAGCAAAAGCTGTAGAGATACAAGAAATTATCAAGAATATAAATCAAAAAACAATGCGAACCTTAATGCGATATGTTCTCAAGAAGTCCTCGCTCAAAATAATGGCATTGAGACGGTGGAAGCAAGAGCCACAAACAAGGATTTGGAAACCGAGAGTATTCAATCCGAGTTTGTTCCATCTTCATCAGAAAGTGAAGTTCCCGAGCTAAATGACGAAGAACAACAAAACGAGGTTTGTTTTCACTTAAACGGTGATGTTGTTTCATTTGACAAAATCTTATTCCATGCACTATATGAAATGGATGCTGATGAAGGTGAGGGAAGGAAAGTTCAGACAATTTGAAGGAAAAGGGAAAACGCTAAAAAGTTACGAGAAAAAGGTGAGGCCTATTTAGGTTATAGAAGACCACATGGATCGAGAAAAAATTTTCACGACTCCATGAAAGCTGCGAAAAGAATTGGTCCTTCGTGTAATTCGAGCTCATGCCTAGGATCGAAAGTACGTTTTTGTTCCAAATTTTCGGAAAACCTAAGGAATAACATTTTCACTCAGTTTTGGCAGCAAATGTCTTGGAAGCAGCGCAAAATTTATGTAATAAATCTTGTACGAGTCGTTGAGCCAAAAAGAAGAACTATAACTGAAAGCTTAAATTTAAGATCAAAAACGCTACAATATTTTTTGAGAAATGGTGATGAAGTCATGCAAGTGTGCAAAAACATGTTTCTGCAAACTTTGGGAATTAAGTAGGGGAGACTAGCTTAAGATGACATATCCACATAAGATGACATACTTGCCTTTTCTCAGTAACCATAACAGTTACAATTCTTTTGAGTACGCCCATATTTACAGTTTTACAATGTCAACAACCAGTATATTGTAGCTTTTCTCAGTTCCGAATTGTCTTTTGACAAGAGCAGCAAGAAACATTTCGCTCCCAAAAAAATTTTGTTTGCCTTTTTTGTTAGGACGCATATCTACGCCAAGGTGAGTAATGTGTTTTGTCTAAAGTGTTTTACGGGTACAGTTGCTTATGTATTATGTAATTTCTATGCGATTTAAAGTGCCTAATCGTGAAGTATTTGTGCATTCATAATTGAAACCATTTTTAACCCTTCCGGGCAAGATGACATAACGCTCGATTGTCCAAGTTGACATATATGTCAACTTACCCGAAGTTAGTATTTTGTATTAAATTAGAAAATAGTTTTTTTAGTATGCCAAGTTACAACTATAAAAGGACTTCAACCAGGTATTCTTGGTCAAAAGATAATATGGCTCAGGCCATTGAAGAAAGTAAGGCAGTTCATTTGTGAACTCTGCACTGAAAATTAAGAATATTAGAGGTATGTCATCTTACCCATAGGCAGTATGCCATCTTACCCGGATGTATGCCAACTTACACAGGGCTGTGGACTTTCTTTTGAATAATAATATAAATTACCAATATATATTTGAATTGCTTAATTTTGAGTTTTTGTTTGTTATAAATAAATGAATAAACTAAATTGACTTTGTTTTCAGTGGTACGAGTATGTCAACTAGATTTTTTTTATTTTTAGCTTTAAAGAAAAAGTATGCCATCTTAAGCTAGTCTCCCCTATGCATCTGTTCGCCATTGGATTCAAAACCAAGAAAATGGAATTTCCTATAAAAATGAGTTCGATGAAAGAATCAAACATCGCCGGGTGCATTTTAAAACTCAAAAAGAATTTCTCGAATTTTTTTTTAAATCTCTTCCAACAGTTCCCTCTCATTACTGCAGAAGGTCCTCCGCAAAGCAGCACTTGTAACCACCAATAACATCGATAAGTGAAGTTTATAATTTATACACAGCTAAGTGCAATGAAAACAAAGACCTGATCATATCCAAGAGGTATTTTTATCAAGACTTTCGAAGACAGAACATTGGGATTTTTACTCCCAAAAAAGACCAGTGCGATCTCTGTGTTGCTCATAAAAATGGAAACATTCTTGATGAGGAATACATTTCTCATATGGAATCAAAGCAGAAAGCTAGAGATTCTAAGAATTTGGATAAAAAACTAGCTTTGGAAGGCAAAATAAATATGTTTTGCATGGATCTTCAAGCCGTTAAGCTATGTCCAGCACTCAAAGCCAGTTCATTGTATTTCAAAACAAAATTAACTGTTCATAACTATACACATACAGTTTATGACTTAGCTACGAAAAAAGTAAAGTGCTTTTGGTTCGATAAAACAAACGCAGATTTGACTGCTTCAACATTTACTAGGTTACTAGTCAAGTTTTTAACAGATATTTTGGAAGAATCAAAGCTGCCAATAATTTTGTACAGCGATGGATGTGCATACCAAAACAGAAACGTTGTTATGTCTAACGCTTTACTGCGTTTGGCGATGAACACAACACAAATAATTCAAAAAATGTTGACGAAAGGTCATACACAAATGGAGTGCGACAGTGTTCATAGCGTCATTGAGAGCAAGTTGCGTAACAAGGAGATATACATACTTACCATCGCAGTACATAACCCTGACCAAAGATGCGCGGACACAACCTTTTCCATATGAAGCCGAAAATATAGACTTTTCTCAAATATTGGATTATACGCAAAAGTCGGACTTTATTTATAAATCAATAAGACCAGGTAGTGTTGCTGGGGATGAAACAGTAACTTGCCTGATGGTTTTATTGTATGATCCATCAGGAAAAATATTTTACAAAATGGACTACGACGCCGAATATAAGGAACTTCCACAAAGAAGAGACGCAAATGCGTTAAAAAAGCAAGTTAATTATCCCCGCTTGCATGCTGATCGCATTGCAATTGCGGAGTCAAAATTTAAACACCTTAAGCAAATAAAACCAGTTATTCCAAAAGAGTGCCATCATTTCTATGATACACTGCCATTTACTACAAAGAAAAAGTGATTTGAAGTTTGATCTTAACAACTTTTTCGACCATGCAAAAGAATGCCTTTTTTTAGTTTTTTAGTTTTTTTTTATGTAACTGAAGAATTTTTAAGTTTTTTTTATACCATGAGGATGAATGAAGTCACAAAATAAAAAAAAAATTTAATAGTATCTAACTCGGTATGAAATACTGGACATCTTCAAAAAAACAAAATGTTAAACTTGCAATAACGTACAACTGCCTTTTTTTTTAATTAAATTAATTTTTTTTTACTGAAATTACTTAATAAACATGTTTCTGAGCTAATAATATTATTGACGTGTTTTTTATTTTAATTCAAAATATTTTTTTTTTTATTATTTAAAACAGTTTTTTTGTGTCTCCTGAACAATTTGCAAAATGTCAGTTGTGCGGTATTCTCATGCACACGACGAAATAAACAAATTGATAAAAACAAACCAATACACAGACGTAAATTTGCTTATTCACAATCCACAACATTTAGTCGCGTTCCGCAAACCATCGAATAGATAATATCGTGTAAATTCAGAAACGTCAAACATTTGCGCAGTGATGCGGCATCACTGCTTATTTGCGATGCTGATGCGATGCACAGTTTAAGCTGATGCGTTGCTGATTGAATATGGCGTTTGAGTTTTAGAACGCATTGTTTAAATCAAACATTTAAAATGGAAGTTTTGCTAATAAAAGTTTTGATCGATAACTTTGATCGTAAAGACGATAAATTTAGTTTTAACATGCATGAAGCAAGAAGAAAGAGGTCCAAACGCATACGGACTTTAATTAGCAGATTTAAAAGAAGGAAAATTCCTAAGATTAGGGACTATTTCAAAGTTCTAGAAAAATATCCAGACGATGTATTTCAAAATCATTTTAGAATGTGCCGCTCCACCTTCGATGTAAGTCCACTAATGATTTAACTTTTCTAAATGAAAACCAAACCATGTTTCTAGGATTTCCGAAAATCATTAAATCCTTTTTGGACACCTTCTTATACATCCTCTTATAGTATCTATAAATTAAAATATTTGTTTACTTACTTTTCTTTCTCTTCCGACATTTTTCTTGCTTTTTTTCCGGCGAATCAACAGCGCATCAGGTATTTCTGTGATGCTTTTTTTCGTTATGTTTGCGCATCAGTTTGATTAACTTTGCAATAATGAACACTTGACGTTGATAGTGATGCCAATAGTTGCGTTAATGAACATTTTGCAAAGCATCATGAGCATGATGATGCCAGTGATGCGTTACTGAATTTACACATCGTTTGAACCTCACCTCCAAATTGAACTGCTATTGGGATTTGCTTGTAAAGGGTTCGCAAACTTTCAGTGCGAACGTACCCTTAAAGGTATTGCGGGAATTACACCTCTCCACATATACATCCAAAAAGTGGCGATCCGCAGTGCAATAAGTCTAATACAGTTAAACGAGATAAGTCTTAATGATCATCCAGAACTAAAGACCCTTCTCGATGAACTGACAGAACTTTACATGAACTGCGCGGTCACAGACCGCATTCAAAAAACACTATGCTTCAACAAACGGTTCTCCACGGAGATACCCAAGAGAGAAGCATGGGTTAGTAATAACCCACCAAACAGCCACAACGGCATAAAGTGGTATACGGATGGTTCTAAAATGGAAACGGGGGTAGGAGCGGGAATATACGGACCACACAAACGCTTTACGATACCTATGGGAAAAAGCCCCAGCGTATTTCAAGCAGAGCTCCAGGCCATTCAAGAATGCGCCAGACACATTATTTTATCTGGCATAAAAGGTGCAACCATCCATATTTTCACGGATAGTCAAGCAGCTATAAACGTCCTTAGCTCGTATGCCATTGACTCCAAATCAGTCATGTACTGCTTCAATACCCTACAAACACTCGGAATAAGAAATAAGACCAAATTATGGTGGGTTCCGGGTCATGTCGAGGTAGAAGGTAATAGACCAAGAGCCGATAGCATATTTTGGGAGTGGAGGTATAACCAAAATTCATTTACTTGTTTGTAAAGGTACTAGCATCGTGATATCAAATGCAGTCGTCTGGCAGGGTTTTTTTTTCGCCGGGGCTGAGGGCGGGGGTTGAAACGTTGATTTTTCGGATTTTTGTGTCAAGGGTATAACCATTTTTAAATATACACAAATTATAGAGAACTATGCACTAATTAGGAATTTTTGGTTCCCAGACGTTTTAAGTGTCGCATTCGCCTTGCCAGACGCCCCCCAAAAGGGGCAAAAAATCACTTTTTGGTGTCAGAGGTATAACCAAAAAAAAAATTACATAAAAAAATCAGAAAAATCCCTTCATTACAAATATGTAAGTGCCAGACGTTTTAAGTGTTGCATTCGCCCCGCCAGACGCCCCCAAAAGGGGCAAACAACTTTTTTTTGTTGTCAGAGGTATCTATAACCAAAAAAAAATTACATCAAAAAATCAGGAAAAATACCCTCATTACAAAAAAGTAACTCCCAGACGTTTAAATGCAAGCTGC
The DNA here is from genome assembly GCA_949715645.1 of Portevinia maculata. Lineage (NCBI taxonomy): Eukaryota > Metazoa > Arthropoda > Insecta > Diptera > Syrphidae > Portevinia > Portevinia maculata. The sequence continues at coordinate 163,999,334 of OX454525.1, read as the reverse complement.
ATTAATCGTTTTAAGGTAAGACACAATATAGTCGCTGGTAAGATAGCTGGAGAGTCGATGTCCGTCCAACAAAGTGATGTGAGTGAGTGGCAAGCAAAAGTTTGGCCTAACCTGCGGGCGCAATTTAGCGACGATGAAATTTTTAATGCGGACGAGACAGGTTTGTTTTACAAACTTTGGGCCTAACTCTGTAATTCGATTCTAAAGTTAAATCGTTCGAATTCGGAAAATATGTACTCTGTAATTCGAAAATCGGAAATTGAAATCCGAATTTCATTTATCTAGATACATTTGCTCGAAAATCGGAAATATGGTACCTCACAACTCTATTTTCGTTGCTAAATACATTCGAATTTCGGAAATTTCATTCGATATCTATTTACCATACGGAAAAGTTTTGCTGAAAGCTAAAATATAAGTATTTATGTAAAAAAAGACATAAATAATATTTTTTGATAGAATTTTATAAATTAATTGAAGAAAACATAATAAATATTAATATGATGATATGAAGATTGGAAACTTGTGGGTCGTGGGATACTCCACCGTATCATCCAGTAACAGCTCGGATAATCATCTGGTGATCACATATCTACAAGAAACAAAGCTCCATAAATTAATTAAAAGAAATCAAGAACTAGATTCTAAAGTGAACTTACCACCATTGCATTTATGCTGTACTTCAGTTTCCGATTGAAAAATAAATGTTCATTGTTAATCGGTCTAATCATTTGAATGTGTGTCCCATCCACGACTGCAACAATTCTCGGTATGCCAGATTTCAAATGGAAATATTTTTTTGCTTTTATGTTTTCCTCATTGGTCATATTAAAATCTATATGTTTTGGACACACCTGTTTTTCCATAGCTTTACAGACTTCGGAAATAAATGTTGAAACCGTCTGCTGCACCAGTCCAGTGAATCGAACTCTGCATATTTGCTGCTGGTATCCATCTTGTGCAAGAAATTTAAGCGTTGCACTTAGTTTCATCATTGTAGGTATTGAAGACGATCTTTTCCTTTCCCTAAGATAATAACTTATGCTGTTCAAAACATACACAAATGCATCTTTTGAAAGACGAACAAAACTAAAAATAATATTTAGTATAAATAAATTATTTCGTTTTATATCACATTACCTTTTACTTGATAAACCCATTCTGTTGGAATTGTCTTTTATTATCTTTCTTTGCCACAAAGCAACTGAATCCATATTCAAAGTGAAATTCAATTATCAACGAATAAATTTTATTAATCAAAAACGAATTATTAGTCTTTTTTTGAATTTAAAATGACATTTTTGACAAAAACAGCGCGAGTCTCGGAACATTTATTCGAAAGTTGCAAAGGTTTCTCTGCAACATTTTCATTCGATTCGAAAGTTATACAGAGTACGAGTATCATTTGAAATTAGAATCGGAAACAATACTTTCGAACAGTTTTTACTTTCGAATAGAATTACAGAGTTAGGCCATATATAAAACATTAAAGTTCAAAGGTGAAAAATGCCTTGGAGGAAAACTGTCCAAAGAGAGAATAACTGTGATGGTTGCAGCAAACATGAGTGGCACGGTTAAAAAAAAGCTGTTGATAATTGTCAAAGCCCGACGCCCAAGATGTTTTAAAAATGTACGGTCGATGCCAGTAGATTATGAGAGCAATCGGAGAGCCTGGATGACATCTGAGACTTTCATCAAGTGGATACGTGATTGGGACCGTGAACTAACTAGCAAGAAACAAACAATTCTGCTTTTGATTGACAATTATTGTCCAGCACATCCGAAAATCAGTGATTTAAAAAGCGTAACTATGAGATTTCTGCCCCGCAATACCACTTGGGTATTGCGCCCATGGATCAAGGTATTATCCGAGCTCTTAAATTACTTTTCCGCAAAACTCTAGTTCTAAAAATTATCGACTATCTTGATACAAATAAAGACGCCAGCGCCAAAGAAACAAAGATTACGGTTCTCGAAGCTATTGTTATGATTTACGATGCCTGGAATAAAATTACACAAAGCGCAATTTTTAACTGCATCAGACATGCTGGATTTGCCCAAGAAATTGTCATGCGCCCGAATTCCACGGTATCGGCTGATTTCGACGACGAAGATGAAGTTCCGCTCTCAGTTTGGATGAAAGCTTTAAATCGTCAGATACCCATACAAAGGAGCTTGAAGAATATGCTGCTATTGTTGATGCCGTAGCAACTTGTGAAGAACCCTCCGAGGAGAATATTGGCAAAATGTTATAATCAACAACCAAGATAGCGACGAAAATGATGACGAATTGAAGGAAATGTGTTCTATCCCCAGTGCAGGCTTTGAAAGCTGCAGAAACGCTAAATGTGTTTTTGCATACTACATTCAATGATGAAGCCGTGAAAAGTATGATGTCTCGCCTACACAATACTGTACGTAGTAATTACTACCGATTAAAAACCATCAAAAGCAGACTAAGATTACAGACTTTAAGCTAGATACATAATACATATTTATGCAGGTACATATAACCAGTCTAAAACAAAAGTAATGACCAACTCCACACCAAATGATATCACACTTGACGGTATAAACATTAATTATGTTGAGGACTGTATTTATTTGGGACAATTGAAATCATTTAAAAATCAAGAAGAAAAGGAAATAGATAGACGAATAACAAATGCATGGCGACAGTTCTGGAATATAAAAGAGATTCTCAACGCAAAACTAAACAAAGACACAAGAAAATATATAATGGACTCTGCAATTTTACCAGTTTTGACATATGGGCTTCAAACACTGGGCTTAACATCAAATTTGACAGAGAAATTAAGGATTTGTCAGACAAAAATGGAGAGAAAACTCCTTAATATAAGATTAATACAAAGAGTTCGGAATGAAGATATAAGAAGACAAATGAACTTTATCGACGTAATAAACAGGACGAAGCAACTTAAATGGAGCTGGGCTGGGCAAACAACACATATCAAGAATTGAAGACAATAGATGGACAAAACTTTTGACCAAATGGACACCACCAGAAACAAGAAGGCCAACAGGACGACCAAGAAGAAGATGGGTTGACGACATCAACCAATTCAACAGCTATTGGTATCACGACGCTAAAAACAGAGATTTATGGACAATTATGGGGGAGGCTTATGCTATTTGCAACTAAATTTTAGAAAAGAAAGAAGGACTGATTTAATAATGTTTAGACTTTGCTAAATTATAATTCAATTTTTTCTTTGTATTAAACACAGGCAAATAAATACTAAATATAATAATTTAAAAATGTGAAATGTATGTAAAAACAAAAAGATATGTATTTTTATAGTAAATAAAAGCTTATAATAATAATAATAATAATAATAATGTATGTCACCAAATCGTCAGCATACGGTTAAGCGTACATTTACAGAGATTACCATGTGCAGCAGCTCATGTACCTATCTGCATCTATTAAAGCACTGTTGTTGGCATTTTCCGAGAAAAGTGCCCGTGACTACAATCTACAAAAGAAATAATTTCCCTTCACCCGTACCAAATTACTGATGTTAAACTTTCTCCTCTCAAGGAAATCCTTTCATTACTTAGGAGCTTCCTCTTTAAATCAGTAACAAATCGTAGCCCAAACGATAATGACAACAATCATCATCAACATCATTCTGATGTTGTATTACATCCTCCAAGTCGTTTCGATTCAATTTACTTGAATAATTGCCGAGCAATTTGCAAGTGATTCTCACTTCCACCAAACTACACATAACACACATGAGCTGTGAGCATTTTACGAAGGACATTTACTGATCCCCCAAAGGGCAAAATAAGTGATTATCTCCTGAAGTCGCATCCACCCACACGACTGTGGAGGGAAACTAATCAATTCCTATCGCTTCTTCTAATACAAATTTTTGTTTCCTTCTCTTTTTATATTCCTGTTGCCAATTGCTTATTCATGCAAAGGATTCATCGTTATCGGTAAATTCTTTTGTTCTTTCAAAATCGACGATATTATATTGATTGCCCTCGTTGTGAAGTTCAAGCTCCTTTGCTGTTCGGTATCCACATCACGATGAAACAAATCGAAGCAAATTTACCACCAAAGCCGCACGAACAATTCCGGAAGGATCTATAATATTCTTCTATTGTGCGGGAGGAGTTCGGGGAGACAACCAGACTGCAATAGCTAATAGCACGAGTTCTTCCTTGCATTTGCGTTTCGTGGGTTCTTATTGTGTCTAGTGTATGTGTCGCTGTCGTCTTTGCCTGTTTATCGCATTTTCGAGTCATCATCCTTTCTTCCACTTTATAGCATAGTTGGTGCGTGTTTGGTTTGTAAAGACTTTGATTCTGATCGCTGATGTGCGGACTAGGATTTGCGAAATTGCAGCAATTTGTTTAGCTGACAGTGGTAACAAATGTGCGTTAGACTTTGGAACTTGGTGGTGAAGAAGGAGGGTTTTATTCAATTACCGCTGCATGATGACACCCAACAGACAGATTGATACATTAGAGATACTTTTTTATTCGGTTACCTTTAATTTGGTGCTGTCAACGAATTTTGCTGCCATTATCAGAAGTTATGGGGTCTTAGTGACCGTCGTATGGCATGGCGACTTCATTTCCGTAGCCAATTCGAGACTGAAGCCAAAAATTGCATTATTGAGCTTAACGTTTAAAAGTTGGTACCCACACTGCCGGTCGAAAGTTTGGAATATACTTCATCCACACTATACATGTTGATGTGTACTTCACCAAAATAAGTTATTGTCTCAACCATAATAATAATTGTAGGTTTACACACACCGAAATTCAACATTTCGCGACGAAATTTTGAAATTTCAATTCCCCGTTTACACTGAACGGAAAACATTTCATATGACAGCTACGGTCAAAACTTTGTGGTTGCAACAAAATATTTAATTTTCTAATAAAATGAACTTAAATATGCATTGAGTGACTTGATTTAAGTCCATTTCTGTCCACCTGCTCCATCTTTACCTTTATGTGAATATATTCTTTGGCGGCTGTTTTCTTTCCAATTGGTTTTTTATTCACCACGCACTAAGTGACGTGTGGGAATACTTAAACGGTTTGTTTGATTAGACAAACTTTTAAATGCAGAGACAAAGTACAGCATTTCGCTGAAATTCAACATTTCGAAAATCTGGAACGTATGTCAAAATGATGAACATTTCGAGTGAAATGTGGATACGTTTTGGACCAAAAAAGGGGAGCGGGTCGAAATTCTGCTTTTAAAATTCTAATAAACAAATAAATTCTGATAATTCTGCTTTTTTTCCAATCTACGAATTTACTACTTACTTAACGGGCTCCCGACTCGTGAGCCTGAGACACAGCAGCATTCCGTCCTCTACGATCCCGGGCACGCTGCTTCCAGTTGTCCAGACCAGGCGCTCTGGCATCCGCGATGGCTTGGTCTTTGAAACGGAGGTTCGGTCTTCCTTGCCTTCTCGAACCTGGGGGCTGGCATTCGAAGACCCTCTTAGCTGCAGCATTATTGTCCATTCGCTCGATGTGGCCGAGCTCATAGAGTTCGCGGTTGTATCTTCTGATCCATTCGCCCTCCTCGCACACGGGACCACTAATCCGCCGAAGCATTTTTCTTTCGAAGGAGCCCAGTATCAGCTCTCCCTTCCTGCTTATCGTCCAGCACTCGGCGCCATAAAGCAGAACTGGCAGGATAAGGGTTTTGTAAACCATACATTTCGTCCTCTGAGTTAAGAGTTTTGAACCCAGTTGTTTTACCAAACCGAAGTAGCAGCGGTTTCCTAGGGCATTTTTTGCCGGATCTCCACTAAGGTGTCATTCGTGGAGTTCATATTTACTCCGTGGTAGATGAACTCCTTAACTACCTCGAAATTGTTGCTATCAATAGTGACGTTTTGTCGTAGGCGGCGGACAGATGTTTGTTTGTTTGTTGATAGCATGTATTTAGTCTTCAATCGCCGTGAAAGCTTCTATCACGGAGCGCTGTGATCGGCCGATGATGTCAATATCGTCCGCATAACCCAGCAGCTGAACGGACCTGTTGAAGATAGTGCCTTCCGTGTTGACACCTGCCCTGCGCACTAACTGCTCCAGTACGAGATTGAAGAAATCGTATGATAGCGCGTCCCCTTGCCGAAATCCGGTGCATGTTTGAAATAGTTCGGAGGAACTACTTCCAAACTGCACGTTGCACCGCGTGTTTTCCAGAGTCACGCGACCCATCTGAATCAGTTTTGCAGGGATTCCGAATTCGACCATCGCCATATGGAGCTCCTGACGATGTATTCTATTATACGCGGTTTTTAAGTCGATAAATAGATGGTGTGTCTCGACTTGAAATTCGTTGGTCTTTTCCAGAATTTGCCTCAGTATGAAAATTTGGTCTATAGTCGATCTGCCTTGCCGGAAGCCACATGTGCCCATAAGTGTGTTGCAAACCGGTTTAAGACGTTCACACAGTACGTTGGATAGGATCTTATATTCGACATTAAGCAGGGATACGCCTTGATAGTTCTTGCAAGGCCTAGGATCGCCTTTTTTGTAGATGGGTAATATGGAGCTGATAGTCCAGGCATCGGGCATGTTTTCTTCCACCCATACTTAGCTGTTGATTTGGTGCATGCACCCTACCAAAACATTATCACCGTATTTGAAGAGCTCCGCTGGTAAGTCATCAGAGCTTGCGGCTTTGTTGTTCTTAAGCTTTTTTACAGCTAAGCCAACTTCGTCTATACTGGATGGTGGAACTGGTTCTTCATTGACTGGACGTGGGCTTTCTTCTTGCCCTATCACTCTCTCTATATGATGCCCATTAAGCAGCTGCTTAATGGCTACTACTGGCGTTCTTACGGGACACTACGCTTTTGCCAAACACCTTAAGGTGCTAGGCCTAAGCGACACCACCAACTGCGAAGCCTGTGGAGAAAGCGACGACACTGCGGAACATTTCGTCTGTGATTGTCCTGCTTTTGCTCGTATCAGGTGGCAGGTATTTGGTGCGGATATGGTGAGTGCTGTAAACCTAAGCTCCTTATCATTGAAGCACCTTCTCGTTTTTCTTAGAAAAACGAGTAAATTCCCACAGTAAAATGTGGTGTGTCTGCCTGGCAGTACAATGGACCAGTATTGAGTCTGAGTGCTCCAGTGCAGAAAGTTTCACACATCCCGACAAAAAAAAAAAAAAAAAAAAAGAAAAGCAGCTGCTGGAAATGCTGCTTAAAGACATCTACCATTCCCTGCGCTTCGGTGACTAGGTTTCCTTCGCTGTCTCGAAGAGCCTGCGTTCCGGTTTTGAAGCCAGCAGCCAGTTTCTTTGCTTTCTTATAGAACCTACGGATCTTGTTACGATCTCGAGACTCTTCGATCTCCTTGAGCTGGGATACTGCGTAGGCCCTCTTCTTTCTACGCAGGATCTTTTTCTCCTCCCTTCCCCTGGCTCGATACTCTTCCCTCGCTGTGCATCTTCTGTCACCTTTTTCCTGTACACGCATTCATCATCATACCACGGGCTCTTTCTCAGGGGTGGCTGGTACCCTACAGTGGTTTCGGCTACCTCCTTGATGATGTCGTGATACTGGCACCACTGATTGTTGGCGTCTGTGGTAGGTGAATTCACAGTGGGGAGTTTCATTCCAGGTGTGCTTAGGCGTCCAACGTCGAATTTCTTCTTTTAGGCGGTTCGCAGCTTCTTCTCGTTGTACAGCCGAGCTCTGAATTTAGCCGCAACAAGAAAATGGTCAGAGTCGACGTTTGCCCCTCGGAATGTGTGCACGTCGAGGATGTTGGATGCGTGCCACGCATCGATTAGCACATGGTCGATTTGGTTGGCGGTTCGACCTTCTGGAGAGCGCCAGGTTGCTGTGTGGATCACTTAAATAAAAATTGAATTGAATTGAATTGATCCTTAGCCTTGGAAACCTAGTGCTACTTAATACCGTATTACATAAAGATGTTTTCCTTTCCGACTTTAGCATTGAAATCCCCCAGTACAACTTTTACATCATACTCCGGACAGGCTCCGTAGGCTCCATCCAGGAGGTCATAAAACTCCTCCTTGATGGGATCTTCAGCCTCGTCGGTAGCACCCACTTATTAGGCTTAGGTTTTTTTTACGAATTTAAAGAAAATAAATATTTTTCAACTTTGTCAACAAACTACAATATATTTCATATAAAGAATCTTACAAGCAATAAAAAAAACTACTTTAATCTCTTCTTCTATAACAAGTGAGTAGGTAGCGTAAAGCGCGCGCTTTTTAACATTTTCCAAACCTTTTTTTTTTATTATTTCCAGAATTTTGTAAAGCAAGATTTCGAAAATCAGAATTTTGAAAAAAAAAGAATTTTGAAAAGCAGAATTTTGAAAGCAGAATTTTGTAAAACAGAATTTTGAAAGCAGAATTTTGAACAAAGAATTTTGACCTCGCCAGAATTTCGACCCCAACCCCAATAATTTACAACCCCTGATAGTATGTCAGAAACATATTCTAAGATTAATGTGGAAAAAAAGCGCCGTGAACATTGTTTTGTAGTTCAAAGATACTCGCGCTGAAACATCTTTATTTCTACAAAGTTTTAAAAATATTTTACCTAAGAAGTGGAAACTTATTAAATCAGAATTTAACTACTTACTTATGGTCTACGATGATTAGCTGATATTCCACCTCCCAAAACTTATCACTTCTTACATTTTTATAATTCAGTAGAACCCAGATTATTTAATAGGTTGCCTTTCGAACTTCGAAGCATAAAAAAATTCTTTTCATTCAACACAGAAATTAAAAAGTGCCTGTTTTGGTTTGACTTCAATGAAATTAATAACTTAATAAAAGTAATTATATAACGTAGATTAAGTTATCAGATTTGTTTATATGTCCTAATCACCCCACACCAATGTATTTATCTTAAGTTTTTTACTTACCTTAAATTGTGTTATAGCTCAGTTAATGCATCCGTCACTAGTTTTTATAAGTAAAGGATGTTTCTTATATTCCTTAATGTTCATTTATGTAATATCTACTGTAAGTTCACTTATATAATGTGGTCCTGGTCATTGATTGGAACAAAATGAAAATGAAATGAAAAATGAAAAAAAAATATGCGTTGATAATGGTTGGGTTCCACTGCGGTTCTCTCTTTTCCATTCGTCCAAACTTGGCCACACTAATTGCCATTATTGTCCCTGTTATATTGTTCTATATTCAATCGGCCCCTTCTCACCACTGACCTCCTCTTTAAATGCCGACTAAATGCCGTAAACCATTATTGGTTTTGTTGGCTATATGTCCGAAGAAAACCAACTCGTAACAGAATGTCAAATTAACTTTCGGAAGCAATAAATCCTTGCCCGTGGCAAACTTTTTATCCCAAAAACTATCCCAACTCTAATTCGACCCCAAGAACTAATAAAGAATTTTAACGAACCAAACTCTCGCATTGCACATGATATTAACAATTTTACCAAAAATCTCCTCCTCCTCCTTTTTCTCCGGTGATGTCCTGCTGCAAAAATCCTTATCTTTCAGTCGCCACCAAAAACTCATTATGGTCACATTTATCCTGAACATCAAATGTACAATAATATGAAACACAGAGCCAAATTCCACAAGTGGAAAGAGCGTCCTTTAAGGGATGAGATCAAAACTAAATGTGGGCAACGTATGATGTCCATTTTCGTTCTTCTCCCTCCAAGAAAAACTAGTGCAAATTGTCTCTTTTATTTTATCCCTCTAAGCAAAGCCAAGACTTTTAAATTAAAAAAAAAAACAGGACAAACAGCAAAAAACAAGAATGGAGGACAAAATTCGACTCTTGGAATTATGAAATACTGCAGGTTTCGAGCTCGGGGCAATGAGGACATTTTCTTTATTGCAATTGTTTTCGTTTTCGTTTTATTTTTATTTTTATATTTTTCCTTATTTCATTTCTGTTTATTGGTATCCTGATTCTGTTCGGGGCTTGTTGTCCATTTGTTGGTTTCACATTTAAATTGGAGCGTCTGACAAAGATTGGATTTCCTTTTGACAAATTCTTGTGACTTTTCTCATTTCAGTCGCCAGAGGTCAACCGATGAGAATGGTTGTGAAACAATCGAGCCACCTCCTCCACCGAGATTGCGTGGCCAGAGCACCTATTTAGCGGTAAGTCTAGACAATTGTTTTGATTATACATATTCTTAAATGGGATGAGGAGAAGTAAGCTTTTTCTAAGGCTCGGAATAAAAGCAATTTTCAGCGTCGTTATCCCAATTCAATGAAGGGCTATTATGGTCCTTATTACTTAACCTGACGGGGATGGTTGAATGTCGTTATGTTTCTTTTTGTCCTGGGTACCAATATGGTGTTTGGTATTCATCTTTTCTCTTTTGGCATTCATGGTTCAAGATTCAAGGGACTTTTTTGTGTTTAATTTCTTTATTACTCTATTTGTTTGAGACATTGTATGCAAATTCTATTATCGTGAAAGTGGAAGGCACCAATGAAAGGGTAAAAGTAAAAATAAAATTATAAAAGCATTATTTTGTACAAAGGGTGAAAAGGATGTTCTTTTTTTAAATTACGGATGGGAAATTTAATAGGTGTCTGTTGGACATTTTTTCGCTTTATTACGGAACAGGAGAGTGGTAACAATAGTTAGGTATTCCCGAAATTATAAAGATCTGGCATCACTTAAACGTTCTCCGTCTTCTGTTGTGTTTTTCGGCGCAGGGACATAATATTTAAAAATATGGCCTTTTTTCACTTTGCAGTAGTTAAATAAAGCCATATTTCAAAATATGGCCTTTTTTCGCTTTCTGAAAGTGAAATAAGGCCATACCAATTTATTTACCCAAAGTGCAATAAGGTCAAGTGCTAAAATAAAACCTCGCCCACTTAAGTGAGACATAAGTCCCAAAAGAAAAAGTTGGGACTTACCTACGTCCCGGGGACTTATGTCCATGCTCCATGTTTTTCATGGGCGTTACTGCGTGCGTCCTTGCTGCATATCTGTTTCAGGCATAATAATAATAATAATAAATTAGTTAGGGTATATTCCAACGTATTTAACCAACGACCATACCACGTCAAAGGACCTTAGACCCATAAGCCTAACATCCTTCCTCCTTAAGATTGTAGAAAGTATTCTAGATCTTCACATTAAGGCCACCATTGATAGCAACTTTATCCACGTCACAACACGTTTACCAAAAGGGTAAATCTGTTGAAACGGCCCTGCACTCTATCGTCTACCACGTCGAAAAATCCCTATCTATCAAAGAACTTCCTTTAGTGACATTTCTCGACATAGAGGGAGCTATCAACAACGTTGAAACCAATTCGATCACCAACGCCCTACGCAGGCTCAACATCGACGACTCAATCTGCTGCTTTGTGGAATACATGCTCAAAAGCAGGGTAATAACCGCATCCTTCGGAAGTAGCACTGTCAAACGACGTGCACACAGAGGCACCCCCCAAGGGGGAGTATTGTCTCCGCTAGTGTGGAATCTAGTGCTCAACGAAGCCCTTCTGAACATTGAATATACTGGATGCAAAGTTATCGCCTATTCGGACGACGTCGCGATACTTGTAACAGGCAAATACCCGCAGACGCTGGCCGATGTCATGCAATCTGCTATCAACATATTGACAGGTTGGACGGAAAGATGCGGCCTGTCCGTCAATCGAACAAAGACTGAGCTGGCCCTGTTCAGACGAAGACATAAACTCCCTGAGTTCACTCCCCCGAAGATTAGAGGCACTCCTCTGGCACTCTCAAATAGCGCTAGCTATTTAGGCCTGAAGCTTGATCGCAAGCTACTTTGGAGGGAAAATATAGTCGAACGTGCCAGGAAATCTCTAGCTGGTCTTTACATTTGCAAAAAGGCGGTAGGCTCCACGTGGGGCCTACAACCAAAAATTATGCACTGGTTATACATGTCGGTAGTTTAACCGATTCTCTTCTATGGAGTACTGGTCTGACGGCCCGCCTTGGAGAAGAAGTCCAACCTAACCTTGCTGGACAAAACTCAACGAGTTGCATGCCTCAGCATCACCGGTGCGCTGAGAACCTCTCCCACTGCGGCGCTCCAAGCCATGCTCCACCTTCTCCCGACCGACATCGTCGGCAAACAGTTGGCTGCCAGCTGAGCAATAAGACTGAGAAGCTCCAAACAATGGAAAGAGCAACAAACTGGGCATGCCAATTTACTATCGATGTATCGACATCTCCCTAAGGTCACCGACCACCTGCCCACTGAATACAACTTCAACCTGGGCTACAAACATTTAATCCCAGACAGAACCGAGTGGACACAACGTCATGTCCTACACCACAAATCGCTGTCAATTTTTACGGATGGGTCCAAAACGGAGGACGGAGTCGGTATCGGAGTCTTCTCTGAAGACCTGGACATTCACCTCTCCTTTAACCTTCCAGAACACTGCAGCGTTTTTCAGGCCGAAGTCACCACCGTCCGCCAAGCCGCTGGCTGGCTGTCGGTTAATACGATATCGAAATCAGATATTGTAATATACATCGACAGTCAGGCGGCCATCAAATCCCTTGCATCCAGCACTACAAGATCCAAGGCAGTGAAAGACTGCCGTGCATCTCTTAACGAGATAGCCGGTCAGTATAGCCTCACCCTTTGCTGGGTGCCGGGTCACTGTGACATACCAGTGAATTGTGAAGCTGACGAACTGGCCCGACGAGGCTCTTCTGGTTTAAATAGCATAAGCGTCACCGACATCGAGGCGCCAACGTCTTATGTTAAAAACCTCATAGACACCTATGCGGTGAACGAAGCCAACCGTCGTTGGCACCAACTCGACCAGTGCAACACCGCAAGGCTACTCTGGCCGACATTAAACAAATCCAGATTCATCGGACTTCTGAGGCATAAGAGAGGAACCCTCTCGAAATTAGTAAGCGCCCTCACCGGGCACTGTGCTATAGGAAGACATGCCCAAAGGTTGGGCATCCCCTACAATGACTTCTGCAGAAGCTGTTGGGACGAGGAAGAAGAGGAGACCATCAGTCACTTCCTTTGCACGTGTCCTGCACTCGCCAACATTAGGAAGGCTACATTGGGTGAATACCTTTTCAATGATCTAAACGATCTTAACAACGCCTGCACAGCAAGGATTAGCTCCTTCATTCAGAGGAGCAAATGGTTCCCTGAGTAAGAGGGTGGCCCACCCACCTTACACATCGGCAGCACAATGGACCTACTTCTGGTCTAAGTGCATCCTCATCGAGTTCCGGTTTCAACCAACCAACCAACTATACCACGTCGAGTTAATCGGTTCTCGTCAGATCACCGTAATAAAACGACGTTAGGAGCGGTTAGTACGTAGATGGGGGACCGTTTGAGAATAGCCGCGTGTCGGTGGCCAGTCGCATCTACAGAGTTGAGGTAGATAATACTACGTGGTATCACAATTTACCTAAATTGGTCTAAGTGTGTCGGCTTCTGCCGACAGCCACATAAACCTAACCTAACCTAACCTAGGGTATATTACACTGCAACCTATTGGTCTATTGTGTCCCCTGCTTGCACCTCGGAGAGGTTCATATCCAGAGCCCCCTCTAGACGAAATTCTTTTATCAAGCGCGGGTGACATTTGTTGCAATGGTAGTGTATTCACTAACTGATTGGCAGGTCGTGTGTTCGAATCCCGGCCAGAGCCATGATTTTATTTGAATTTACATAAATAGAGATCTCCCCAATCAATTTAGGCGCCACCCGTGGAGAAAAAAAAATACTAAGCACCAAAAACTTCTTTCCTATCCTTTCGAATAGTACACCTAAAATCATTCATACTAATATTATAAATGCGAAAGTAACTCTGTCTGTCTGTCTGTCTGTCTTGCTTTAACGCCAAAACTACTGAACCGATTTAAATGAAACACAGATAGTCTAGAGCCTGAGAATGGACATAGGCTACTTTTTACCGCGGGAAAATGCTTCATCCGCTGTCCAGAAGCGGAGATCTAAGTTTATATTTAAGAAAAGTTGTAACTCTCGAATGCTTTCTAGCTCCTAGCTTTGGAATGACTCATCCAAATGAAATAGGATTTTTTTTAAATATACCTAAAGTTCAATTATGTACAAAGATTTTTAGATATAAATCATCTTTGTAGGTTATCATGAAGTTGAACAATAAGCATGAAACTATACATTTTATACAATTCAAAAAAGTAAAATGTTCGATTGAAGATCTAGATCGTTGGATCTTCCAAGCGTTCAGTGGAGGAACATTTGTATGTGTGTGCGGCACAAATATGTTGCTCTACCTGTACCTTTTGTGCAATGTGCTTTTTCTTTCTTTATACCCTATTCTAGGGGTATATTAATTTTGACGCATAGTTTGTAACATACCTTAATATTGCCCGTAGACCCCTAAAAGTTACTATATTTATGATCAGCATCGATAGTAATGTCGATCTAGCCATGTCCGTCCGTCCGTCCGTCCGTCCGTCCGTCCGTCCGTCGGCAAAAATTAGGCCTTTAAACTGGACCTAGAGAGCTGAAATTTTAACCATATACTCTCTAGGGTCCCGAAATAATCAAGTTTACGAATTTTTGAAATCCGCCCACAGACACGCCCACAAACTCAAAAAAACAAAATTTTGGAAAAAATCGAATTTTGAGCTAGGAAGCTGAAATTTTTTATATATGATCTATGACTCCTAAAACTGCTCGGGATATAAAATTTTCAAAATCCGCCCACTGCCACGCCCACAAAAAAATAAAACAATTTTTTTGAAAATCCAAAGTTTGAGCTAGGGAGCTGAAATTTATAATATATACTCTCTAGGGGCCCTTTAAGCTCATGTATAAATATTTTCAAAATCCGCCCACTGACACGCCCACAAATAAATAATTTTTTTTTTTTGAAAATCCAAAGTTTGAGCTAGGGAGCTGAAATTTATAATATATACTCTCTAGGGGCCCTTTAAGCTCATGTATAAATATTTTCAAAATCCGCCCACTGACACGCCCACAAATAAATAAAACAATTTTTTTGAAAATCCAAAGTTTGAGCTAGGGAGCTGAAATTTATAATATATACTCTCTAGGGGCCCTTTATGCTCATGTGTTAATTTTTTTTTAAATCCGCCTACTGACACGCCCACAATTAAATAAAACAATTTTATTGAAACACCCAAGTTTGAGCTAGGGAGCGTTTTTTTTGATAAAATCCTTTAAATGTTATATAACAAAATATGTAGAGCGTTCTTAACAATTTAACCATACTTAGACTTTTGTCACGCCCACTTATGAGGGATAGGAATAAGAATAGGGTATCCAACAGTTCGCCCAAGCGGACTGTAGCCCGTCCCTATGTTTTTTGTATGCATTCATTTCATTTCATTTCATCAAATTCTTTATTTACATTAAATAGATTATTTTAACAAAAAATTATAGAATTTACATAGACATGGCAATTATGCCGTCTGTCGGGTGAATCATTTCAAAAAATAAAGATAAAAAAACATACATATACTTATAAGCAAAGTTAAGAGTTTGTTTTAAGTTTAATTATTTTGAAGAATGTGGAAGAACATAAGAAAAAGAAAGTTTCTGTATCAGCTTATTCACAATATTTACTTTACTTCACTAAAAGGCGAACTGACTGTAACTATTAAAAAACATAGGGGCGGGCTACAGTCCGCTTGGGCGAACTGTTGGATACCCTATTCTTATTCCTATATCTCATAAGTGGGCGTGACAAAAATTTAAAGGATTTTATCGAAAAAACTAAGCTTTTGTAAATAAAAACGCTCCCTAGCTCAAACTTTGGTTTTTCAATAAAATTGTTTTATTTAATTGTGGGCGTGTCAGTAGGCGGATTTAAAAAAAATGTAAGTATGAGCATAAAGGGCACCTAGAGAGTATATACTATAAATTTCAGCTCCCTAGCTCAAACTTTGGACTTTCAAAAATAAAATAAAAATAATTGTGGGCGTGTCAGTAGGCGGATTTTGAAAATATTTACACATGAGCATAAAGGGCCCCTAGAGACTATATATTAAAAATTTCAGCTCCCTAGCTCAAATTTTGGTTTTTCAAAAAAAATATTTTATTTAATTGTGGGCGTGTCAGTGGGCGGATTTTGAAAATTTTATGTCCCAATCAGTTTTATGGGCCATAGATCATATATACAAAATTTCAGCTCTCTAGCTCAAAATTCGATTTTTTCCAAAATTTTGTTTTTTTGAGTTTGTGGGCGTGTCTGTGGGCGGATTTCAAAAATTCTTAAACTTGATTATTTCGGGACCCTAGAGAGTATATGGTTAAAATTTCAGCTCTCTAGGTCCAGTTTAAAGGCCTAATTTTTGCCGACGGACGGACGGACGGACATGGCTAGATCGACATTACTATCGATGCTGATCATAAATATAGTAACTTTTAGGGGTCTACGGGCAATATTAAGGTATGTTACAAACTATGCGTCAAAATTAATATACCCCTAGAATAGGGTATAAAAAGAATATTAAATTAATTAAAAATTTTGAAAACTATTTCGGTAAGAGAGAGCATACTTGCAGTACTGAAGTAAAATAGGCCAACCAAAAGAGCCATTCAAGATGTCTCTACACACACTAATAGAAAACGAGGTGACATTGAAATAAAACCTGCGGATTTCTTGCAAAAGAGGGCAAACAGCGAGGAAATGGTAAATATCCTCTCTCTCATTTCTGTTACAGAGGGTACATAGATCAGAGGTCGAGTTTCTATCGGGTAAGAAATTCAGGTTGAGAACTTCAACCCTAGCCCTAAAAATGGTACTTATGGAAGAAGCAGAGTGAACATTAGAAAAGTAGCTATTATCCAAACGATGACTTAAGTTTTTGTAAATATGTCTTGAGTTCGAGGAGGATGCGCGGCCCAGGCATTGCAGATACTTCGTTTCATCAATTTTTGCTATCACATCAGAGAACATTCCGTTCCATTCATCAACGTTCGAATCACTCAGATTTAGGCTTACTTCATGGGAGAGCGCAAGTTGGTTCCATTCCTTGAACGGGGATAGTTTCGGAGGAGAGACGCCAATATTGTCTTGTGTAAGTTGTTACCATTCCTCCGCATAACTCTGGTGATATATTCTGAGTGGGCTATTAGATTCTGGGTGTAAATCAGGGCAATTCCAGACTCCACATGTATCGCTTAAGTCGATGTGGCATTTGGTAGTTTGAACAAACGTTTGCAAAAGAAACGTTGAACTTTCTGGAATTCTTCAAAAGGGATGTAACCAAATGCCTGAACTCCATAGCGCATACAGGTTTTAACTGTTGCATTGAACACACGGTACTTGCACACTAAGTCTATGTGCGGATTCCCGAAAAACTTCGGCCACATAATACTTAACGCTGCCTTAGCTTCGGTGCTTTTTACCTTTGCATGCTTCGCTAGGTTTAGATTACTGGTAATCAGTTTTGTATGCACCTTTGGCAGTTTGTGTTGTTTTTTTATGGCGCATGGCCACGGGATTGAGAAAGATAGGGTATGAAATGTAAATGAGATTGAGAGGGAGTCACACTCAGAGTATATCCATATAATGAGTAGGGACACTCTCGACGTTCTCTTTATCAGTTCTTATCAGCAAGTATTT
This sequence comes from Portevinia maculata, assembly GCA_949715645.1. NCBI lineage: Eukaryota > Metazoa > Arthropoda > Insecta > Diptera > Syrphidae > Portevinia > Portevinia maculata. The sequence continues at coordinate 163,981,735 of OX454525.1, read as the reverse complement.
TGTTTTAAATTTGAGAAGTGGCAGACTGGCGAAGCAAGGCGAGCACGGGACAGCTAGTACAATACTACATATATTGCTAGGTGCAGCTTACTGTTCAACAAAAAATGCATGCGCTGTGTTTAACACTATAAGGGTACTGTACATATACAGAAACAACAAAGCCCCTTTAGCGTAAGCGAATTATAAAAAAAGGCGTATCGGGTATTGCTCTGATTTATCTTTGGCAGGTCACACTCCTTAGAGTACAGCGTCCAGTCCAGTTTCCTTGGTGAATCTGAAAATTTGCTGTGGGTCCATGGTTTGTATGTTTTGGGAGCGTGTCGACGAACAAAAAGAATCGGTAAAGTTAGTTTACGTTATAAAATAACTTTATTAATAAATCAATTAACTTGCCAAAAGGAAAAAGATACAAAGCGGATTAGAAGCGAATATGATATTTACTTGTTAAGGAGTTGAAGGTCAAAACGCTAATAAAAATGATTTGAGAAAATATACAAAATGGTAAGTTGCTTAGGTGTCGCACTCTTGTGGTCGATCCACGAAGTTGGTGTTATTTATTTTAGTTTTACGTTTGAATTTTGAAATAACGTCCGGTTGAATGTAGACTCCTACAGCACTCCCCCTCCAGTGACTTTGTTACGATGTGATAAAGGTTAGTTCTTGTAAATCCCAAGTCTCTCTGGAATTCGAACAGATCTCCCTGAACGTGTCTTCCTGGTAGTGACATCATCAGATGTTGCTAGAAGGACTGGCGGAGATGATGGTTGTTCTGAGCTGCGAAGGTTTTGGTCCTTGTGAACTGAAAGTAGAAAAGCCGGTTTCAAACGATCGATCGAAACTTTACGTCTTTTTCTCGAATTTTGAGAACGAAAAATTTTTCTGATCTCTTCACGACGGGGAATGGACCTTCATATGGCTGTTGTAGTCCGATTCTTACTGCATCTCTTCGAATGAAAACGTGGGATGCGGTGCGAAGTTCCTTGAATACAAAGATTTTTCTTGAGCCATGACGAGAAGCTGGAACTGGAGATAGGTTTTCGAAATGAAGTCGGAGTTGATTCACAAAAGTTGTTGGGTCAGTGACTTTGTCTCTTCGTGGTGACAAAAATTCACCAGGAAGTCTGATGGATTCGCCGTACAACATTTCGGCAACGGTGGCTTGTAGGTCTTCCTTGAAAGATGCTCTGAGTCCAAGCAGTACAACAGAGAGTTCATCGGCCCATGCTGGTGATTCATGGCATTCTGTAGCGGCTTTCAGTTGACAGTGAAACCTTTCCACCATGCCATTAGCTGCGGGGTGATAAGCAGTTGTCGTCAGATGATTGATGCCAAATGATTTGTTTAAAGCCTGAAAGAGATCGGACAAAAATTGTCTGCCACGGTCAGAAGTTACCTTCAGTGGCAGTCCAAAACGTGCTATCCAATTTGCGAAGAGAGTTCTTGCAAGAGTTTCAGCAGTAGAATCTTCCAAAGGGTACGCCTCAGGCCAGCGGGAGTACCGGTCAACAACAGTGAGACAATATCTGAATCCTCGTGAGTACGGAAGAGGTCCAACGAAGTCGACGTGGATATGCTCGAATCTCGAGTATGTTTGTTCGAAGTCTCCAATGGGGGATGACGTATGATGTGTTATCTTCGATCGTTGGCACGGAATGCATGCCTTTGCCCAAGCTCTACAGTCTTTGCGGATTGAAGGCCAGACAAATTTTGAAGAAACCAATTTAACCGAGGCGTTGGTACCTGGATGGCTTAAACTGTGCAGCGATTCAAATACTTGACGGCGGAAGGGTCTTGTTACAAAGGGTCTAGCAACCCCCTTAGACACGTCACAAAATACTTGAAACTCGGATTTCAGCACCGGAACTTTTACAACCTGTAATGCAGAAGCAGATTTAATAATGTTTTCAAGTTCTATATCACCTTTTTGTGACGCTGCGAGTTCTTCAAAATTCACCGACTTGCTGATGCCTTCGACTCGTGACAACGTATCTGCCACTACGTTTTCCGTTCCAGCGATGTGTTTGATGTCGGTTGAAAATTGTCCAATGAGATCGAGACATCGAAACTGTCGGGGTGATGATTTTTCTGGCTTTTGTTTGAAAGCAAACACCAAGGGTTTGTGGTCCGTGAAGATGGTAAAGTTTCTGGCTTCCAACATGAACTTGAAGTGCTTAATCGCTGAGTAGATTGCTAATAGCTCCCTGTCATACGTGCTGTACTTACACTGAGCGTTGTTGAAATTTTTGGTGAAGTATGACAGTGGCTGCCAACCTATCGGTGTTTTCTGTTGCAGTACTGCGCCCATGGCACAGTCTGATGCGTCGGTGAAAAGTCCCCACTCTAGTGTTGGATCGGGATGTGCGAGTAAAACGGCTTTCATTAGTCCCTCTTTACAGGCACTAAAGGCTTGCTGAAGTGGTTGCGTCCAAGTGATCGTTTTATTTCCTTTGACGTTCGGTCCCTTGAGGCACTCGTTCAGTGGAGCTTGTAACTCGGCTGCGTTTTTGATGAAGCGTCTGTAAAAATTGATTGAACCCAGGAATCTTCTCAGTTGTTTAGCCGAAGTTGGGCGTTTGCAATCAATGATGACCTGGATTCGTTCTTCGGGTGGTTGCATGCCATCGCTCGAGATTAAATAACCTAGGAACGTGATTTTAGACTTACCAAACTCGCACTTAGCTACGTTAACGACGACGCCAAATTTGTTGAGCCGTTCAAAAAGACTTTGGAGATGATGATAATGTTGCTCTTCATCTTCCGATGCCACCAAAATGTCATCTACGTAAGGGAAACAGAACTCGAGACCATTTGTGACTTCGTCGATGAACCTCTGAAAGGTTTGGGCGGCGTTTCGGAGTCCGAACGTCATGAACGCGAACTCGAAAAGTCCAAATGGTGTAACGATGGCCGTTTTCTTGATGTCTTCTGGTGCGATCGGGATCTGATTAAATGCTCTCACCAGATCAATCTTGGAGAACACTTTCTTGCCTACAAGTTTATCTGAACAATCTTGTAAGTTTCGCGGCGGGTAGTTGTCTGGAATCGTGCGGTCGTTTAAACCACGGTAATCTTCGCACGGACGCCAATCGCCTGATTTCTTGGGGACGAGGTGAAGTGGAGATGACCAACAGCTTTCAGAACCACGAGCTATTCCCATTTTGAGCATTGTTTCGAACTCGCTTTTCGCGATTTTCATTTTGTCAGGCGCCAAATGCCGTGCTTTGCAGCTAACTGGAGGACCTGCTGTGGTATGGATATGATGAATGGTGGAATGTCGAATTTCCTTAAAACTTCCATCTGGTCGACTCAAACTGGGATACTGTTTGAGCAGATCGATGTACTTCGAAGCCCCAGAAACCGATTTGACGTGCGACGAGGCCTCGTGTGCGTTACAACCTAGTGTGGAGAGTCCAGTGATTCCGTCAAGCAATCTGCAGTGCGATACGTCCACCAGTAGTTGAAAGAAAGCTAGAAAATCAGCACCTATGATAGGCTTACTGACTTCAGCTACCACAAAACGCCATGTGAAATCACGACGCAACCCTAAATTCAACCGCAAAGCGCGAAAACCGTATGTTGGTATCGGGGTTCCATTAGCGGCAAGGAGAGTGTAATCGGATGGCGTAGACTTTCGACGTGAACCGGTGTGTGGAAACACTGAAACGTCCGAGCCCGTATCTACCAAAAACTGCACCTTCGACGTTTTGTCCGTGACGAAAAGACGGCTGGATATTTGGCTGCCATTTACCGTCATCAATGAAGCCTGTTCTCGTTTCCCGCCTGCAGGTTGAAATTGCACGGTTCGCGGCAATTTCTTGCTTTTGATCCCCAGTGACGATGAAAATAGCAAAAAGTAGTTTGATTGTTGTTGGAGGTTTTGTTTTTCTTCTCGTTCGAATCCGGTGTAACGTTTCCGTGTTGCCTACCACGAGAACGCGACCTCGATCTGTTCAGCCTGCGATTTTGGTTTCCGCGATGCATGGACATTGCCTCAATTTGCCTAGTCAGCATTTCAACCTTTTGACTCAGGGTCGACAATGCCGATTCTGGTTGGGAATACGTGCTGGCAACTTGTTGCTGTGGGATGACGTCGTTGATTCTGTCTGCGATGAGACCAAGATTGTCCAGATTTGTAGGACTCTCGGTTGTACCTGGAGGATGTGCAGCAAGTATGGATTGAGTTTGAACGGGCAATCTGTCAATCCAAATGGCCTTTAAAGCATCGTCGGTCATGGTACCCCCAGCTAAATCCCTCAAACGTCGAAGAAATTGAGGCGGTTTCCTGTCCCCTAGCTGTTCTCGATCTAGCATTTGCCTGATCTGTTTGTCTCTAGATGGGGCCAAACGAGAAATCAGTTCTTCTTTTAATCGTACATATGCATTACCTGATGGTGGATTAATGATGACGTCTTGTACTTCCGTGGCTGTGATCTGGTCGAGATTTGCAATAACAATATTAAATTTTCGGGCATCAGACCGCAAATTTACAAGCGTAAACTGCGCCTCGAGTTGTGCAAACCATAGCTTAACGTTTTCTCGCCAAAATGGTGGTGGCCGCACACGAGCATGGCTAGCTTCAACCTCTGCACCTGTCAGCACTTGTTCCTGCTGGGTAATTAGTTGTTGCTGAAGTTCTTGTAATCGATTCAATTGCGCTTCCACCGAATTATCTTGCGGTTGAATGATTGGAGCACCGGCTTTATGTGCGGCTGTAGCATGTGGTTGTTCGTCGTCTTCGAGCATTTTATTCTAATTTACGCGACAACGAATAAAATTTCGGCGAATCACGTCGGCTTCGTTGGCACGTCGGTGTCACCAATTTGGGAGCGTGTCGACGAACAAAAAGAATCGGTAAAGTTAGTTTACGTTATAAAATAACTTTATTAACAAATCAATTAACTTGCCAAAAGGAAAAAGATACAAAGCGGATTAGAAGCGAATATGATATTTACTTGTTAAGGAGTTGAAGGTCAAAACGCTAACATCATCATGGTCGATCCACGAAGTTGGTGTTATTTATTTTAGTTTTACGTTTGAATTTTGAAATAACGTCCGGTTGAATGTAGACTCCTACAATGTCCTTGTCTGTAATTTGGTGCCTGCCCAAATATCTTATAATTTTGTGGGCCAGTGCCCCACAGGATTCCAGTATGTGGTCTGGAGTTTCGGCGGTTTGAATGCAGAATCTGCAGAGCCAGAGCAGAGGACGATTTTCAATGCTCCTTTGGAATGCAGAAGGAGTGAATTCTTGAGTGAAACCAATCGAAAACGACATTACAGAGCAAAATGTCGATTAACTGTTAACTATGCAACCTACAGCTAATAATTTAGCCATCGGTCATAACTCTTTTCACCCTTCCGTTGTAATGATGAGGACTATAGCTGTTTAAAAATGTTTTTGAAATGAATAATTAAAAAAGGTTAAAATTACGTTTTGTCCAAAGTTGCTTAAATTCGGTCAAACATCGGCCATCCTGGTAAAGAAATGGTTCTTACGTTTATATGTATACAATTTTAAAGCCTTATATACAAAGATACGCCTCTATTCAGCGACTCGTATGGCAATCAGAAACTCTAACCCTATTTGATATTCAGAACTAAATACCTAATGTTGAGCCACCTGTCATAAAAAACAGAAACCGCACCGAGAACAGAAATTCCTTCTCAATTTTGTTCTATTCTGTTGCCAGTGAAGTCTATTCGACGTTTGTCATTAGTTCCCTGAACCCGATTGACGTAACTTTAATCTTTCCGATTGGACATTTTCGCCGTTAGATGCATATATATAAATATGTGTATGTATATAAATGTCTGACAAGTAAATGGTTGGAGAAGCTAGGTTTAGGCCCTGTATGGGCCGTTAATGCCTAATACTTATTTTTTTATATTGCTATAACAATTCAGATCTAACAGTTAAAATAATTTTTCGTATAAAATGTTTAACAAAATATTGAGAAAAGCTATGGAAATGGGTGGTTCTTTGTGGCCAAAAGTTAAGTTTTTCAACTCACTATTTATTTATTTATTTATTTATTTATTTATTTATTTATTTACATCAATCAGAGCATTTAATTCTACAATTAGACTACCGAAGATTAACAAAAACAAAAAGAAAATAATTCAAATTAAGTAGTTAAAAAATACAACAATAAGTTATTTTTTAAAGTAAGCCTACTTACATGAATATTAAAATCAATGCTATTAGAAATAGGATTAGTTTCTCTAACACAGCGAGTTATAGGTTCATTGAGTGCATAGTTTACTCTATGTTCATTTTCGCGGAGCAGGAAACGTGTTCTTAGCTGACGAGTTGGAGCTTGCGAGTCTACACTCAAATATTGCAGTCTGTAGCTAAGAGGTACAAATTTTACAAACTAACTTTATTCGCTCAAAAAACGATTCCTATTAGAATTTAACTAATTTATCTGCAAAAATTATATTGCTATTTTCCAACTGCATTCTTCCTTACTAAATCATAAAAAAAAACCCAACCAATCCCCATCGACAATCAGCAAAAAGTAAACTTCAAAACGAACAGAACTACGATCCCCCCATCATCGCAATTTGACATTTGCAAATATCACCAATCATTTTCAGTTCAGTTAAAGTTCAGCGCGCCGTTTCGTTTGAAGTAAAAGTTTCTATTGTTTTTTCAATCCGCGGAAATTAAAACATAATTTAACTTCGAAAAATTTTAAAGTTCTCTTTAATATCAAACGCTAGCTAAATTAGTGAAAAGTGTTTAAATTGTGGTTTTTTAGTGAATCTCTGTGCATTGATGGCGGTTGTTCACCTGTTGATGAAGCCACCCAGGTGAGTGATTTTAATTTTCATTTCTTTTTCAAAGAAAAGACGATCAACAAAAGGATCTTTTCTATTCATTTCTGTGTGTTATTATTTTCTAGAACTTTCAAAAGGTATTAATGCCTTTCTTTTGTTACAAATATCAGGGTATAATTTTGTCCTGCCTTTATCAGTCCGTTGCTTTGCTGCTATTAGTTGTGAAAGTGAAAATGCTTTTGCCGGCGAACATAGAACTCGTAATGCGTTTTCACTTAAGGAATACTGGGTCCTGTATGTGTGTTGCTTTTCTGCTCTATTATCCAGTTTTTCTAGGAATTGTTTTTATTTTTTCCTGTCTCTTGTCTTGTGTCCTTTAGACTGCGACTCAACTCACAGCAAAAACATAAAGAAACCTTGGGCGGGAGGCAAAATGAAAAGCACAGGTGGTTGTGATGGGTGATAATGTTTTCTTCAGTGTGGACTCCTGCACTGGTGGGTGGGGATGGGAAGGTGATGTGTATCCTAGTAAATTGCAATACGTTTCGAAGGGTAGTTGGCTTAAATACTGCTTGCAGGCAAAAGTCCATTTCGACGGATTATCATCATAAACTTGGCATGAGGTGGTCGTTCCGGTGTGAGATGAACCCCAATCACTCCAACATCATTATTGAGATTATGTTGATGTAGTTTGATGAGTTCGTACTTAATGCGTATGCCAGACGATTAGGTGCGATTAAGCAGGTGCTTTCAATGTTTCCGCAGGATTCGAGTTTGATGGGGGTGAGCCTCTGCTAGACATGGGGATTCTAGAGGCAACATCGCTCCAAAACGATTACTATGAACTAGCTTTATACGTTTTATGTCCTTATTACACAAAATGAAAGAGAATTAAAATTTTAAAAGCTCTAAAAGGTAATGGCGATGACGAGTGTTTGGTGGGGGGAGGCATGATGTTTTGCTTTTGTTCGAACAGAAATTAGCGGCAGAAGCTGTTGTTAAGTGGCGGGTGATGTCTTGGGATGGGTAATGTACTTTGTGAAATGTAGCAATGGGGGGTTTTCTTAAGTACTTTTTGAACATGGAAAAGGAGTTGGGAGGGTTCATTGTGTTCAAAGATCGAAGTGAAAAGTTTTCTTTTTCCATGTCATTGAAGCGAACATTTAACGAAACAAATTGATCCACTTTTCTTTGGCTGTGCGAGAAACCTTTAGTGTCTCAATAAAGTTCGATAGTTCTTGAGTTATTTCAGGAAGCATCTCAAATTGTAGTAATAACATGAAACAAGCCGCCGCGGGGCTCATCGTTCGACAGGATTCCAAACCAACTAAATGCAGTTGCGCATGATGAAATGCTTAGAGCAAACATTATTTTGTCGATGTTCTTAAATGGATTAAACTCTTATTTCTTTGCTTAAAACTAGCTAACTAGAAAGTTTGTCATTCCCCGCATTAACACAGCATCTGCATACTGCATGTGATATGTATTAAAAAGGAAATGAAATACTTCTTCAACTTTCTTTTATGGCGGTGAGGCTATGATCAGGATTACAGGGATCAAAACCTTCCCACTTAACTGCATCCCTACTGTGGGGTTCGCCGGTTTGAATTCAGAAAATAACGACAGGCTTCCCGATTTTGAAGGCCAATCAAATGCTATCGTTGCTGCATTTATGTTATTCAGGAGTTTTTAGGCATCTTTTCGAGTTGGATGCAGTGGCTCGATGGTACTAATCGAAATGTCCGCGGTTCAATTCCCACCGGGATATCTAGAGTTTTTTTTCCACTGCCCCACCTCTTGCAAAAGTCTGACAAACATCTAAGAGTATCAATTGTTCTGAGAAGCTTCTCAAATTTACCGCTCGGATTCGCCTTAAAGTTGTAGGTCCCTTCCACTTCGCAAGGAAAGTGGTTTAAGAAGCTAGGTTTTAGGCCCTGTATGCCTTAATGCCTTATATTTTTTCTCTTTCGAGTTTGTATTTAAACGCTGATTGATATTGCCTTCTTGACAGGGTTCGTAGGATCTCTCCCTTGACAGCACCAACTGAGGCAGTCGCGCTCCATTTTTTTCGAGATTGGCTCTTTGACTTGAAGGCTTCCTCGTGTCTTGGACTTCTTATTCGATCGACCTTTGTTACTTCTGCTGTCATTCGAAGAATCTTCATCTCAGCTGGCGTTAATTTGCCTCATATTTTTGTTTACGCTGTCCAACATTGTGAACTATATGTGAGCGCCGATCGCACGACTGCGGTCTTGAGCATACTTTTCAGCTTAGAGGCATTTTTTGGTCACAGAAGATGGCTGAGTTTTCCCCACGCGATGCTTCATGTCGTCATCACAGCTTGCTTTGCTTTTTATGATAGATCTCGCATATTTGAACTTTTCGCACATTAACGTCTGGAATAGGTCGGAGTGGATCAGAGAACGGGCAGCACAGGTATTCTGTTTTCGTCGGACTAATGCGATACCCATTCCCCATCCAAAACAACCACCCATACACCAAGAGCTCGTTGCAAGCACGTTTGATCCTTGCTAATGATGGATCCATCGTCAGAAAACAATAAATTAAATACAAGGAAATAAATTACAATCTGCACAAAGGGCACTGTCTCCAAGCATATTATGTTTTACGGCTTTTCGAAAAAGTCGAGGACACCCAAATGTCAAAGCTGTCCGAAATCCAATTATCCATGGAAGACCATACAAGGGCTGCCGACAACCTATCAAAAATGTTGGTGTTTCTGGAAAACTTCCTCCAAGTCCGTTTGACCTTTGTCTATATTTAGGTTAGGTTAGATTAGGTTAAGGTGGCTGTCAGCTAATAGCCAAGACACTTAGACCAATGAGGTCCGCTGTGATGCCACGTGGTACTTCGACCTAAAAGATCTTTTGTACCGTATGGGCCAGAAAAGTTTAAACTAGTAGAATTTCCACTTTCCGTGTAAAGCGGACAATTTTACCAGTAGAAGAATTCTTTATGTCCTCGGGGCTCATTTGCTCCCTGAAAAAGATCTTCTTTCTAATTCCATTAAGGGCTGGACATTCACATAAAATGTGTTCAGCTGACTCGTCCTCTTCAAGACAGAGTCGGCACTCAGGAGAGTCTGATATTCTCATTTTGTGTAGATGATATCTTAAACCATGGTGACCAGTAAGGTAACCTACTAGGTTTTTGATATCATGCCTGCTTAGGTTTAGACATTTGCTGGCATTTTGATTGAAGGGCCGAATGGCTCATTTGGCCTGTCTTAGACCTAGGATGCTTTCCCAAATATAGATACATTTTCTATATTCCCAGCTTTTAATTTCTGCCGTTGCTGCTGATCTAGGAGTGCAGCAGAAAGGTTCGGGACCTATGAAAGGTGTTTCTGAACCTTTTCTGGCCAGTTCGTCGGCGTTTTCGTTACCTTCTACCCCGACTTGACCCGGAACCCACCATAATTTGGTCTTGTTTCTTGTTCCGAGTGTTTGTAGGGTATTGAAGCAGTACATGACTGATTTAAAGTCAATGGTATACGAGCTAAGGGCGTTTATAGCTGCTTGACTATCCGTGAAAATATGGATGGTTGCACCTTTTATGCCAGATAAAATAATATGGTTGGCGCATTCTTGAATGGCGTGGAGCTCTGCTTGAAATACGCTGGGACTTTTTCCCATGGGTATCGTAAAGCGTTTGTGTGGTCCGTATATTCCCGCTCCTACCCCCGTTTCCATTTTAGAACCATCCGTATACCACTTTATGCCGTTGTGGCTGTTTGGTGGGTTATTACTAACCCATGCTTCTCTCTTGGGGATCTCCGTGGAGAATCGTTTGTTGAAGCATAGTGTTTTTTGAATGCGGTCTGTGACCGCGCAGTTCATGTTAAGTTCTGGTAGTTCATCGAGAAGGGTCTTTAGATCCGGGTGATCATTAAGACTTATCTCGTTTAACTGTATTAGACTTATTGCACTGCGGATCGCCACTTTTTGAATGTATATGTGGAGAGATGTGATTCCTGTTATTGCCTCTATGGCAGCTGTTGGACAGGTTCGCATGGTCTCGGAGATACCAAGACACGCAAGCCGTTGTACCTTTTTGAGCTTCTGTATTGCGACCTTTTGTGTGGATTTTGTCCACCATACTATGTTATAATGGGTCTTATCATCTCTGTGTAGATCCAGTGGACGATCTTTGGAGATATTCCCCAGGTTCTGCCATATGTGCGACGACAGGCCCATAAAGCTCTATTAGCTTTAGTGATTTTGTTATTTATGTGAGAGTTCCAGTTAAGTCTCTTGTCTAGGACTACTCCAAGATACTTGACTTCATCGGAGTACTCTACGACCGTGTCGTTTATTGTGATTAGGCCTAGGTCTAATTTCCTCCTTTTAGTGAAAGGAACGATGACGGCTTTACTGGGATTTATGGAAAGATTTTCCTTGATGCACCAGTCTATGGCTGTCTTTAGAGCATTTTTCATTTTTGATGTGACTCCAATTGAGTCTTTGCCCCTGACTATGATGACAATATCATCGGCGTACCCAATTGTAGTGTAGCCCAAATTGCCCATCTTGTGTAGCAGGTCATCGATGACCAATGACCACAAAAGGGATGAAAGTACTCCCCCTTGTGGGCAGCCCCTTACGGCTGTTACTGATACTGAGGTCGTTCCTGACGAAGCAGTTATTTTGCGACTTTCCAGCATCGCTTTGATCCATTTAATAGTTTGTTTGTCTATGTTTCTATGGTACAAAGCATTTGATATGGATTCATATCCAGTATTGTCAAACGCACCTTCTATGTCCAGAAAGGCACAAAGTGCGATCTCTTTGCAACGGTAGGCGTTTTTTATCTCTGTAGTTAGTCTTAACAGAGCGCCTTCCGTGGATTTACCCTTTTGGTACGCATATTGGTGAGGGTGCAGAGGCATGCTTTTTGATATGCATTCTCTAATGTGGACGTCAATAATCCTTTCCATTGTTTTCAGGAAAAACGATATCAAGCTTATCGGACGATATGACTTAGGTAATTCGCTCGGCTTGTTTCCCGGTTTGGGTATAAATACTACGTTTACCTCCCTCCAGGTAACTGGTATATACCCCCAGTTGAAGCTGAACCTAAATAAGGCAATCATGGATGGTGATAAAAATTCTATTCCATTTTGAATGAGGGCTGGAAAAATACATTCTGTTCCTGATGCCTTGAATGGTTTAAATGAGTTAATTGCCCATTTAACCTTATCCGGAGTAAAAAGTGTTCCGGATAAACTATTAATTCTGCTGAGGTTTCTTGGAATTGAGACCTCCGCTATATGATCATCTGTAATGACCATCGTGTGAGACCCTGGGAAGTGAGAATGAAGCAAAGTTTTCAGCGTTTCTTCCCGGTCGCGTGTGATTGAACCATCTGATTTGATTAACAATCCCATGCTTTTTGCTTGATCCTTTGACAGAGCCCTTTGGAGGCGTGCCACCTCTGGAAGTTTTTCGATCTTCTCACAGTTTGCACGCCATGAGGCTCTTTTGGATCTGCGCAACTCTAAGTTGTATATGGTCAGCATGGATTTATATTGTTCCCATGTGCCGGTGCGTTTGGCTTTGTTAAAAAGCTTTCTCACTCTCATTCGAATAAACTCAAGGTTATCATTCCACCATGGTACGCACCTTTTAACCACGGTTCTTTTAACCTTGCAACTACTTTTGAATGAGGCAAGAATAATATCATTTATTTGACATTGCGCAGCATCTGCATCATTTGTTGTGGATGGTGCTTCTGGCAGCATGTCAGATCTGACCGCTAGATTTTCGCGGTATGTTCTCCAATTAGTCAGTCTGTTGTCATAACGGACTGACGCGTGTTCGGCATTGCATCTTATCTCGAATCGGATGTGCATATGATCCGATAGAGATGCCTCGCCAGACACATGCCACCCCTCTATGATATCTTTAATAAAAGGAGATGAGATAGTAAGGTCTAGGACCTCTTCTCTTACAGAATTTCTAAAAGTGGGACTATTTCCCTTGTTTAGAAAAACGAGGTTGTTGCTATATAAAAATTCTAATAACGACTCACCTCTATTGTTAGTATCTCGGCTGCCCCAAATCGTGTTATGTGCGTTTGCATCGCAGCCGATTATGATGTGTACTTTTTGGTCCTCACAGTACCGGACAAGTTCCTGTACTGGTAGGGGAGGAACTACATCAGTGTCTCCAGCAAAGTACGCCGATGCACACACAAATTTGTGTAGCTGTCGGCCTTTGTGGCGTTCTATTAGAACTGCCACCAGGTCCCTAGTTGTGAAACCTGGAATGAGAGAAAATTTTATATCTTTCTTAATAGAAATGGCCGCCCGTGGTCTGAAAGGACCTTTGGCGAAAATGATCTCTCTATTTTTACAGTTTAATCCAGATATCTTACCATTGTTTGCCCATGGTTCCTGGATTAGACCAATAGCGATGTTCCCTTCGGCACATCGCTGGCTAAAGGTGTCCGAGGCACCCATAGCCCTGTGCAGGTTAGCCTGCAGCACGCTTAGACGGGATGTCATTATTTCCGTGCGAATTCAGGGTTACGTACTCTGTTAGGCTTCTTGTCACCTCTCCTTCGTACGACACCCTGTTGAGGGAGACCACTTTGTCTACCTCTCGGACTTTTGTTTTTGTGTCCGTCTTGCGCCCATGCCTTCTTACGATCCATACCTAGTTTAGGCCTGAACCGTTGTTGGCTTTCTTTGGCGGTGCTGTGCGCACTATTGGCCTTTTCGGCTGCGCTTGGTCTTGCGCTTGTGGCTTCTCTTTCTAGCACTGGTGTTGCCGTGCTGGAAGCTGCTGGCTTCGCGGCAGTGCTGGTACTGGTCCCAATTGGATCAGTTACGGTGCTGCCGTGAGCTTTGGTGATGTGCTTTTGAGGATCTTTCAGGCCCTGTTTGGCCGTCTTATCAGCACTTTTTAATATGAGTTTGGTCTGTCCAAATCGGAACGAGACCATCCCCTTTAGCTCCACAAGTCTCCTCATGGAGCTGTCATTGATTGCAAAGACCATATGAGCGATGTCTCTCTTATCCGATCTTTGCAAAACTCTCCACGTTATCGTGTTTAGTTCTCTGTTTTGGCCATCTAATAAAGCCAGGATCCTTTCGCTAGCTACCCCGGTACTCTGCGGGAAGAACCCTCTGATGACATGTGTTTTTGGAAAATTTTCCTCTCCCACAAGCATCACCTCTAACCCGCATTTCTCCTTAAGCTTCGCGAAGGTTGTCTCCATCCACTTTGCAGTAATGGCGTCCGCACATACTATCATAAGCCATCCGGCTTTGAAAGTAGTACCGCGGAATGCTGGTTTGACCTCCTCGTCACGTTTTTCAATCGTGATGTCCATAATCCTCTCTTGTATCAAACCCATTTGTTCGTTGGAGAGAGGATTACGATCGATGTCGACTGGTACAACCCCCCAGTCTGACATAGCTCGTTATATTGCTATACGAGACTTTGTCGACGGTCTTCCCAGTGCGACTTCGCTTCGCTTCGGATTGAGGCGGGGTATTATCCTCGGATCGAGTTCGCTTGACCTCGGGACCCTTGTTGACCATCGTTTGTTTCGCATAGATTCGGGCCTGCTCAATGGTGCTCCTCTTCTTCTGCGCGCGCCTAAATCTGCGCTGTTCCGATGGTGTGAATCTGACGTACTCAGACTCAGTCCGTGCCACATTGCCGACTGTCTTAGTTACGTCCTCTGTATCGGGATGTCTTTCATCCGATAATATGCTGTTGCATATGGTGCTAGATTCTGAAATAGTGTCACTGAGTTGAGACAAGTTCTCTTCAGGTTCCCCCATTTCAGAGTCGATGATTACAGACTCTATCCCATTGACAGATGTCGTGTCGTCATCGACAGGGTGTTCTAAAACATCCCTAGTTGATGATGCAATCTTAGAGGCATCATTCTCTATTTGTTTTTTTTTTGTTTTGGATCAATTTTGATTCCCACGAGTATTCGGGATATTGTGTCGCCCGTGGTCTACCCGTCTAACCACAGGAAGGCTATCTTAAAATCGGAGGTCGCCTGGTATCCGAAGTTTGCAAACTAACGATTAAGCACCCTCTTAGCCATGCCTCTCGGCGCTTGCTACCTTTAGATTAGGGGTTTGTTGGGGAAGTAGGACTTAGGGATTTGAGGGAGGGGATAGGGGGTAATTGGGGAGAAAGAGAAAGCGGAGAAGGGGGGAAGGGGGGCGGACGTGGAGTCCTGGTCAGTTCTTAGTTGACGCTCATCAGCCGGCCTATCCCTTACCAGAATAGCCCGATGACTCTTTACGCCGTAAGCCTCCGCACCGGCACCATCGAATTTGCGTTCCATGATGGTGCACACGTCAAGGTGACTGACCCCGCAAGGAGGAAAACGATATATAGAATACTCTTGTTTCCAGGCCAGATAAATTTTGGAAATTTATAGATTCTAAAAACAAAAAACAAAAGTGATGGTTTTCCAGCCTCACTATCTTTTAATGGACGTTTCGCGGATTCTCCCGATACTATTTGTAATAATTTTGCAAGGTTTTTTTCAATCAGTTTATTAAAAAAATGACTTGATGATTGATGAGAATTTTTTTGATTATTTAATGATTCTCCTAATCCTGTTGTAATGGCAATTAGGAATTCAAAGTCCGAAGTACATATATTCGAACCAACTCAATCCCTCTCTTGGCTGCAGTAAACTGTGGAGTAATCTTCGTAGCATTGGAATCGCTGAGCCAAAGTTGAATCGTTTTGCAAATGTCGATCATATCAAGCTGAATCAATAGTACATTTTTTCGGTTTTAGAAATGTCAATTGTGCTGAAGTCGTTGAAAGTCTGCTCTCTATTAAATCTTCTGCGACTGGGCTTGATGATAAATCCCCGATTTTTAAAACTCATATTGCCAATCCTCATACCGTACATTACCTATATTTTCAATTCGATTCTAACATCTAGCGAATACCCATCACAGTGGAAACTGGCTAAAGTAGTACCTATATCAAAGAATGCAAAGGGTAATGAATTTAGGCCCATTTCAATAATACCCTTTCTATGGAAATCATTTGTAAGAATCTTACAAAAGTAAATGAACTTATTTCTTGACACCCACAGTTTGATGACAACATAACAATCGGGTTTTAGGAAGGGTCACAGTTGTATTACCTCCTTAGTGAACGTCGTCGAAGATTTACGGCAAAAGATGGATGAAGATAAGGTAAGCTTTTTAATGTTGCTAGACTTTTCTAAACCGTTTGACACTGTGGTTCGTAAAAACTTGTGTGATAAGCTGCATCAGCTGTTTAATTTCTCACATGATGAAGCCAAACTATTTGCTTCATACCTTTCAGGTAGAAGGCAAATTGTTCAAGTTGGGGACATTCAATCGGATGTCATTTCGATCCAAAATGGTATCCCACAGTGATCCATTTTGGGTCCACTGCTATTCTCGATGTATGTCAATGATCTGCCATCTATTATCAAACATAGTAAGGTTCAAAATGATTCCAAATTGGGGATCTTTCGCTCAGCGGTTTCATTTCACTTTATTTGCTACAGGAAAGCTTGTACCTATCGTAAAATTAATTTATTGTTAATAACTTACGCAATAAACAAGGAATACAAAAATGTAAAGAACACAAAAATTTCGCAAACGTACAATAAGCGTCTTAGTTCGACCACTAATGTATGCCAAGGCCAACTGTGTGTTCTACTGATTCTCCGTAGCACTCTCCACATTCAACACACGAGCCGTACAAACAAATAACGCAATCAAACAAGATACAACTTGTACACGTGTCGTGTTTGAACTAGATAGCATCGCTATGAATGTATTCTCCTCTCGACAATATATCCGGTAACCGCTATTTTGCCAAATCACTATCCGATACATCTCTAGCTATACCCTCACCCCTTAACCGCTGAACTATTTTCCTTTCTTCCGCAGGGCAGTGGACTTTTAACAAAAAACTTTAATCAAATTGTGATAGTGATAAAAAAAAACTCACCTTTAAAGTTAATCACTTTTTATACCCTATTCTAGGGGTATATTACGAGTAATTTTGACGCATAGTTTGTAACATACCTTAATATTGCCCTAGACCCCTAAAAGTTACTATATTTATGATTAGCATCGATAGTAATGTCGATCTAGCCATGTCCGTCCGTCCGTCCGTCCGTCCGTCGGCAACAATTAGGCCTTTAAACTGGACCTAGAGAGCTGAAATTTTAACCATATACTCTCTAGGGTCCCGAAATAATCAAGTTTACGAATTTTTGAAATCCGCCCACAGACACGCCCACAAACTCAAAAAAACAAATTTTTCGAAAAAATCGAATTTTGAGCTAGAAAGCTGAAATTTTTTATATATGATCTATGACTTGGAGACTTATAGAAATGCTCTAGAGAGCAATCTGGGGCGCCTTGTTTTGAGGAAGGCTCCGGGCCACCCCTTAGAGCTAGAGAGGGCAGAGGAAAGCGTAACAAACGCCATCATCACTGCGTTCGAAGAAAACTGTCCCCTTAGTAGAGAAAGGGACAGGAAACAGACGCCATGGTGGAGCAATAACTTGTCAAAACTGAGATCCGAGGTGCGGAAGCCATTCAACAAAGCAAAGCGCAACGGAGACTGGCAAAGCTACCAGATGGCCCTTACAACATATAATAAGGAAATTAGAAAAGCCAAAAGAAATAGCTTCAGGAAATTCTGTGAGACAATCACCAGCACTTCTACTGCGTCAAGGCTACACAAAGCTCTTGCGAAGTCAGGAGGAGTGCCGATGTCTCTGAGGAAACGAGATGGCGAGTTCACGGAAGATGAGGATCAAAGAGCACTATTGCTACTAGAAACTCACTTTCCTGGTAGCGCGCCTAGTACTGAGCTAGGAATCAATACCACTTCAATCAAACCTCGAAGGGAAAACTGGGATAGATACCTAGTTTGTAACATATCTTAATATTGCCCATAGACCCCTAACTGTTACTACATATATTTATGATCAGCATCAATAGTAGTGTCGATCTAGCCATGTCCGTCCGTCCGTCCGTCTGTCGGCAAAAATTAGGCCTTTAAACTGGACCTAGAGAGCTGAGATTTTAACCATATACTCTCTAGGGTCCCGAGATAATCAAGTTTAAGAATTTTTGAAATCCGCTCACAGGCACGCCCACAAACTCAAAAAAACAAAATTTTGGAAAAAATCGAATTTTGAGCTAGAAAGCTGAAATTTTTTATATATGATCTATGGCTCCTAAAACTGCTCGGGATAAAAAATTTCCAAAATCCGCCCACTGACACGCCCACAATTATTATTTTTTTTTTTTTTTTTGAAAATTCAAAGTGAGCTAGGGAGCTGAAATTTATAATATATACTCTCTAGGTGCCCTTTATGCTCATACTTAAATTTTTTTTAAATCCGCCTACTGACACGCCCACAATTAAATAAAACAATTTTATTGAAAAACCAAAGTTTGAGCTAGGGAGCGTTTTTATTTACAAAAGCTTAGTTTTTTCGATAAAATCCTTTAAATTTTTGTCACGCCCACTTATGAGATATAGGAATAAGAATAGGGTATCCAACAGTTCGCCCAAGCGGACTGTAGCCCGCCCCTATGTTTTTAGTAAACGTCATTCAGCCTTGCATCCTTAAGCTTTATTCCTGCTGGCAGTCGTTTTGGAGACATGGAAGAAAAGTGTTTGCCCTTCCTTGTGTTTGTTTGGTTTTGCTTCCCCAATATCCGACTTTTAAAAAGTTTCACCCCGAACGCCAATTACGTTCAATTTACCCCTTTTTTAAATGAACCTTTTTGATGCGTTGAATTTAAAATGCCATGAGATGAGTGAGAAGTACCTATAACGAGGCCAAAAAGATGCAAATATATTTGCCGACTATAGTACGCAGCTTGATCAGAAACTTTAGAGAGTGTCATATTTTTCTGACAAACGAAAGACATTGTCACCATATCATCACTTTCCTCTTTTAATAGGTCAAAAAATGCTTTTGCAAGTTACTTTTGGATCCAATGTTTCGTCATCAACTCAACTTTGTTTTCATCTTCTAGTTCAATTTTTAAAAGTTCCTTTAGCTGAAGACATGTCGATCAAATATCTGATGAAGGGGCTTTAATTCCAAGATTAAAGCGTGTGTTGAAAACCATACGAAAATAACTCAATTTAACTTGGTTGAGTTGATGAATCTGATTAAAGCCTTCAAACAATTTAGTGATGGAAAGATCTCCAGGTAGGTACTGTCGTTTTGCAGTCCTACTCTCTTCAAGTTTCGGTCATTACGTTCAGGCTTTTTAATGTTGCAGTAACTTAAAATCTTGGGCACGTTTTGATGGTATTGTAAGAAACCATTTGAAAACGAGAAACAGCGGCCGTATCGGTCGAAATGTGCGGCCGAGTCATCGAAAATATATTTCAACATATCGACCGCTGCATACGTTCCCGTGGTGGACATATGGACGAAGTCGATAACCGAAGGCAATTTTTTGAGATATCTCAGTCCGCTTGGACGAACTGTTGGATACCCTATTCTTATTCCTATCCCTCATAAGTGGGCGTGACAAAAGTCTAAGTATGGTTGAATTGTTAAGAACGCTCTACATATTTTGATATATAACATTTAAAGGATTTTATCGAAAAAAACGCTCCCTAGCTCAAACTTGGGTGTTTCAATAAAATTGTTTTATTTAATTATCGTCAGTAGGCGGATTTAAAAAAAAAATAACACATGAGCATAAAGGGCCCCTAGAGAGTATATATTATAAATTTCCGCTCCCTAGCTCAAACTTTGAATTTTCAAAAAAAGTTTTTTTTTTTAAATTATGGGCGTGTCAGTAGACGGATTTTGAAAATATTTACACATGAGCTTAAAGGGCCCCTAGAGAGTATATATCATAAATTTCAGCTCCCTAGCTCAAATTTTGGTTTTTCAATAAAATTGTTTTATTTATTTGTGGGCGTGTCAGTGGGCGGATTTTGAAAATTTTATCTCCCTAGCAGTTTTAGGAGTCATAGATCATATATAAAAAATTTCAGCTTTTTAGCTCACAATTCGATTTTTTCGAAAAATTTGTTTTTTTTTGAGTTTGTGGGCGTGTCTGTGGGCGGATTTCAACAATTCGTAAACTTGATTATTTCGGGACCCTGAGAGTATATGGCTAAAATTTCAGATCTCTAGGCCCAGTTTAAAGGCCTAATTTTTGCCGACGGACGGACGGACGTACGGACATGGCTAGATCGACATTACTATCGATGCTGATCAAAAATATAGTAACTTTTAGGGGTCTACGGGCAATATTAAGGTATGTTACAAACTATGCGTCAAAATTAATATAACCTTAGAATATTGTATAAAAACATAGGGACGGGCTACAGTCCGCTTGGGCGAACTGTTGGATACCCCATTTTTATTCATATCCCTCATAAGTGAGCGTGACAAAAGTCTAAGTATGGTTCAACTGTTAAGAACTCTCTACATATTTTGTTATATAACATTTAAAAGATTTTATCAAAAAAAACGAAGCTTTTGTAAAAAAACGCTCCCTAGCTCAAACTTTGGTTTTTCAATAAAATTATTTTATTTAATTGTGGGCGTGTCAGTAAGCGGATTTAAAAGAAATTAACACATGAGCATAAAGGGCCCCTAGAGAGTATATATTATAAATTTCAGCTCCCAGCTCAAATTTTGGTTTTTCAATAAAATTATTTTATTTAATTGTGGGTCAGTGGGCGGATTTTGAAAATTTTATCTCCCTAGCAGTTTTAGGAGTCATAGATCATATATAAAAAATTTCAGCTTTCTAGCTCACAATTCGATTTTTTTCCAAAAATTTGTTTTTTTGAGTTTGTGGGCGTGTCTGTGGGCGGATTTCAACAATTCGTAAACTTGATAATTTCGGGACCCTAGAGAGTATATGGTTAAAATTTCAGCTCTCTAGGCCCAGTTTAAAGGGCAAATTTTTACCGACAGACGGACGGACGAACGGACGGACGAACGGACGGACATGGCTAGATCGACACGATGCTGATCATAAATATAGTAACTTTTAACTGTCTTCGGGCAATATTAAGGTATGTTACAAACTATGCGTCAAAATTAATATAGGTAGGTACCCCTAAAATAGGGTATAAATATAATGCATCGGCTGTTTTCAATATTCTGCATTTATATGAACCACCTCTATGGTTGCATGTGGGCATTATTGGCAATTGTGTTCTTTTGTTTCGTATTGAAATATTAACATTTCTTTCGCGTAGATATGCAGCAAGAACAGGTGATTCGATTGATTCCATGTTTAATAAATATTCAATTTGTGTGTATCACTAATATTAATTAAATCGAAATCAAATTTTTAAATTCTTGCATAATAGTTTGACAGTAATTGATTTTCGCGCCAATTTGGAATACATTCGTTTTGATTCACAGCCAACAAAAATATTTGAATTTACTTTGGAATAGAGCTACTTTGATTCAAAAAGGTCTGAAGAATACGTTGGTTTTGATTCAAATAGGTCTAACGAATACGTTAGTTTTGATTCAAACCCCAATATTCAAATCAAACTATCACGTCGAGTTAATCGGTTCTCGTCAGATCACCGTAATTAAACGACGTTGGGCGCGGTTAATACGTAGATGGGGGACCGTTTGAGAACAACCGCGTGTCGTTGGCCATCTACAGAGTTGAGGTAGATAATATACGTGGTATCACAATGGACCTAAATTGGTCGAAGTGTTTCGGCCACATAAACCTAACCTAACCTAACCTATCTCTGGAATTAGTAGACTTTTGAAAGTTTCAAAAGACAGTTTTAAAAAAAAATTAAACTGCATCGCTAAGTAATTTTTTTCCAAAAGTGGAATACGTTTTTTTTGATTCTAGTAGACACATATGTGTTTTCGTGCCTTCAATTTACTGAACTCCTCAATAACTTCTGTGAAATCGATTTCTTTGGATTTTTTTTTCTATTGAAAGCACGGCTAGATTAACCAGTCGCTCTTGATCCATTGTAGATCGAAGATAATTTTTAATTAGTTTAAGTTTCGAAAAACTTCTCTCGAATGATACAACCGAGATGAAAATGGTCAAAAAGTATTGAAGTATGAGCGATATACAGGGTAACGATTCAATGAAGACCCATTTTATTATAAATTGAAGGGTTTGGGGGCCCCTCAAGACCGGAGGCCCGGGAAGTAAGCATTTCTTAATAAAAATGTATATTGTTGCAAGTCTTGTTGGCAGAACAACTGTTTAGAACAAGAACAAATCAACTACAAAGCTCTTCACACCTATATTTTTGACCAGCTGTGTACATACAGTATAAACTGAGTGAAACGAAAAAAGGTAGGTAAGATCAACGAAAATGTGAGCTCATGAAGTATAGATAAGAATGAAATATCAAAGATTACCGGGATACAAAAATAATATTTAGTTTGAGCGCATACATCAATTATACAACATGATTCCTGATTTAATTTATTCATTCTGTCACAGCATTGATCCTTATTCATGAATAACCGATAAGTTTCAATTTCAACTCAGTAACGAAAAGGTTTCCCCCAGAAGTTGCCTAACCCACAGGAGTACCAAATGAATACAAAACGTACACCAAAAGCCCGCCCAACCACTCACAGTAAGCTGCCTGAGCACTTCATTTGAAAAATTAATCCTCCATAACATCCACATTTTGAGATTCATCAGCAAAATGAAATTCAAATCTATTCGAAATGGTTGTCACTCGTTCAACTTGATGTTTTAATTTATTCCATCCGACTCCGCTCCAAAAAGTATGCTTTAAAAAGTTCCAGTTTTCTGTGTTGCGGCCTCCTTAGGCGCACGATTCTGCTTCGCAAATTATTTACACACCAAAAACTATGCAAAAAATATTTGAAAACATTTTAAAATTCGTTTTTGTTAAATGAATATTTAGGCGAACTCATTTGTACAACAGTTTGGAAAAGGGATTAAAAGTGGGCTGCCAGTTACACCCATTCACGTTGAAACAAAAAACCACCGGCAACTTGTTCACCGGAAGGCGTTAGGAAATGAAAATTCAAACAAATGACGAGTGGAATAGAATCCTTTCGTGCATGCGGTTCGACGTAGAGACTTGGGACTCAGGATATGTGATTTTGAGAGTTCCTATGGTAATGCACCTTTTTTTTTGTTCCTGCTGGGGAGGAACACAATGGACGTTGATTTTAGCTGTAGAGACGTGTTAGGAGATATGCTTAGTTGGAAATCGGATAAAAACCGAACCATTCATGCGGAAGTGCAATGGTTCTGACTTTGCAAAGTCGGTTTTGTGTGTTCTCCACCTCCACCTGGAGCAGCTATGGGTTCTAATTACTGATCACTGTTGGGATGTGGATGGACAATAGACTTTAGGAAATTGACCTTTTGTTCGCCCACAATGAATAATGATGAATGGTGGTGGTGCTTGGAATTCTAAATTAATTTCGGATTGGTTGAAATTTTACGTGCTACTCGTATCTATGAAGGTCTTGGATGGTGTGAAGAAAGGAAACTCGAAATTTCCAGATTGCAAACTATAGGAAACTGTCTCTGCGCTAAAGAAAAAGTCGGTTGGCAGCCTCTGAACAAAAACAGGTGAGAACCCTCATGTGCTTCATGAAACACCACTTCATCCGCAAAAAGTCACTGTTTGGTGTCACTCATGCCGGTGGCGTCATTGGACCGTTTTTTTTCGTCGATGAAAATTACCGTCACATTACGGTAAATGGTATTCGCTACAGAGACATGTTGGAACGTGTTTTTTCTTTGGGCAATTGCATGAATTAGACATCAGTGACCGTGATATGTGGTTGCAACAAGACGATGCCACAAGCCACACAGCTGGTGCAACAATCGAGTTATTGAAGTCTCAGTTCGGTGAACGTTTTATCTCGAGAAACGGACCCGTCTATTGGCCACCAAGATCGTGAGATTTAACGCCTCTAGACTTTTTTTGATGGGGCTACATTAAATCCTTGGTCTATGCCTACAAGCCGGCGACGTAAGATTAGCTCAGAGCCAATATTAAACGAGAAATAGCGGCCGTATGGGTCATATGCTGAATATGTTTCCGTGGTGGACATATGAACAAAGTCGAATTCCGTTCATAAATGTTTTGATAATAATTCAAGCCAATACATTTTTTTTTGAGATATCTCAGGTATTTTACATTTTATTTAAAAAAGAAGTTGTCAAGTCCTTAATGAAAGACCTTTTAGGCCTGTCTCCACACGTATGGTAGAACCTGGGAAATGCCACCTCGTTGATAAACGCAATTGATATTAACTTAGATTGGGACATCATCCACCGGAGTAGCACCTACCTATAAGGCTTTCTTGCTAAATAACTTACAAATGGTGTGATTAAAAGCTCAATTGGCCTATTGGTATAGATATTTATTTAGAATTTTGACGCCGGGACCACACCTAATTGAAACCCATTCCATGGTTGCCACTAGTCTGGAAAGTCAGGGAACGAACATTTGGTCAGGGAATGTCAGGGAAAATCAGGAATTTCGAAAACAGTCAGGGAAAATTCCCTCAGTGTGTATTTATTTTTAATACATATTAAAAAAAAAATTATGTCGAGCTCTGAAGCACACGTTTACGCAAACATATAAAAATCAATGCACCTGAACCATCGACATGTTCGCAGTCACAGAAAATTTTATTTGTGAAAGAGAGACAACTTTATATCTCTTCTGTTCTGTGCAATATTTTTGAATTAAATTTATGTGGTTTTCCATTGGGAGCTAAAATATTACTTTTCATGAATCCACTTCTCCACCATTACTATCTAATAACGTATGTACCTTGGACATTTTTTTTTAATTAGATTGATTGAGGCGATTTTGGTTTCGAGAAAGTATAGCCTTTGCACGCAGTTGTATTCTTTGCTAAACAGCTAATGGAGATGCCAAGCATTGAAAAGCGGGTTGGGGTCGAAATTCTGGCGAGGTCAAAATTCTTTTTTCAAAATTCAGCTTTCAAAATTCTGCTTTTCAGAATTCTTTTTTTCAAAATTCTGCTTTTCAAAATTCAGCTTTACAAAATTCTGCAAATAATAAAAAAAGGTTCGGAAAATGTTAAAAAGCGCGCGCTTTTAAACTTTTCCAAACATTTTTTATTGTTTGCAGAATTTTGAAAACGTTCCACCACTCACTTGTTATAGAAGAAGAGGTAAAGTAGTTTTTTTATTGGTTTTAAGATTACTGTCTTGGTTTAGACAAATATTCTGTTTTCTGAACGTGTAAGTACTTTGTTTAGTTTCTTAATGCTGTTGTTTCTTCTTTTTTTTTTGGTAATTTCAATTATAAAAATAATTTGTTATTTTTGGCTGTTTTTTTGTGTGGAAAATATATTGTAGTTTGTTGACAAAGTTGGAAAATATTTGTTTTCTTTAAATTCGTAATTTGGAAAAAAACAGAATTAGCAGAATTTATTTGTTTAGAGTATTGCCTGTCAGAGTTTTAAAAAACAGAATTTTGAAAAGCAGAATTATATAAGACAGAACAGAAAAAAGCTGAATTTTGAAAAGCAGAATTTTTGTGTTAAAAGTCAGAATTTTGCAAAGCAGAATTTTGAAAGCAGAATTTCGACCCGCTCCCTTGAAAAGCATGTCAATCTTATTTTTCGATCCATGTGCTACGAAAAGTCTGAGATAATACTTAAATGGAAAACCACATCTTCATGCTTTCCGAAAAAAAGACGTGCAAACTTACATTTATGTAGGTACATCAAAAATCAAAATAGTCTATTTCGATTGACTTTGTTTAGCGAAATTTGTTCCCTTTGCTAAGGAAGAACTAAGAGTTCCTACGTTATCAACCACGGTATCTCCCCATATTTCCATAACAGTCTTTTGGATAAAGTAAACAAATGTGACGACTTTGTTATATGTTTTGACGAAGCACTGAACAAAATAGCTGAGAAAGGACAAATGGATTTAGTTCTCCGTTTTTTTGATGAGTCAAAAGGAATTGTTTGCAATAGGTACTTAGAAAGCGAATTCATGGGATCTTCATAGTCAGATGACATTTTAAAACATTTTGACAATGGAATCCGATTTTTGAAAACAGAGAAACTTCTTCAGTACATATCTATGGATGGCCCAAACGTAAATTTATACATGGAGCCATGAAAACCGGACTTACAAATGTTTCATGGGACCTGCATATTTTTTTAAGGCATCTTTATAACGTTTTCAAAGACAGTCCTGCAAGAAGAAGCTTATTTACCTCCAAAACTGATTGTACTCGATTTCCCCTGAAATATTGCGGTGTACATTGACCAGAAAACAAAATCTGTTTAGAGAGATGGCTGAACATTTTTGATGAGTTGAAGCACTTTTTTTCTATGACAAATTCAGATTTACCAAAAACAAGGCCAATTGAAAACGTAAAAAAATACTTCCAAGACATATTGTTAGACTGCAATTTCCATACAATTACATCTGAATGCGAACCATTTTTATCAAAATTTCAAGGCGAGAAACCATTGATATTTTACCTTTATGAAGATCTCCTCATAATAGTTAAAAACTTATTGCATCGCATCGTCAAAAAAAAGTATATCAGCGAATGCTCCATAGGATCTCAACTTTTGTCCATCGATCTTTCAAGTGAATCCAACCATCTGGAAATAAAAAACGTTGACGTTGACTTCAAAGCTACGAAAATCATCAATGCAATAAAACAAACATAGGGACGGGCTACAGTCCGCTTGGGCGAACTGTTGGATACCCTATTCTTATTCCAATCCCTCATAAGTGGGCGTGACAAAAGTCTAAGTATGGTTGAATTGTTAAGAACGCTCTACATATTTTGTTATATAACATTTAAAGGATTTTATCAAAAAAAACGCTCCCTAGCTCAAACTTGGGTGTTTCAATAAAATTGTTTTATTTAATCGTGAGCGTGTCAGTTGGTTGATTTAAAAAAAATTAACACATGCGCATAAAGGGCCCCTAGAGAGTAATTTCAGCTCCCTAGCTCAAACTTTGGATTTTCAAAAAAAGTTTTTTTTTTAAATTGTGGGCGTGTCAGCAGGCGGATTTTGAAAATATTTACACATGAGCTTAAAGGGCCCCTAGAGAGTATATATTATAAATTTCAGCTCTCTAGCTGAAATTTTGGTTTTTCAATAAAATTGTTTTATTTATTTGTGGGCGTGTCAGTGGGCTGATTTTGAAAATTTTATATCCCGAGCAGTTGTAGATTATATAGATCATATATAAAAAATTTCAGCTTTCTAGGTCAAAATTCGATTTTTTCCAAAATTTTGTTTTTTTTTTGAGTTTGTGGGCGTGTCTGTGGGCGGATTTCAAAAATTCGTAAACTTGATTATTTCGGGACCCTAGAGAGTTGGTATATGGTTAAAATTTCAGATCTCTAGGCCCAGTTTAAAGGCCTAATTTTTGCCGACGGACGGACGGACGGACGGACATGGCTAGATCGACATTACTACCGATGCTGATCATAAATATAGTAACTTTTAGGGGTCTACGGGCAATATTAAGGTATGTTACAAACTATGCGTCAAAATTAATATACCCTTAGAATAGGGTATAAAAAACGAATCTACTTGTAGAGTTGATAAGTTCTACTTTCAGCTTTGTGGCAAAAATTGACATTTTAAAGATGTTATAAAAATGTGTTGCATTTTATCATACGAAAAAGCCTCAGTTGAGAGTGGCTTCTGAATTAACAAGACTCTTTTGGTCGAAAACCTCCTTGAGGAATCACCAGTCGCTCAGAGAAGAAAGTGGAAATAAATTCAAAATTAATATTTAATGTTCGAACCTCTCATATAGCCGCTATACACAGCAGTTGGAAGAAAAACTTAAATTAAAAAAAAGAAGATGGAGTAAACGTATTAAAAAGAAAAAGGGAGGAATAAATAAAAAAACTTCATAAGGAAAAAGCAAAAATTCGCATTCAAGCCCAGGTTGAAAAAGAGAAAATTAATTATCAACTCTCCCTTTTGAAAAAATAAGGTATGTCCTGTTCTCAACTGATTGTTTCATTGATATTTTTTAAAAGGAATGTTTAGAAGTATACAATTTGTCTGTTCTTTAAATATTTGGGACTAGTGTTTAAATGCGTCATTTTTGTTTGCTATATTTGCAAAATTTGGTCAGGGAAAACTTTAAAACTGGTCAGGGAAAGTCAGGGAATTTTTTTTTTAGTAATAGTGGCAACCATGCATTCCCACAACCTAGCTAACGTTTCTCTGAGATACGCACCAGAAAACCATCCCTCTCCTGGGAATTTTTGCATTGAATTGAGAGGTTGTGGTGCTCAAAAACTTCCTGGCTAGCTTGCGCCATGGGTATGCTAAAGAAACGCATTATGGTGGCGTCACATACCTATCGTTTGCGAATGACTTCGTCACGCAAATGTGTTGCCTGTGTGTAAATGTGTAAAGAACTGCAATCTCAACGGCTCTGCACGGATATAACTGGCTCTTGACTTTGTTAGTTGCTTTGCAAATTCAGATTAAGGCCCATTATGAATTATGTAGTTGATTATACTCCAAGCATCACTTATTCATTAGCTTCAGATACTCTCTTCCGGTAGTTAAACGAATAGCAAGTGGTTCTGGTTTTGACTCCCTCTAATGCGCATCGCGTTCCCAACGAATAAAATGGACGGGAAAGCTTCACTTACCAGAATTAAAGTGGCGCACCTTGTAATCCGCTAAATCCACAGCGGAAACGCTTGCCATCTTGTAAGTTACAATCGTAGCGGCTATAATCCCCCATTAAACGCTCGTTAAAATGCAAATTTAATTAAAATTCTCACTCAACTTGCGCGCGATCGTTTAGTGCAGCTACAATAACATAAATCCTCCTCTCCTTGAAATAAGGTATTCTCTTCACGCAAAAAAAGACAATCAGTGAAAGGATTTCTGTTTCATGTAATCCCGCGCTGGCATAGCGCTCCATCTGAATTTAAATAACTTATCAGTGTGCAACTTAATTTTATTGCATTGCTTTAACATTTTAACTAGATCACGTTGAGTCGGCTCTAAAAACAAAGATCTCATCATCTCCTCGCAACTGGATCGCCAACGCAAAGCAGCAGATTCCAAAAGAAAAAAAAAAGAGTGAGATCTGAGATCTGGCAAACAACTGACTGACCCACGCCCCAATCTCAATCTGAAGTTGTAATCCAAACCTTTCGCTTTTGGCGATCGTCGTCGTGTCTCGCTCTATCTCGATGGTCGTCTCGCGACTATATTAGCTATCATTTGGCAGGCGATGTTCAGCGGTTGCCTTTCGTTGTTCTCTGCTCGCCGTGATGATGGTGATTTTCGGGAAACCAAACGATTTGTTTACTGGATACCGAGATGAGGTAATCATTTTGAAATATCACACGCCTTGAGATAGAAGTCTTTTGTTCGGTCCATTAATAGAGAGGGAGCAGCTAATGGTGGATCTAATGTGTTCTCGGAGCCGCAGATAGTATTTGCATCGACGGAGTTCTTAGGGGCCGAATTGATTTGTTGCTGGTGGTTGATGTGTGTTGGGTTTGTCTAAGGCTGTGTGGCTATTTAGTTGTCAGAAATACGATATTACCACAAACAGCTGCGGGTGCGATGTAAATTATGCCAAATTCACAAGTTCTCTGCCGCGGATAGTTAAGGTTTCAGTTGCGAGGTTGGAATTCACCTGTGGACGGGTTTATTTGTATTTTGAGTGAGTTATTGCAAATTGAATTTCGAGGGAAGATCTTTGGCATAGGGTGGTCTATCTTGGACTTATTCTAATGTCGAGCAATAGCTTTGAAAATTGTGTACATTTGGTGAACTGTGTATATGTCGTCCGTTATTAATATGATTTCGATTTGGCATTCGGTCAGCTACCTGTTAGAGATATGGGCAATGTGGACGATGCGGTTACTGTCGCTAGGCAATGGCAAGGGAGAAGAAAACGTTTGTGCGCATTTGCAGAAGAAGTGCGATTTTCTAGCACAATTCCGATGTGTGATTTGTTGACCAAATTAAATGTTAATCCTTTATTGTGTTCTTCGGCTGTTTAGTCATTATAGTTTTTTGTAAAATGAAAGATTCCATTTACTTTCCCGACGTTTCGGCGGGGGTTGCCACCTTCCTCAGGGGAATTTTTATTACATACACAACAAATAAATAAATAAAATTACACATTAAGTGAACCAAACAACTATTTGATGGAGATAAAACTTACAAATTAAGTTTAAAAATAAATAAATAAATAAAAACGAGAGAATGAATAAAGAAATTAAAGCCGTGTTTCGGTGCTAAGTGTATACCCAGCTCAGCATAATTTTACACGTAAACAATAACAAAAAGGAGTGCTGAAGATAAAGAGGCCAGCAGTCGACCACAGAGAGGAAGTGAACATAGAGTGTTGATGCCATGAAGCGACTAGATGGCGGTAAAATAAGTTGGGAGCAAAAATATTCCGATTGTTATGAAGAGATAGTGGATGTGTTCGTCGATTAAACAAAAAAATCCTCATTTCAAAGAAAATTATGCGAAGAAAATTAAAAAAACAAATATGGCAAAAATAAGCATCCGTTCTTTTCCTTGCTGTCAAATACAAAGGATTTTATGATGTTCAAAAATCTTTCAAAAAATACGTTTGGATTTGCATCCTTGCTTTAATAATAATCCAAATCGCAGTCTATTAAAGTACAAACCCTGCGAACACATGCGTTTTGATTTGTGTTTTTCTGTTTGTAAAATTTGTGTGTTGTCGAAGTCCGGTCTATGGTTTGTGTCAATGGTATGGCTGGCTAGCGCTGTTTTGTTGGGGTTGCCTGATTTTATGTCGGATTTGTGGTTTGAGATACGTTGTTTGAGGAATTGCTGTGTCGTCCCAACGTAGCATAGACTACAAGGTTCATAATCCTTTCCTTGGCAATTAATTTTGTATACTACGTCGGTACGTTTTCCTTTTTCCGTTCTCACTGTAAGCTTGGAGAACAGTGTCGCAAGAGTCTGATTAGACTTGTACGCCAGATTGATGCCCTTAATGGCGGCGATGATCTTATTGAGACTCTCAGCAATTCTTGGGACATAGACCACTCTCTGTATGTCCCTGTTTCTCTCACTTTCTCTTCATGCGGAAATGTTCTGCGGCGGTGTCGGAGGAACAGGCTCTGAATAACCTCTCCGGGAAAACTGTTGTCATTCAAAATGCGTGTGACATTTTTTTCGTTTGCGTTATGGAACTTTTCGTCACTCAGTGCAAAAAGTGTTAATTATAATATGTTTCGGTTGATTTGACCGAAAGTTTACTAATCTTCCCGATGCTGTTTGTTCCGGTGCCAATTGAAGGATAGATGTTCGTTTTCGCGATGAACTTTGACATCTACCAACGCTAACGACCTGTTTGTTTCTTTTTCAACAGTGAATTTAATTCTGGGGTTAAATGCATTGAGGCATAGCAGCACAGTGTCGATGTTACGGTAATCAATGACCGCGAAGAGGTCGTCTACTTACTTAACAATAAGCCGTGGTTTTGTAGTCAGTTTGAAACATTCATCTAACAGATGGTCCAAAACTAGATCGGCTATGGTTGGAGAAAGTGGGTTGCCCATTGGTAAACCGTCGATCTGTCTATAAACCTTGTCCTTGTGCTGCAGGTAGTTGCTTTCTTTAAGGCAAAAGTTTAAGATTTCGAAGAATTAATTTTGGCTGAGAGACGTGCTGTTCTTTATAATATCCCACTTCATTTGCATTATGCTAACCGCTAGTTGGATGGGTACGTTGGTAAAAAGGGATACCACATCATGTGACACTAAAACTTCATGTTCGCGAGTTAGGAAGCTTTTGGCATTTGCTACAAACTCTAGAGAATTTTTCACAGAGTATGTTGAATTTTGTGTCGCAGACTGTAGCAGCTTTCCAACATATCGACTAAGCTGGTAGCAAGCCAAGTTCATACATGATGTAATCGGTCGGATGGCTTATGGATCTTAGGGAGACCGTAAATTGATGGTATTTTGGGGTGCCGTGACATAGCCCCAAGCGTCATAAGCCCAAATCTCGAAATTTAGCCTTATGTCGCATTTTGAAAGTGACATAAGGCCAAATTCTAGCATTTGGTATTATGACACCTTGAAAAAGCGTCATAAGACCAATTTGGCTTTATGACACTTTTGCTTGGTGCTGTTTTCAACAATTTGCCCTTGCACCTACTCCAAATAAAACAGTGACTGTGAACAGCAGGGGGTCGCAGGGGGGCAGTATGCCCCCCCATATGCATTGCACTGCTTATCGGATTAGTTACGAAATCGGAAGTAGATTCCATAAACAGTGTTATGCCTATAGGGGGAAGGGCATACTGCCCCCCTGCAACCCCCCTGTTTAAGGTCACTGTTTGATTTGGAGTAGGTGCGAGGTACGTTTTTGAAAATTTGGCTTTATGTCACTTTCCGGATTTGGCCTTATGACGCTTTGTGAAAGTGACATAATACCAAATGCTAGAATTTGGGGTTATGTCACATTCACAAAGCGACATAAGGCCAAATTTCGAGATTTGGGCTTACAGTAGTTCAGCCATTTTAGCGTCGTATTCTTCCCTCTATATTGCAATGGTAATATTTCCCTTGTCAGCTGGTAGAATTAGGACTTATTTGTTTTTCTTGAGGAAAGTTACCGTTTCTTAGTGGGCTTTCGTTATATATTTGTCCAACTGACTACATTTGTTGTTTCGTTTGAAAGAGTTCAGCGTATTGCAATATTGAGCTCTTGCTATCTCCTGCTCTCTCTCACACCGAATGTTTCTTATCATCTCTTCTCCATCAGCAATTAATTGAAAGAGAGGGAAATTCTTCGTGTCAATGGCTATTGAACATTTTTTCCCCATTGACAGTAGCCATCGGACCTCTAGAGCAAAATCGACAGGGCTCCTGTTTATGAACTAGCCTTCATTGAATTTTATGTCATATTTAGTCCAAAGTGATTCTTTAGGCCTATCTATTTTTTGTGATTTTTTTTGTTGCGGACTCATTATGAGCTATGCGCTTTCACAGTGTCTTTTTGTACAAGGTGGCGCAAAAGTCATCATCCTATCGGAAGAAGCTATAATTTTTGCAAATGGCGGCAAATGTAAATTCTACTTTGACATTTGTGAAGTTAACTATACAGAAAAAACTTAAGACACCAATTAACATAATCCAAAAGCAGAACCAAAGTTTTTCATTCATAAAAAAAATTACAGCGAAAGAACATCGGGTGACAAATTTTGCGCCAACTGACAACTTTTGCGCCACCTTGCATAAGAAAAGTTTTTCTTTTTTTTGCGTGTAGCTAGGTGAAAATCGTTGAAAGACATCGCTTGCGAGCTTCGCGATAGTGTGGGACTTGAATCACCCACTAAAAACACCCAGTGAAGGCATGATGTTACCATCCTTCCAGTAATCGCACCTAGTCTGAAGACTAATCCGCAATTTTGTTTTAACATTTGCTTATGTACTTATGTACTGTTTTTAGGAAATAACTTTGGTTTGTTACCTTTTGATTCTTAATTCATTATCACTTTGTTCGTGTGATTATGTTGTAACACATACATGCAGGTGGCAATGGTACGATGGTAGTGTATTCACTAAGTGATTGGCAGCTCGTGCGTTCGAATCTCGACCAGGGTCATAATTTTTATAAATTGAATACACACAACAAAAACAGATCTCCCTAAAGGAATTTAGGCGCCACCTGTGGAGAAAAATATCCCATCGCACCAAACTTCTTTCCTATCCTTCTATTCTTTCATGCAGTAAGTAGCATCCACAAATAGGCAATGAATCATTTGCTGGGAGCTACTTACAGCAACGAACAAAATGCCTGCGCTGTGGTTTCCACTATAAGGGTACTGTGTCACAGAAAAAAAAAGAAATCCCTTTATAAAAAAAAAAAAAAAAAAATATATTTCTTTCCTTTTTACCTAGTTAACTAGTTCAAAAAGTTTAACTCTACGTAATCTTCTAACTAAATTGTTGTTATTAAGTAGTTGAACTACTTCTAAATTAGCATGGTTGCGAAGCCTATATATATTTTTTTTTTTTAAATAAAAAGGAATTCCAAATCCTAGAGCACTCAGACTCGGTAACGGTCCATTGTACTACCAGGCAGAATTCCGCCTTTTGGTGTAGAGGCATGTGAATGGGTGGCGTATGTTGTTGTTCCCCATGGAGATTGAACCTGCACCGTACGGGTAACAAGCCAACACACTAACCTCTACACCGTCGCCACCCACTTGCGAAGCCTAACTTCATGTCTTCTTGCGACCTTCCGAACCTCGTCCTCTACCATTTCAATTTTTAGACCCCAAGGTAGATCAGCATTACGTATGTACCACGGCGCATTAACAATATTGCGTAATACTTTGTTTTGAAAGCATTGTATGCTTTGAAGATTTGTCTTTCGTGTGCACCCCCATAACTGGAGACCATATGTCCAAATTGGTTTTAATATTTGCTTGTAGAGAAGCAGTTTGTTGTAGATTGAGAGGCATGAATTCGTCCCTATGAGCCAATACATTTTATTGTATCGTATATTTAGTTCATCTCGTTTTTTTTTGACATGTGTTTTCCAACGGAACTTTGCGTCCAAAATCAAGCCTAAATACTTAGCTGAGTTCGAATGCAGAACTACTTTATTATTTATGTACACAGGTATGTGTTGTACGTTTTTATTCGTAAAGTTAATATGAACCGACTTTAGATCATTTAATTTTATTTGCCATTTTTTGGTCCATTTGGATATATCATTTACTGTCCTTTGCAGTTTTTCTGTAACTTCCTGTGC
The DNA here is from genome assembly GCA_949715645.1 of Portevinia maculata. Classification (NCBI taxonomy): domain Eukaryota; kingdom Metazoa; phylum Arthropoda; class Insecta; order Diptera; family Syrphidae; genus Portevinia; species Portevinia maculata. Next base: position 163,947,154 of record OX454525.1, on the reverse strand, counting down.
GGTTTTTCCTACTGTAAGTACAGCAGTATCGTCTGCAAAAGTGGCAACAGTAGTTTCTCCATTTTGTGGTAGGTCGTTCGTGTATAGGAGGAACAGTACTGGTCCCAACACACTACCTTGCGGTACTCCAGCTTTGATGTGTTTCAATTCGGAGTATGTACTCATTCTCTTGCTTAATTCTAAATAATCGTTGCATTATATACGACTCTAGTATTTCATGGTACTCTTTTGGAAGATATTTTTGTAGCTTACGGATTAATCCTTTGTGCCAGACTTTATCAAAAGCCTGTGTTACATCAAGGAAGATGGCAGAGCATATTTGTTTTTCTTCTAACGATTTTTCTATTATATCAGTTATTCTGTGGACCTGATCTATTGTTGAGTATTTATTTCTGAATCCAAACTGATGGTTTGGGATCAGTGTCTTTTCTTCTAGACTCGGATGGAGTCGTTTTACGAGTAGGAGCATTTTTTCGAATAGCTTTGACAGGATTGGCAGCAATGATATCGGCCGATATGACGTTACTTCACTGGGCAATTTTTCCGGCTTAGGTACCATGATAACTTCCGCAACCTTCCACATGCGCGGAACATACCTTAGTCTGAACGCAGCATTTATTATCTGTGCTATTTTTTTCATACCTTTCTTAGGCAGTTTTTTCAGAATTTCACCCGTTATTAGATCAAATCTCGGGGCTTTTTTCCGGTTGATCTTTTCTTTTATTTCTTTGGCTAGGTTACTGCTGGAATCGATCTCTCGTCTTCGCACATTTCTTCCGTTTGTTGGGAAATATCATTATGGTCGTATGGCTTGAAAACGTTTTCAAGATGTTCCGCAAATTTGTTTGTTTGTTTTAGCCCAGTTATCACTGCTATTTTTCACTGGCGGAATGTAGCCGTTGGTCTTTTGATTTTTTTTGTAGCCTTCCACAGTGAGTATTCTGTACTAGCATCGTTTGTCAGATTTGTAAGGTATCTTTCCACCGATGCATTTTTAAGTTCTGCTATCCCTTTTCTGAGCTTATTGTTTAAGCTATTAAGTCTGCTTTTATCACTTGGAACTCTTGACAGTTGCCATCGTTTGCGAGCTCGTCTCTTTTCTGATATAATGTCGCAAATTTCGTTCGGATACACGTTTCTTTTTACTTTGCTTTTTAATTCAGGCGTTGCAGCCCATGCAGCCTTTTGTATAGCTAGGGTGAAGGACTGTACTTCACTTTCTAATTGCTCTATTGTATTAATTGTTGTGGATAGTTCGATGCGTTCATCTATTAAATACCTGAAATATGTCCAGTCAGTTAGTTTGTTTACTAGACGTGGGTTGTGTTCCTTCATTATAATTTTATTACCAAGTGTTAGCAGCACAGATGAGTGATCTGAGTCAAGATCTGGCCCTTCCTTAACTTGGGTAGTATTTGAGGAAATATTCTTAGTTAAGAAGAAGTCGACAACATCTGGGATTTTGTCCCTATCTGTGGGCCAGTAAGTAGAATTTCCCGTTGAATGGTTTAACATTGTTTTTTTTTAATATATTCAAGGAGTTCACTTCCTCTTGTATTTGTTAATCTTGATCCCCAAGATATGTTCTTAGCGTTGAAATCTCCGCCTATTATGAATTTTTTTCGAATTTACGGAAGAGGCTTTCAAAGTGGTTTTGTTTCAGCCTGTAGCTAGGAGAACAATATGCCGCTGCTACCGTTATCTGGCCGCTACTTGTTTTTATGTTTACGGATTTCGCTTGTATTTCACACGACTGATATTCTTCATCTTCTTCGTGGCTAACACCTTCCTTAATTATAACTGCGGCCCCTGCTCTTGCTGTATTTTGAGGATGTGGGGTTTGGTATGTCTTGTATCCGCTAAGTTCTTATTTTGTTCCAATTTTAAAATGTGTCTCGGAGACTAGACATATGTCAATTTTGTTTATGTCGAGAGTCGCTTGCAATTCGTCTTTACGATTCTCGAGACCATTGGCCTTCCATAATAAGATTTGTATGTTTTTAGCCATTATGTTCTTTTAGGTACAGTTCTTTTATTACTGTTTTGTTTTTCAAGGAGAGATATTCTTTCCAGAATTTTCTTATTATTCTTTTCCATGTGTCCCATTCTGTTAAGGATTCTTTGCATGATATCCTCCATAGCATTAATGGGAGGCTTGGGGTTTCCGACTGGTTTTACAAGGTTTTTCGAAGCAACCTGTGCATATGTTTTCTGTGGACCGGTTATGAGGCTTAAGTTTTCATTTTCGCTTAAGGGTAGTTTTCCTTTAGCTCCTTTAGATTTCGGTATCAAGTCTTTTTAGTTTCTTTTTTCTCCGTTTTTGGTTGCGTCTTTTTGAGCAGGCTTTTGCATTTTCTTTTGCTTATTGTCTTTTACCTGCTGTATCTCTTTTGCTACTACACACCCTCTGTAGTTAGCTGGGTGCCTTTCGCTACAATTGGCGCATTTAGGGGCAGCATTTTTTTCCCTTATGCAGTCTTTTGTGTGGTTGTCCTGCGCATTTAACGCATTTCGGTTTGAGTTGCAGTATTTGTGAGTGTGACCATGCTTTTGGCAGTTCTTACATTGAGTAACTAGCTTTGATTTCCGCAAAGGATGGATTTGAACTTTCATTCCTAAGATATCTTTAATTTCATAAATTTTGTTGATGTCTTCATCTTGCTCAAAAGTAAGCATGAACATCGGGAGCGGTGCTTTACTCTTGTACTTAAGCATGTTGGCAACTTCAAGTATTTTGAAGTTTTTCTTTATTAGGTCGTTTGCAATGCGTTCAAGTGTGCATGAGTAGTGTAGTTTCTTTGCAACAACCTTTATTGGTCTTGTTTGTTTATTTTCAAACGAGTACCATTGAACTTTTTTCTGGTTTAGCAATTTTGTTAAGTTTCTGTAGGATTCTTCGTTATCCACATTAATTTTAACATCATTGCTATTTAGGAGAGCTGTATTAGCTTTTATTTTATTTTCCTCTAAAATATTCAATAAGCCTTCGTACTTCGTAATACAGAGCACTATAATTGGTGGAGGCTTTATTGTTTTGAGTGGTTTGGTTTCTTTACCTTTCATCTTTTCTGGGCTTTTCTGGGTCACTTTTGGTGGTGAAAGCTCCGGAGACCTGCTCATTTTTCTTTTTTTGTTTCTTTTTGTTCCCTTAAAGGGTTCAGTTCTTCTTCATCCGTAGAGTACACTACAGTTTTAGGTATCTGCTCATTTTTATTGTTCTTATTGACATGTTCTTTAAGCTGTTGTAGCTCAAGCTTTAGTTTATCAATTTCGCTTGCGAGTTTTTCACTGAGTTGCTTAAAATTGTCTCTTTCTTCACAGGCTTTTTTTTAACAAGCTTCCAACATAGGATTTTCTCTTGTTGGTTGGGATGGTGGTGTTCTTACCAATTTACGACTCTTTATGAAAGTGTCATCTTTTAGCAATAAAAGGTTCCCCCAGAATCCATGGAACCCGCCTCCGAAGAGGGTGGATTTACCAGTTTAAATGGCGTTCCACCTGGGGTAGTTATATCATTTCTTTTGTTCATTGCATATTTTCCTTTTTTTTTCAACTTTTTTTCAAAAAGTTTAAAAATTTGGACTGTAGTCGCCTCTTACGACAGGCATGCCTACCTCGGGTAAATTCTGACCCCTACCCGAAGGTGGGGTATAAGAAAAGTGACAATGTGTTCCTAAGTTACTTACTACCTTACTTAAAGTAGTCCCGCCCCGCGGAGGGTCTCTACCTGAGACACTGCAACCTTTCATCCTCCGCGAACCAGGTCATGCTTACAGTTTTCCAGACCAAGCGCTCTGGCATCCACGATGGTTTTTCTCGAACCTGGGGTCTGGTCTAAGAGTCAGAGGTCCTCTTCGCTGGACCATTATTGCCCATTCGCTCGATGTGGCCGAGCCAATGTAGCCGAATTGTTTAAGCTTTTCGAACTACAGCCACATCTTGGTACAGCTCATAGAGTTCGCTGTTGTATCTTGTCCTCCATTCGCCCTGATGTTGGATGCGTGCCCTGCCTGGTCCTGTGTGCGGATCATATACCCGGCAGAGTATTTTTCTTTCAAGAGAACCCAATATTAGCTCCCCTTTTTTACTTATCGTCCATCACTCGGCATCATGTACTGGTAGGATTAAGGTTCGATAGAGTATGCATTTTGCCCTTTGAGTGGGGAGTTTTGAACCCATTTGTTTCGCTAAACCGAAGTAGCAGCGGTTTCCCAAGGTAATTCTCCGCCGGATCTCCACTAAGGTGTCAGATGAACTCATTAACTACCTCAAAGTTATTGCTATCAACAGTGACGTTTTGTCCTAGGCGGTGAACAGACGTTTGTTTGTTTGTTGATAGCATGAACTTGCTCTTCTCCTCATTTACTTCAAGACCAACCAATTTCGCCGCTGGAAACGGCCGATGATGTCGATATCGTCCGCATACCCCAGTAGCTGTAGGGACCTATTGAAGATAGTGCCTTCCGTATTGACACCTGCAATTCGCACTATTTCCTCCAGAACAAGATTGAAGAAGTCCCATGATAGCGCATCTCCTTGCTGAAATCCGGTACAAGTTTTTAATAATTCGAAAGAGCTGCTTCCAAACTGGATTTGGTGCATGCGCCCAACCAAAACATCACCTCCATATTTGAAGAGCTCCGCTGGTAGACCATCAGAGCCGGCGGCCTTATTGTTCTTTAGCTTTCTTATAGCTAAGGCAACCTCCTCTATACTGGGTGGTGAAATCTGTTCTTCGTTGACAGGACGTTGGTTCTCTTCTTGCCCTATCACACTCTCTACATGATGCCCATTTAGCAGCTGTTGGAAATGCTGCTTAAATACATCTACTATTCCCTGCGCTTCGGTGACTAGGTTTCCGTCGCTGTTTCGAAGAGCCTGTGTTCCGCTATTGAAACTAGCAGCCAGTTGCTTCGCTTTATTGTAAAGTCTCCGGATGCTGTTTCCATCGCGAGACTCTTCAATTTACTTGAGCTGGGAGACTGCGTACGCCATCTTCGTTCTACGCAGGATCTTCTTCTTCTCCCTTCTCTTGGCTCGATACTCTTCCCTCGCTGCCCTTTTTTTGCGCCGCAGCATTTTTTAAGTGTGCATCTTCTGTCACCTTCGTCCGATAAACGCATATATCATCATACGACGGGCTTTTTCTCAGGGGTGACTAGTTACCTACGTTGGTCTCGGCTAGCTCCTTTATAATGCCACGGTATCGGTTCCATATATTGTTGGCGCAGGTGGGTGGTGAATGCACAGAGGAGAGTCTCTCGCTCATCCGCTCTCTGTAGGCTCTGACTACTCCAGGTGTGCTAAGGCGTCCAACGTCGAATTTCTTCTTTTGGGCAGTTCGCAGCTTCTTGTTGGACAGTCAAGCTCCTAATTTAGCTGCGACAAGGAAATGATCAGAGTCGACGTTTGCCCCTCGGAATGTGTGCATGCTTATAATGTTGGATGCGTGCCTCTCATCGATTAGCACATGATCGATTTGGCTGGTGGTTCGATCATCTGAAGAGCGCCAGGTTGCTGTGTGGATCCTGAGCCTTGGAAACCTAATGCTACTTAACACCGTATTACGAGCTACTGCAAAGTCGATTAGTCGGTAGCCGTTATCTGTTGTCGTGTCGTGAAGGCTGTGCTTAGCAACTAATCCGCCGAAGATGTTTTTCTTACCGACTTTGGCATTAAAATCCCTGAGCGCAACTTTGACATCGTACTCCAGACAGGCTAAGTAGGCTCCATCCAGGAGTTCATAGAACTCCTCCTTGATGGAATCTTCAGCCTCGTCAGTAGGGGCGTGTGCACATATTATTAGGCTTATGTTTTGAAATGCAGCTTAGATGCGGATCACAGCCAGACGGTCACTTATCGGCTTGAAATCTATTACTTTTGTCCTAAGCCGATTTCTCATGACGAATCCGCACCCTAACATATGCAACTTTTATGGCAGCTGTAATAAATGTTGCAATTTTTCCTTTTCATCATACCTGATCCTATCCATCGTTTCTCCTGGATCGCGGTGATATCTGCCTTGTACCGCTCGAGGACAGACTCAAGTTTTTGAGTAGCACATGCGGTGTACAGTGTTGGCACGTTCTAGGTGCATACTCTCAGATCGTAGTCCTTTGACGTTCCGGGTCTGGTGGCCATATGAGGGTATCCATTATCCGAGGCTTCATGTGTCTCTCTCATATCTATATGTTTTTCACGTGGTCGGGAAGTTACCCCGACGGCACAACCCTCAACCTGGAGGGCCAGTTCCTATGTTTACTCCTAGGACGAGGTTTTTCGGAGTCAGTAACCCACTTCGGGGATATGAGCGCTGCATTTACCCCATTTAGGGCTCATCCGCCACCAACTCTTTTCCATTACCCTGGCTCAGTATTGGAGATCCCTAAAGACCTGGGATTCAAATATGTCAAAGCAGCTCATATAGGGATAGCACTGATAGTTCAACCTTACTGGAGCTGGTAGACGACAAAGTTGATCTCATCTCTGAAATTCCTCCGCTGCCGTCTGAAGCATGAGGAAGTGTCTCAATGTGAAAAACACTCCTCCTAATAAGGGTTCTCGAAATTTTACTTATTTCTGTCTCTCATTTTTTTCAATTTCTCTTTTATTTACGTGACATTCTGACATTGTCATGTTTCAGAGTTCAAAAAGAAAAGGAAAATTTATGTTTTGTGCATTCGACATAGCGTAGACACAATCCTATTAGTGTTTTTCATAAGTCTAAAACGAACAACTTCGACTTTCGATCTTGAAATTAACGACGAGAAAAAGTAGATGAGAATTTGGTGGGGGGAGCGAGTCGAAATTCTGCCTTAGAAAATTCTGACTTTTAACACAAAAATTCTGCTTTTCAAAATTCTGCTTTTTTCTGTTCTGTCTTTCATAATTCTGCTTTTCAAAATTCTGTTTCTTAAAATTCTGACAGGCAATATTTTAAACAAATAAATTCTGCTAATTCTGCTTTTTTTCCAATTTACGAATTTAAAGAAAACAAATATTTTTTAACTTTGTCAACAAACTACAATATCTATATATATAAAAATCAATCCATATTTGAGTTTGTTGCCGCTGTTTGGCCAAACGCGTTAACCGATTCCAATGAAATTTTTTTTCGTGAAAGGTGACGTCTGTACAAAGGATGTTTGGTATGTGCGATATCTGTATCTGCATCGGTGTGTGAATTATGGGCATTTATTGAGTGAGTACACATGTATATGTGCGTATGCGGGTAAATACCGATGCAGATACAGACACCGCACATATAAAAAACCATCGTACTGACGTCACCTATTTTGTTATCCGAACGCGCATATGAAAGAGGGAGACCACACCAACGTTTTAAGACTATTGTGGTGTTTGTGCGCACTTTCATTCTTGAGATATCGTGTGTTCAATGTTTTATGCAAATAACTCTTATTGAATTTTTTTGTCATTTTTTTTGTGAATCGGACATCGGAAAGTTGCTTTTCCCACATTGACAATCGGTGTGAAAGTGAATGAAAAGTGATTCTATCGAAGTTATTTACTTTCGCTTTATTGTTTGATTCGCACAAGTAAGCTAACATATTCGCCTGCCAGACAACAAGTACCTACCCTAAGCGGAACAGGTTGACCTCAAATCAGGCAATCTTCGGTATTGGCCTGAGAGTGTTTCTGTGAAGTTTGGTCAAAATCGGTCTTCTTTTTTTAGGGGCAGCAACATAGGTACGCCAGATACCCGCTATAGACAATAATAAGGAAGTCTACTCGAACATATTGGCCAATAGAATTCTCGGGCACGGGCAAAGCCGGGCGGTTGCAGCTAGTATTTCTTATAAAGAAGCTACACAGGGGGGTACCAGGAACAAACAAAAAAACAGCCAAAAATAACAAATTATTTTTATAATTGAAATTGCAAAAAAAAGAAACAAACAGCATTAAGAAACTAAACAAAGTACACGTTCACAAAACAGAATATTTATCTAAACCAAGAGAGCAATCTTAAAACCAATAAAAAACTACTTTTGCTCTTCTTCTATAACAAGTGGAGTGGTGGAAAAGCGCGCGCTTTTAAACATTTTCCAAACCTTTTTTCATTATTTGGAGAATTTTGTAAAGCAGAATTTTGTAAATCAGAATTTTGAAAAGCAGAATTTTGAAAAAAGAATTTTGACCTCGACAGAATTTCGACCCCAACCCGTTGGTGGGGTCTTGATTTGAAATTTATTGGTTTCTTCCAGGATTTGCCTAAGTGAGAAGAGTTTTTCTATTGACGGTCTGCCGGTTCGGAAGCCACACTGCTACGTGCTGATTAGTATGTTCCAGATCGGCTTCAAACGTTCACACAGTACGTTGGATAGGATCCTTTATGTGACATTTAGCAGGGATATGACCCGATGGTTCTTGCAACGCATAGAATCACCTTTCTTGGAGACGGTGCATACAAAGCTGATAGTCCAGTCATCGTCATGTATGATTTATATTGCACTGTAGGTCGTCCAAATACGTCTTCAGAAGCAGTGCAGTTTGTAAATTTCTCTGTTTGTTTGGTAATGTTTTCCAATCCGTCCTCACAGCAACTCAAACCTACATCTACAGTTAATTTTCCTAACTCGGCTAATCAACATTCGGAGCAACATAGTTCCATTATACGCGAAAACCACCATCGGGGCACAGCAATTTTCCATTTCGCCCTAATCAACTCCAACACTTCGCCGAACCCCCCGCACGCACTCCCAAGTTCTAACACAAGATCATTGACACTCCGGCAGGGCTGGCTGCATCAAACATATATCATTCACTTGCCTCTCATCTAAACGCCACAAATTGCAAGGAATTTCTATCCGTTTCATTCTCGCCTTTTGCGCTCGCTAAATTGCATACGATGACGTCACACGCATATTCCATCCAACGAAGGCCATCACAACCACGCACGCTGATTGCAATTTGGAAAAACAAAATGCCTCCGGGAAGATCACAATTGCAATTGTGCCTTCGTTGTCGTCGTCGTCCGCGGTCCGCCCGGAGATGAGAACAATGTGCGACCGGATTGATAATTGAAGCAAATGAACCGCACACATAACAATTCATGAGAACCAAATAAAGTGTCTTCGTCATGTCGCCGACTAGGCCACCGCGTTCTGAATTTATTTAAATAGGCAATGGAATTCCGAAATTAAATAAAAAATAATAATAATAACATTTCGGAACGCTTTAGTATAAGCAAAGCCGTGTGCACTTGTTCTACAAACGAGGCGTCAGATTGTCGCATAACTCGCGCATTGGGTTTGAAAAAAGAAAAAATCGCCCGCGATAAGAAGAAACTCGATGCCAATGGACATTTAATCGATTTAAGAAAGTCGTTGGAACGGTGGTGGTTGGCCAGAGTTTCGGGCCACTGAATACAACCGGATCTAATGGTGTGATCTTGTAATTTTCGCTGCAATGTTTCGGAAATCATAACGGATGCATGTATTAAGTTGGTAAAGGTTTTTTTTTGTGAAAAAAAAGAGTTTCAAGGACAATAGTTGAGGCTGTTTGGACCAATTATTATCTCTGCGTTTTGCTTGATTCAAAGCCCGAACGACGTAATCGATTAGCTACATATCACTTTTGAGTATTCGTCTAACGTGGTGTTGATTAAGGCTGAAACCGTGACCGTACGTTGAACCACCGAACCCAATAACTTGCATCAGAATTTAATTAAAATGCTTTTGATTAACGATCGCGATGTGGGCGGCTTGAACACGCTAAGGTCAACAACAGATTCCAGTTTATTAATATACCTTTTTTTTTATTAACCCTTGCCCAAGGAAGGGGCGACCTAAAAGATCTTTTGTGTCACAAGGTTGACTTACACCAAAAGGCGACTGACTTCCCTAATGAAACTCAGCACGTCTTTGGTGGTAGAGTTGCGAAGCTCCACCAGTGATAACAGCTCTCTTGTGGAGAAGGCGTCGTCTCAGCCAGTGCAGAGCCGGGCATTACCAGAGTATGTGTTCTGAGGTTTCCTCGTCCTCCATGCAGAATCCACATTCTGACGTTGGGCTAAGATTTATTTTGTTGAGATGATATCTCAGACCGCAGTGGCCAGTGAGAAAGCCAACCAGCAATCTAATGTTTTCCTTATTTAGTGTAAGGATTTCTTTATAGGAGTAGGGCTGAATCAAGCGTTTGGACTGTCTCAGACCAGGGGCGCTTTCCCAATGTTTAAGGCGGGTCTGTTGCTCCGTATCTTTGATAAGCCCTAGAACAGTAGTCCAGTTGACACTGCAGTACGGTTCGGGACTGACGAAAGCAGCTTCAGTCATCTGCGGATTCGCTCCCTACAAAACCTCGATGGCCAGGCATCCATCCGAGTTTAACTTTGTTGTTTTTGGCTAGCTTTTGTAAGGCGCAGCAGCAGTTTCTTACAGTCAGAGAGTCTATTGTGTTGGACGACAGGGCCTGAAGTGCCGCCTGACTGTCTGAAAAGATATGTATCTTTGCGCCCTTAATTCCTTTGTTGGAGTTTAAGATAGCGCAGATCTCAATGGCATGGATTTCCGCCTGGAACACTGTGGGGCACATCCCCATAGGTATCGAGACCCTGGTGTTGGGTCCAAAGACACCAGCACCAACTCCAGACTCCATTTTTGATCCGTCGGTGTACCGTACCAGACATTTCGGGTCCACAGCTGGAACTCCCAAGACCCATTTAGAACGGTCTAGTATTTCTACCTCAAATAGTTTATCGAAACTATATTCCCTTACCATTAAGTCAGGGATGGTGTAAAACATGTCTAAATTTTGGATTGAGTTGAGTATTTTTAGCTGACCCACATGGTCATTTGAGTTATACTTGTATTCAAGCTGAAGCTTGATGGCCCATCTAGCAGCCGTCTTCTGAATGAATACTTGTAACGGTGACAGTCCAATAATGGCTTCAAGTGCTACCGTAGGACATGTGCGCATGGCACCAGTTATTCCCAGACAGCCAACACGTTGTAGCTTTTGGACCCTGTTAGCCGTAGTACGGTCAAGTACTTTTGGCCACCACACGATGGAGGCGTACGTGATGATGGGTCTTTCCATCATGGTGTACAGCCAGTGTGGTTAAGACCCCAAGTTCTGCCGTATAGGCGTCTACAGGCTCACATGGCTCTTGTGGCACGCTCAGTGGCGGCCTTTACATGTGAGTTCCAATTTAGTTTCCTATCCAGGATGACTCCCAGATATTTGACCTCATTGGAGTAACTCAAGGGTGTACCACTTACGGTGATAGGTTCAAAGTTAACCAATCTTTTTCGCGTAAAAGGTACCAGGATGGTTTTAAGAGGGTTGATGGAAAGTCCTTCCTTAATACACCATTCTGAGACATGTAGCAACGCTTTTTGCATGCTATCAGTAATGGTTGCGCTACGCTTACCATTAATAATTATCGCCAGGTCATCAGCATAACCAATGGCGTTAAAGCCTAGTCTGTGTAGACTGACCAGTAGATTGTCGATGACAAGTGACCACAAGAGGGGAGAGAGTACTTCTCCTTGGGGACAGCCTTTGGCTGCCGTCACAGACACCGATTCACCTCCAGAGGAGGAGGTAATAATTCGACTTTCCAACATGGCTCTGATCCATTGGTTCGTCGATACTTCGATACCTTTATTACTGATCGCCCTGGCAATCGAGTCGTATCCGGTATTATCGAAGGCACCCTCAACGTCCAAGAAGGCACAAAGTGCAATTTCCTTTGACTTGAAAGTCTCCTCTATCTTTTTGACAAGGCAGTGAAGAGCACCTTCAGTGGATTTGCCCTTTCTGTACGTAAATTGACTTGAGTGCAGGGGGCTTGATGTTACTATCTGCTCCCTTATATGAACATCTATAAGTCTTTCCATGGTTTCGAGAAAGAAAGATGTTAGACTGATGGGTCTGTATGATTTAGGTAGTTCACTTGGGCTATTGCCATTTTTGGGGATAACAATCACGTTGACCTGTCTCCAGGAAAGTGGAATGTATCCCCAGTTATAACTAGCTCTAAATAAAGCAATAGCCATCGGCAGTATGACATCACTAACCCTCTGGATAAGGGCCGGAAATTGGGGCCTTAAATGGTTTGAATGAGCCAATTGCCCATCTAACTTTATCTGGACTAAAAATTTTTCCAGATAAGCTGTTTACTCTGCTATCTATATGTACCTTGGGGTCCACATCGCTAGAGTTACCGCTTATGTCGCGAATAGACGAACCTGGGAAGTGAACCTGAAGAAGTGATCTGATTAAATCTTCTCGGTCCGTCGTGTAGGTGCCATTTGGTTTCTTTAGTAATCCTACACCGTTATTATGATCTCTGCCTAGCGCTTTGTGGATGCGAGCTGCTACCGGCATATCTACTATGTCTTCGCAGCACTTCCTCCATGTAGCACGCTTTGATCTTCTCAGTTCTGAGTTGTACTCTGTGAGATCGATCCTATAATCGTCCCACCTTTTAGTGTGTTTGGCTCGATTTAAGAGTTTCCTAACCTTCTTCCTATATTCAGCAAGTTTGTCATTCCACCAGCGGACCTTACGTCCCTTTATGCTGGTTTTAATGACGCAACTACTCTGGTAGGAGGTTAATAACACTTTGTTGAGCTGGTGTGAAGCTTCGTCAAGGTCCCACGTGGACTCGATTGACGAAATTAGCATATCCGTTTTTGAGAGGACAAGTCCTCGATACGTATTCCAATCCGTCGACTTAGGATCGTATCTAATTGTGGCCTGTGACAGTTGACCGGTCAGGTCGAACCTAATGTGTTGGTGATCCGACAGCGAGGCCTCATCTGACACATGCCAGTTTTCAATGAAATTTGCCATAAATGGACTAGCGAGCGTGAGGTCAAGTACCTCTTCGCGAATCGAATTTATGAAGGTTGGTTTGGAACCCTTGTTTATAATATCTACATTGTTACCGACTATAAAATTTAACAAACACTCACCTCTTTCATTGTTGTCGCTACTACCCCATATCATGTTGTGCGCGTTGGAATCGCACCCAATGATGTAGTGCGAGTTGTTTTGTAGGCAGTAGCGGATTAATATACCTTTATTAATATACTGAAGCGATCTTCGAAATGACGGGCCGGCCCATTTCCTGTTCCTTACACAATTGCATAGGAAACGTTTTGAAGATAAGAGAGTACTACTTCGTCATACGAGTATTTCAAAAAAAAAAAAAAAACAGGGCGGCACACCTTTGTCCGTCATACACTGGCGATCACAAGGATGAGGCCATACATTTTGCAATCGATTTTCCTGTTGAAAATTGTATACCCAGAAACTTTTACTACCTGAGATGGTACATATTTTCCCAACAGCAAGTCGTAAAATTAAAGGATAAATAAGAAACGACCGCTGGAATTACCCAAGATCAAACAATGAACTACTTGAAAAGCGTATAAAAAGCCACTAGGATGAGGCCACATGCAAAATCTTCGAAAGAAAGAAAAAAATGAATAATTTGTTTACATTTTATGATTTTAAAACATTTATTTATTATGTTTTTCTACATTAATAATGAGTATGCCCGCCATTTTTCGATATGACCTCTATAAGACGGTTTGGAATGGAATCATACAGTTTTTTTTTTAAATAATTAAGAGCAATTTGGGCCCAGGCATCATGAAAGGCTTCGATTAAAGTGTCCTTGTCCTAAAATTGTCTGCCGCCTTCATACACTTAACAAGATAACCATGCCTTTGTATATAGACTTCGTAGTTATTTCTGTTGTTACTCGTATTTTTGTTGTCTTCCATTCTGCTCATTTATCGAATTTATTTTTTTTACTTCTCATGATGGAGATACATATGATGTCTTGGTGAGAGGGGTGCGGGATATGGTTGGTAAATTATTTGTTGTTTTTAATGGAAGTTTTTCATAAGAGTGTGGTTTGTCGTTTATTTATCGAATTTTTATACCCTATTCTAAGGGTATATTAATTTTGACGCATAGTTTGTAACATACCTTAATATTGCCCGTAGACCCCTAAAAGTTACTATATTTATGATCAGCATCGATAGTAATGTCGATCTAGCCATGTCCGTCCGTCCGTCCGTCCGTCGGCAAAAATTAGGCCTTTAAACTGGTTCTAGAGATCTGAAATTTTAACCATATACCAACTCTCTAGGGTCCCGAAATAATCAAGTTTACGAATTTTTGAAATCCGCCCACAGACATGCCCACAAACTCAAAAAAACAAAATGTTTGAAAGAAATTTTTTATATATAATCTATGACTCCTAAAACTGCTCGGGATAACAAATTTTCAAAATCCGTACACTGACACGCCCACAAATAAATAAAACAATTTTTTTGAAAATCCAAAGTTTTAGCTAGGGTGGTGTTTTTTCGATAAAATCCTTTAAATGTTATATAACAAAATATGTAGAGCGTTCTTAACAATTCAACCATACTTAGACTTTTGTCACGCCCACTTATGAGGGATAGGAATAAGAATAGGGTATCCAACAGTTCGCCCAAGCGGACTGTAGCCCGTCCCTATGTTTTTTTTTACTTCTCATGATGGTGATATGATGTGTCGGTGAGAGGGGTGCGGTATATGGATGGTATATTAGTTGTTGGTTTTGATGAAAGTTTGGGGTAGGTCATGGCATATTGCAAGGAGGCCGTATCATTCATCAAAGAAAAGGGGTATTCATTCATAATCGGTGTCAAAAATCATATTATGTAAATATTGCGATTGCATTATGTTGTACAATTAAATTACCGAATATTGTATATAAGTAGAATTTTTTCATTTGGTTTTCCACAAACAACTGATTTCGACAGTTTGGGCAGCTAAATGTAATTGATTAATGTATTCTTTTTGATACTTTAATCGACACAAACTGTGCCTAACTTATATGTTTTGTACACTGTTTTATGAATAAGGATTTATGCATAAAGGCTGGAGAAATATTTAAACACTGCATAAGAGGAAATGCAATCATTTCGAGATGTTAAAGCGAACTCTACTGAATTATAAGTTGTTTGCGTTCATGGGTGTGTGGTTCCCTACCTAACCAAATCTGGACCAAAAAAAGTCAAGCATTTATTGCAAATATGCAAAATTATCTCCATCGCATCATTAACAAAGTTGTCAATACGGCAAAGAAACATTGTGGTGGGCATATGAAGCTAAAGCAGTGATTAGTGCCAAAAAAGTGTCATTCAAAGCTTAGTCAAAGTACTCCACTAATAATGGAGATGAAAAAGCTCGCCTAGAATTGGAATACAGACTTTGCAAGAGGCTCGCAAAGAGAAAGTGCGCTCAAAAGAAGAATTTTGTGGAGGGTCTGTATCGGTAGTTAGAAGAAAATTCTTCTTCGGCTGCTGATAGAAACCAGGCTGTCCACGAACTCCGACAAAGCAGCTTGAACGGGAACAGGTCTAAATACAAAGACTAAGGTAAATAATGCAAAACATTTATTGTTCCGGTGAAACATTGTTTTCCATCTGAAGATACTTCTGCAAGCTGTTATAGGAATTACCTTGAAGGTTTTTTTTCACTTTAAAAACATCCAGAAAACCTTTTACAGTATTTAAATAATTAGTTTCCAAAACTGATCCACTTCGCATCCATAAAGGAACACAACAATTTTCAAAATTTGCCGCTGAGAGAAGGAAATCCGTTCGCCAAAGTTCATCAACAATGCTCAATGGCTTCTTCTTGTGGATGACGAAAAATGTCTAATTGAACAATTTCCTATGATATATTTTCCGAGAGCCGTTTCTAACACTGAAGAAGTACACGACATTACTGTCAAAGAAGATAAGAAGGCGGTCAAAGACTTAAAAAATCGAAAAGCCCAACTCCAATTGTCTTAAGAAGAAAATAAATAAATAATAAAATTTGAATAAAATAAATATTGATCGTATACGTAGAAACCAATTAACTATGAACCCCTAAGTGGTGGTGCAGCATGGCGCAATACTGACACAAAGTAACATGTCAGTTCTTTACAATTTAGATTGAATATTTCTGAATCAATTACAAAAGAAATGATACAAATCGGAACATTTTTCGACAAGATATAGCCAACATAGTAACAGTCTAAAAAGCGATAAACTCATAATTTCTTATTTCAGGAAAAAGACTGCAATCAGATTTTATTAAATTTTTCATTTCAAAACTTTTCGTCCCTTCCATCATCCCCCTCATCATACATGCTACTTGCCGAGGCGACGATGCGATGTTAACCCCCACAGCATTTTGGGCGCCTTAAGACAATATATTCAAAATTTCAGCTTTCTAGCTCACAAATTTGTTCTTTTGAAATTGTGGGCGTGTCAGTGGGCAGATTTTAAAAATCCCTTAAATTTATTATTTCGGTCCCCTAGAGAGTATATGGTTTAAATTTCGGCTTTCTAGCTCCAGTGTAAAGGCCCCAATTTTTGCCGACGGACGGACGGATATAGTAGATGCACTTTACTATCGATGCTGACCACGAATACCTATATTACAAAAAACTGCAAAACGACAGGTGACCTGCCTCAATATTAATGTAGGTCATCAATTCGCTAATAGATTAATATACCTATCCAACAACTATTTCTTTGAATAACGGCTGATACAACACAAATTGAATATTTCCGAATCAAATACTGAAGAAATTATATAAATCGGTACATTTTTGAACGAGATACAGCGAAAATAGCAAAAGTCTAAAAATCCATAAATTCATAATTCCTTATTTGATGGAAAATACCGAAATTAGCTTTGATTCAATTTTTCCTTTCAATCGAATCGCCTCTTTCATCATACATTCTACTCGCAGACGACAAAGCCAGATTTCTAATTTTTCCATCACATCCTTCTCATCCTACATACTATTTGCCGAAGCGACGCAACATTGCAAATCATCAAAAGTATTCGGCTGTTACACAGAAAAATAAATACTTACATAATATCAGAATGATTCGATAAAGAGAGACAGCAAAATTTAAGACACAAACCTTCAAACGCCACCACTTTTGCTCCCGCCTCTGTCGAGTTAAACGTTTTCAAATTCGTGTTGATGAGACTACTATAGAACTCTATATACAAAGACCATGCCCAAACATTTTCGATTATGTTTAAGTCCGGTGAATAGGACGGCCATGGCCGGGTTGCACGTCTTCTGATTGAATCCAACCTCTAACAACCCTGGAAGTGTGGATAGGGGCATTGTCTTGTTATAATATCCAAGAAAAATATTTTTCGGCTGTGATGTCTTGCCAAAATAAGCTCCTCGTTTCTTAGATCATGGAAATAAAAGTTGTAACCATTGGGGCCGTCAATGTTAAACTTTTTTTCATCCGAAAAGATAAAGCGTTTCCATTCACTGCTCCATGCGACATGTTCTCTTGCTAAATTCATTCGATGCTGCTTGTGTACTTGCCTCAAAACCGGTTTCTTTTCTTCTCTTTTTTTCTCTGTATAGTACCACTTGTTCGTAGTATGCTTCGGCTCGTTGCTATACTGGCTGATACTCCGCTGTTGGCCCTTATTTTAGCCACTGGTAGAGTAGAATTTGAGGCAAGCTGTAGAATAACCCGCTTTTCTCGTAATGTTGCTGCTTCTGCTGTGTCATTTTTATTTTTTTCCACAGTGTTGTATATCCTCAAGATAACTGTTTACAACAGTCTTATTTCTATTTAGCCTCCTTGCAATTCCTCAGCCTGAGAGTCTTAACTCCTTGAAACCATCTATTTTTCCTCTTTCTGTCGCTGTCAAAGTTCTTCCGGAACCCATTTTTTGTAAATTTTAAAAAAAATCGCTGATGTGAACTCCTGCAACGAAATATTCGCAATGGCCTCATCGTAGTGGCGCATCTTTTTATACGCTTTTCAACTAGTTCCTTGCTTGATCTTGGGAAATTCGAGCGGTTGTTTCTCTTTTACCATTTAATTTCATGACTTACTGTTGGGAAAATATGTACCTGTTCTCAGGTAGTAAAAGTTTCTGGGTATACAATTTCCAACAGGTATAAAGACTGAAAATCGATTGCAAAATGTATGACTTCATCCTTGTGATCGCCAGTGTATGGTATTTCATCCTAGCGGTTGACTAGCCCTATCATCGTTAGCAGATATTGGCTCCTTGAAATTGGTTATCCCTGCTGCATCGACCTTGAAATACTCTTGTATCACCCTTAAGTTTTCCGCTGTCGCTAGCAACTGAAATCAAGTCGCTTACTGTAGAGCCGAAGACTGTCCATCCCAACCTGGTTTTTATAGTTGGGTGCCGGGGCATGAATACATTCCAGGAACCTGTAGCGCAGATGAACTTGTCAAAAAAGGAACCACACTACCTCTTTTATCTGACAAGCGTTCTCTGGTTATACCAATCGTTACTTGCAAACTTTTATTCAAACTATCCGCAATCGAGATGAGATGAGCATGGGAATACAGTAGTAGATTCACAGTCGGTCCTGAGGATTTGGAAAGAAAACTTCTGCAGACTGTTAAACGGCGGAGACAGCCAACAACTCGCTGTCGGGCAGAATGATCTGTTCAGCTTGGGCGATGATAGCCAAAACTTCCGTCCACCCGACCTACACGAAGTGAGGATTGCGATATCCAAAGTTAAGTCCAACAAAGTTGATGGATTGGATGACCTTTCGGCCGAGCTTTTTAAAGCAGTGGGAGATGGCTTGGTTAGGAGCATGCACCAACTCATCTGTAAAATTTGGTCGGGTGAAAGCATGCCCGAGGAATGGAACCTCAGCATCGTGTGTCCCATCCACAAGAAAGGAGATACTCTGAACTGCGCCAACTACAGAGGAATAAGTCTCCTGAATGTCGCGTATAAGATCTTGTCGGCTGTATTGTGTGAATGCCTAAAACCTTTCGCCAACAACCTGTTTGGCCCATATCAGTGTGGATTTAGGCCAGGAAATCCAACGATCGACCAAATTTTCACACTCCGACAGATCTTGGAAAAAACCCAGATCGACACACGCCATCTATTTATCGACTTTAAAGTCGCCTATGATAGCGTATATAGGGACGAAATATACAAAGCTATGTCAAATGTTGGCATCCCCGCCAAACTCGTCCGTTTGTGCAGGATGACGATGGAGAAATCTCGCTGCTCTGTCAAAGTCAGCAAGAACACCACCGAGCCTTTTGATGTCGAAAAAGGTTTGAGACAAGGCTACGCGCTTTCGTGTACTTTCTTCAGCATCGTTCTTGAAGCAATTGTACGGAACACACAAGCCACCACCAGAGGTACAATTTTTCAAAAGTCCGTTCAACTACTTGCCTATGCTGGGGCGAAAGCGGCGAGCTGTCACTGACGCATTTGCCAGCATCGAAATGGAGGCGGCGAAGATGGGTCTGGCTGTTAATGAGGACAAAACGAAGTATATGCTGTCAACGAGAAAGGACTCTCAACATCGGCGACTCGGACAAAACGTCACAATGGATAGATACAACTTCGAAGTACATAGTTAAAAACTTTTTCTTCCTGTGCTCCACTATCAATTCGCAAAATGACATCGGGGCAGAGATCAAGCGAAGAATCATTCTTGCCAATCGCTGTTTCTTCGGGCTAAGAAGGCTCTAAGAAGTAAAGCCCACTCTCATTCATAGAACCAAGGAGATATTATATAAGACTTTAATCATCCTGGTCCTGCTGTATGGTGCACAAGCATGGACCCTGTCAAAAGCGGATGAAAACCTTCTGGAATGCTTTGAGAGAAAGATTCTTCGAGTGATATTCCGTCCACTTTGTGACGATGGAGTGTGGAGAAGAAGATTCAACGGCGAACTATACGGGCTATACAACGACGCTGACCTGGTCAAAAGGCTTAAAATACAACGGCTGAGATGGCTGGGACACGTGGAGCGTATGGACAACAACGCACCAACCCAACGAGTCTTCGAATCCACACCTGACGCGACGACGCGACGCTCTAAGAGTTTAATCTCACTAAACCCACTGCATATTAGCTCCAGTGTAAATTACAGAGCACTATCTGATAGGCAGGCACACTGCACACATCGAGGCTTGGCATTTATTCAAACGACTTCTGCAGAAGCTGCATGGACGAGGAGGAGGAGTAGACTACACTTCAGCTTCTTTGTACATGTCCTGCTCTCTCCCAAAAAAGAAATCTCGATCTGGGAGATTTCTTGCTTATTGATCTAATTGACTTGACTAACTCTGACGTTAGAAGTCTATCGGGCTTCATAAGGAGCTCCAATTGGTTTAACGAGTAGTGAAAGAAACCCCTAGATCCGTGTGGTATCACAATGGTCTAATTGTATCGGCCTTAGGCTGACAGCCACCCAACCTAACCTAACCTAACCTAGGCATTGGCGACGGTGTAGAGGTTAGTGTGTTAGCTTGTGTGTGACCCATGCGGTGCAGGTTCAATCCCCATGGGGAACAATAACATACGCCACCAATTTTCTTCCCTTCCTCTACACCAAAAGGAGTATTTCTGCCTGGTAGTACAATGGACCGTTACCGAGTCTGAGTGATCTGGGACTTGGATTTCCTTTTTAAAATAATAATAAAAAAAAACATAGGGACGGGCTACAGTCCGCTTGGGCGAACTGTTGGATACCCTATTCTTATTCCAATCCCTCATAAGTGGGCGTGACAAAAGTCTAAGTATGGTTGAATTGTTAAGAACGCTCTACATATTTTGTTATAAAACATTTACAGGTTTTTATCAAAAAAAAACGAAGCTTTTGTAAAAAAAACGCTCCCTAGCTCAAACTTGGGTGTTTCAATAAAATTGTTTTATTTAATTGTTGGCGTGTCAGTAGGCGGATTTAAAAAAAATTAACACATGAGCATAAAGGGCCCCTAGAGAGTATATATTATAAATTCCAGCTCCCTAGCTCAAATTTTGGTTTTTCAATAAAATTGTTTTATTTATTTGTGGGCGTGTCAGTGGGCGGATTTTAAAAATTTTATATCCCGAGCAGTTTTAGGAGCCATAGATCTAGTTCAAAAATCGATTTTTTCCAAAAATTTTTTTTTTTGTTGTTTTATTTTATTTTATTTTCAATCAAATGAGTACATCTACTGTTCTCGCTAGATTACTTTTACTTAATACAAAAATATACTTAAAAACGACCACCAAAGCCTAACAACAGAATTAATTTATTCCTAAATGAATCCCTACTAAGATTAAAATCAAATATACTAGAATATTTATTGGATTCTCTAAGACATCTAGAAATTGGTTCATTGTATCCATAATTAACTCTATGATAAGGTACATAAAATAAAAGACGATTTCTAAGAGTTCTCGAAGGAGCATAAAATCCAATTAATGATAATAGGAAAGGGCAATCGATATGACCATTTATCAAATCACGAATAAACATAATTGAAAAATATTGCCTTCGTTTAAAAAGAGGTAAGATACCAAATAATTTGCACCTAGTCTCGTAAGATGGCATTTCAATATTCCATCGCAGTCTACGAACAGCTACTCTAGTAAGACGCTTTTGGATCTTCTCTATTCTAATAGAATGTACTTCATAAAACGGATTCCAAACTATACTGCAGTACTCAAGGTGAGACCGGACAAATGCAAAAAATAAACATTTGAGAGTATGTGGATCATGAAAGTCTTTAGAATTCCGCAATATGAAACCTAACATCTGATTATCTTTGGCAACCAAAGACTCAATGTGCTTACGAAAGCTAAGTTTTATGTCAAAAATTACTCCAAGATCTTTTTTGGACGAAATAATGGACAGGGAGGTATTATCGATTACGAGGTAAAGTGAATTGGAGAGAGGTTACGGTAAAAAGAAAGGCTTTGACATTTAGAGACATTGAGATGAAGATCATTATTTTGACACCATATGGAAAGTCGTTCAAGATCCTCTTGTAATAGAATACAATCGTGAACTGAACGTATAGGTCGGAACACTTTCAAATCGTCGGCAAACATTAGACACTGGGAACTCAAAAACAAGTCAGGAATGTCATTAATAAATAAAAGGAAGAGCAAAAGGCCTAAATGACTACCTTGAGGTACTCCAGAGGTAACATAAACTGGTGACGTGAACGTGTCATTTATGCGAACATACTGGATACGATCCGTTAAGTAGGAATGAATCCACTTTAGGAAATTGGAGTGAAGTCCTAAGCCAGTTAGTTTGGAAATTAATATACTCGTATTGTGGTTAACGCGATCAAACGCTTTACCAAAGTCCGTATATATTACATCACATTGCAAGCCATTCTCAAGGTATTTCAAGGCAGAATTACGAAAAATTGAGAGATTTGTGGTAGTAGATCTGCCTGCGACGAATCCATGTTGAAACGGAGAGATAAATCTCTTTAAGAGAGGTGTAAGTTTGTCACAAACCAGTTTTTCAAACAACTTAGGAATAGTAGAAATCTTACAGATCGGACGATAGTTAGTAATATCATGTCTCGACCCAGATTTATATATGGGCGTTAAAAATGAGCTCTTCCAATTTTTCAAAAAATGTCCAGACCGGAGAGACAAATTAAAAACTAAACAATGAGGTACAGAAAACGCGAAGGAGCACTTTTGAAGTAAAATTGGCGGGATGCCATCCATACCAGGATTTTTATCTAAATTTAATAAAGAAAGAGCAGTTTGAACTTCAGGGATTGTACACTCTAACTTGCCGATATTAAAGAAATCACGGGACATTGAGCTATTACTAGGGACAAAATTT
Source organism: Portevinia maculata (assembly GCA_949715645.1). Classification (NCBI taxonomy): domain Eukaryota; kingdom Metazoa; phylum Arthropoda; class Insecta; order Diptera; family Syrphidae; genus Portevinia; species Portevinia maculata. Next base: position 163,924,496 of record OX454525.1, on the reverse strand, counting down.
AGTTTTTTTGAGTTTGTGGGTGTGTCTGTGGGCGGATTTCAAAAATTCGTAAACTTGATTATTTCGGGACCCTAGAGAGTATATGGTTACAATTTCAGCTCTCTAGGCCCAGTTTAAAGGCCTAATTTTTGCCGACAGACGGACGGACGAACGGACGGACGGACATGGCTAGATCGACATTACTATCGATACTGATCATAAATATAGTAACTTTTAGGGGTCTACGGGCAATATTAAGGTATGTTACAAACTATGCGTCAAAATTAATATACCCTTAGAATAGGGTATAACTAGGCATAGTAAAATTTAGCAGAAAATGCACTCATTACATCTCTTCCGCACCATTTTTGTTCTCTTAAATCCTTTCTCTGCTCTGCGCAACCGACCGTTGGCCAAGTGATTTGGTTCGAGCTATACCTCCTCAGTTATTGGTCAGCAACAATGAATTATTACAAATCAAAAAACTTTCCAAGGATGACTTAACCTTGCTCCACCCATTCCACTGGTCAGCTGTGCAAACATCCAATTCTTCAGTTTGCCTATACGGCTGCCAGCAAATTAAATAAAACTTTGAATAGTTCACTCGTGCCCTCTAACTTTGCATTTACAATACAATTCAATGCCCAGAGAAACTCCATTTTCAATTTTCCCACAGCCAATATCTATGCCGTCGTATCTTTGCAATCTTAACTGCGATACAACACCATCAACATCAAAGTGCAACTGCTACAGAACTCATTCAAACCTCGCCTCTTGCTTGCCTTGCTTGCCTTGCTTGCCTTTCCGCCTAACAGCCTCCTGCTGACACTCCTCTCCATCGAGGTTAGGTTAATATGAAAATTATGTTTTATGCAAATTGAAGTTGAAGAAACTCAAAATTGAAATTGGAAATTCTCATGTGCTCGGCCGTTGGAGGCACTTAGCGCGCGCAAGCAGCAACAGCAGTCTACGACTTAAGAGAAAGGTCGTCGATTAAGCACAACGATAAGAATTCAATTTGAAAATCTCTAATTACTGCGGTTGATTGCGCGTCGACGAGGACGACGTCCACCCGAAATGAAATTTCTGTGGCCAAATGACACATCATGTTTTCTGTTCGTTCAACAACCGCAAAATGCATGCAGCAGCAACAGCCGAAACCATAAGGGATAACCCGCACTTGTATGGGTGGTTGTATAGGTGTTCTTCTGCTGACAGTGACAGCTGAAAGGAATTAAAACAACGATTTTTAAAGCCAACCTACACAATAGTAGTGTTGGGGTGAGTGCGCTTAATTACGGGGTTCGTTTGCAGGGATTACGACGATTCAAACGATTTCAAAGAAACGGTTGAATTTTATTTTTGGTGCGCTTTCTAATGCGTTTCGAATGCAAATGTGTCGCACTGGCAATGGCGATGTTATTCACCTTTTTCAGTTGTATTTCCACTTTTGTGGATTCACTACGGAAGCCATAGCGTCGTTGAGGACTTTCTAATGCGCAGCAAATCAAGGCATAGAGACAAAGCTGGCCGGCTAATCATTGACAAATTTGCATTCTCTGGGTCCCGAATTTCGTTCAGCATTTCCCCCATCCATTTTCCAACGGAAGCAGCTAGCTGTGATATTTTATACCTGAACACTTTTTTTTGCAAAAGAAGCGAGTTAGTCCGGAGGAATTCAATTGCAAAATCCACATCATCTGCAAATGTCTTGAGAGGATTTCGGTGGGCTATTCCTGAAAAAAAAACTAACGTGTGTTTTGACGTTCCACTCGGTGGTCTGTGATTTCACTCTGCAACGTTTTTAATTAGCCTCGCGGTCCATCGCTTTCTGCTCCCTCGATTCTACCTGTCTTGCCAATGCTGCTTGGTGAGCTCCTTTGCCTCCGCGGTTGCCGCTGTCACTCCAAATTCCTACTTTTTGTCGCAGACGTACTTTCATTCAATATGGGCCACTCCCGCGACAACGAGGAAGGCTGGTTCTGACACCTTTCGGTATGAGCTGGCAACGCGTAGAGCTCCGCGCCTCTGTATTGTAGCCATTTTCCTTATGGCATGTCATGCGTGATCGGCATTGCAAGCCTACGTTTGTTTGACGTAGCGTCGCCTACGTTTGCCATTAATCTGCTTATTTGATTTGTGACCTCCGTACCCGTTCCGACGCAGACCTTATCTGTTGATTGAAAGTGAACGTCGTAGTTAGGGCCATATCTAGGCAGGGATAAAAAATTGTTTTTTAAAAAGTTTAAAAAAAGTGTATTGAATTGTACTTTTTGTATTTTTTTCAGTATATACATTTTTATACAAGAATAATTCAAAAATAGCATGTTTAAAAATAGGTAAAAATTACATTTACAAGGTGGCGCAAAAGTTGTCAGGTGGCGCAAAAATTGTCACCCGATGTTCTTTCGCTGTAATTTTTTTTATGAATGAAAAACTTTGGTTCTGCTTTTGGATTATGTTAATTGGTGTCTTAAGTTTTTTCTGTATCAGTTAACTTCACAAATATCAAAGTAGAATTTACATTTGCCGCCATTTGCAAAAATTATGATTCTTCCGATAGGAAGATGACTTTTGCGCCACCTTGTATGTATCATATTAAGTAAGAAAAATTACGAATAAACCTTCTTAAGTTTATAGGAAAACTTAAACGATTCTGATTCAAGCTAATTATAACAAAAACATAATGAATTATTAAAAAATTATTGCAGAAGTGCAAATTGGAAAAACGAGAAATAAATTGTTGCTCCAGGCTCTCTATCGCGTCTAAAAACTCTTGAGAAGGGCGTGTAAAATGCGCACCCCCACATTCCTTGAAATCTGTCAATATGCAGGAAACACTAGGTTTCTGACTTAATTTCACATGTGTTTTTGACGTTTTTTTTAATGTAGCCTGGAAAATAATAAAACGCATTTTCGCTACTGAAATCAACAGTTTTATAGTCAGATTCGGTTTTGAAATTTGTTTTCACATTTTCCTTCTTTTTGGGTGATTGTAATTTGTAATTGCATTTCAACGTCGGGAAACTCTAAATTCACAGTTGGCTCGCAGTTTCAATGGGTTATATCCTCCATGTACTTAGCTGAAAATGATCTTTTAAATGAACAAATGAATTGAAATGGAGTCAGTAACTTGTTATTTCCTCCTCGGTTGCGTAAAACCGCGAAGGTATTTTCCAGACAATACTGATTGAGGTTTCTCGTTAAAGGGAACTGAATACCATCTGCCCTTAAATCACTTGAAATGCCAATAAGAGCATTTATATTCTGCTGCTATCCTTTTAAAAATCCCATCTTTTTAGTTACATTGGCAGACTGATCAAAAAAACTAATATTTTGGAAAAATTATATTCATTTCATTTAAGAAATTGACTTGCTCTTCATATCCAAAAAATTGCATTCTGTTTTTTTTTGGGTCTTTAAACTTAAACGAATTAAAAATATCGTATAACCTGCCTAATCCAGCAGTATTGATAGTTATATACAATATTTTAAATTAAAAAAACAGTTGACATTTATGTTTTAAAAAACACGCACACTCTTATTTGTTTACTCTGAGAACTAACGCTAGTCACCCCGTATTGTGTTTTCTTCACTTGTTTCGCACGACTGGCAAGAATTCAAGTCAATACGCCTTTGAAAATACATTATGAAAAAACGTGAGCACCGCCGACCCAACCTTATTGCAAAACCATTGTGACCAACCACCATCAAAACTAGCAAATAAAGAGTCAAATTATTTTTATTGTTACTAGGCCGAACACCGGATTGCATTATTTTAAGCAAAATTAAAGCAAAGAAGAAGCATTCATTTTCATATTTTTGACCTTTAAATTAGGTTCATAATTAGGTTTAATCAGTAAGAAATATAATCAGAAAAACCAGTCATAAACCATTTTAAAAACATAGGGACGGGCTACAGTCCGCTTGGGCGAACTGTTGGATACCCTATTCTTATTCCTATCCCTCACAAGTGGGCGTGACAAAAGTCTAAGTATGGTTGAATTGTTAAGAACGCTCTACATATTTTGTTATATAACATTTAAAGGATTTTATCAAAAAAAAAACGCTCCCTAGCTCAAACTTGGGTGTTTCAATAAAATTGTTTTATTTAGTTGTGGGCGTGTCAGTAGGCGGATTTAAAAAAAATTAACACATGAGAATAAAGGGCTACTAGAGAGTATATATTATAAATTTCAGCTCCCTAGCTCAAACTTTGAATTTTCAAAAAAAAAAAAAAAATAATTGTGGGCGTGTCAGTGGGCGGATTTTGAAAATATTTACACATGAGCATAAAGGGCCCATAGAGAGTATATACTATAAATTTCAGCTCCCTAGCTGAAACTTTGGATTTTCAAAAATTAATATACCCTTAGAATAGGGTAAAAAAACATTATTTTATTTATTTGTGGGCGTGTCAGTGGGCGGATTTTGAAAATTTTTTATCCCGAGCAGTTTTAGGAGTCATAGATCATATATAAAAAATTTCAGCTTTCTAACTCAAAATTCGATTTATCCAAAATTTGTTTTTTTTTAGTTTGTGGGCGTGTCTGTGGGCGGATTTCCAAAATTCGTAAACTTGATTATTTCGGGACCCTAGAGAGTATATGGTTAAAATTTCAGCTCTCTAGGTCCAGTTTAAAGGCCTAATTTTTGGCTACAGACGGACGGACGGACGGACGGACGGACGGACAGACATGGCTAGATCGACATTACTATCGATGCTGATCATAAATATAGTAACTTTTAGGGGTCTACGAGCAATATTAAGGTATGTTACAAACTATGCGTCAAAATTAATATACCCTTAGAATAGGGTATAAAAAGCAAAACAGGTAGCACTGCACGAAATGAAAAGATACACACAACGAGGATCAAGTCGATACGCATTATGAAAAAACCCACAATCATTCGTGTTACGAAGCACGCCGCATGTGGTGGTACAGACAAAATACAAGGTGGCGCAAAAATAACCTTCCGATGTTTTTTGGCTGTAATTTTAAAAAAAATGAAAAACTTTGATTCTTCTTGTGGATTATTTTTATTTGGTCTTTTAATTTTTTTTACATCAAGTCGAGAATATGATGTCATGTAAATGGCCGCCGCCACAGTTGATTGTCATTTGAGCCCTTTTTATGGCATTTTCCATCACTTTGGCCAAAACTTCCGGCGATGGGTCCTCACATTGTTGACGGATATTGTCTTTAAGAGCTGCAAGAGTCTGAGGCTTGTTGACATAAACCCGCGACTTCAAAAAGCCCCACAAAAAGAAGTCTGGAGCGGTCAAATCAGGCGATCTTGCTGGCCAGTGCAAATCGCCAAAACGGGAGATTAGGCGCCCGGGAAATGCATCCTTCAGCATATCGGTTGTGGCACGTGCAGTGTGTGCCGTTGCACCGCCCTGTTGGAACCACATGTTTTCCAATCCCAATTCATCAAGTTGCGGCAAAAAGAACTCGTTGATCATTGCTCTGTAGCGCTCACCATTCACAGTAACCGTTTGGCCGGCGACGTCTTCGAAGAAAAAAGGTCCGATGACTCCTCCAGCGAAAACAGCACACCATACAGTGACTTTGAGCGGGTGTAATGGCTCTTCGTGGGTTACACGCGGATTTTCAGTGCCCCAGAAGCGTAAATTTTGCTTATTTACGTACCCGCTAAGATGGAAATGGGCCTCATCACTCATGATGATTTTTGATGAAAAATCATCTTCCTCTTGGTGGTGATTAAGGATGGCTTGAGCGTATGTTAGACGCGATTGGCGGTCAGCAGCTAACAGCTGATGCACCGTCTGGACTTTGTACGGAAACATCTTCAAATCTTGTACCAAAATTCGCTGTAAAGACCGTCGACTGATACCCATTTGCGTGGTACGTCGTCTGGTCGATGTCGACGGCGCTTCCATGACATCTTCGGCTACAGCACCAATATTCTCTGCAGAACGGCTACTCCGGGGTCTGCCACGCCTGGCAGCATCTCGTGTTGTGCCAGGCTTTTTTCTGAATTTTGAATTGGAGTAGTAGGAAACGCATAATTATGTAGAGAGAGTGTCCCTACTCCTTATGGATACTCTGCACCAAGCCAACGGAATAAAAACATAACACAAATAATAAATGGGTGTGCTCAGCGAAATTCAATTAAGATCGAATCCATTGCATTTGATTTATTTAAGAAAATAATATTTTATAAAGAACATATCCTGTTATATATATTGGAAGCGCGAAATTGTACCGAATTGTATGAAAGTGTCTTTGTGTACTTGAGCAAAGTCAAGTGTATCGAAAAAAGTACAATCGTATCGACTTTTTCAACCCAGTATCTAGGTACCTACTTCACTGGACTATATGCGGAATCCTTTTTCTGGTTAGTAGATTTGTCTCTGGTTTTTCGGTGACCAGGCCTAGTCTGTGATCTTCCATCCAGCAATGCATCACCTGTTTCAGTTGTTTGTGCGCTTCAGTTAACTTCGTGGATATTATCTGTATACCTCCGGTCTTTTCCGGGGTCACTTCCAATAACGCAGAACCCTCTCCAAGAACTCAGAACCCGCTATAAATCTGGTAGTTGTTAGAAGACCATCTCGTAAATCGATATTTATTTCGAGACTCGACGCAGCAACTAGCGTTAATTACATTAAGCTGAAAATACCTTCGTCTTCGACCAATACGAGTTTATCCTGCTTTAAATACTCGTTTAATGAGCCACTAAGTATCGCATCGTTTAAACTGTTAGTATCTGAAAATAACTTTAAACAACTTGTATCAAAAGACTTCTGGCCGGAAGGGATTCTCGTGCATGAATTTGTCCAACGGGTGAAAAATGCGAATTCGGATATTCCTTCACCACGAAGAGATCAACCTAACGTTTCCAGACCTGATCCTGCATCTTTATTAACACATCCAAAAAACGATAAAGTGAACCTGAACCTCCAAGAACTATATGTAACTACTCACTGTACTATCAAAATGTTGGTGGTATGAAATCTAAAATGAATAAGTTATTTGTATCATCATCATCATCAGTCTACGATTTATTAATATTTACTGAAACTTGGTTAACTAGTAGCCATTTTACCTCAGTACTTTTAAATACTAAGTACTTTAATGTTTTTCGTAGAGATTGGTGTCTACACACCACAGGATTAAAGAGAGGAGGTGGTGTTTTAATAGCAGTTCGCAATACTTATTTATGCAGCCAACTCGAACTGCCTCGAATAACTTAATTCCTCAACCTAATTATGACATGGATAAGCTAATTGTAAAAATTTCATTTGAAGGCAATTTTGACCTTTTTGTTGTTGTAAGCAATCTATCGCCTCGTAGTCCCATAGAATGGTTTAATCTCCATTTAAAAAATGTGCGTTATATTTTTGACAACTTAAGGAACTCACAACATCACCGGTGAGGTGACTTTAATTTGGTAAATATCAGTTGGAATTTTGATGATGATGATAACCACTTTGTACCTTTAACGTATCGATATATTCAATATTCAATATCCGAAGTATTATTCGCGGACTTTTTCAATATGACTGTATTCAAATTAACCATATTACTAACAAATTAAATCGTATGCTTGATCTCGTATTTGTTGACAAAGAGTTTGTTATTAAAATCGACGTTCCTGCTTCTCCCATCTTTGACCATTCTATGCACTACAGTGCTATTATGGCTGAATTTTCAGCAATACAATACCAAATAACTTCCCCGAATATTGATGTATATAACGATTATGATAAGGCTAACTTCGATGCAATTAAAAATTTCAAAATCCGCCCACAATTAAATAATTTTTTTTTATTGAAAAACCAAAATTTGAGCTAGGGAGCTGAAATTTATAATATATACTCTCTGGGGGCCCTTTAAGCTCATGTGTAAATATTTTCAAAATCCGCCTACTGACACGCTCACAATTTTAAAAAAAAAAACTTTTTTCAGTTGAATGCCAATCTCCATGGGTTACCAACCATATAAAAATCCTAATCTACCATCGTGACCTGGCATACAAGCGCTGGAAAAGATTTCGGCTGGATATACTCCTAAATGATTACCGGATTTTGAGAAATAGGGTTACCTGCGAGATACAAGAATCAAAAAGACGTTATTATGCCCCACGACTTAATCCTTCTCAAGCCAAGCAAAAACTTTGGAAAAACCTTAGGGAAATAGGAGTGGGCAAACAAATGAATCCTTGTTTCAATAATGTTGATTGTAATGAATTAAATAAGAGCTTCGTTTCCGTTTCATCCCCTAACGTCGATTATACCCCAAGCAACCATAACCTTCCAAACAGTGACGATTCGTCGAATATCCTTCCTGTCGAGAACAGTCTTGCTAATTCGCGTTCTTCACTGAGTTTTTATTTTACAGCTGTCAATGACGCTGATGTTTTAGAAAGCGTTTTATCTATAAAATCTAACTCGGTTGGATTCGATGAGATAAGTCCAGTTTTTGTTAAAATCATTCTTCCGCATATATTAAAATATTTAACGTACCTATTTAATAACATATTTATGACCGGTGTTTATCCTCATATTTGGAAACGAGTGAAAATAGTTCCGGTCCCGAAAACCAACAACGAATTCAGACCGATTGCGATATTATCGTTTCTTTCCAAAGTTCTTGAAAGGGTAATGAATTCCCAAATACGGAAATTTCTTTTGAATAAAAATCTACTATGCACTAATCAGTCTGGTTTTCGCCCAAAACATAGTTGTACTACTGCCTTAATAAATGTAACAGAAGGCATCAGACAAGCGGTAGATAATGATGAAGTAACTTTCCTTATACTACTTGATTTCTCTAAAGCATTCGATACGGTTAACCACAACATTCTCTGTAGTAAGCTTAGGAATCAATTTCATTTTTCAGTTCCGTCTACAAACTTGATAGCCTCTTATTTAAATCATAGACTTAAATAAGAGGCTATCAGACTTCCTTTCACTTAGTTCAGGTGTTCCACAAGGTTCGATACTGGGCCCACTTCTTTTCTCAATATATGTAAATGATCTTCCTGAGTGCTTATTAAGTTCCTCAGTTGATATGTATGCAGATGATGTGCAAGTGCGGAGAAGTTTTCCTTTGGGCCTTGTGGAAAACGCCGCATGCGAAATAAATGAAGACATGAACATGATCTCACGCTGGTCTCAGGCTAATCGCCTTCACCTGAACCCTTCTAAATCTAAATGTTTGGTTATCTCTAGGAAGCCGATTGATACCTCCTGTTTTCCAATTATTTATCTGGATAGTAACCCTATTGAATTTGTTGAATCTGCAAAAAATCTCGGTTTAACTTTCAACAAAACGCTTACTTGGAATAACCACATCAGAATTACATTAGGTAGGGTATATGGAGGTCTTCGTATGCTCTGGGCTACGCAGAAAATCACACCTTTAAAGACAAGAGTAATCCTTTCCAAAACGCTGCTCATTCCTATTATGCTATATGGATGTGAGCTTTTCAGCAATTGTGATTATGAGCACAGACGGAAGCTAAATGTGGCATACAACAGTATTGCGCGATATGTTTTTGGAATAAAAAGATATGACCACATTTCCTCGTATTCCAAATCGATTTATGGCATCTCTCTCGTAGACATTTTCAAGCTCAGAACGTTGGTATTGCTTCACAATATACTTCAGACACGCCAACCACCTTACCTTTATAACAGATTCCGTTTTACGCGCTCGAGTAGAACTTTTGATCTCATACCAATTCGTTCCCGTTTCTTGATTTCTGAACGTCAATTCTTTGTCTATGCGATTCGGCTATGGAACTCCCTTCCCCGACCCTTAAGATTGATAAATTGCAAAACGCTGTTCAAGGCAAGGCTGCAACAATACTTTGAAACACTTTGATGGCGATGATTGCATATTTAAGTCCTCCTCTTCTCCTCTCTTTTCTTTTCTTTTCTGCTTTTTTTTTCTCTTTACTTATTACTCCCTGTAAATTAATTTATTAGCAATAAGTAATTAATTGAATAATTGATTTAATTTGAATTTGGATTTAACTATTTTTTTTTTTTTTTATTTTTTTTTATATTGGTGTACTAGCATTTGATCTGTAAATTATACTGTACCTACTCGTCTCGTAACACTTAAAATTAAGTACATATAGCACTTTGCTGAAGCATGCACTACCAAACAAGATATTGTATCTTACTGTGTATGACTATTTAATAAAGATTTGAAAGATTTGAAAGATTTGAAAGATTTCGAAAATCCAAAGTTTGAGCTAGGGAGCTGAAATTTAGAATATATACTCTCTAGGGGCCCATGTGTTAATTTTGTTTAAATCCGCTTAATGACACGCCCACAATTAAATAAAATAATTTTATTGAAAAACCAAAGTTTGAGCTAAGAGCGTTTTTTTACAAAAGCTTCGTTTTTTTGATAAAATCCTATAAATGTTATATAACAAAATATGTAGAGCGTTCTTAACAATTCAACCATACTTAGACTTTTGTCACGCCCACTTATGAGGGATAGGAATAAGAATAGGGTATCCAACAGTTCGCCCAAGCGGACTGTAGCCCGCCCCTATGTTTTCAATGCACTTGAGGAGGTCTCCAAGAAAAGTATCAAGGAACTGATACCTTTCCTGAACTCCGCAGGTTGGATTTAGTCTCCCCCACCAAACGATAATACCCAGGTTTACGTGAGTTTGTGGCAACAAAACGACACTCGGTGCTAATTGGGGTTGTCTTATCAAACCGCCACACCTACCTACCTACCTTGCATGCGAATTTTTCAAAAACTATTCACAAAAATAATTTAATTTAAATGTAGGATTATTATATTATAGAACAGATTTCTGGCTTTCAAAACCGGTATAGTACTTTATTGTAAGTGTTGCGGTTGTTTTTAAATAATTTTTTCAATTCAAGTCCGGTGCTGTGTTCTTGACAAGTCTCCTGCTCACTCTTCGGCTGCCTGCTATGAGCAGTGGTGTCAGCAACTTTTCCAAGAGTTGCCTCGTGGTGTGAGGTCTGCATGCTTATGGGGAATCTGGGTCTTCTTTGTCTTTCATGATAAGTAGCAGCCGCTGCCTTTTCCAGCTCCTGGGGAAGACTCCTTCTTGGAGGCAGCTGTTGTACATACTCAGCAGTAGCTGAGGGCGTGTTCTGGCGATCGACTTAAACGCTTCCGAAGGTATTACGTCAGGGCCGGGGGCCTTTCGATTCTGTAGTGATTTCGCCGCAACTCTTATACATAACCAGAAGAAATCATCTTTCCTTTCAGGCCCTTACGAGCACGCAGCCGGTGAGTTCGTCAAGTCGGTGTGTTATTCAAGCGGTCGTTCAATCTCTTTCCTGTCTGTCTTTAGATGACAGTAATAACTCAATGGGGAGTCAAAGCTTAACATTCCGTTGTCATACATTGGTAAATGAGTTGATGCGGTCAGCCCCAGATGGTATTTGACAATGCTACAAACTACTTCGTGCATGTGTCGTCTACAGAGGCAGCTCCCGCCGGTACACTGTGCCTGTGCATACATACTTGCGGTGTGTTGCCGTTTGCGTTCCGCTTGTCACATTGTCCCACCTTTGAAGATTTTACTGCATCTAGAAGAGGTTGACAAACGACAGAGCTTAGAGTTGGCAACGGAGCAGCAGTCGCTGGCATCAAGAAGCATGTTTTCCATAGCAGTGTCAGCCGCGAAGGGGTGTATTCTTCCCACATAAAATGTTCAGTTTGGGATTTCTAGGGTTCCGTAGCCAAATGGCAAAAAACGGAACCCTTATAAATTCGGCATGTCTGTCTGTCCGGGAATGTCACAGCCACTTTTTTCCGAAACTATAAGAGCTATACTGTTGAAACTTGGTAAGTAGATCTATTCTGTGAACCGCATTTAATATTTTCACATAAAAATAGAAAAAAAAAACAATAAATTTTGGGGGTTCCCCATACTTACAACTGAAACTCAAATTTTTTTTCATAAAACCCATACGTGTGGGGTATCTATGGATAGGTCTTCAAAAATGATATTGAGCATTCTAATATCATTTTTTTCTAAACTGAATAGTTTGCGCGAGAGACACTTCCAAAGTGTTAAAATGTGTGCCCCCCCCCCCCCCCCCCCCCTCCCCCTCTAACTTCTATAATAAGGGAATGATAAAACTAAAAAAAGTATATGATGCACATTACAATGCAAACTTCCACCGAAAATTGGTTTGAACGAGATCTAGTAAGTAGTTTTTTTTAATACGTCATAAATCGTAAACCGCAATTTACCTTTCATTCAATCAACTCAAATACGAGGGCGGGTCAATAAGTCCGTGACTTTTTGAATTTCTGACCTCTTTACTGAAACGGCAACACTGCTCCTGTCAACAGGCATCTGTCAGTTGACTCCTGTCAAAATTCAAAATTTAAACTTGCTTCGTCAGTTAGTTTGTGTTTGACAGCTATTTTTATCAGACTACTCACTAATTTGAGGAGAAAATGGAAAAAAGTGAATTTCGTGTGCTTATTAAGCATTATTTCTTGCGAAAAAAAACCATTACCGAGACCAAGGCTAAGCTTGAAAAATACTATGGGGACTCTGCACCATCGATTTCAATGGTAAAAAAGTGGTTTACTGAATTTCGTTGTGGCCGTACAAGCACTGAAGATGCCGAACGTCCTGGACGCCCAGTTGAGGTCTCTACACCCGAAACAATCGAAAAAATTCACGATATGGTGTTGGCCGACCGAAGATTGAAAGTGCGAGAGATTATGGAAGCCGTAGGGATCTCGCATGGCTCAGTGGTTTCAATTTTGAATGATCACTTGGGCATGAGAAAGCTTTCCGCAAGATGGGTGCCGCGTTTGCTCACAGTCGACCACAAACGCAATCGTGTAACAACTTCACAGGAAGGTTTGGTGTTGTTTAATCGCAATATGGAGGAGTTTTTGCGCCGTTTTGTAACCGTGGACGAAACATGGATCCATCACAACACACCAGAGACCAAACAACAGTCAAAACAGTGGGTTTCTAAGGGTGAATCGGCGCCAAAGAAGGCCAAGGTGGGTTTGTCAGCCAATAAAGTTATGGCGACTGTTTTTTGGGATGCACGCGGGATAATCTACATTGACTACCTTCAAAAGGGAAGAACAATCAATGGGGAATATTATGCCAACTTATTGGACCGATTCAATGACGATTTAAAAAAAAAACTGACCTCATTTGGCCAAGAAAAAAGTTCTTTTCCACCAAGACAATGCAAGGGCGCACACATGTGCAGTTGCCATGGCAAAAAACCATGAATTGGGCTATGAATTGCTCCCTCATCCACCCTATTCTCCAGATTTGGCTCCAAGCGACTACTTCTTGTTCCCAAACCTGAAGAAATGGCTTGGTGGAAAAAGATTTGACTCCAATGATGAAGTCATCTCGCAAATAAAGGCATATTTTGAGGACCTCGACAAATCATTTTTTTTGGAAGGGATAAAAAAATTGGAGAAGCGTTGGACAAAGTTTATAGAGCTCAAGGGAGACTACGTTGAAAAATAAAAAAAAATTTTATCAAAAAATCTGTGTTTTATTCCAAAAGTCACGGACTTATTGACCCGCCCTCGTATAACAAAAAAACATTTAATTTCATAAACATAAACCTTATGCGTAAACCATGAACCATTATTTTCTAATAATAAATCTGTAATAGGTGCTTAAGTAATAATTTGCGCGGAACCCTTCATGGGCGAGTCCGACTCGCACTTGGCCGCCTTTTTTTTTGTTTCATTCCTTGCACTCAAAACTAAATCTTAAAATGAACTTTATCTTCTAATTCCCTTAAATGTCATTCGATTCTATTAAACATGCTACCGCTGATACTGATATCCATTTGCTGACAACAAAGTCCTTTATTAAGTCAAGACACCGCTCAAAGAGTATGCATCCCATCAAACCCGTAGAGTGGTAATTTAACTGGCGCTGGCATGTCAGTTGGACAACAAAATTGTATCTAGATACAAGACACAAACAGACAAGATACGCGCTCAGATGAGACCAGATCAAGATGCAGATACTCACGCTGCACATATAAAAGAACAAGATGCGAATAAGCGATGCATAATGCATCACACCTCTTGTTCGTCGTTTTGCTGCCTCGAAATGAAACCCAGCTCAAGCCCACGTTTACGCAGAAAACCTCATTTCGTATGCATTTCATTAATCAGCCATCGAACCTTATGCTGTACGCGCCATCAAAGCACCAAAGAAGAAGCATGCATACGTACGTTTGCGCATGCGCGCATACATATTTTATTCATTTCGGGATATTACCATCACCATCGTTGTCGTCGTTGTCCTTATGGTCTTGGCTTGACGAGGAGGAGAAGATGTTTTAGTGTAAAGTTTCCCGCAGTTGCATCTTGGCGTCTTGAAGTTTCTTCATCCGGTTCGCCCACGTGTTTGGGTGCTCGCTTGCAACTGCAGTGAACTGAGAAAATCAATCTGATTTTCACCTCTCTTAAAGATATCTTTTGATTTTGATCATCATGACGGGTTTCTTTGCGATTTATACAAGGCAGCTACTGCAGTCATGCCATCAATGCCGCTCCACTGAGTATTTAAGTCAAACTAGCTCTACTCCTGGCAGATTGAGATGGCATTTAATGATGTTTTCCGGTAATAAAGGGGATTAATTCATAATGTTTACGAGCAATTAAAGCGTCATAATTGGATTTAGATATTCTGCTTGGATAATGTCACAATTATACCGGTAGATCGTGATTTGTTTTTACCGATTAACGGCTAAATTAGAAGACGTAATTGACCGTTTAGATAAGATGGTTAGTTGGAGTTTTGCGGTGTGCATTCGAACATTAAAGTTGCACAAACAGTCTTAAGGGGAAGGTTTCTGTGTTGGCCTTTAAACTTATTTGCTAGAAATTCAGATCCATTCCTCCCTTAGTCGTCCAATAATCCTAATTTTTGCGTTTCCGATAAGCGTTTCAACTAATTTTTAAGTTTCTTACAATGGTTGAGTTTTCTGCTGCCTTAGACCACCAATTTGGGTCCATTGTGGTTATTATGTCCGATGCTGGGATTTTTAAAAATTCGGAGAAGAGAAACAATAAGAAACCGTTGTTAAACAGCTCAGTGATCCTCTTCCTAAAATCCCCGGCATTTATATGTACATTTCAGGAGTCTCCTCAGCCAAATCCTCCAGCTTCTCAAGAGGAAGCTGCCAAATATCTTCAATTTGTTGTCTCAAAGGGTATTTGCATAGTAGGTGACGAATAGATTCTATTTCATCAACGTCCCTGCAGCTCCTGTAATCATTGTGCCGTAAGCCCAGCCGTTAAGAGTGCCAAAGAGATGCTGTCACAGTAGCAAATGAGGTTGCTATCTGGCTCTAAGACAGGGGAGGGAACAGGTTCTGGCATTTTTTCTATTGATCCAGACCTGAGAGAGTCTATACGACTCCCAGACAAGCAGTGTCTTCCAATCGGAAGTTCTGGCTGTTCTAAGGACATCAGAGATAGTGCAGATGGGATCAATGTCGCGAAGGGATATCGCCATCTACATTGACAGTCAGGCGACACTTAAGGCACTAGAATCTTTTAACATCAATTTTGAGACAGTCAGAAACTGTCGCACTATGCTAAAAGCAGTATGCGGACGGAATCGAGTAAGACTGTGCTGGGTACCAGGACACAGCGGTATAGAGGGGAATGAGCAAGCCGATGAGCTAGCAAGAAAGGGAGGGTAGCTGGAAAACAGTGGAGGTGTGAACATTAAACCACCCCTTGGCGTTATCAAGGAAATAATAAATGAGAAAATCTTAAAAATGGCTGACATAAGATGGCAAAATTTAGAGGGGCATAGGGTGTCTAAAGCATTTTGGCCTCATTTGGACAAGAAGAGATCTAAGGAAATTTTCAAATTGAACAGGGAACAGTTTAGAACAGTAGTTGGGATTATGTCGGGGCACTGTCTCCTAAGGAAGCATGCTACTCGGCTTAGATTGGTAGATGTGGATATTTGCAGGTTCTGTGGTGATCTACAAGCCGAGGAAGACATAACGCACATACTGTGTGAGTGCGAAGGTATAGCACGGAATCGTAGGAGGTTTCTAGAAGAATACTTCTTCGAGGAATTTGGGGAGCTGAGCGGCACAAACCACAGGAAGCTGGTAAAATTCTGCAGCAAGATTGGGTGCTTTGTCTAGGAAAAGTGTTTTAGGTTTTTAGGTTTTTCTCGTTTTGAAGTCTTGGTTTTAATTGGTTCCCTAGGGATCGCGATGGGCGCTTCTGGTGCCTAGTTCTGTATGCGAATTGTATACCCCTGTTTTAACCTAATCCAAGCCCAGCCGTACCGCGTGTAGGCCCGCTGCACAGTATTTTGTGAGGACCCCCTCAGTGTGCGTATATCTTTGCAGTTTAGGCCGATCATGGCCTTAGATATTCTCTTGTTCCTTGTATGTCCGCATGTTTCGAGGTTGGTCCAACGTTAGTTCTGTTCTACTCATGGAATTAAAATTAAATGTCGCATATAACAACATTGCCCGTTATGTCTATAATCTCCGTCGCTATGAACACGTTTCCTCTTTTGCTGTTCGCATTGCTGGCTGTAGTCTAGACAATCTATTAAACTTTCGCTCACTTACCTATCTACATGAAATCATTCAAACAAAACAGCCTGATTATTTACACGGTAAGCTGAACTTCCCTCATTCAACAAGGTCTTTTGCTCTTATACTACCTCGATACAATTTTCTTATTACTGAGCGTCAATTCTTCGTCCATGTTATTCGCCTTTGGAACTCCCTGCCCATAAGTATGAGAAGTGTAAAGAGCACAAGAAGATTTAAATGTTTACTTTTCAACTATTTGGCAAATCATTGATAATCTCTATCTATTTATTCAATTTTTATTTTCCTCGTTTTCTTTTTTCTCTTTTTTATTGCTTGCTTTCTCTTTTTTTGTAAATAGCTTAATAAATACATTAAACTTAAATTAATTTAAAGGCGTTCAAAAATTTATAAGACTTTTGTCCTACTCTGTAAGCGATTTTGAAATAAATAAAATAAAAAAAAAAAAATGGAGTCAACGTAGATTTTCTTGCTAGTGTGCTAAGCGGAGTTCTTATAGTTTTAGAGCCAAAGATGCATCTATCTCCAATCCGTTTATCCGCTTCCTCGTTACAAGAGATGTCCTTATGCCCGGTACCCAGCATAGGGTTGATATCTCGTCTACGTGTTTTCTGTACTGCTACACCTCCCTTGAATTGACTACTGCTGACTCCATATTTTTTATAGCCGCTTGGCTATCAAAGAATATGGTGGTCTTTTTGCCGGCTTGTTTTCTCCGCAGCTGTCTCTGCCTGAAATACGCTGCATTCGCCTCTGATTTTTAACGATTCACCCAAGAACAGAGTCTGGCAGAAGATATGTACTCCTGTACGCACGTCCATTTTGGATCCGTCGGTATAAACAGCTATCTCCCCTTCTGCCGTACCCGATTTCTTGGCCTGTTCGCTTCTTTCGGGGATTCTGCTAGTGAATCTCCATTTGAAGACGAAGGTGGGTAGTAAATAGTAAGTAGCTTGTGGCATCCACCCTGTACGTAGGGGGAAAAAAAGTAATTATATCCATATCGCACAGAAAGCCCCACATAAATATCGGCATGACACGGCTTCCGAACGCGGTGACGGTAAACTCGCACTGCACAAATGAAAAAGGGCACTTAAACTGAATCAAGTTGTACTGGGAGGCATAGTGGAGTATAAGCAAGTCGTGCACGATTTGCTTAAAATACGATGCAACGTCACGCTAACGTTCTCCAGCCGCCCGGTTTACCACACTAAGGAATAGAACTTCACGTTCAATTACGAGGACATTACCACGAGGCATGTGTGTTCAATTGTGTCCATGGTGGGGATTGACCAGTCCATGTAGCGGCCAATAAAAAGGCTGCAAAGAAAAAAGGCAAGGAAGCCGGGTGCAAAAAATACTTATCAGAGGATTGGACTCGTAGACGTCGATCACCGACGACATGATATCCTTTTGGCTAGAGTTGTCTTGCACATGATAAATCCAAAATTGGTGCCGACGGTAGTGTTGACGTCTGCGAGATTTTAAGATTTTGTAGTTGGCAAAGCGGACGAGGTTCAGTGTCATCTGCATTATATTGGAAGAGATTGGAAAGCGAAGTACCATAGAGATTGTGGCGGGGTTGATGTCCTGGCTGCTGGGGTGCGCTGGTGTGGGTGGTGGTTTTAAGATGATGATTGATGACAATCGTCATAATTAAAACAATAAAGAAACAAATGTAAGACAGTGACCGTCATAAGGGTGTAGCAAAAACTACCGAAATCGAACTAGAGTACCGGACAGTCGAATGGTGGGGTGACGAACAGCTTACGGTTTGAATTTGTGGAGGTAATAGAACCCTAGTCATCACTTTATTTCAAATCGTAAACCGAAAAAGTCGGTACCTCCTCGATATTCAAAGTCGATGTGTTTTTTTTTAAATCCTTACGAATTGAGGCAGTTTTTTAAAGAACACCAATTCCAAAAGGAGACACCTGGATGCATTGTAGATATCTTAAAGGGGTGAGTGACTAGGGTAGTTTTTGTTTTGTGCGCATATAACTTAACAGCGCGTCCTTATTAGGAACCAGCACTGGGCGGCCAGACTTCCTAGAGAGAGGTGGCCACCATGCGGCGAATTTTGAAGGATTTCCGTATAAAGTGCAATCGACTCAAAAAATATATCAGAGTATTTCGCTTGGAATAGTCGCTCGAACAGTTGACACTGAACCTGATTTTTGAAAGCAAATTTTGATTACCGACGAGTCCCATTTCACACTCTCTGGAATGAAGGATTCATGACACACCATCGCATGACCAAAAAGTGACTGTTTGGGCCGGCGCATTGGTGCCAAAACCATCAGCCATTTTTCTTCAGAATATAGGCGAAGCAGTCGATGGGTATCGATATCGGTGGACGTTGACTCATTATGTCTGCCCACAAATGTGTGAAACAGGTCTGGACGATTACTGGTTTCAACAAGGAGGTGTTCTATGCCACACTGCAAATCAAACAATGCAGTTTCTTCAACGAAAGGTCTCTGGACGTGTGCTGTCTTAAAAGGAAGAGATTGACTGGCCATCCAGATATTGAACCCTGCGGGCTTCTTTTTGTGGTGTTATTTGAAAAGCAAGTCTACGCCAGCAAGCCTCAGACCATTGACGAGCTCAATGAGTTGCTGATCGTCTCTTGTCGAGGACGCACGCGCTTATTTTTTTGCCCGTCATCGCCAATAGTTATCGCGAGCATATGGTTCGCGAAAAAAAATCGAAAAAACAACACGCAGTGTCGGTGTCAGTGCTTACACAAAAAAAAAAGCCACAGCGTCGGGTATTCCATCGTGTCCCATCCCACTCCATCACTGTTGTTTTTGCTTGGCTATTGCAAGTGCCGTACGATTTTCGTGTGTGTACTTGCAATGGTTGAGTAAAGATAGCATCAGGCGGATAGCGCTCCGTGTGGTGTTGATTTTGTTGATAGACCAAAGCAAATTGCCGTACGGGCATAACACCTGCAGTAATTTGTTTTGGAAAGTCAACGTGCGTCTTCACTTCACGGCTCTGCTTAGGTTGTTAGCGTCAGAGTTTGTGTTTTTTTATGTTTGTGATTTATAATGTGTAGAAATTTTGTAGTGGATGTGAGCAACATCCGTGGGTTGAGGATTTTTTTTCATTATACGCCCATGTCTCTCTCAATAAACCAGCTGTTTTGGCACTAAGTGAAACACAGGTTAGCGTCGGCTCCGATTTAATGGAGTTTAGTCTACCTGGTTACAACTTAGTGCCATTATTCTTCCCCCATCGCGGTCTCGCCGTTTATATACGTAGTGACGTAGCCTATCAACTTCAGCCTCAATATGGCCAATGTTCCAATCCAGAATTTAATTTCATTTGGCTAAAATTCCATGTCCGTAGGCAATTAATCCACTACTGTTTTATTTACAAAAGCCCAAATTTGGACAGACATTCAACTTATAATGAGTTAGATGCCCTGTCTGATTCCATCACAAGAATTGTGACCCTTCACCCTCGTACTGAAGTCGTTATTGCGGGTGATTTCAATATACACAATTCAAGTTGGCTTCGACATTCTGGCCAGACAACACCCGAAGGAAGGTACGTCGAGATCTTTGCTCAGGTAAATAACCTGACTCAGCTTGTAAATGAGCCGACACGAATACCGGACATTAGCAGTCAAACTGCCAATACACTGGACTTGTTTCTTACCTCTCACCCCGTAAAATACGACTTAAACGTATTATCGCCTCTAGGTTCGTCAGACCATTGTATCATGTCAGCTCAATTCTCGTACTCCAACCACATTGTTAAAGAACAAACTCCCAAAATAACCGTATGGCAATACTAGAAAGCCAGTTGGGAAAAACTTAACGGTTTCTTCAAGAGTTTTAACTGGTCGCTGTGCTTCCTCGACAGTGACGTGGATGCTGCTGCTGATATGGTATCAAACATAATTCACCTGGGTATGAAGTCTTACATCCCTAACAGGATAAAAAGTATCAAACCCAAGGTAAACGCGTGGTATGACTCGAGCTGCAAAGAGGCTATCAGGTTAAAAGAGGCAAGCTTTCGGTCATTCAAAGCCAACCCATCTGAAATGACTGCAATGCCCACATTAATCGTGTCAAATTCTCATATGACCAAAAGTTTAGGCAAAAAATACTACAAAGTCCCACGGGTAGTAAAAACTTTTGGTCATTTGTTAAAAACATCAAGAATTCGGCCTCATCATCTATCCCGACACTCATTTACAATGACATTCCAGCTGTCAGTTCTATAGATAAGGCCACTCTGCTTGCTACTCACTTTGCAGTCAGCTCAACGCTCCCAGATTGTGCTTTCTCTCCCCCTGTACTCGAGCGCGTAGAATGCTCCATGGGACCAATCCACTTCCGCACTCGTACAGTGGCTAGAGTACTTCGAGATCTTGACATACACAAATCCGCTGGTCCAGATGGTATTTCCCCCATCGTTCTGAAGAGGTGTTCTTCCTCGATGGTAAAACCATTGCGTAAGCTTTTCCATCTGTCCTATTCTTCAGGACTCTTCCCGGGAAGATGGAAAACAGCGTTTGTCCAGCCTGCACCAAAAAATGCGAATCTTCTTCTCCCTCCTCCTACCGACCAATTGCACTTACGTCCCTTCTTTCTAAGGTCATGGAAACGCTGATAAACCGTCAGCTAATGAAATATCTTGAATCGCGAAAACTTCTTAATGATCGGCAGTATGGTTTTCGCAGCAACAGATCCACTGGTGATTTGATGACATATCTAACCGAAAAGTGGAACCAATCTCTTCATCAAGGTGGTGAAAGTAAGATTGTTGCGCTTGATATTTCAAAGGCATTTGACAGAGTTTGGCATCAAGCTCTCTTGTCGAAAATGCGTGCATTTGGAATCGATGATACTCGACGGACGGTTTCAAGTCTGCAACTCACCAAATAAATGCTGGTGTCCGCCAAGGCTCTGTTCTGTCCCCGACTCTCTTTCTCATTTTTATAAATGATCTCCTGTCTGTTACTTCTAATCCAATCCATTCCTTTGCTGATGACAGCACCCTCAGCTTCTCATATTCGTTTCTTGGTTCACGCCCCTCATCTTCGGGTGTGGAACTGGAATGGCAACGTATGTTAAGCTCATTAAATTCCGATCTTAACAGCATAACTCAGTGGGGTAAAACCAATAGAGTGGAATTTAATGCTTCCAAAACACAATGCTGTCTCCTGTCATTAAATTAAAACCCACACACACTGCCATTATCTATGAATGGCACTTGCATTGCCGAAACCGAAAGACTTTTCATTCTCGGTATGTGAGTCAATGACAACCTTCGTTGGAATGACCACATATTCGATGTCGCCAAGAACGCTGCGAAATGTCTAGGCTTCCTTAAGCGATGTAAGAAATATTTCACTCCTTCTGATCTGGCTACAATTTATAAGGCGTTTATTCGCCTTCGAAACTCGAGTACAACGCTCATATCTGATCTGGTGCACCAATAACTTATTTGGAGCTACTAAACAGGATCCAAAAACGCGCGATTAAACTCATAGGCGACCGAGACATCGCGAGATCGATTGACTCACTTAGTCATCGTAACAATGTCTCCTGCCTTTCGTTAGTTTATCGTTATTTCCACCATAAGTGCTCAAATGAAATAGTCAGTTGCATTCCACCCCTAGAACATTTCAACCGCAATACCCGCCATGCCAGGAATGCGCATCAGTTTACCCTTAAGCCTGTATTCGGACGTACAGTGAAATACAAGGAATCTTTCCTTAGCCGTACAACACGAATGTGGAATGCTCTTCCCCGCTCCGTTTTTCCTACACATTATGATTTACAAACATTTAAAACCAACGTGCATCGGTATCTCTCCCTATCTTCTAACCCTAATTTCCTTAACGCCCGTGTTGTGTAGCTAATACATTGTAAGGGTATCAAAAAATCCCTTTAGTGCGTGCCCATTATAAAAAAAAAAAAAAAAAATGCAAACATTCGTGTCGAAAATATCGCTATACCGCCTGCGATGGTCGAAAAAGTGATCGAAAACGCAGCAAAAAGGGCACACTTTGCTTTGGTCAATAGCGGCGGCCACTTGATTGATGTTGTGTTCAAAAACTGGTCCAAATAAATTGTAAATTGTAAAAAAATTAAATAAAAATACCTCGTATATGGAAATCGGTTTGTTTTTTAGGTTATTAAATATTCACATACCGACATTAAAGTTGGCGTACCCGTTACAAATTACACGTCTATAAAATTCATTATATGTATTGACCGAGTATCCCAAACCATTACATCAATCCTTACAAATTTTGTCGACCTTATCAGTCACGACTCACTTGAGTTCCAAACCACTTCAACGGACTTTCTGCAAATGGCATAATTGTGCCGGGTATTTTTTTTACCTTCAACTATACTCAACTTTGAATTGAGTTTGGCAAAAAATTACACAAAAATTAGACCATTAATTATTCCCAAGTGGATGTAGTCCCCTCCTGCAAAAAAACCCTCACTCAGGCAGATACAAAAATATTTACCAACTACTCCCCTCCACACACAGGACAATCAACTCTGCCTCCGTCATATCTGTAGATGTGCCAACTATCTTTGCAGGCAACACTCGGGGCATAGTAAAAAATAAGAAAAAAATTGTTCCTTCGTGCATTTGGATGACAGAATCAGAAGCCATAAGGCTCGGCTTGAAGAGTGTTGCATTTCGCCTGAGAGTACTCATCTTGCAAGTTGCATAATTTTAATGGATGTTTGAGCGTATTTGATTCCAGTTGATTCTATATTTTCCTATATTTTGTTTTCCTGTGCTTCGTTCCGTTTGTGACCACGCACAGGCGGGAGCGGGTGGTCGGCCGGAAGACGGTAGACCGTAGAGGTGGATAACGAGAGAAAATGACGATGACGACACGGCGACTCTTCGCTCTCCTAATATGATGTTCACGGTGCATTGTAGTTTAAATGAGGAATCATGGTATTGCGATATCAGGGAGTAGTATAGAAAGAGGTAGTTGCCTTTATATGCTATCAGTTACTGGATAGTAATGAGGTTGTTTCCTCTGCCTCGATTTGTGTGTGATATAATTTGTAAATGACGCTGTAATTTTGCGGTAAAAATGTATGCTTAAAACTGATTAAGTTACTAGGCTTGGACCGCTGTGTCAAGCTTGAGATACTTGATGCTAAAATAGACAGGGCCCTAACTACCACAAAGTTGCTGCTCTAGTGCAATTCTTTTCAACATGTATTTTCACATCTGAATGCTAGATTAGATTAGATTTTTGGAGGAAGGTGGTATACTGTATCCAGATCACTGCGCCCACTTGTGCGCCTATTGTGATGTCCTCCATTTATAGCTCGTCCATGATGCCGCAGTTTTTTTTGTAGAAAGGCGGCTAATTCTTTGGGAGAGGTGGCAGCTATGTCTGCTGCTTCAAGGTAGAATTTACCTAGGAAACGTTGACGCGTTTTGATTAAGCAGTTGCATTCACATAGCCGTGTTTCGGTGCTAGTGTATACCCAGCTCAGCATAATTTTACAAATAGAACGCCTAGATCGTATTCTATATTCATTTTTCATTTTTAATAATGTGTTCGCAGGGTTTGTACTTTAATAGAGTGCGATTTGGATTATTATTAAAGCAAGGATGCAAATCCAAACATATTTTTTGAAAGATTTTTCAACATCATAAAATCCTTTGTGTTTGACAGCAAGGAAAAGAACGGATGCTTATTTTTGCCATTTTTTTTTTATTTTCTTCGCATAATTTTCTTTGAAATGGGGATTTTTTTGTTTAATCGACGAACACATCCACTATCTCTGCATAACAATCGGAATATTTTTGCTCCCAACTTATTTACCGCCATCTAGTCGCTTCATGGCATCAACACTCTATGTCCACTTCGTCTCAGTCCTCGACTGCTGACCTCTTTATCTTCAGCACTCCTTTTTGTTACTGTTTACGTGTAAAATTATGCTGAGCTGGGTATACACTTAAGCCCAGTATCCTGCTCGCGCTATAATTTAGCAGCAGTAATTCTCTCCACAGCGCAGATAAATGGCTGCTAAATTTGTGACACAGGAAATAGGTGGGAGAAAAACCATATGTTCTTGACAAATGTCAGTAAATATTTATATGTAAAATTTTTGATTAAAAGAAAAGGAAATATGAAAAAGTACAATGAATAACCAAAACATTGAAGATGTAATAATAAGCGGATTATTATGACAGTACTGGATGCTTAGTTAGAGGCGAGTGAAGAAAAACCGTCGCGGAATCCGCATTATGTAACTGCATACTTCCATCGGATGGAGGAAGACAAAGCAATGACGGGAAATGCACTAGAAATAAAATTAAAGATTTTGTAAACTCGCCTATTGGATCTATTCCATGGCAGCAGAAAGCTGCATTTTTTGAATAAAAAAACAATGTCTAAAATGTTTGGATCTATTTATTTTTTTAATTTCCGCAGCTCTACCAACGCCTGCTGGTGAAACGAAATGCTTAACTCCTGAACAACTTATTCTGGGAGCTGCTTCAATATCCTGTCTAAGTTGGCAAAAAGGCAAAAATTAGTTAGCACTGGCTGGGTGGTTAAATTCTCCTCTTTCCGGAGTTGCACCAGTTCTGTGGCACTTTGCGTCAGTACCGCAACGTTATCCAGCATTGGATCCCTAGGCTGCTTTCCTTTATCCTTAAATGAAACATACATTGTAGAAGTAAAAATAAGTCACATTTCGATTTCAGTAATACTTACATAAGTATAGCTGGACGATGGTGTATCGAAATTTGACGCAGGCGATTTGTTCCGTTCGTCAATCTTATCGCTTGAGAATGTGCTATATAATAATTGTATTGTATTGTATTGTATGTGCAGTGGGGTCATCAGTAGATGACAAGCACTTAGACCTATTGGTCCATTGTACTTCAGCATAGCTGCCGGCTCGCTGGTTATTGGCGATTAGTAAGATTCAGTGAGGGAGAACCTGCCAGTAGCCTTGGCAAAGCGAAGAATATTTGCAAGTTCAATTTCCCCCATCTCATCTTCGTTAACGAATTGTTTGCCTATAGTGGTGAGCCTGGTTCTGGCGAAAGCTGGACATTCACAGATGAAGTGAGATGCCGTTTCATCCGCCTCCATGCAGCACTCACATAGGCCCGAGCTCCTAATGTGAATGGTTTTGAGGTGCTCGTTAAGAGGACTGAAACCGGTGACGAAACCAATCAAGGATCTCAAGTCTTTCCTGTTTAGTCCAAGCAAAAACTTAGCTCTGCTGCTTTTTGGACCGTCCACTAGCTTCTTCGAATACCTGCATGAGACCAGGTCATTAGAGCTGTGTCAATCGTTCAAATTTAATGATCGAATCGTTCAAGTATTGGTTGAAAAAATGATTCGGTCATTTCAATCAATCATTCAATCAATCAATGACAGATGGGACATGGGAGTATTGTATTGCTCCATTCAATTTCAATACAATCAAAAACACCAATCATCATTCGTTCAATTTAGTTTCGATAGAGACAGATACATTCGAATTTCGAATGGATTGTAAGAGTGAATACACTCAATAACAACAAACTGCAACTGCAACAAATAATTAGGAAATGGAGATTATTGAACAGAAGCGATATTTTTGTAGAACAAATATGTGTTGGTAAAACGAAATAAGCCGAAATAAATAAAAATATTTTGATATATTAACACATTTATTGGTTCAGTAGATAAGAAATCAGTAATCAGTAATGCCCCTATTGTGTAAAACAGTTGAGTTGTCTCTTGGTTGTAATTCAAAATTCGGTATTGCCAAACACAACCTTAAGCGAAAAGTTGACTGTCAACAGACAACCAAGATGGCGGTGGTTGTCTGTGTGTATGCATATGCAACGCTTCACGATTGCAACTGAAAAAGGTTGTCTTGCTCTTGCATAATACGAAAAAATAGCTTGATTGTGTGAAAGTTGAGTTGTATTGAGCTGTGTTATACAATAGGGGCATAATAAAGAAATGAAGTAGTCAGAACATAACAAAAGTATTGACTCGATGAACGATTGACTTCGGGCATTGTGATTGCAATCACCAATACTTTATTGTGATCGGGTCAAAAAGATCGAATCAATCACGATTGACACAGCTCTACAGGTCATGCCAGTATTCGGAATGTTGTTGGCGTAGAGCCGAATCCATTTCACGTTTGTGGACGGATGATCAGCATCCTATTTATGGTTGTGGGCCAATGAAGGCTGTTGAAGAGCCCTTCCTGGCCAGAGCATCCGCTCTTTCATTACCCTCGATACCTGTGTGCCCAGGAACCCAGGCAAGTGATAACGAGTTACATCTTCCCAGACGGTTAAGCCTAACCATGGTTTCCTCAACTATTTTTGAGTTGAGAGAGCCAGCCGAACAGGCTTTGATAGCGGCTTGGCTATCTGAGCAGATGTATAAGGTTTTACCCTTAATCCTTCTCCTTAACAGGATATTGGCGGCAGTGGCAATCGCAAAGGTTTCTGCCTGAAAAACAGTTGTTTGTCTACCCAAGGCTGCAGATAGATTTATCCGACAGTCTCTAGAGTAGACCCCGGCTCCGGAGATACCGTCAATAAGTGAGCCATCAGTATAGACGATGACATCACCCGGCCTAAGCCATCACACCCCTCACTGTTCCATTCCTGCCGTTCAGGAAGGTTGACCTGAAAACGGCGCTCAAAGACTTGCTTCATGCACACAGTGTCAAGCGCTCCTCCCCGATGGCCAGGTAGGCTGTCATAGAGAGCTCTGTACCTAGCACCTCTGGCCCCATCGCCGATATTGACCTGCCGTCCAAGTACTTCACACATGCGGTATAGTGATTTTCTGGCCTCACTTTCAGCAAGGAACTGCAAGGGAGGTAAACAGAGCAACACTTCCATAGCAGCAGTGGGAGTTCCTCTCATCGCACCTGTAATGCATAAGCACGCAATGTGCTGTAGCTTCGACAGTTGACGTTTGAGGATGTGAGCTCTAGCCCACCATACAATCGCACCATACATAAGATATGGCCTAACAATGCACGTGTAAATGCAGTGAACCAGCCTGGGACTAAGTCCCCATGTTCTGCTGAACATCCTACGGCACTGCCAGAGAATGTTAGTTGCCTTCGAAATCCTAGCAACCAAATGTTCAGAAAAGTTAAGCTTTGGATCTAGAACAAAACCCAGATACTTAACCTTGCTTGATAGCTTTAGTTGAGTGCCCTGGAAGTAAGCCACCTCACTTGAGGTATTGCCCTTCTACTCGTGAACAGCATCATCTCAGTCTTCGCGGGGTTGACTGACAGAGCTTGCTCGCGGCACTAACTCCCAACACTATTGAACGCTGTTTCCATCCGCTCACAAAGAGTTGGTAAACTCCTGCCGCTGACAATAATGCACACATCGTCAGCGTACCCAATAACAGGGTGACCTTCCCCATCAAGTCTTCTCAGCAAGGAGTCGACCAACAGGTTCCACAATGTAGTGGAAAGTACACCGCCCTGCGCAAAGCCTTTGACAGCGCGCACAGTTCTGACACAGCCGCCAACAGCAGCTGTAACTTCTCTGCTCCTAAGCATTTCCAGGATCCATTCCACAGTTGTAGAATCGACGCCCTTCAGTGTTAAGGCAGACTCAATTCTGCAAAAGGTGGGATTGTCAAAGGCACCCTCAATATCCATGAAGACAGCAAGAGCATAGTTCTTGCGGTCGAGCGCCCTACGCACTCTGGCCGTCAGATCCATTAATGCCGTCTCAGTGGACTTGCCTTTTTGATAGGCGTGTTGGCTATCATGAATACCCAGCGAAGCTGGAATACTCTTAAGCCGTACGTCAATCAGTTTTTCAAGGCCCTTTAACAGAAATGATGAAAGGCTAATAGTCCTGAAGCTTTTGGGAAGATCATAGGCGGCCTTTCCCAGTTTGGGAATGAAAACCGCCCTAGCTCTTGTCCAGGCCAAAGGAATATGTCGCAGATCCACGCTAGCTCTGTAGATTCTAGTTAGCAGTGTGAGCAAAATCTCGATACCCTTTTGCAAGAGTATGGGGTATATGCCATCAGGTCCAGGAGCTTTGAAAGGAGAAAAAGACAGGATAATAGCTCTCGCCCTCTCTCTCGTAACAATGCTCGCCGCGACCCGCCACTGCTCAGTGGTAGTTCTGCCTTTGTTTGGCCACACGCAACTATCCACGGCTTTGCAGCCAGGAAAGTGGGTGTCCATTAGCAGTTGAAGTGCCTCCTCATTGGAGTTGGTCGAGATGCCATCAGGCTTCCGAAGGACGTCAAGCCTGGCTCCCGGATCAGCTGAGAGGATTCTCTGCAATCTCGAAACCGCGCTAACATCCTTCAGTTCTCCGCAGAACCTCTGCCAAGATACCTTCTTAGCGCTCTTAATTTGCCTCTTGTACTCCTTCTGCGCATCCGCATGAGAAGACCAATCGGCTGCCAGGTTAGACTTCCTGGCCCTGTTAAATAGCCTCCCCACTCTTTTCCTGAGAAGGGATAGCTTAGCGTTCCACCATCGGGTTGGTTTCGCACCGCCAACCTCCTTCTCCGAGCAAGCAGTATTAAAGGCCGTAATAATACCGCTGTGTAGCGTGTCGGTCGCCTTATCCAAGTCATCGCTACTAAGGATCCTGATAGGCAGGGAACCTATCTGACCCCGCAACTCCGTGGAATAG
Source organism: Portevinia maculata (assembly GCA_949715645.1). Classification (NCBI taxonomy): domain Eukaryota; kingdom Metazoa; phylum Arthropoda; class Insecta; order Diptera; family Syrphidae; genus Portevinia; species Portevinia maculata. The sequence goes on along the minus strand of OX454525.1, from coordinate 163,895,278 downwards.
ACGTCCCAGTCAGTGCGTCGCACATTCCTGATTTTGCTTCTGATCGGTCGATCTGCACTTAGCTTAAAAATAACATACCGATGATCAGATGCAGTTTCTTCCCTTGAAACCCTCCAGCTCGAAACGATGCCAGATGCAGCAGCGGTTACTACTGTCACATCAATAACTTGCCGCCTCAGCCGAGTGACAAAGGTTGGCTCATTACCAGTGTTCAGTATATCGAGCTGGCTGGCAGCAAAGAAGTTTAGTAGGGATTCACCCCTGCTATTTGAGTCAGTACTACCCCAAACGCGATGATGCGCGTTCGCGTCCATACCAACGATCAAATGCTTGTTACCTCGTCGGGCATGCTCGACAAGCCTTACCAGTTCCACCGTTGGAGGTGGGGCCAGTGAGTCAAATGGGAGGTACACTGAGGCTAAAATAATCTCAGTAACCAACCCTCCTCGCTTAAGTCACATTTTAATAGCCGTACAGTCTCGAGAACTAAACTCAGGCATAAGACTAGCATCTAAGCCCTTTGCTACAAAGATGCACGTGCGGGTATTAACAATCCCAGGCTTTACAAAAATTGCTCCTGGTACACCCGAGATGCCACTTACCGCCCCCTTATACAGATAAGGTTCCTGTATGAGGCACACCTCTGTATGCAGTTTTCCAAGACGACGACACAATGTAGGTGAAGCCGCCTTGGAATGTTGCAAGTTAATTTGAAAGACCTCCAGTGATGAGCTAGCCATAGAGCTAATTACCACTGGAAGTTCCAGCCTTCTCTCCCCTCTTTTCTGGCCTGAAGAACAGGCGACCAGTGAGGAAAAAAGGCCGGTAAGAGCACTTCCCAAGCATTTTCGCCGAATCGTCATCAACACCAAAAGTATACAGACGGCCATCCTTCATTTTGTTGAAGTGATAGACCCTCCACTTATCGGTGGATAGACCCGGGTTTTGACCCTTGAGAAGATCGATGATTTCCTTAGTCTCCAGATCAGTTTCTGGGACAAAGACCTTCATCTTGGTATATCCCACTAGCTCTGACGGGCGAAGACAGACAAGGTCACTCCCGTCAAGCTTAGGGAAAATCCGAGCAAGATCAGCTCTGACCCACGCATTCGTGGCTTCATCAGTACAGCAGAGGACAAAGCCTCCATTAGTCTTGATGATGCGCTCAAACGCCGGACTATTGCCTTCCTTGACTCGCCTCTTTACAGCGTCCTTCAAGGCCTTGTCCAGAATGCAGATGTTTTCCGCAGTATACTTCCTCAGGTGATAACCCGGGAAAACAACCGCCAATCGCAAACCAGACAGGGCCGAGTCCGTGTAGCTCTTCTTTGGTAGGGGGGGGTCCTGCATCATTGCTAGTGCAAGACCTCTTTGTGCCTTTGGATGCTGTACCAGCTACCTTAGGTGACCCCTTATAATAATGAATGAATTTATTAATTTTTTCGCTTTGACGATGCTGGGGTAAGAAATGACAAGCATTCGGAATACTCCCAGCTGACACTGCTTTCGTCATCCAGAATATGCTCGTCATCGACATTGTCGAAGTCATCCGCAGCGCTTCCCGACTTTGCCCTCTTCCTATTTGAGGTGTGATACCTCCGGCTGTCCTTCAGGGATTTCCACGTCGACCTGCACTCATCAACTGTGAATATTTGTAAATAAGAAAGATTAAAAAGATTTATAAGACAACTAAACGAAAAATGCAAACATAATCTTCAAATAAAATTATAATTTTGAAACTACTCGTACAGTAGATCCTAATGTGTCGAAGATAAGAACACATTATCCCTGGTATTGCCCCGATACTCGCGATAGTTTATTTATTTTGATTTCGAAAGTAAAAAGAGTAACTCATGCATTTGGTACTTCAAAATTTAAAAACGTAAGTTGAAACGAGTTTGGTACTACAAAATTTCAAAATAAAAAGATAAATGCAAAACAATGTACACCATTTCGTAGAGCACAGTGCGACTTATTCAGGGATACTAAATACTTAGTGATAGCATAGGGTAAACTAGCCTATTGTTGGCACTCCTCCAATGATTGGCATTTGAACTTTAAAACAGTGTTAAAACGCATTTCTTGAAAATGTTTGCATATAATTTTTTTCCATAATTCTGGCTTGAATATATATTTCTTAAATCTTGCAGCATCAGATTTATCTTTATGTTGGTACTATTGAAAATATGTATTAAGATATGTGTTAATACATTCCCGCCTTTTTTGCCAAAACAAAGTGTGTTAAAGTGGCTGTGAAATAGAAGTGTCTTTTTGTGTTCCTTGGTTAAGAAGTTGATTCTTTTAAGTGCTATTTTGTGTTAATAAGACATTAAATTAAAGGTTTGTTTCTTGAAATTAGTTAATATTATTGCATTTTAACCTACATTAATTGTGCCAACAATGGGAAAGAGAAATTAGGATCTTTCCTAATGTTAGCACTGTGCCAATCATTGGTAGTAGTGCCAATTACCCGGTTATCGGCACTGTGCCAATCATTGGGTTGCGCTAATAACTAGTATAAATTACACTGCCAATCTTAAACTTCCTGCTTTAACTGATTCTTAGATGCCAAAAGTTGGGAAAACACACAAATATTGAAAACAAATATGATGAAGGCTTTGTTCAAACGGCACCTAAAGCAATTAACGCGGGTATGCCAAAGAAAACAGCGTCTAAAACATTTGGTATTCCAAGGTCGACGCTACAATTTAGATTTAGCAAAACATTTTCAAAGGCTAGATCAGGTCCAAAAACAATTTTAACCGATGAAGAAGAGCAAGTAGTTGTAAAATGTATAAAAGAATGCGGTAGAAAGGGGTTTTCCCAAAGAAAATTTTGTCTGAAGATTAGCGTGCAACAGTTTTTGATTAAAACAATAAACCAAACCCATTTAAGGACAATTTCCCTGGAGAAAAATGGTACTCGGCCTTCATGAGAAGACATTCAGATGTAGCACTTCGGGTGTCCGACCATGTCAAGGTTGGTTTGCAAGAATAGAATCCTACCTGAAGGATGCTGGCTATTTTGAAATACTCCAAGATCCCAAAAGAATTTTTAATGGTGATGAGACAAACTTTTAATTGTGCCCCAAGAACGAAAAGGTCCTTGCCGAAAAGGGAAACAAAAATGTATACGAGACTGGTCACTGATCAGTTATGTTTACATTTTCTGCGGGTGGTGATTGTGCTCCTCCTATGATAATTTACCCGTACAAAAGGATACCAGTAGAGATTTTATCATCTGTTCCCAAGGAGTGGGGCATTAGTAAAACAGAAACTGGTTGGATGAAATCTGAAGTAGCTATTTTATGAATATATGTATTGCGAATGTATTGCACCCGCATTTAAAAAAACAAAGCTTGCAATTTGCTGTTATATTGTTTGTGGATGGTCACCAAAGTCATTTGAGTTATGAAAAAAATGATTTAAAAATCCTACAACGTCTCATTTGTAGTGATTCTGACGATTAAAAGGTAGGTACTAGTTGCTGTGTAATATATATACCTACTTACTTATTTACTTATTTTTATAGGTACCTAGGTATTTACAGTTTGTTATGCCTAAGAAGCTAAAAGATGCCAAAACGTATGTGTGCCAATAATTAGAATAACGAATGCCAATGAATGGAATGGAGTGCCAATAACTGATGAAAATTGACTTCCCTTTATTTTTTTTGTTTTATTGTTTATGTTTTAAAAGAAATGTTATTTATTCTTTATTTTTTATTATAAAACACCAATAGAAAGGTAAATAAAGTATTTCATAGGTGTTGGGATGTTTCATTTAGTTTTTATAGGGAAATAAAGCCGTACATTTGCTTAAGGTGCCAATCATTGGGTGGTTTACCCTATACGGTTTTCTAAAGGCAGGCACGATTAAATTTATCACTCGCGTTAAAACTTTCACGCATTTTATTTAATTAAAATGCGGACGAAAAAACAAACCAAATGCACGCGACGAGCAAAACACGGAACTATAAAACTTTTTCAGCACAAACTTCCTAACGAACTGTCAAAATTTGTCTCCGATTTAATGTACCAGGCAATTCTTTCGCGAGCTAAATAAGTGGAGACCTGTTATTCGCCGAGCAGACATTTTGTGTGGCCTATCTATGTGAAATTAAGAATTTAGCAGGCGAACAGGATACTGCTTTGCTAAATGCTTTCGCTAAATTTTATCTTTGTAGACATTTTTGTATGGGAGATAAATTTTAGCGCGAGCAGGATACTAGGCTTTTAGCACCGAAATACGGCTAATATATGTTCTGCTGTTTCTACCTCCTCGTTGCACAATCTGCAGGTGTTGTCTTGTGCTATACCCATAGTCATCAGGTGTTTTTTTGACACGGCAGTGCTCTGTGAGGAAGCCTGTGAATAGTCAAATCTGACTTCTACTTAGTTGTAAAAGTTGTTTCGATTTTTTGTGGGAACTATTTGGCATGAAGTTTTTAGCTTGCCTGTTTCCTTCGGTTTTCCTCCGGAAATGGAGCTTCTTTTCCTCAAGCCAGATTTTAACACAACTTTTTTTAGTGTTTATTGGTAGCCCGCAGAATGGCCTTGGCATCATAAATGGGGATGCGGATCCTGTTCTGGGTATTTCGTCTGCTTTTTCATTACCTTCGTATCCACTGTGTCCAGTCAATCAAATCAATTGAACTTTCTGTGTGGTGCCCAGTAGTTGTAGGAGTTGTTTAGATTCTCTCGAATGCATAGCTCTATCGCGTGAATTTCCGCCTGAAATACGGTGCTGCTTGTGTCCATAGTAGCGTATTTGCACGTTTGACTGCGAGGCCAGTATACTCCTGCTCCAACCCCTTCATTTGTTTTCGATCCGTCTGTGTACCATACATGTGAATCTTTGGCAAATGTAGGTTTATTCTGTTCCCAGTTTAGACGGTCTAGGAAGTTGTGTCGGAAGTTATATCTTGGTAGACATTTGTCTGTTAGGTGTATTCCAAGTAGTTCGTGTTCTCTGAGTTCCTGCAGGATTGCAGAGTGAGCTATGTTGGAATTGGATTCATCTTCTGTGATGAGCGTATATATGCATTTATCATCGCTTCTGTCATGAGTTCTAGGTGAAGTGGAATGATATTTAGTATAATTTCAAGTGCAGCTGTTGGTGCAGTTTTCATTGCACCACTTGCGCAGACACAGGCTAGTCCCTGTATTTTATTGACCTTAGCCTGTTCTGACCTCTGCGTTGCTTTGTACCACCAAACAGCGACTGTATACGTGAGGATAGGTTTTGTAATTGCCATGTACATCCATAGTGTCGTTTTGGGGTTAAGTCCTCAATTTTTACCAAGTAGGCTTTTGCTGGTCCATAATGAGGTCCTGGCCTTATCAATAGTTTTGGTAAGGTGATAGTTCCATGTAAGTTTTTCGTCTAGTGTGATTTCTAGATATTTAACTTCCGTTGAGGACTCTATTGTTTCACCGAAGAGTGTAGCATTTCTGAGTCTTCCTCGCCTTCTTCTCTTGGTGAATGCAACTATGGTGCTTTTCTGAGATTGACTTTAAGTCCAACTTTTGTGCACCATTCAGCAACCAGGTTCAGAGCCCTCTGGAGGCGATCCGAGATTTTGTCTTCGAATTTACCTCTGATTAGGATAGCTATGTCGTCTGTATATCCTTGGACATAGAAACCATCATTACTGAGAATGATCAGTAGGTGAGACTACTTCTCCCTGGGGGCATCCTTTCGTAGCTGTCACACCGAGTTTATTGTTGCCTAATGAGGTTTTTATTGTTTTATCCTCTAGCATACATTTTATCCATTTACATGTAGTGTTATCAACTCCCATGTTTTGGATACCTCTATATATCTGGGAGAATTCTGTATTATCAAATGCTCCTTCTATATCGAGGAAACAACCAATCGCTACCTCTTTGTCTCTGAGGGATTTCTCAACTCTCGTGGTGAGATTTTGCAAGGCGTGTGTGGTTGATTTTCCGGTTTGGTAGGCATATTGTTACTTGTAAAAGGATTTCGTTTGAAATGTCCCGTCTCTGATATGTCTATCAAGGATTTTTTCCATAGTTTTGAGAAAAAAATAAGTGAGGCTTATTGGTCTATATGACTTTGGTAGAGCAGACGGTCTGCGTCCTACCTTGGGTATATATTTGATAATAAACTCTTTCCATTTTTTTAGTATACATCCCCATGCGTAGCTAGCCCTGAATAGGTTGATAAGTACAGGTAGCAGTTGCGTGATGCCCTTTTGTAGAAAAGCTGGAAATATTCCACCTTCTCTAGGGGCTTGAAAGGGTTGAAAAGAGTTGATTGCCCAGACTATTTTACCTTCATAAAAGATTTCGTTTGACCTGTTCCAGTCCTCTCTGAGCGCAGTCTGGGAAATGTGTTTCGGCTAAGAGCTGGAGCTAACGTTCCTAACTGGCTCAAGATTTGCTTCTGTATCAGGGCTGCATGGTTGACCCTATGCTTCATCTTCGTTTGATATCAAAGTCAGTTTTACTACTTCCGAAGCTATCTTCTGACTCTGGCAACGCAATTAGTGATGGGTGAACTTTCTTTTGACCAAGACAAGCCAGGTGATAATAGTTCAACGGCAACTAGTGAACGAATCCGCAATATGAAAATTAATACGGTTACGATTCAATATCAAATGTTTTCCATTACCGAAAATTAGACCTCCCCACCATAAATTGGGTAAAAACGATGCTTGAAAGTCGCAAAATTACTGCTTCGTTAGGACAGACTTCAGTATCAGTATCAGCCATAAAAGGCTGTCCACAAGGAGGAGTTCTATCACCTCTCTTGTGGTCCTTGGTCATAGATGACCTACTTCAAAAGCTAAGTAATTTAGGCTACGACATGATAGGGTACGCCGATGACTTGCACCTCATTATTAGGGGTAAGGAGTCAAACGTAGTTACCTCACGTATGCAAAACGCACTTAATATAGTCCTAGACTGGTGCACCATGGAAAATCTCTCCATCAACCCCAGTAAAGCTATTATAGTTCCTTTTACAAAAAGAAGAAATTTGAACTTAGCTCAGATTTTACTGAATGGTACGACCATTGATTATTCCGACGAAGTCAAATATCTTGTAGTAACCCTAGGCAGAAGACTCCAGTTTAGTCTCCCACATTGAGAACAAAATAACAAAAGCAAACCCCTGTGCCCCCCCCCCCTGACTACGGCCTTGTTTCACAGGACCTGAACCTTTCTGATACACATCTAAATCTGCTACTAATTTAGCTATACAAAGCCGGGAACACACAAAATGTATCTATCACTGGGGAAACACTCCAGGTCTAAGACAGGCCAAACGAGCCATCCAGCTCTTTAAAAACAATGCCAGCAGGATCCTAGACCTACCATGATATTAAAAACCTAATATGCTATCTCACAGGTCCCCAGGTACGATACCACCTTAACAAAATGAATTTAGCCGACTCTTCAGATTGCAGGCTGTGCCTCGAGGACGACGAAACCACGGAGCACATATTGTGCGAATGCCCAGCCCTCTGCGGAATCAGAAAGAGGATCTTCTTCAAGTAACTCTTAAGTAATGAAGACTTGAAGAAATCCCCTGCTAGAAGCATTATTACCTTTTCCAGAAAAGTGGAAAACGCACTAGCCTACAAATTTCTCTGACCTATGGTACAATAGATCTATCCAGGTCAACGTACCCCTTTTTCTTCGCCTAGGCGGGTCAGGAGCTTTAAAAAAAGCTCTTTCACTTTGCAAACAAATTATTAAGACGCCAACCGTGGAGAGTCTATTGCATAACTCGTCTTCTTCTTTATAACACTTGCGCCTTTAATTTACAAACAAAAACAAACTAGGTCTACAGCATTTCCACGCAGTAATTTTCTGCGCCATTTGGCTAATTATGGATGCCGTAGCAGAGAGCAGCCTCTAAAGGTCCTCCTCACATGTGAGAAGCTTATCTCACATTAAGCCAGAAATTGTCAATAGTCGCATAAATCTTCCCCGCCGTTGGTATTCGTTGCTTCTCATTAATTCGCAAAACACGTTCAAAGCTCTTCATCCACTCTGCTGATGATCATTTCCTCAGAAGATCCTTTTCCATTTATGCATCTTGAAATGCCTGACCTGCCTTCACTTACAATATATTGCGCGCGGCCAAACAGAACATGCCAAAAACTGTCATTACGGTCTAAATTAATAGCCGGTGTAATTTTTCCGTGACGCCTCATCAGCATCACCTCTCCCGATTCTTATGTTCGTTGGCAGACATAAAAATAGAAAGGCACAAGCTGTGATGTGAACTGATGGCGCGACAATATCTGGCGCGCTGCACCTCGAAAAGAACCAACGAAATATTCGCGTTGTGTCACGCGAGTGAAGATCGTTCATAAAGCAACAATAAAAACTGTCAAACTCCCACCGATCGCGATGATGACTACGAAGCGACGATGACTACGAAATCGTCGACGACGATGACTACGACAACGACGCCACCACCGCCATCTTCATCATCGCTTATTTCTTCCTCGTATCGCCAATGAACCTGAACCTCATCTACACGCTAACAACGAAGCAGCAGCATCAGCTAAACTCCTCTGTCACTCTCGATTGCAGCAATCCATGCGGGTCGGTTCTAGTTAAGTCGCGCAGCTACTATAAATAGCCTTCACCTTGCTTTGAGGTCCCGTGGCATGCCAGAGTTCTTTTTGCTCGCCTTAATTCTGGAGTTTCCCTAATCAGCAGCGCGGCATCGCGCATCGCCTTGGATAGATGCCTAGTTGTGATGATGATGCGGATGGCCTTCTGTGGTTCTCTCTCTGCTGCGAATACAGTAGTCGCGGCAAACGTTCGCAAAAGAATCTTTCAGAACCATCGATATTGTACGTCGCGTCGCGTAGGTTACTCTTGTCACAATTGTCGTGCACACCCAAAATGGGGATGAAAAGCGAAACTTCATGGTAAGGATGCACGACTGAGGAACTGTGCGCAAGTGGTTGCGGAATGTAAACATTTTTTATGGAGTGTCTAGCACTCTGCCACTGTGCCGTGCCGCATAATGTACAGACAAAAGTCGGCGCTAAAGTAAACACAGGATCGTATCGGACCCCAAAGTCAGAAAAACGACATAGTATAGCTGGATCAAAAGGATTCGTAAATATCATGCCTTTTACTTTCCGTGTGAAGAAGGTGAAAACGGAAAACGTGGTCGCGATAGTTGCCCTGAAAATTAGCACATGTGCGGGCAATATTTCTGTATGCATGCAAGAACTGCATGCACAGAGCACAGCACAAATCATATCGTTGGGAATAGATAAAGTGTCGTGTCGTTGTCCCGCATGTGGACAAAGGCAACATTCACATCCAGACAATAACGGCCCGGTTTATCTACTTCGCTCTCCTCAAACGAGACACTGTTTTTGCTAGTTTGTGTCTTCGCTGACAACATGCAATGTCGTGACATAAGGATGATTAGCTTAGCTATGAAGATCACCGAGCAGGACACCTGATAATTATGAAAAATATGCAAGAATCGCAAGTAGAAGATACTTTTTTTGTTTTCTTTTTTGCTGGCAAATTGGATAAATTGTAGTCACAAAGGCTCGTTGAGTTTAAGATTATTATAGGTTCGTATCTCGGAGTGAATAATTGTTAAGTACCTAGGAAGGGTGACGGAATAAAACCTCGTAAGGAATGAATGAAAATCGAAAATTTCAATGTGTGGCTATAGTATCGCATATGCTCTTTTCGATCGCAGTATTTATTTATCGACGAAATTCGGTTATGTGATGAGTGATTAAAGCAAGGTTCGCAGAACGATAAAATAGGATTCGTTCTCTCATGAAGAATTCGCAAAGGAATTTGATTTCTGATTCGATCGCGAACCTTATTTTTCGGTTCGTTTAAAAATAAATCGTTTTCACGATCGAATCAAATCTGTTGCGATATGTAAAATATACTTCGTTCGCGAATTTATCACGTGCGAACTATTGGAGATCCGTTCGCGAATGGTTATCATAAGAAAAAAAAGTCATTTTACATGAAAATTATATTATTATTGGCGGGTGGCAACAGTGCAGTAGTAGTGTATTCGCTTACTGAATGGAAGGTCGTGCGTTCGTTAAGCATCTTAGACAGCACCCTTGGAGATAAACCCTACAACTGCACCCTATCCTATCTCTCCTATGAAATACGATGTAGTGTGATGCAATGCCAGCACACAGAATACGAGAAAACATTATGTAACATTGTATCGCTCCACATACCCGGGAGGTGTCACATGGCATTCAATCGGTATCGACAGTGATTCATGCTACGAAGAGGTTCGCGTAAGTTCATGTGTTTGCTATTGTTTACATTTTCATCCATTGCACCCACCACGTATTATATGGGTCAACTGGATCAGATTCATATGTTGTATAGTAAGTTATGAATCGAACATTGAAATGATTGTTGCTTAGAATAGCATAATTTAGCATTAAGAATTGTTGTATAAATAGACCGGATTTTCGGTAATAAAATCAGTCTTGAACACACGTCTTGACTCTTGGTATTATTTTGGCAGTAAATTGCCTTCATTTCAGCGAGCTGCGCTTTATACAGCAGGAAAGAGCGGGCCGCGCTTTATACGGCTTAGGGCGGTAGGCTCCATGGTGAAGTAGCACCAAGCAAAATAACCGAAGAACACCACAACGATATTGCCAGGTGCTTGCTGTTAAACACAAATGCTTACGCTGTGTTCCAAGCACTATAAATGTACTGTAACAACAGCAAAATTCCCTTTAGCGTAAGCAATTTATAAAAAAAAACACATTTTAACATTGAAAGAACATAAGTGAAAAGTATTTTTATGACATATTAAGATTTTGGAATATATTTGCATTCAGTTTAACTAACAAAACATTATTTATTGTTTCTTTGGATAATTTATTTCTGTTTTTATCAAAAAAACTGGTAGGGCGTGAAAAGGCAGCTCAACAGATTCTTGAGTTGATGGCACTGCCAGCACTACTTGTGCAAGTTTTCCGAGAAGAACCTCTTTGCTGCTCAATGTTTTCCAATGCTCAATTTTCTCTCACAAAGTAAGCAAGTTGATTCGTCAGCTTCTTCATTATAACAAACACATTAATTCAACTCAAATGTATTTATTTTCCCTATTTCAACCAAAATAATAACTATTGAAAATATAAATCGCGAATCGAGAATGATTTCTTTTATGGATCTTTACGGACCCTTATCGCGAGCGAACCATATTCTACGTGAATTTCTTTTTTCCGATCTCTCACGAACGAGAGATACAGAAGAAAGGATACAGTTCGTTCGTGAGAGAACTATACATTTTTAAAGATCGAAAATGTTATCGTTCGCGAACTTTATTTTTTATGGTTCGTGAGAAGATCGATAAAGAACGATAAAGATCCTTATTTTATCTTAGATGGGAGCGGGTCGAAATTCTGCTTTCAAAATTCTGCTTTGGAAAATTCTGACTTTTAACACAAAAATTCTTCTCTACAAAATTCTGCTTTTTTTCTGTTCTGTCTTACAAAATTCTACCTTTTAAAATTCTGATAGGCAATATCTTAAACAAATAAATTCTGCTAATTCAGCTTTTTTTCCAATTTACGAATTTAAAGAAAACAAATATTTTTCAATTTTGTCAACAAACTACAATATATTTCGTATAAAGAATCTTAAACCAATAAAAAAATACTTTTACCTCGTCTTCTATAGCAAGTGAGTGGCTAGATAGAATGCTTTACACAGTTCTGCAAATAATAAAAAAAAGGTTTGGAAAAAAGCGCGCGCTTTTTAACATTTTCCAAACCTTTTTTTTATTATTTGCATAAAGCAGGATTCTGAAAAGCAGAATTATGAAAAAAAGATTTTTGAAAAGCAGGATTTTGAAAGCAGAATTTTGTAGAACAGAATTTTGAAAAAAGAATTTTACGAAACAAGTTTGGTAAGTGCGACCCAGGAGATATGAATATGTATTGTATAGATATGATATCAATACTACAATACTACTAGAGATCACCAGTGTCGTAAAAGGTCGAGCAAACAATAATCAATCAAGGAAGCATGCACGTGTCGAAATCGTGCAGGCCTAATAACTCCAAATGCAACAACTGCAGCATTTGATTGGGGTCCGTGATGAAGGGATCTGAAATCAGAAAACCTGCCGATGTCGATTGAGGTCGAACCGGCGAACCCCACAAGCGGACCAGTAGGGATACATTAAAGTGGAAGGGTTATGAACCCCTAATCCTGGTCATAACCACACCGGAAAGGAAGAACAAGATCAATACGATGATTAAAAATAATAAAAATTAGGAGAAAAGGGATGAATGTTTATAATAGAAAATATGCATGCTCTGTTTTCAGCGGGTCTGCTAGTAATAATATAAAAGTGTAGAGCGGACGTCTCTTCTTTTTTCTAAATCTCCAAAGAAAAAAATTTCGTCGTGTGTTCTTTTAAATTTTTTTTTTATTCCAAACACGGAAAATTATTCGAAGTTTTTAATGATACAGAAAAGAGAATGAAGAAGAACCAGGAATCGCCTAGCTCGTTCTACACTATTTTCTTTAAATGATTACTAGATGAAAAGAACCCTCCTGGGAATGGCCTCTGAACTGAACTAAATAAGCTGACTTCTGTGGTGCCTTTTATACTTTTTTTTATATTAATACTAGCTGACCCGGCAAACCTTGTTTTGCCATATAAATTATTTCTAGTGATTATTTTGGTAGGGGAATGAAAAATAACTAACTTATTGTAAGTGTGTGAGGATGTGGTCTATGGCTGAAAGAGGAATGGAGCGCTGTGGACGATGACGGCCTATAAAAATAAAAAATAAAACAACTTTTATTTTTTTTAATTCATTGGTCTTTATTAACTTAACTAATATATACAATACATTAACCCATTTATTACCAAAGACATTTAAAACAATTTTTTTTTTAACATAACTTTATTAGTGTCGAAGGAATACAAAAATATTTTTTTTAGTTTTAAAAAAAAAATAGGAAGTGTGGTTTTTAAGCTGTACCCAAGCAGGTACAATGGAAAATATGGTTGCTAATTTTCCACATGAAATTTTTTAACACATTGTTTTTCGACACGCAGACCTATGTAGCAGAACTCACAAACCCATCTGACTCGCATGTGGCATACTCCGCATCTAAGAGACTTTTCAATTCTCTTCGGAAAATGGTGACCTTCAGATAAAGCAGCGCTTGCAGATATGGAGCGTTTTGATGTCGAAGGTTGGAGAACTGTATATCTTCTAAGATAATATCGAACAATATCCCTTTGAAGCGATAGAAGTCATCTTCGGAATCAGCTGCGACTTTATATAGTTTCCAAGCGTTCGCCAATGTAGAGCTTAGAATTGACGTAAAAACGTGTAATTCAACGGTACCCATACCATTATTATAGCCCGCAATAAAGTTCGGCTGCTGAATAAAAACTTTTCTTTTTTTTACTGATGACCACCGTTTGACATAATACATGGGCTGGATAGTATGTTCCCATAGTGACAATACAATTATCACTCCATGTCATGGTGACCACACCAGACAATTTTATTATTAATATGTCACGTTAATCTCTAACGTTTTAAATTTCATTTTTTGTTCTCAGCAAAGTCAGCACAATAAAAATTCTCACAATTCGTCGTTGCTGACTTTGCACCTGATACCTGTAATTTAAGTTGTACATATTTGTAGTATAAGCAATATTTTAGTATTTAAGGGAAAACAAATTCACAACGGTGACCTATGGAACTGCGTCAGCACCATACTTAGCCGTAAAGACCCTGCAACAGTTAGCTACCGATGAGCAACAAAAATATCATATAGCAGCCGAAATTGTAAATTGTTATCACCAGAGGGTTGATTTTGGCATGATGAAGATCTGTCAGAACATTCAGTAAGGAATTTTGCGATTCATTCGTAAAGGAACATTTAGAGTGTATTCATTTAGACTTCCCCCCACCAGCGGTAAGGAGTTTCAAATTAGCATTCTAAACTTTACATTTGGTCCTTCGATTCAAACGAATCAGTAAATGCGTTACCAAGGCTACTAACAGTGGTAAATTAATAACAAGTAAACAACAAAGTTACAAGCGTTGCCAGGGCACACACTGGTAGTGAAAAAAAATTGTGTTAATTCAATTCAGTGAAAATAAAGCATAAACATGGACGATCAAGTCGAAACTTTCATCGTTGTTGCAAGACAAAAGGCTCTAGCAGAAGAGCTAGAAAAAGCAACATCAAATTTTAAAAAGGGCAGCACAACTAGGAAGACTCAGCGCTACAAAGGCGAACGGCTGCAAAAAATTGAGGCAATTTGGCACGAATTTAACTTAAATCACGACAAGATAAAAGATAAAATCAAGCACGATACTCCATACATGGATAGAGATGTGTATGGAAGGGCAAAGACCATGTATAACGAACTAAAAACATTACTCGAAGGTATTCGACCTTCAGGAGAAGAGCAACCATCCGTCTCCTCCGACAGTTCTTTCCAGAATCAAAGGTTGAGGAAGCTAAACATCAAGATAGAAGCCTTAATCGGAAATATGGAAGATTTTGAAGAGACATTCAAGGAATATTTATCACAAATATGTGAATACCAACAGAAAATATTGTTGGATCAGTTTAAAACCATGACTGAATTACATGAGGATTTCATGTCGAATGCATCAGAGCAAGACATGAAATCGTCATACGTTATCGAAAAAAATACAACGACATTAAGAGAGACGTAAACCAATGCCTCCACAGAATGGCATCGGCATTAGGTACATCTAATGAAACAAAGGAAGCGGACCATTCAGGAACCAAGCTGCCAATATTTAAAGGAAATTATCTAGAATGGCGATCATTTGCTGATATATTTTCCACCATTATACATAACAAAACAAATTTGAGTCCAACAGAAAAGATGGAATATCTGAAAACTCATCTAGATGGTGAACCAATGACATTAATTCAGCATCTTACAATATCAAGTGCTAATTATACATGTGCCTGGGAGACATTGAAGGCACGATATGACAATGAAAGAAAGATTGTATCAATGAACTTGGGCAAGATGCTTAAGGCTGGTCATCAAGGAACCCAGTCATCAGCGAACTCCATTAAAGCAATCTTAGACGCAACAAAGCAGGGATTGTCAGCGATCAATAATATGGGTCTCAACACGAAATCCTGGGATCCGATAATTGTTCACCTAATAACTAGAGCGCTGGACCAAGAAAGCAGAACTCTCTTTGAGCAAGGTCTGGAACAACCAAACAAGATACCCTCGCTTCAAACGCTGTACGGGTTTCTAGAAAGAAGATATCAGGCTTTGGATGTACTAGCGGCCACAAGGCAAAGACATTTTAGGCCCGCAGATGATTCAAAACATTCAACGCGAAACTTTCATGTTTCAACCAAGCAACCCTGTGTATTTTGCCAGGGAGAACACAACATGTATTCCTGCCGCAAGTTCATGGGATGGAGTCCAAAGGAGCGCAATGACCAAGTAAGGATATCGAGACTATGTATAAATTGTTTGCGACATGAAAAACAAGTTCCCTGCATGAGTAAAAATAGATGCAAACACTGCAGTAAAAAACATCATTCCTTATTGCATTTGGAAAGGGTGAATGGATACCAACCAGAACAAACCCGAGCTGACGTACATATTCAATCGAATCATGGTCATCAAAGTCAAAACATCCTGCTTGCTACAGCAATTGTAAGGGCACGAGGTGCTTCTGAGCATGGCCAATGCACTGAGCTGCGAGCGCTTATTGATCAAGGGTCACAAGCCACTCTTATAACAGAAGCAGTTGCTCAAGCGTTGAGTCTGAGGAAGCAGAAGGTGAATGTAGTAGTAAGTGGACTGGGAGCCTCTGACGCAGGAATAGCCCGAAACAAGGTAGAGCTAACATTTCTCCCGAGATTCTCATCCAACTTTAAGATCAAAGTAGAAGCTCTTGTTTTGCCAAAACTAACGAGAACTTTACCAGACGAAGAAGCCAAAAACATGATGGATCACCATGAAGGTATTAAACTAGCAGATCCAACTTTCAATATTCCTGAAGGAATTGACCTTATCATAGGAGCAGACGTCTTTGGAGACATAATTCTTGACGGCTTGAAAAGAGGAATTCAAGGATCTCTTATAGCCCAGAATTCCAAACTAGGATGGCTTATTTCCGGTGGGACATCAACTCAAAGAAATGATAAAATCAAAATCAATGGTCTTGTCGTTCAAACATCATTAGATAAACAACTTGAAAGATTTTGGGAAATTGAAGAAGTTTGCCGTCAAAGCAACCAGAAGACAAGTGATCAAGAATGCGAAGATTTTTATCAGGAATCTCATTTTCGTGATGAAGAAGGCAGATACGTGGTCAAAATCCCGTTCAAAAAGGATCATGAACAATTGGGAGAATCCAAGAACAGAGCCTTAGCTAGGCTGCGACAGCTCGAAAAGAAGTTTAGCACCGACAAGGAATTAAGGGCTGAGTACATAAGGGTCATGAATGAGTTTCTACAACTAAAACATATGGTGGAAGTACCCAATGCGGACAGATTCAATAGCAGGTCTTACTACTTACCTCATCATGCAGTATTTAAACCTGATAGTACTACTACTAAATTACGTGTAGTATTTGATGGGTCCGCAAAAACAACAACTGGAGTAAGCCTAAATGAATTAATGATGGTGGTCCCCAGGCTTCAAGCCGACATTACAACGATTATAATGCGATGGAGAACTCACAAGTACGTCTTCACCGCAGATATCTAGAAAATGTACAGGCAGATAAGGGTCAATAGTGAACATCAAGACTATCAACGCATTCTGTGGCGAAATGAAACAAATCAACCAATAAGGGAGTACAAACTCACAACGGTGACCTATGGAACTGCGTCAGCACCATACTTAGCCGTAAAGACCCTGCAACAGTTAGCTACCGATGAGCAACAAAAATATCCTATAGCAGCCGAAATTGTAAAAAATGATTTCTACGTAGACGACGTGATGGCTGGATGGGATACAATTCGAGAATGTTAAGAAGCTCAAGGACAACTAACTAAGTTACTAAAGGAGGGTGGCTTTTACCTTAGAAAATGGGCAGCAAATCATTCTTCACTCTTAAATTCGATTTCAATTGCGAATAACCAACCTGAAGTTAAATTCGACAAGGAAGAGACAATTAAAACTTTGGGAATGCATGGGAGTCCGTTAGCTGACACATTCCAGTTCAAGGTACACGTCACAACATCACTAAAGGAGAAGAATGGATCCACCAAACGTGCCACGCTATCGGAGATATCACGTCTTTTCGATCCATTAGGATGGCTAACACCGGTAACCATCATTGACAAGGTGCTTATGCAGCGGATCTGGAAGGCAGAGATTGATTGGGATGAACCGCTAACAGATGAATTACAACATTGTTGGGATAAGTTCAGACAAGAACTCCCGCATGCTGAATCAATTAAAATTCCAAGATGGATCGTTGCCAACAAACAACAGACTGTCGAATTACATGGATTTTGTGATGCGTCTGAAGGCACTTATGCAGCTGTCGTATATGCAAGGACTACTACGCATAAAACAAAATATGTAACTACATTACTGACGTCCAAAATAAGGGTTGCACCCATTAAAAACAAGCTTACTACGCTTGATGCCAAACTCTGTCAAATGCCTTTGAAATATCAAGCGCGACAATCTTACTTTCACCACCTTGATGAAGAGATTGGTTCCACTTTTCGGTTAGATATGTCATCAAATCACCAGTATACCTGTTGCTGCGAAAACCATACTGCCGGTCATTAAGAAGTTTTCGAGATTCAAGATATTGCATTAGCTGACGGTTTATCAGCGTTTCCATGACCTTAGAAAGAAGGGACGTAAGTGCAATTGGTCGGTAGAAGGAGGGAGAAGAAGATTCGCCTTTTTTGGTACAGGCTGACAAACGCTGTTTTCCATCTTCCCGGGAAGAGTCCTGAAGAATAGGACAGATGGAAAAGCTTACGCAATGGTTTTGCCAGCGAAGAAGATCACCTCTTCAGAAGGATAATGGAGATACCATCTGGACCCTAGCTACTGTACGAGTGCGAAAGTGCAGTGTTGGAAGGATGATATCCGAAGTCATCTGAAGTTCGGCAGGTATTATGCCGTCAGGTCCCGCAGACTTGACGGGCTTGAAGCTTTGTAGCGCCCAAAGGAGCTTGTCCCTAGTAATCAGGCTTTGAGAATTTGTTACCTGCAAATACATAGGTGACCTATTTAGGTTGCTATGACCGGTTATGTTAGAGCTACCTGGGAAGTGTGTATCAAGTAGCAGATTGAGCGATTCCTCGCTAGATGTAGTCCACGAGCCATCTGCTTTCTTTAGGCAGCGGGGCATAGTTGGATTTGAAGCAAGGATCCTCTCGGTTAGTCATTAGAGATTTCAAACTGATGTTGACGCACGTTTCGGTCCTAATTTCTTATGCCAAAAACTGTCCGATCACCGCGATCAGTTTACCAATGAAATTTGTTAGATCCTGGTATAGTTGTTTGTGCCTTTATGTGCTCTAAGCTCTATCAGCTGAAGACTCGTTTCTCATATATTGTGGCTTAAGTTTTTAGGTGAAAATATGTGTTAGCATTCGTTGCCAAATATCGATTAAAATTGAAGATCGGTTTGCTTGGAGCTATTGAAAATTTTGCTGTCAATTGATCAGATCGCTTATTGCTCACGTCACGTATGCTATATAACTTTTGGATATATATAATTTGAAATAAGATTTATATAGATTGATCGCCGTACGGGATCAGTTTGGTTCTCGTTTTAAGGTGAGGATCAGCTCTTTTTATTTGAATAATTTTGCACACATCTCTCCATTGTTATACACATAAGAGGTGCTCAGCTGCCCTCATGGAAATACACCTTCTACACAACCCTTCACCAGGTATCGGCTTGAAGACGATCATGGGCATGACATGCATTACCTTCCCCGCCAAACTAACTTCACAAAGTCATGAAAATGAACTTCACCTTATAACAATGGCCTCTTACACTTTTGTTAAACATCGTGAAGAAGAGACTTTATAATGTCCACTCTGGATTCACACGAACTTCTCCACGGGTACTTAACTTAGTCTAGTCAGAAAACGTCTTTCACTTTGGCCTTATCACACTTCACGCGATTACTTTTCATCGTCGCACTACACTCCATCCATTGACAAACGATCATATTCATATCCATCGAAACGAATGGATTCTATGGACTGTCTAATTTTTACAAAAAAAACCAACCAAGTGAATCACCCAAAAGCGGGCCATGAAGAAGGCAATTTATGTTCAATGCCAGAGCACGACGACCATCTGTCAAATGGTGCTAATGCGATCGTTTGTTCCACCTTTTATCTTCTGCTGCTCTGTGCAAGACAGAGAGTCACGCAGGAACGTGCACTACCACTACCCTGAAGGCGGCCTGCCCAGCACCAGCACCAGCACCAGATCTACGCTGGCTGGATGCTCTCTTCGAAAGGAAGTCATTGCGCTAAATTGTGATGGAGTAAAGGCATTTGTATTGCAATTTATTAGAGCAACAGTCGCATCGCGTCGTTCCGATTCGATTTTTTGGATAGACTTTGCTACATATCAGTGCTGTGACTTCGTTGCGGTAAGCTCCTTAGCATTAGCATACACATGGGCGACTGGAATGGAACAAATGGCCAGTGGACAAGCCGGTGTACAACATGCGTGAGGAGATTATGCAAATTAATTGTTACAAGGCTGCCAATTTCTGGCTGTGGCATAGATCATGCAAGAGGATCGCCTGATGATCACATTCGTTCGAGGATTATCGACTGCTAGACTGGGGTGAGAGTCCTCTGCGATGCGATCAATCATGAGATTGTTGTGAGTGAGTGTGCCGCTCTATTGAATGACATCGCCAGGTGGCGGTCGAGTCAGTTTTCTTCATCCGATATAGAGATCTCCTCTTCATGGAACCGCTTTGGGTCACATTTGTTAGCGATCGCGATCGCGATGTCGACGACGGCAGACTGACAGCGCTAACGTTAAATATTTTTGAATTATGAAGTTGTTTGTGGCATCGCCGTTGATTGCTGGAAGACTGGCACACTTTACAGTACACTTACGGTCCAGCTTACGGCCGATCGGTTGATCGGTGTGAATATCATTTGACTGCATCTGTGCACGCTGGGCTCCAGAAGTGGTAATTTATGAAGTATGCAACGGATTTATGGCTCGTGGTGTTTTATTGTTTTCGCAGTTAGGTTAGGTTCGTTATCGAAATATTCCGATCGCTCCTGACCAGGTTATGAGTTTTGTGGCCTTAGTAGAATTCGAAAGGAGGAAACAACCAGCACCGGCACGGCATAACAGTATATTTTACTTTTCGGAGATTAGCGATTAATATTCTTTTTGGTGTGGCTTATATGAGGATGGAATGGAGTTGCCGCTCAGGTGAGAAAATTAAATGTCGTCGCGCAATAAATTGTACCGAATAATGGGCCTAAATAGAGTTTTGGCAGTTGTCATTGAAAGGAAAGCAAGAGCAAATGAGAAATATTTTTGACTTTCGATGTCTACTGGTCGAAGTTGTTTGTGTATTTAACTATATGTCAGTACAACGCTGCAGGAAAATTGTCTCTTGTTTTCTACAGCGTTATGTTTGCAATAGGCCATGACCATGACCAATGTTTATTCGTAACCAGCGGTTCGAGTGGATTGCGAGTAGTGTGGTTCGCAACTGCAACCAATTGCGTGAATGATTGAAAGCTATTCTCACTCCTTATCATTCCGCCAGTTCGAGCTATAAGTCGCCTGAAGTTTTTTGGTGTAACAAGAAGCAAGGTCCTTAGCTCCAGGACTCTTGACTTTTTTTTAAAGCGCAGTAGCGTCTTCAATTAAAGACTTGAAAGCTTTGTTATGTTGAGCAACCTTTATATTTTTAGACCGATGTACGCTACCGTTACTAAAACAAAAAATGCAAAGGTATCCAAGCTATTAGTAGGCTTTATCTTTGAACTTCCATTCTAGAATGTTTTTTTTTAACTTTATTCGTCAGACATCCATGCCATTATTCATTAGTTAGGTACTTGAACTCCAAACCAAACTCACTCTGTTCACATTATGTCTTCAATCCAACTGAACAAGTGCATGAAACATAAGAATTGGACCGTGGACGAGAATAGAATACGTATGAAGGAAAATCATTTTTGTAAAGTGCAACTTTGAGTAATAATTTAGCACGTGGAACAAAAGTCTCCACTTCAATTTTATACTGTTGTAGTGCTGTCGTTTGCAGTTTATGCTGCAGGTTTTGGTATCATAATTGAGGTATTTTTTTAAGAAGCTCAATAAATATAATAGCTTCAATAATGTTGGCTTTCAAATGAACCCAAGGTTGTGGATTGTCGGCATAGCTTTGTGCCTTGGAGTAGCCCCAAAGAAAATAATCTAAGGGTCTTAAATCACCTGACCGTGGCGGTAAAGTGAACTCACATCCAACATTTTCCACGGTGCAACGAAGCCTGCGCATAGTAAGGCTGAACAAAAGTTGAGCACCCACAACTAAACTCGAAATTTGATAATATTTTTTAAAAATTTCTAAACGACCGTCAAACGCTGCATGATGAAACTGTAATTAATACTGAGTATTTTGACGACTGGGAGTAATCCAAACCTATGAAAGGATAACTCAATTGAAAGAGCTATCACCCCTATTGAAAAACCGTTTAAAAGTAGATCCCAATGGCCGAGCTCACATATGACTACATAAAGTAGGTGCGTTTCTTTGTGAAATGTATCCACAGGAGTGCTCAAATTTACACGTTAAACAACAAGAATATTGTATCCCGAGCAATACTTTTGAAAAAACTTGTTGTGAAGTCGATAACAGCCACAGCAGGGCTGCTTTGGATACATGCTGCAAATACATACAATAAGCGTTCTTATGAGCAACCGTGGATACATTTCTCAAAGAATCGCGGCGAATATGAGTGCTCCCACGTGAGGAAGAGCTTAACTTCTATTCCTGTTTGGGTTGCATATAAAAATCTATCCATGTTCCTCTGTGATGTGTATGTAAAGAATTAAAAGAGGAACACAATTTTATGCACTATAACTTATTTTTTTTTTTGATTTTTCCACTGCAACGTGTCTTCTTTAAAGAAGTTTCGTGTAAGCACCATTTCACATCAAGATTGGCCCTGGCATTTCGATTTCGGGGCACGACATAACTTATATAACAAGACAGCGCAATGCGTTTGTTACTCCGGGACGATGACGTCAAAAACAACGCAACAAAATCCAACCCAACCTTTGTATATACACTTTATAGAATTATCACTTCGTGAATTCGACGACTACGCCACCATACGACGTAAATACTACTAACACAATTTCGAAAGATCCTATGTATTTGGCTTGTTGCTCTGGGCCGATGACATACATGATGGTGATTTTGGTGATTTTTTTTCTTAGGAGGCCTTTGATAAATAGATTTACTTTATTCTTAAATTCAAATTTCAAGCAAGGGAACAGTTACATGTTGATAAGAAGTCTTCAATAAGTGTTATATATAATACATGAACTATGCTACGAGTACACAACATGTCAAAAGATGCATCCTACATGCGGCACTGACGTCACATAAAATTGGCCGCAGGTTTGTCGCATGTTCGGAGCATGCAAAAATAGGAACATGCGCGACAAGCGAAGAAAGGATATTTTTTCAAAATATCCATAAAAATCGCGCTGTTTCTTGTATTAAACATTGTTTAGAGGTCCGTGGAACACCAAAACAGTTCCTTGAAGTCCGAAAAAAGAATATTTTTCCAAAATTCATGCGGCTTTTGCATGTCGTGTACTCGTAGCATAATGTCGTCTACAATAAGAAATTAAAATAACTTTTTTTAAATCTATGTATTTAATTTTCTTTTATTGTACCTATAGAAAATTACATTTTATTTTATATAACTAATGGTTTTTGATGAATATAGACTGTAAATGAACTCCAGAAAATTATGCATTGCGGGCTGAAGGGTTGAAGTCGGGATCGACTCAATTATTGTTTTAATGGACTGACTGCTTCAATTCAGTTAAATTCGTTGGTTTCGTTTTGTACACCTCTTGCTTGACATAACCCCACAAAAAAAAAGTCTGGTTCAGTCAGGTCAGGTGAGCTTGGGGGCCAGTGGAAAGTGGAGTTTCTGGATATTAATTTGTTTGGGAATTTTCGTCGGAGCTCCGCCATAACCGGTGTGGGTATATGTGCAGTTGCTCCATCTTACTGGAACTAAATGCTGTTGAAACGGATACTTCTTGGGCGCAGTTCTGGGTAAAAAAAACCTCCTTCAACATCTTTAAATAAGCATTAGGTTAGGTAAGGTTAGGTTAAGGTGGTTGTTAGCTTATAGCCAACACACTTAGACCAATGAGGTCCGTTGTGATACCACATGGATCGGGAGTTTCGACCACTGCTCGCTAAAACCATTTGGAGCTTCTAATGAAGCGCTAACATCTGTATTAGCTAAGCCACTGAGTTCATTAAGGATGAAGGCTAATAGATAGGGATTTTTTTTGTTTGAGAGTGCAGGACATGTACAGAAGAGATGAAGTGTAGTCTCCTCCTCCTCCTCATCCCTGCAGCTACTGCAGAAGTTATTTGAATAGACTCCAAGCCTTGATGCGTGCTTGCCTATTAGACATTGTCCTCTGATGACACCTATAGCAGAGTCAATGTGCAGTCGGTTAAGTGAGATCAATCTGAAAGAGCGTCGCAGATCCAGCTTTGGCCAGATATGCATAGTCGCTAGACACGTACACTGCCTGCCCACCTGAGGTTTGTACTCTCGACTGCGGATAGCTTGAACATAAGTTTACAAGTAGCGATAGGCACACCTAGAAAACCTTTATCAGGTAGAAGAGGTAATGCGGTTCCATTTTTGGCGAGTTCATCTGCCCTACAATTCCCTGGAATATCTCTGTGTCCCGGCACCCAAAAGAGGTGAATATTGAACTGCTCTGCCATCTCCTCAAGAGATGAACGGCAGTCTCTGGCTACGATGGAATTTAATAAGATAAGCATAAACCAGCAATTAATCAAGCTGCTTTCTTCTTCGGTCATTTCAATCATTTTGTTTTTTTTCAAAATTCCAGGCGAATAGGCAAATTCAGAGGGTTTAACTTGCTTGCAATTTGGACTTTGTACGGAAACAAATTTAAGTCATCAAGAATTATCCATTGTAATGACCGTCTGCTAACTCCAATTTGAGCCGATAAGTATGAGTCGAAACGCTTGGATTTGCCTGAATTGACGATGATACAGCCGCGATTATGTCTTGAACCCGAACATAGGGATCTCGATGGCACGGTCTTCGTGCGATTCGGCAAACATGTTTACCAGCCTCAAACAGCGAGGTCTTGCGACAGTCTGACACATCCAAGAATATCAATTGCCATGAGAAGCTTCTCAAATTTGCCGTTCGGAGGCGGCTTACTTTGCAAAGGCAAGGTCTAAAACCATGTCTACTTTTCTTTTCGGCAAGGTTATGATCAGGGGATCACAACCCTCCACATTTACTGCATTCCTCCTTGTATGTCTGCGGTATTCGCCGAGTTTACCTCAATGGACAACGGCAGGCCTCTCGGTTTCTCTCTTCTACGATTTCGACACGTGCATGCTCTCATTATTGATTATTGTTTGACCAAATATGAGCCGTTAATGCAAAATATTTATTTACACATTGGATCGTATTTCAGTGAAGAAGTAGGTTTTGTGTTAGCAAATTAAGCGAAGTTTTCCATTTCAAAATATTTTCATCCGCGGACTTGGACTTGTTTTTAACGAGACAATTTTGGACTTCATTATTTCTAATCGTCAAAAATAAATTGGAAAATGATCCGAAAATGTGATGCCTACACAAAATCTTGGAAAATGGGGCACCGGTCTCCTCTAATAAACATATAATCTTTAACATCGGGAAGCGATCGAATGTTCTGGGTATATCAACTTTGGCTATTCGCGATAAGGGTGTTTTGATTCGTTTAATTGTTTAAAACTAATGCAACTATCAATTATCACGCTCTTGGAACAGATTTTTTTTGAAATTTGTGTTTTACATTAAAAGTGATTTTTCGCAGTTTGCCATTCGTTCCCCCGTACGTGTCGGATCGCTTTCATTCGAGTCATCGCCCATCTGGGGAACATGTGCTAAGAGTCATAGGCTGCAAATTATGCAAAATAAAATTATAAAAATGATGCTTAATCTTCCCTGGCACTATTCTACTGAGGAATTCCATGAAGAGGCAAAAATTGAAAAAGTTGAAATTCGAATCTCAAAATTATATGATCGATATAAAGTTGTGTGCGCTAATAATAACTAACGTGTTGTGTTTAATTTGTATACATTACTGTGATATTTATATTATTTTGATGTTCATAGATTTTTTTTTGTTAATTGTTAATTTAATTGTTTATTTATTTATTTATCTTCTAATTTATCTATTTATTTCTTTATTTATTTATCTTCTTATTTATTTATTTATCTTTTTATTTATTTATTTATTTGCGTAACTTTTTATTTAATCGATTATGTAAACAACATCTTTATTTGTGATCACACGGACCCACGGGAAAAATTTAATTTATAATTAAATGAAGGTTTTTTCATGTAGCTTTTCCTTTTAAAACAATGTTGAATCTATATATAGGTATATCAGTGGCGAGGCGCCCATATAACTCGATTCACGCCCGGTTACCTTTTAAAATTCTACCTTTCAACAATGTTTCAATCCAACAAGCAACATGCATCTTAATGTGTGTATATAAACATACGATTTGTATGTTTCCTACACCTGCACTTGCAAGCAACAAATTCTACCAACCCACCACCTGCTATTCACCTGCTCTCATATCGTTCTACTGCTCTACGCACACAAATACTCACACCATTGCATGCCTATCTCCAACATCACATACTCCTCTCCATACCCCATAAGAAACACATACGCATAGCGATAGCAAAACAAAGCATAGTAACCCGGAAATTTTCGTGTTATGAAATATGTGGCTGGTTAGAACCATTGTATATACTCGTACATACATACCATTGTATATACACTATAAGGTTTATATACAATGTTAGAACAAATTGGCTTTCTTTCCTTGTTTTCCCCTTATCGTTCACCGCGTTTGACTCCTCTCTGTTTGATACACGCTTCCTTATGCAAAAATATAACCCGCTTTTCAGCGACTTATTTGGCAAGTTTTGTATGTAGCTGAGGTGAGTTCTGTTTGAAAAATTCAGTTGTGAAGCAGATTGCGATGTGTAACTTAAAGTAATATTGAGTGGAATTATTGTTGTGCAATATATAATTATTTAAAGTGATCGAAAACAGTGAAAAGTTTAAATTGTTTTGTTTTCAGTTAGATTCAGCAAAGGAGAAAATGGCATTATTAACAGTAAATTGTTGTTTAGTAGATTTGCTTTTGGAAGAAGAAAATTATTTTTGTAAGTTGAGTTTTCTTAAAAAAAAAAGATATAGAGATAGGACGCTCTACTCCTTCTATGAAAATAGATCATAAGCGCAAGGATAGTTTTGTTTCGCATTTCAACGCATCCATATATCAAAAATATACTTGGTTGGCTGATAGTTGTAAGCTCAATAAAATGTTTTGTTTTCCTTGCCTCCTTTTTTCTAATTCTCCTAGTGCTTGGAGTCGCACGGGCTACGCTGACATAAACAATTTAATTAATTCGGCAAATAAACATGTCAAGACGGAAAAACACATTCGTAGCTGTTTATCTTTGCACGAATTCGGTACTGATCGTATTGAAACCTCGTTAGGTAATTCCTTTGTAGCTCACAACAAAAAAGTTGATAGAAACCGTAAACTAATGGAACGTTTTATTTTTGGAACAGTGTTCAAGTGCACGTAATCCGGTTTTTTCGGATCTATCAAATGACATCCAAAACGATTTAATACAAAGTATAGCCGCAGTGATCAAATGCGAAATTAAAGTAGAAATAAGTGAAACGCGATTTGTGTCCATCATGATTGATGAAACACCAGACATGAGCCATAGGGAGCAACTTTGTGCCGTTTTGCGTTACTTATCGGAGGAAGGAGTAGAGGAAAGGTTTCTTGAGTTTTTGACGTGAGTGAGAGTCGAAATGCCGATGAGCTCTCAAAACACATTTTCAATATACTTGATGTATACGGTTGCAAGGAGAAATTAGTTGGGCAATCTTACGATGGGGCCGCGGTTATGTCAGGGGAAGTAGGTGGTGTTAAAAAAAAAGTCCTGGATGCTTGTCCAATGGCTTATTTTATTCCTTGCTACGCACATGTTTTAAATTTGGTGTTATCTCAATCACTGGAAAATATACCTGAATTGAAAGTTTTTTTTGGCAATATAAACACAATAGACGCTTCTTTAATAAATCAACTAAAGGTTCAAATATTTTAAAACAAATAGCAAACAGACGCATGCCGGGAGTATCGGAAACTCGCTGGCATTACCATTCCCGAATAGTTAACGTTATTTTTAACTGTAGATTAGATATTATTGAAACTTTTAAGCAAATATTACCATCCAAAAGAATGGGACACTGACGCACTTTCAATGGCCGAAAGTTTATTGCTTAAGTTAGAAGGGAAAGATTTTTGCTTTTTACTGCACGCGGTTTCCGAAATATTTGCTAAAACCGATGTATTGTTTAATTTAATACAAAATAAACAAACAGATGTTGAAGTTGCTAAGCGAGAAATCGAGTGTTTTGAGTCTTGGCTTTCTACTGAGTTTCTAAACAAATTTGATTTAATTTTTGAAAGTATAAATGATTGTGCTGAACCTCCACGGAAACGCGATTTAAAGACTCACTATAAGCGCCTTTTTGTAGAAATAAAGGACAATATTATATCTCAAATTAAGACACGATATAAATCTTTCACGGATTTAATTTTTTTGGATTTACTCAATAAATCAAAATACAGTCGTTTTGCTCAGTCAAGCCCAGATGATAAAATATCTTCGGTGATTAACTTTTTCCCTGGAATTTTCGATTTTACAGGTTTAAAAAATGAGCTGAAAGTTTTCTATACTACGTCTTCACTTCAACCACTTGACGTTTTATCCCTCTATAAACATTTAAGAAGTGAAATATTGTGTGAAACATTTCCCCAAATCTTAAAATTAAGTGGACTATTTTTAACACTACCAATGACTGTTGCTTCCGTGGAGAGATCTTTTTCCACTCTGAAAAGAGTTCATACATATTTGAGAAATTCTCAAAGAGAAGACAGGCTTTCTGATTTAGCTCTTTTATCCATAGAAAAGCGACTCCTTTTAAAAAATAAAAAGTAGGCCTAACTTTTATGAAAAAGTTCTTGCAGAATACGTGAAAAAAGCAGAAGAAATAAAAAAAAATATTTAACAAAACTTTTCACATTTTTTTCCAAATTCTACTGTTTTTGATTTTAAAAAATATTAATCATTAATATTTTCTCTTTTTAACTTTGTACAAAAACTATTTTTAAAATATTTTTATATATTATAGATATAAAATCTATACATTTTTGTAATTATTATGCGTGAAACTTTTTAATTTAAATTTTTATTTATGTACGAGTATTTATTTATTTAACAAACCGTGATTTATGAAGTTCGTTTTTTTTATTACTTACTATCAATTTTCTTTAAGGTACAGCATTTGCATCTGCCAAAAAGGTTTCTTTCGAAGCCACTTTTATTATACTTTAGGTTCATTGTAAATTTAAGCTTAAATGACTTGAAGTATAAAAAATTGGCTTGAATTGCTTTACTTCAGAAAGCGTTTGCAGGTGCATATTTTTTCCGACTTACCGTTTAACATTTTCCACGCCACGTCACTGAGGTATATGATAATATTATTGTATAAATATTATAAGTTTTTCAGTAGTAAGATAGAAAATACCATTTCTCTGTAAATTGTGCAATCTAGAACTACGAAAAAATTTAATATAAATTCAGCTACAATAAAAGTTAAAAGAAAAAAAAATCGAGTCAAATATGTACCTACATATAACTTTGCACACTTGTTTGGTCTGCAAGTTGCAACGCGAGGATTGCAACGGTAGAATTTCGTTTGCCCTATTAATTTCGACAAATCGTCTTAAAACAATTTTGTACATACGACAGCACTGCATCCAATCCAACCGTAGTTTATGTTTAACATTCACGACGTCACACACACAGCCACAAATGCCAGTCACTACAAAGCATCTATGCTATGCATGCAGGTTACAATAATTGCAATGATGACGG
This sequence comes from Portevinia maculata, assembly GCA_949715645.1. NCBI lineage: Eukaryota > Metazoa > Arthropoda > Insecta > Diptera > Syrphidae > Portevinia > Portevinia maculata. The sequence continues at coordinate 163,865,981 of OX454525.1, read as the reverse complement.
CTGCTAAAAGTCTCCACTTTTGTGCAACACTCAGCTCCCCATAAATTCTATAAGCCCACTGCAACTGATGCACTCGCATCGCATGCATGTGTTGGTGGTTGGTTTTGCTATGATAAGAACTCATCGCACAATGGAAAGCGAAGCAAAACCAAAAAAGAGACTAGCAAACGGCGGATAAAGAAAAAAGAAACAACACAAAAAAAGCAAACACCGGCTTTATTGTTTGCAGTTGTTCTCGCGGCCGTTGTAGTATGTATTCGTAAAATTTGTCGGTCGTTCTCGTTTGTTGCTCCGTTCAGTGTGTGTTGGAATCTGTGGTTCGACTTCGAACTGTCTGCCGTTTGTATGAAGACAAAGTTTGCTTGACTGACTCGATCGTAGATAATCGTCATTTTCGTAGTCGTACTTGTACTCTACAACTTTAGGCCTCCTCTTGGATTGCGTTATGAATTTATGTTGCCGCAGTCTTTCAGTTGCTTTTGAACGGATTTGTTGATGAAAAATCGCGCAACTTCGCGAAACGTGTATGCGGATTGTTCTGTGCCGAGCGTTGGGTTTTTTTTTTCTGTTCTCTGTTTTTATTTTTTGTCGGTTATTTTGTTGTAGATTCGAATTGAATTTCCTTATTGGAAGTGCTGCGCAAAGTGAGTTTTGTATGCTGTTCTGAGAGCTGTGCAGCAGTTCCTTGTGCGTTTTGTCGTTGTCACGGTGATCTTGGAGTTTGTTTTGTGCGCGGTCTTTATGGTAGATCGAAAAATTCTTGGTGCTTGCCGGTTTGGGGCTTCCAAGATAGATTTTGTATCTATTTTAGATACAAATTGTGAAGTTCAAGGTCTGTTGCCCAAAAATGCATAATTTACCTGCTTCAAAGTATGTAATGTGAAGAATAAATGTGTAGTGTCAAAAAAAGTGAAACGAAACAGTGATCCCCGACACTATCAAGATCGTGTCTCGATCGTGTGTTACGTCATAATACCCATTTCGGATATCTATATCTAACCAGCAACAGTCAGTCGGACTGCCACTGCCAGCAGCAAAGAGACAAAGGATTAAGTCACTGAATGGATATTATAATATAATCTAATGGATACATCGATTGCGTTCTTTGTGTATCTTTTTCTCTTCTGCTGTTGATTGTGTGTATTTTTGTTCTTTTTCGCGTTCGATTGAAGTTCATTTCACGCTAATTATTGACCCCATGCAGACAGTGACAGACGGACTACTACAAATTGTTTTGTTAGCCTCCTTTTTGGGGTCTCTTGATTGGAAACCTACTGATGTGGGACAGAGTCGCCGCGATTGAATTTGTGTGATTGAAATAAACACAATTCTCCTGAGTAAAGAGGTTTCGCTTTCTTTTTTGCACAGAATAATGGATAATTTTTGAATGAATTGTGGTTCCAGAGTTTATTGATTGTTTTGAGGGAACCTGTGGAGCTATAAGTCAATCTTCTTTATTGTTTTTTGAGGATGATTAGAGCGATTTAACTTCTTTGTGTAGTTCTTGATGGTTTTCATTGTAACCTAAGAAAATAAATGTGTAGGTGTACCTATGTATACCGACATTATTTGTGGGTTTCTTTTTTTTCTTTATTTCGCTAATTCTTAAAACTCGCAAAACCACAAAACAAAGCGCGCTGTTATTAGATAAGATAAGATTTTACGAGGTTGAAACTTGTTTTGGAGTTGATATGTTTGGTTCGAAGGACTTTAACCTTTTGCTGATTGAAAGTGATTGTTTGCTATTTTCTTTTTGTTTTCATTCTATGAAATTCTATTTAAACCAGCGACTTGGCACAAATTGGTAAATGATTCATTTACAACTCCAGGTAAAACTACCAACATTTGCGAAAAACTTGTGACGAGTTCTGCAAAAAAGGCATAGGTGTGCCTGTCAGAAGTTTGACAGCAAACTTTTCAGCAGGGCCATGCCCAAAAGTGGTGCCTTAACTCATAACTCGAGACGGATGCCGTTGTACCTAACTATTGTTTGTATTGAAGTACTCTACACATCCTGATAGGTCGCGTTAGTGTGCCATCAAAAAAAAGGCACCAGTTGCTCATACAGTCCCTGGGAAAATTATTTACACATTGCTTTGCTCGCACTTTAACCAACCTATAAAGCTGGAGAACTTTTGAAATAAGAACAAATTGTTTATTAACTTTTCTCATTTTTAATGTTTGCAGTTTTATTCAAACAGTACACAAAAAAACATTATCAAATTCCAACAAGTAACTGTTAAAATCATACAAAATTAAGTGGCACAATTATTTACACATCCATCGAACACAGGCAAAATTATTTACACAAACCCAGTTTCTTTCGTTTTCACTGCATCTGGAAGCGAAACAGAAAAATATTTTTTAAGTTTGAAGTTAACGGTTATTTAAAGTAACATTAGTAGGTTGTGTTTCCTCCTTTTGCCGCAATAACTTCTACAAGGCGTCTGGGCATTGAGTCTATTAAGCCTTGAAGTGACTCTACTGGAATGGTCCTCTTAGCCGTTATAAAGTCCTTCTACGAGTAAGTTTTATCTGAAGTTCTGTCAATGTTTTCAGGAATTTTTGATTTTACTATATGTCAAAGATTTTCTATAACATTAAGGTCAGGACTTTGCGGGGGCCATTTTAAAACTTCTTGACGCACTTCTGCCAAATACTTTTTAATGTTCCAGGCTATGTGTATCGGAGCATTGTCATGTTGATGGATAAAATCGCTCCCGATATATCTTGAACCAGCAACCAGTGCAACATCATTTAAAATGTTCAAATAATGTGACTGTTTCATGTGATCGGAGCACCTTACAAGCGGACCCAGTCCGCTATTTGGTATGCAACCCCATATTATTATCTTGCCACCTTTGGAATGTCGTGTGGGTTGAGTGACGGGTTGTTTGGCCTTCATTTTAGGGTTGGAATAATAAAACTTACACCCATAGGTACCGTCCAAGGAACAAGCTGTTTCATTCGTCCAAAGAATGCTTCTCCAAAACTCTGGCGGTTTGCAGTTGTGGTCCCTTGCAAATTGTAGCCTTACTTGCTTGTTTTTGCGTAATACATGCGGCTTTTTCTGGATAACGTAGGCATTTATTCCGTTTTCTTTTAATTTTCGTCGCAATGTTCTCTCACTTATAATATTATTTTTGCGATCTTTGTTTATGTCCATGAGTACAGTTTTAACACTTTCACGTGGGTTACTTTTGAAGGAGCGAACAATTCTAGCATCTTCTCTTTATGATGTTACCCTTTTTCTGCCTCTACCAATTTTATTTTTTACACTTCCACATACGTTAAACTTAGAATTTATATTATAAATTGTTTTCCGGCTGCAACCAAATTGTTTAGAGAGTTCCACTGCCGAAACACCCCCCTGGAATTCTGCAATAATGGCCGCTCTTTTTTCAAAGGAAAGCTCAATAGTTTTTGCCATCTCCATCTCGTACAACCTTTCTCTAGTATAGACCTAGAAAAACACAACGCAAAATATTATTTAACTAAAGAAATTTAGAACCGTTACTTTCCCAATGCAGTTATTTGTACTGTGATGGATGTGTAAATAATTGTGCCACTTAGTTTTGTATGATTTTTACAGTTACTTGTTGGAATTTGCTACTTTTTTTTTTAACTGTTTGAATAAAACTGCAAACATTAAAAATGAGAAAAGTAAATAAACAATTTGTTCTTATTTCAAAAGTTCTCCAGCTTTATAGGTTGGTTAAAGTGCGAGCTATGCAATGTGTAAGTAATTTTGCCAGTGACTGTATATTTTTAGTTGCTCTCGTAGATACCGGTTGCCTGTATCCCGTGTGTGAGGGCAATCTTCCTGATAAATTTAACCAAAGGTTAGGTTTAAAGTTTGACTGTTAATCGAGCTTTGCTTCATTTTTGAAAAATAGGGACCGATGATGCCCTCAATGTGAAGACCACACAAAACATAGTGCACTTTTGTGCGGTAATTAAATTTCATGAGCCTCTTGTGTATCTGCCTCACTGCAAGATCCTAACTACACAATTAATTATAAAAGAAATTCTGCACACTTTAAACAAATCGTGTACCAATAATGAATTTAGTGTTAAGGATCTCAGAGGATAAAATTTAACCCGGATTATCCCAGAGAAATTTTTCGTTGTATTTTTTAATGAAATTTGGAAGTAAGGACACTTGTCCTATTTGTATTGTAAAAAAAAAAATAAAATAAAATATTTAACTTCCCATTTGCTGGGGATAAGGTGTACCCCATATGGTACAGTGGTATAATGCACTATCATAATCTAATGTTAAAATATTACGCAGATTTAAATTTATATTGAATATTGTGTGTTTTATTGATTATTTTTATACATAAATTACTGTGACATTGTGTGATAGGCTTTGAAACAGCGCACATGTAAGGCAACGCCACATTTCCCACAAACAGTAGCCGCTTGAGTGTGGCAAATTCGACATCTGGTTTGTTTGTCTTGCTCGACAATCAAGTGGTTTATTTCATCATATCTAATGTCTTGGTTCTCTGTATTTGCTGGCTTCAAATTTCGTGGTCTGGTGCTTTTTCCGTATGTTCCCAGTAAACTCCTAGCTAGTCTACGATGGAACTCCAAATTGTCCAGTGTACCTTTATTGTACTTATGAAGCTGCCATGCATTTGAAATTGCCATATCAATACAATGAGCAAAAAGTGGATAATACTATTTTTCCCTCTAATACCAATCCGATAAAGACCGATATTTTGGTCTGATCTATCGACGCCTCCCATATTTTTATTATAGCCTTTTATAAGTTTTGGCTGGGGAACTGATATTTCTTTTTTCTCAGCACGGGAGTATCTTCTCCCCAAATTTGTTGGACGTACTGGAACACAGTTTGATATCATATTTACAATGTTGTTGTCATTCCATTTGCATACAACCGCATTGAGTTCTAAACAGAGTTCGTAGCTATAAGCACCTCGGCCTTTTCGTTTTAGAATTTTATCCGATCCACGCAAGGAACAAGTTTTTAACCGATTATCTCTAATAGTCCCAGTACCTGTTATTATACCCTATTCTAAGGGTATATTAATTTTGACGCATAGTTTGTAACATACCTTAATATTGCCCGTAGACCCCTAAAAGTTACTATATTTAAGATCAGCATCGATAGTAATGTCGATCTAGCCATGTCCGTCCGTCCGTCTGTAGCCAAAAATTCGGCCTTTAAACTGGACCTAGAGAGCTGAAATTTTAACCATATACTCTCTAGGGTCCCGAAATAATCAAGTTTACGAATTTTGGAAATCCGCCCACGTACACGCCCACAAACTAAAAAAAAAACAAATTTTGGATAAATCGAATTTTGAGTTAGAAAGCTGAAATTTTTTATATATGATCTATGACTCCTAAAACTGCTCGGGATAAAAAATTTTCAAAATCCGCCCACTGACACGCCCACAAATAAATAAAATAATGTTTTTTTACCCTATTCTAAGGGTATATTAATTTTTGAAAATCCAAAGTTTCAGCTAGGGAGCTGAAATTTATAGTATATACTCTCTATGGGCCCTTTATGCTCATGTGTAAATATTTTCAAAATCCGCCCACTGACACGCCCACAATTATTTTTTTTTTTTTTTTTGAAAATTCAAAGTTTGAGCTGGGGAGCTGAAATTTATAATATATACTCTCTAGTAGCCCTTTATTCTCATGTGTTATTTTTTTTTAAATCCGCCTACTGACACGCCCACAACTAAATAAAACAATTTTATTGAAACACCCAAGTTTGAGCTAGGGAGCGTTTTTTTTTGATAAAATCCTTTAAATGTTATATAACAAAATATGTAGAGCGTTCTTAACAATTCAACCATACTTAGACTTTTGTCACGCCCACTTATGAGGGATAGGAATAAGAATAGGGTATCCAACAGTTCGCCCAAGCGGACTGTAGCCCGTCCCTATGTTTTTTAATACGTTTAATTCATGAAATAATTGAAGAGAAGAAAAAAAAATGTCAAAAAATAAATGATAGCTTAGATTTAAGCCTCGTCCAATAAGCGCATGACAAACATCTAGAACAACTTGTGTTCCAAGAGAGAATTCTTTATTCTTGGGCATTGAAGGTAATTTTGATCCAAGATAGGGATCAAACCAAACAATATATCCGCTTGCAGTTGTTCCAATCCAAAATTTATAGCCCCATCTTATTGGTTTTCCTCTTATAAATTGTTTAGTCGGATGACGTCCAAAATAGGGTATCATACCCTCATCCACACTATAATTTTCTACTACTGGAGCAAACAATAAGAAGTTTTGAAGCATGTGTTGAAACAAAGGTCGTACTTTGGAATAACGATCGTTTGGATCTAGTTGAGTATTATCGCAACAATGTAGTACTCGGAAGATGTGATCGAATCTATTTCTAGTGATGAATTTCGATACAAGTATATTTCGTGAATCGTCTTCATTTTCCCAGTACATTTTTCGTCTGGATACATTATTGTAGCCACTCAATATAAGTACTCCAACAAAATCTTTAAGCTCACTAACCTGTATATCGGCCAGAAGATTATGATGCTGGGCATATAAATTAGAGTACTTCGTTATCATTTCAAATACAGTTTCATCGAAAAAGAGCGAGAACAGGTCCAAAGGAGCTAAAGATGGATTGAGGTTGCAAGATTCATAATTGAAGTCTGTAACTGTTTCCTCCAAATCTTCTTTTTTCCTTGAACAATTTATAAGTCGCGCCTTCTTTTTATTGACAAACGAAGAAAGTGGGATTTCATCCTCTTCATCAAAGTTATCCGGGTGTAAAACGATTTCTGCCACTAGCTGATTACGGGGCAAATTATCCACACAAACCACATCTTCCTGTCCTGAATCCTCATCCGTTACATCACCTTCCAGTAATGGTGGTAAAAAAGTGATTTCTGAATAAAAATCGCCTTCATCGCTTTCGTCTATGCAAGTAATGATCTCATTGACAGTTAGCCTACAAAAAACCGAAAGGATATGTATTATCCCACTGTACCATATGCGGTACATCAATATGAATATCCATGTAACATCAACGAAATATATCTTAATCGTCAAATTAGTTGAATAGGGCGATTTACCATTGTTTTGATTACATAGATTTCGATTTTAAACTTACTATAAGCTATCAATTAAGAATTACTTACCTTTCCTCGACATTCTCTTGCTTTTAAAAAAATTAACACCAATGAAACACAAATAAATCAAACTTGACATTCAAATATCATAGCCTACTTTACTACAGCGCGAGAATTCGAAAAAAATATTTAAATAAGTGGCCTTCTTTTCAGCTAGGAATTTTTATATTAAGTGTACCATTTACGGTACGAATTATCCCGGGTTATTGCATTGAAAGTCATGTTCAAGTCTCCTACTTTCTTCTGAAAAATATACTCGTATATTTCAAAGCGACTTTATCTGCAAAAGGAATTACAGCAAATTTCGTTTAGGAATAGATATGAGCATATTACATAAGAAAGACATTCATAGGAGGTAGGCCTAGGCATCTAGTGCATTTATTGCATATATTAATTATAGGACGCTTTTCATTGACAAAGCTAAATTTTTAATTTATCCCGAGTATTTTGCAGCTGTCAATTCGAAAGTTTGGTGTACTTCAGAATGGATGAATTTGCGTTTCCAAGCTACGTTACCAAGTTCTTATTGGCTTAAATTATTAGCTAAGAGCAGATAAGTCTTAAAAGGTTTAATTTCGATATAACATTCCGCTTCGTCTTCCTTTTCGGCGAGGTTATGATCAGGATTAAGGGGATCGTAACCCTCCCACTTTACTACATGACTCCTGGTCCGCCTGCGATTTTCGCCGATTTGACCTCAATGAACACCGGCAGGCCTCTCGGTTTCGGATAACTTCATTACGGAGGGCAATCATGTGCTGGTATTATTGCATTTGTGTGATCAAGGAGTGGCCTGCCCCTTTTTACGATTTTGACAAGTGCGTGCTTTCATTAGTAAATTATTATTAAACAATAATCATCGATTTGCATGCACACTTGCGGGACAGCTTCGAGATGTTAAATGTGTCGCTATGCTCGCCTGGATGTTTGAATTGCCTAGATATGATTCTACCCCTTAGTCGCCTTTTACGACAAGCGCTGTTTTTCGGGGTGCGCTACAGTGATATTCTTAGCCCGTTTCTGCACTGGCAAATTTCGATATACGAGTAACATTGGTTTCGCTGGCTAATGCTTTGCCCACTTTTACCGTATTGAGCTGCAGTTAATGTAAAGTATGTATGTTCTCCAACCTTACTTACATTTAATCCTTACTTATTATAATCATCATTTTACGACATTAAAATACGGTTGTGAGTCTGACTTAGTAAGATAACAACAACTTTAATCGGAATGTTGTAATAGATTTGACAGAACGTGTGACGGTTGGTTATTAAAGAGGTAACATTGTTTATTGGTAGGAGTCTGTTTAAGCTGTGTTCTTAATCTTAACGCTTCACGATACCCATGGGCAAAAGTTCCAGCGTATTTCAAGCAGAGCTCCACGCCATTCAAGAATGCGCCAGCCACATTAATTTATCTGGCATAAAAGGTGCATCCATCCATATATTCACGGATAGTCAAGCAGCTATAAACGCCCTTAGCTCTTATACCATTGACTCCAAATCAGTCATGTACTGCTTCAATACCCTACAAACACTCGGAATAAGAAACAAGACCAAATTATGGTGAGTTCCGGGTCATGTCAGGGTAGAAGGTAACGAAAAGGCCGACGACTTGGCCAGAAAAGGTTCAGAAACACCTTTCATAGGTCCCGAACCTTTCTGCTGCACTCCTAGATCAGCAGCAATGGCAGCAATAAAAAGCAGCGAACATAGAAAATGTATCCATCTTTGGGAAAGCATCCCAGGTCTAAGACAGGCCAAACGAGCCATTCGGCCCTTCAATCAAAATGCCAGGAAATGTCTAAACCTCAGCAGGCATGATATCAAAAACTTAGTAGGTTACCTTACTGATCACCATGGTTTAAGATATCACAAAATGAGAATAGCAGACTCTCCTGAGTGCCGACTCTGTCTTGAAGAGGACGAGTCAGCTGAACACATTTTATGTGAATGTCCAGTCCTTAATGAAATTAGTAAGAAGATCTTTTTCAGGGAGCAAATGAGCCCCGAGGACATAAAGAATTCTTCTACTGGTAAAATTGTCCGCTTTACACGGAAAGTGGAAATTCTACTAGTTTAAACTTTTCTGGCCCATACGGTAAAAAAGATCTTTTAGGTCGAAGTACCCCCCTTATAAATCGCGTTGGCGAGCCAGAATTTATATATAAAAAAAAAAAAAATTTTAACTCTCCCGTTTACTAATAGTTGTCATTTCGAGCTAATTTTTAGTAACTAACACGGCTTCTCCGCAAGCAATATTTTATAGAATGCAATATAGCATTCTATGAAAATTTTTCTTGGAGACTGCAAAAGGTATTCTATGAAAAATTGCATTCTAAAGGGGGTTTCAAATTTGAGGTATCATTTATTTTGAATGAAAGACATAAATTGTGTGAAATCTGTATTTATTTTTATTGGAAATTAATGTTCATTGGTTCTGGTAAATAATGGAAAAGAATGTCGTCCAAGTGACCTCCTCTGCTAGCTCGGCAGACTGTCAACCTTGTACCAACATTTTAAGTCCCTATTTCGCGTAATGGTGGTTCAATAAGTGATAAATATGCTCGATGATGTTGTTTTTGAGGTGTGGAACAGTTTGAGGATTACCGGCTGTTGTGTTTATATTAAAAGACGTCCAATAGGTTTTAAGATTAGTTTATTATATGTAATTCACTTATTTTATTATATTTATTTCAATAGGGTAAAATTAGAATTAAGCGAGTAGGTACATCCGCAGTCGGGTAACGAGATCACGAAACTGCCGGACGTTAACAATTACTCATGTCTTACAGTAACATTATAGAGAATTAAGAGAACTAGTAAATAATACATACATGGAATTCTTAATACATAACACCGGCATAAACTTTACTCTTCAAGAAACCCCATAAGAAAAAATCCAGTGGTGTTAAATCGCATAATCTTGGTGGCCAATTCACGTCTGTTCTTTGGGAAATTATGCGATTGTTAAACTTCTTTTTCAAAAGATCGATTGAGTTCGTTGCTGTGCGGCATGTTGCACCATCCTGCGGAAAGCCACATATTCTGCCCACCAATATCTTCCAATTGACTCCCCAAAAATATTATAATCATCCCTTGATATCGAGCTCCATCCACAGTATCTGCATTGCCATTTGCATTTTCGAAGAAAAAAGCGGCCAAGTGCGAGTCGGACTCGCCCACGAAGAGTTCCGCGCGAATTATAATTATTGTTTACTTGGGCACCTATTACAGATTTATTATTAGAAAATAATGGTTCACGGTTTACGCATAAGGTTTATGTTTATGAAATTAAATGTTTTTTTCTCTAAGGGTATATTAATTTTGACGCATAGTTTGTAACATACCTTAATATTGCCCGTAGACCCCTAAAAGTTACTATATTTATGATCAGCATCGATAGTAATGTCGATCTAGCCATGTCCGTCCGTCCGTCGGCAAAAATTAGGCCTTTAAACTGGACCTAGAGAGCTGATATTTTAACCATATACTCTCTAGGGTCCCGAAATAATCAAGTTTACGAATTTTTGAAATCCGCCCACAGACACGCCCACAAACTCAAAAAAAAACAAAATTTTGGAAAAAATCGATTTTTGAGCTAGAAAGCTGAAATTTTGTATATATGATCTATGACTCCTAAAACTGCTCGGGATATAAAATTTTCAAAATCCGCCCGCTGACACGCCCACAAAAAAATAAAACAATTTTATTGAAAAACCAAAATTTGAGCTAGGGAGCTGAAATTTATAATATATACTCTCTAGGGGCCCTTTAAGCTCATGTGTAAATATTTTCAAAATCCGCCTACTGACACGCCCACAATTTAAAAAAAAAACCTTTTTTTGAATTTCAAAGTTTGAGCTAGGGAGCTGAAATTTATAATATATACTCTCTAGGGGCCCTTTATGCTCATGTGTAAATATTTTCAAAATCCGCCCACTGACACGCCAACATTTTTTTTTTTTGAAAATTCAAAGTTTGAGCTAGGGAGCGGAAATTTATAATATATACTCTCTAGCGGCCCTTTATGCTCATGTGCTAATATTTTTTAAATCCTCCTACTGATACGCCCACAATTAAATAAATTTTTTTTATTAAAACACCCAAGTTTGCGCTAGGGAGCGTTTTTTTCGATAAAATCCTTTAAATGTTATATAACAAAATATTTATAGCGTTCATAACAATTCAACCATACTTAGACTTTTGTCACGCCCACTTATGACGGATAGGAATAAGAATAGGGTATCCAACAGTTCGCCCAAGCGGACTGTAGCCCGTCCCTATGTTTTTTTTTATATTTGAGTTGATTGAATGAAAGTTAAATTGCGGTTTACGATTTATGACGTATTAAAAAAAACTACTTACTAGATCTCGTTCAAACCAATTTTCGGTGGAAGTTTGTATGGTAATGTACATCATACTTTTTTTTTAGTTTTATCATTCCTTTATTTTAGAAGTTAGGAGGGGGGGGGTGTGTTTACACATTTTAACACTTTGGAAGTGTCTCTCGCGCAAACTATTATAGAAAAAAATGATATTAGAACCCTCAATATCATTTTTGAAGACCTATCCATAGATACCCCACACGTATGGGTTTGATGAAAAGTTCTAAGTATGGGGAACCCCCAAAATTTGTTTCTCTATTTTTGTGTGAAAATCTTAACGCGGTTCACAGAATACATCTACTTACCAAGTTTCAACAGTATAGCTCTTATAGTTTCGGAAAAAAGTGGCTGTGACATTCCCGGACAGACAGACAGACATGACGAATCTATAAGGGTTCCGTTTTTTGCCATTTGGCTACGGAGCCCTAAAAATGGACCAATTACGCCACCACCCCAAAATCCACACCAAAAATTTCTTTTTCTGGTTTCATTGGCCTTTCAAACAATCCTCTAGGATTTTCTTCAGGCCAAATGCGACAGTTTAGTTCATTGACAAGCCGCCAATTTCAAAATGAGGCTCATCGGTGAAGACAATTTGCTTGAAAAAATTGCCATTTCGTTGCTGTTTCTCTATGACCCAATTAACGAATTTCCGACGCACTGCGTTGTCAGTGGGCTTTAATTCGTGTGTTAACTGCATTTTGTAAGCCTCTACATGCAGATCTTTGCGCAAAATGTTAAACAAAGTTGTTGGTTCGAGGTTAATTGCTTCGACGACGACGAATTGACGTCCTCGGCCCTTCAGCAACACTTCTGCTAACAGGTGCAATATTTCACTTCGAACAATTACTACGATGATAGGCTTAACTTCTCTGATCTTGAACCGAACCAGTTTCTTAAAATTTATGAACAATAAGTTTAAAAGCACGGTTTGACGGAGCATTTTCTCTACCGTATTTTGAACTTCTGCAAAACTTTCATCATATTTAAAATAAGTTTTAATAATAAAAACACGTTGCTCAATAGTGTACCAATCCATTTTAGCTAACGGGAATGTATTTACTTCATACCTGAAGAAACGTCGGTGTAATCTTATATCTGTAAAAAAGTTGCGGTCAATTTAAAATAAGCCTTCAAATTTGTACACCCTTTAGATTGATGCCGGGTGACGGGTGTCACGGCTCACTTAGACCAACAGTTTCGGTCCATTGCGTCCATTTTGGGATTCTTTAAAATTTTTGGGAACCTGAAAAGAGAAATAAGACAAACCGCTGTTTAGCAGCTCAGAATTCGCTTTAGTAGAACCATCCGGATTCATATGTAAATCTCAGGAGTTTCTTCAGCTCGATATCATCCAGATCATCAACCTCCTCAAAGAAGTAGCTGCCAAGAATCTTCAATATTGTTTTTCTAAGTGCAAAGCATGCGTATAGTAGGTGACGCATAGATTCCATTTCTTCAACGTCCCTGCAGCTCCTGCAGTAGTCGTTGTGCAGTATGTCCAGCCGCTCCGCGTGTTGACCCACTACACAGTGTCCTGTGAAAACCCCCGTAAGTGTTCGAATATCTTTGTGGTTTAGCCCAATCATGGTTTTAGATCTCATTTTGTTAGCCGCTGGCCAGAGCTCCCTTGTGTTTCTGCATGTATCAAGGTTGATCCAACGTAAGTTTGCTCTACTCATGGATTCCGTGTCGATACTTAGCATTAATGTGCTTAGCGGAGTCCTTATGGATTTAAGGGCCAGAGATTCATTCATCTCCGATCCATGCGTTGCTAGTTCATCCGTGTTTTCATTACCCGAGATGTCATTGTGCCCTGGACTACTACTGACTCCATATCTTTTATAGCCGCTTGGCTGTCAGAGCAAATGGTGATGAGTTTGTCGGCTAGTTTGTGCCTCTTCACCTCCTTGGCAGCCTGAGTAGTCGCAGCTGCCTCTGCCTGGAACACGCTGCATTCATTGCTAAGTCAATCATTAAGACTACTCTCAGCTCCAGAGACTCACAGAAGATACCTGCACCAGTATCCAACTCCATCTTGGATCCACCGGTGTAGATAGCTATCTCATCTTCTTTTGTGGCAATTTTTTTACTCCACTCCATCTCCTTTTGAAGACGAGGGTTTGAGGTAAGTAGTAGTAGCTACTTTCTTTTTCGATGCACTTCATCGTGTCTCCACGGTTTAAAAGACCACAGTCCCAGCTCTCTAGGTACTCGTAGGTAGGTAGAAGTGGCGGTTCGGCTTGAACCCAATTAGCACTTATTGTGCCTTTTTGTTACCACGACTCGTGTGACCTTTGTTGTAGTGGCTGTGAAAGATTTGATGTGTGGCTATATCCAACCTGTGGAGTTGAGAAAACGGATAAGATCTTGTATCCCTTTGCTCGATATAGCGCTAAGGTCGTCGAAGAATGGTTGATTCAGTGCCCGCAGTCTAGCTCTTGCTAGTGCCGGACATTCGCAGAGGAAATGGAAGAGAGTTTCTCTTTCGTTTACATTCCCGCAGCTTCGGCAGTGGGTGTTAAATGGGATACCCAGTTTGGCCGCATGGTCTCCAATTGGCCAGTGCCCGGTGATTATCGCCGTAATTCTGGAGACTTCGGGCGGGTTCTGTTTAGAAGATCCCCTGGTCTTCCTTTGTCATAAATAGGCCATATCTTCCTCGATATGATACAGTTAGTTAACCTTCTCCATTGAAGATTGGCTTTCTGCAGGAATTGTGAGTGTATTTGTGTCTTGACCGCACCTAGCGGAATGTGAACCCTTGCAGAGAGTGCGCCGTCCAGAGCTGAGCCCTGCCTGGCCAGCTCATCTGCACGCTCGTTTCCTGTTATGTTACTATACCCTGGAATCCAGAGTAGTGTAACACTGAAACGTTCGCCCAGTCGCGCAAGCTCGTTGCGACACTCCTGCACCAGTTTGGAGGATATGGTAGCCGAGTCAATAGCTTTTATTGCGGCTTGGCTATCTATGAGGATAGCAATGTTTTGTTTGTACGCTGTGTCACGCCCTAGTTGCGTGCAGGCCTCTCGGATAGCCAGTAGTTCCGCCTGGAAAACGCTGGCAAAATCCGGCAGGCGATGGGATATTGATATTTTTAATGATTCCGAGTAGACACCGGCCCCCACACCACAGTTCATCTTTGAACCGTCTATGACCGTGTCGAAATCTTTTACTACTTCGTCCCTCTTCCAACAAGCTCTGGAAGGGAAGCTTACTTGGAAGCCTTTTTTGAAGTTTAGTTTGGGTGTGATGTAGTCGGTTGGAAACGTGACCATGCCTTCTGGTAGGGAGTCCAGAATGCTGCTGTGGCCGTATGGCCTTGCAGTCCAGCACCCCGATTCCCTGAGTCTTACCGCACTACATAGTACGGTATCTTTTGTGTGTAGGTCAAGAGGCAAAAGGTGCAAGAGCACAGTGAGGGCGTCCGTTGGCTCCGACCTCAGTGCACCCGTGGTGCCTATACAGGCTGTCCTTTGCAATCTTTTCAGTTTTGTAAGGTTGTAACCTTTACTCAACGCGGGCCACCGTACAAGTGATCCATAGGTGAGGATTGGACGTACTACTGCTGTGTACATCCACAAGGTCATCTTTGGTTGAAGTCCCCACTTCTTTCCAAAGGTTCTGCTACAGGCATAGAAGGCAATACACGCCTTCCTCACTCTGTGTTCAATGTTATGTTTCCAATTAAGTTTTGGATCGAGCGCGATACCCAGATACTTAGCGCTGGAGGATAGTGTAAGTATTTGACCGTTTAGGCGGGGAAGGGTAAAGTCGGGTATTTTGGTTTTGGTGGTGAACAGCATCAGTTCGGTTTTGCTCTGGTTAACGCCGAGGCCACAACTTGTAGCCCAGGTGCTTAACTTATCTAGAGCATTCCCCATGATATCACTTATCACGGAGGGAAACTTCCCTGACACTAGTATC
Organism: Portevinia maculata; assembly: GCA_949715645.1. Taxonomy (NCBI): domain Eukaryota; kingdom Metazoa; phylum Arthropoda; class Insecta; order Diptera; family Syrphidae; genus Portevinia; species Portevinia maculata. Next base: position 163,850,522 of record OX454525.1, on the reverse strand, counting down.
ACTACGTCATCCGCATACGCGACAGCTTTGACCCTTTCCCTGTCTAGTTTTACTTAGCCATAGTAGCGGAGAAATGACGCCACCCTGTGGCGTTCCTCTATGGGCAAATTTGGGTAAGAGGCTGTTGCCTAGTGTTACTTGAATAACTCTTGTTCCGAGCATAGAAGCTATCCATTTCCTAATAGATTCCTCTATGCCCAGTTCGACCAGAGATTCAAGAATAGCTTCCGTGTGTACGTTGTTGAAGGCTCCCTCTATATCCAAGAACAAGGCTAGGGTGTACTCTTTGTAGTGTATGGATTTTTCGATAGTTCGCACTACCTCATGGAGAGCCGTTTCCGTGGATCTGCCTTTGAGATAGGCGTGCTGTGATTTGGAAAGCGATGTTTCTGGCAGAGAACTTCGCATATGGATGTCTAGGACACGCTTCAGGGTTTTGAGTATAAAGGAGGTTAGACTAATAGGTCTGAAGTCCTTTGCGGATATATGCCCGCATTTACCCACCTTCGGTATAAACACCACCCTGACGCGTCTCCAGGAGTGTGGTACGTGGTTTAGCAATAAACAGCTTCGGAAGATCGACGCTAACCAAGCTCTCTGAGTCTGATGGCCGTTTTAACCGCCTTGCTGCTGCAGTAGATGGCCGGGGGTGTGAGATTAAGTAGAGCCTCCATAGCTGCAGTGGGTGTGGTCCAAGTACCCTGTTATCTCGATGAAAGCCGTCCTTTAGATTTTGGTGAGGCTTCCGAGATAACACTTCTTTTCGGTAGCCTTCCACCGTGCCGCTGCGCAATATATAAGAATGGGCCTCACCACCGTTGTGTACAGCCAGTATACCACATATGGTTTGAATCCTCATGTATTTTCGAACGTTCGTCTGCATGCATATAATGCCACATACGCTTTCCTAACCCGATCCCCTATATTTTCCTTCCAGATGGGTCCACTCCACCCATTCTTGGTGGTTTAAAGGCAGCTATTGACCTTGTTCTTGTGATCAGCAGGATTTCTGTCTTGGATGGGACAGTTGTTAATAAGTAAGAGTGCGTAGCTGAGTCCCTCGCCAAGAACTGGGTTGAATTTGCCTCGGACTAAGATTGCTACATCGTCGGCATAAGCGCTCACAGTGAAGCCTTCACTCTCCAGAATATTTAATCGGGATTTTGGAACTTTTTGAGTGAAAACAGCGGGATTCTTTCGTCGAACGCGGGACATAGTAAAAAAACGTACATAATCACAAGTTTACAAATATTTATCTTTTTATTTGAATTAAAATTACGTTTACGTGACAATAGATAGCACAAATAGCCATAGAAAATGTATTTTAATAAAAATATAATATTTTAAATCAGATTCACGCTATCGTTAATTAGATGAGTCTTATTCGTCTTCAGAATAAAAAAAAAAAAAACAGAAATCAAAATCAAAAAAGTGTTATTAATTAGAAAAATATTGCGTTTTAAAAAATAGTCAGTGGAGTGAGTGTTACAAATTGCAACTTACAATAAGAATTAATTATTCATGATATTTCTGTGAAGATTTAACTTCAGATGAAGAGCTCTTCACACAGGATAGCTGTAGATTAAACTGGATGAGTAATTCTGCTTTTATTAAATTTACGAGCATTTATTTCTGGCATTCGACCAATTTAAATTCATCTGGGAAAAAACGCGTTCAGGAAAGCAGTTTGATGTTGGGATACTTAATATGAAAGACACTAGTTTAAATATATTCCTGGTATCTTTTTTTGGAAACTATTGAAAGAGCTGGTGCCATTTCTGTGCGGTGGTGGCAGTGGTGTCTTTGAAATTTTCTACTAATACGTCCAAGGATGATTTTAACAAGTCAAATTTTTCATATAAGTTATCTACCGAAATATCGCCTGGCAATTTTATTAAAGATACAGCATTTTCAATCATGTCAAAACTAACTTCACTTTCCAGGCTTATGAGTCTAGTCTATAACGTTTGTCTATATATTGTTGGCAATTTGTGTAAACATTTTTAAAGTCTTCGATGGCTTTGGTCCGTTCAGATTCAACCAATTTATTTAAAATCTGTTTCGTCCGGTAGCCGAAAAACCCATCCTTTAGCCTTTGAGTCAACCTTGAGCGGAAGAGGCACAATGACTCATGCATTTCTGTTATGGCAATATCATTTCCCTGAGACTCTTTTATTAATGTACCAAAAGCACTCATCACATTATGAACAAAATGCAAGTAGGCTAGAGTTTTTGTTTCCTCTGCTTCAGAGTAAACAATCTTTTCAATGACTTTCGCACATGATTCTTGCTTATCAAAGTAGCTTTTCAAAGCAGGCCAAACCTTGATTACTCTCTAACAGCAGGACAGAGGGACAGAAATCTTGTACTTACGTGCCGAAATAATTCGACTAACTCCATTTCCGTAGTTTCAAATGTCTTCATCAATTCTGCACGACATTTAGCTAAGAACTGCCGTTTATTTTTAAAATGATAACTTTAACATCGATGTCTAATCTATCACATGCACATTTGCTCATGTTATGCAAGATGTGACCTGAACAGTTAGCTTTTAATATTTTTTCGTTTTTGTCAACGAGATTGATGAAAACAGAATTATTTCCCCAAAAAGCGGGACTGATGCTGTCCCGCGCGGGACATTTAATTTTGATTTAAAAATCGGGACGTCCCGCCAAAATCGGGATGTCTGGCAACGCTGCTCTCAATGCACATGTCTCCTAGGGAAGCATTTATCCGTCGTGTGCCTTACATAAAACCAATTCAGTCGCAAAGACTGCCATTGAGATGGGCCTTTCTTAGGCTGTGCAGAATCGCGTCAGCTTCAATGTTGTTGAAGGCTCCCTCTATGTCTAGAATGGAGCTCAAGGTGTATTCCTTGAGTTCTGAGGAATTTCCCACTACCGATACTACCCTTTGTAGTGCGGTATCTGTAGATTTGCGATTTCGAGAGGTAGTTGTCGGCTATATCATCTCTTACATACCGATCAATTAGCGGTTCCATTTTTTTTCAGCAGGAATAGGGACAGACTAATAGATCTATAGTCCTTTGCTTTGGGATAAATATAACCCTAAAAAAAACAAAAAAAAACATTAGATTTGTTCCACTTTGTTCATGAATAAAAAACCGTTTCAGAATTTCGCAACATTTCTGGTACTCCTAGATGCCTCAGCCAATGATGTTCTGAACAAGATTGTTTCCGCGAATGAGCCACTTATCTCCGCGCTGTGGTAGCGCTGGTATAATAACGGGATACCATCCCTCGTCTGGACCAGCCATTTGGCATCAATATTCACAAATGGGGAATAAAGCCAGATCGGAGCATACTCTCTATGTCTATTTCATTGGGGTAGTAAGCCCCTAAGGTCAGGCTATATTGTCGCTGGCCATCGCCCTTGCAATGTTCCTTCGATTCACCTTAATGAGGAAATTTTCAATCCTATTCAACTGAGCCCCACCGTATGAACCTTGTTGGGATAGTATTTTATATAGTTGGATTCAGGCGTTCGGAGCAACCGCAGACATGCCCTAAGACATTGTCTCTGCAAAACCCGAATCTTTTCCATAAAACTGGGCGCTATATTAAACCACAATGGGCAACCATAAGCGATGATCGGCCTTATAAGAGAACCGTAGCATATGACATTCACTCTGCAGTCAACTTGACTGCTATGACACTTCTTGTTAGAGCCTTCTTGGCCCCAACAAGACAAGCAGCTATATGTCTATCGAAATAAAGATACTTGCCAAGCCAGATGCCCAGACATATCACTTACGCTTCGCACCGCCAATGGCTGCCCATTTCATCCAATAATGACTTTCTTCCAGTTTTATCCCTAGTGGGCCCCAGCCAATGTTGTTCTGAACAAGATTGCTTCCGTCTTCCGGAAGTTGATTTTCAGTCGTCGCAATATAAGTTAATTTGATCGAAGTCATGCTGCAAGAGAATGTCAATGACCTCGATTTTAGGACCTGGTCTGTATGCCACCAAATCGTCGGCATACGCTATTGCATGTCTGAGTGAACCCACCAGATCACTCGTGTAAATGTTAAACAGGATCGGAGAATTCACCGCTCCCTGCTGTAAACCGTTTTTAATTTCAAAGACTGCTCGAAGTCACGTTGCCACATTTGACAACGAAATTCTCTCCCATAAGCATGTTTTAAATTACATATAGCAAGGTTTAGTGCATCCCCCGCCTGGTCAACTTGTAGAAAAGTCTTTCGAACCACACGGTGTCAAAAGCCTTCTCAAAATCAACCAGACCCGTGCATTGGTTCTTGCATTTATTCCACTGAATGTCGGAAACCAGTTTCGACACAGCATGTATAGTATCATGCCCCGCCCTGAAACTAAACTGGCTGTCCGAAATTACGGTCCTCGACCTACTTCAACAGGGCTCTATCGACAACCTTTTCAAAAGCCTTGCTAACTTGGATCGAAGATGCACAGAAGATCATCCTTCGACACGAATCAGTGCGATACATCTCGGCCATTGTGTAGTCCGGGCATTACCCTGTGCATCGTCGATCTCTGGTATTCCTACCCGCATGAAATAACCTACAATTTGGAAACTAAGTCCCACACTTAATCTACATACAGGCGCCAGTTAACGCGACAAGAAAAACGCACTCCAAAAACAAATTGATTTGAATTCTTTGAACACATAAATTCAATTCAAATTCATTTCGTTTGCTGATACGACTCAAAAATGATTTTAGCTCCACATAAATAACTAAGTGCTGGTTTTTGGAACGCAGTCAATACCAAAACAAATTTATCAAAAAATATTTTACCAATTTTTGACTGTATGGAAAACTTGGACGGAATTGCCAGTCAGACTGAAGAAGCAGAAACCTTATAGATTAACTAAATTTTTCCTTTCGATAATTTTTATTCTTTTTTTCTTTTAATTGCACTTATTTTTCTTAACTCTTTTTTTTTATATCTTATGTAATTAATTTTTGAAATTCTATTCATAATTCGTACATTATACCTAATAATAAGAACTTTTGCTGTGTATTTTTTCTTCTTTCGGTTTCTGAATTTCGTTAAGTAGAGCCATGCCAAATGTTAACAACACACGTATTATGCTCAATGTATTGAAAAGGCAGAGAAATGGTCTATACATTTGCCACTTTAACGCGCAGAGTTAAAAAAAAAAAAAAAAAAATCGCTGTTCTTGCTTTAAGAGTAGGTTGTAAGTAGTTAACGTAGTTTGTAAGAAAAAAAAAAAGGTAAAAAGAAACCAAGTTTTTTTAATTTTGTACTTTCTTGGTGACCAACACTTTTACAATAAAAAAAAAAAAAAATTCACTTTTAAGCCGAAAGGTACTAGGTAACACTTCAATTCTTACCGCAGAGCACCCGCATAGGGACAGTAAGGTACTTTAAAGATTATTTCATACCTGCTAGTTTTATGAATTTGTGTCTAGCTATAAGTTAGTTATTAGTTTACCTAAAAAAAAAAAAAAGTCTGCTGCCGAAAATTGATGAATTTCGGGATAGATTTTTTTTTTTTTTAGATTTTATAAGACTTTTATTTCAAATAAATATTTAACAATGGTAAGTTTAACTAAGCCTAATTGGTTTGGCCTAAGGCCGTCTACCAGGTTGACAATATAATTAAGTCCCAAATTTATTTCCAAACAAAATTAAATAAGGTAATACTATTAACAAAAAAAAGAAAAAAATATTAAAATATTAACAATCTCCCTCTAAGATTCGTTTTCTATATTTAAGTGCGGCTACGGTGAAGTTGTATAAAACATCCCATCCTTTTTCCCCGTTTAAAATATTTAGTGCTTCTCCTTCATCTAAGACAGCTTTTAAAAAAGTCAAACTGCGAATTTCCTTCAAAATTGGGCAGATTGCAAGAAAATGTAACACGTCTTCTCTAGTCCTTATGTTGCAAAGTTCGCAGAGTGTTGGTAAATCCGTACGGTGGGGTATAAAATTTAAATTAACTAGCTCTCCTCTCATTCTAAAGATCGTACTAATTTTGTCCACCGAGTAGCAGTTAAGGAGGTATGTTTTTTCATTTAGCTGATAGTTCAGCTTACTATAATAATTCCTGACCAGCGAGCCTCTAGCATCTTCAGTATATCTTTCATACAAGATTTGGCCTAATTTCTCCAATAACGAATTAAATTTCTCCCTTAGAGAAGAAGGTTGTTCATTTGTCTGGATAGCCAGATCCGTTCTGCAGTCCGATGCAATTTCCTCCCACACTTTGCACATATTTCCGTTCGTTCTTATAATATTTTTCAGTATTATGTTTGGTATCCTTGTTTCTTCCATTTCCAATACTTTTATTACATAATTAAAGTGTGATCTCAACGTAAGTAGGAACATAGGTGGAGTACTAGTTTCAACATACAACATATAATTTGGAGTATTATTTGGTAAACGGAAGATCCTCTTTAAAAAGTAGCGCAGGAACTTTTCTACGGCTTCATAAGATTTATAGCCCCAAACCTGAGCTCCATAAAGTATGATTGATGTAGCAGTTGAACGAAATACCTTTTGCTTCGCACTATGTGAGATGTAATTGCTACTAATGCAACGTTCCCATATCGATGAAATAGCTCGCTTCGCATCCGCTAATTTTTCCTCAAGGTGTGTTTTTACATTTAAGTTTGCTGAGACTAACATCCCAAGGTATTTGTACTTGCGTACAATTTCTACTTCTTCCCCATTTGACATCCACTTTTCCGAACGAGAGTAACGGCCACCTCCATCTCTAAAGATCATAATTTTGGATTTCTGCAGATTGACTGTAAGATTCCAACTCTTACAGTATATGTCGAGTCTGTTAATCATCCGCTGAAGCCCGTTCACAGAATCGCTCAAGAAGACGATGTCATCCGCGTACATCAAAGCTGGAATTGTTACTCCATAGATATTTATCCCACCTAGCACAGCATCAGTCACATCATTAATATACAAAATGAAAAGTAAAGCACTGAGAATACACCCCTGCTTAACTCCCATTGCGGTTTCAAATTCTTCAGAGGTCAGCTCTCCATCCCACACGAGTGCAACGTTGCTCTCATACAGGGCTCTCAAAATGCGTATAATTTTGGTTGATACCCCAATTTTCGTTAACTTGAAAAAGAGAGCTTCGCGCGATATCGTGTCAAATGCCGCCCGAAAATCCACGAAAAAGGCATACAGTTTCTTGTGATTATCTTTATATGTAGCAGCGATGTTGGTTAGTGTAAATATTTGGTCAATAGTGGAATAACCCTTTCTAAACCCAGCTTGAAATTCCGTAAGGATGCTCTTCTCTTTAACCCATTCGCTGAGCCTTTTGTATATTAAAGCTGCAAACAACTTGGCAGAAGTGTTTAAAAACGAAATGCCCCTGTAGTTTGATGGATCTTTGTAGTCGCCTTTTTTGTGTATTGGAAGGATTATGGATTTTTTGAAGTTTTCGGGAACATGAGCAGTATCGAAGATACGGTTGAATTCTACCGTCAGTGATTCTATGAGCTCGCTTGTACAGTTTTTGTAGAACTCAAATGAAATCCGATCATTTCCTGTCGCTTTGTTGTGTTTAGATTTGCGTATAACTTCCTGAACATCTTGAAGAGAAAAGGGTGCATCCAATTTGTCATCTAGAACCATTGGGGCTGCGTACTGAAATAGAGGTGATGTTAGTGGGGCGTTAAGAAGCTTATTAAAGTGGGTCCTCAGGATGGGAGCTTTCAGTGCTAGGGCGATGGCGTTAGTGCGTCCATTTACATTTTTTACGGCTTTCCAAAACGCAGCTGAAGATCTGGAGTTATTTATTAACGTTATATTTGCTTGTTCAAATGTTGCTTTTTTTTCATAACAAAGCCTTTTATAATCTTTGTTGGCCTCGCTGTAGAGCACTTTAAAAATGCTTGAGTTGTTTGTTCTCAATAGTTTTAAAAGCTTAAAAGATTTATTTCTGGCTTTCGAGCATTCTGTATCAAACCACTTTTATTTAAAGATGAAACTACTTCTTGATTGTTTCATCGGTGGTACAGATTTCTTTATTGTTTCCGTTAAGTTTTCAATATCAGCTGGACGGTTTAGTTCCTTCAGGTAATTAAGGTTAACATTCAAGCTATGTTGATAACTTTCACGCATTCGATATATGTTTGAGGAATCTGGTTTAGATATTGTCTGTGTGTCTGAAACATGGCTGTCAGACAGCATCAATGATGAAATGTGTCGACTTATTGGTTTTAAATGTTTCCGGACTGATAGAGTTGGTCGTGCTGGTGGATATTAGAGATGGTATCAATCGCAAATTTAGGTGTTCGTCAGAGGTTGGTAGTGAAATTGAGTACGCATTTGTAGAGATTGTTAATAATGAAGGTGATAAGCTTCTGATTGGTTCCATTTACCGGCCAAACCGTTATATTAATGCTTCCCATTTGCTAGCTACCCTAGAAGAAATCTCCATTACCTGTCCTAACATAGTTTTATGCGGGGACTTTAACAGCAATATCTTAACTGAAAATCACTTAGTTGATGGCATGATTGGACTTAATTTACTCCCCGTCAATACCACTGAACATACCCATTTTTCTGGGCAGTCATCAACACTACTAGACTTGTTTTTCGTTAGCGATATTAAAAAGGTAGTACTTTACAGCCAGCTTTCCGTTCCAACCTTCTCTAAACACGATCTTATTTACTTGGCGTTTGATTTCTGTATTACTACTATCGTATTTGTCCTAGAACATTTCGATATCGTAATTTTAAAAACATTGATCGTTCACTCTTAGAGCAACATGTCCGTGGAATTAACTGGGATACTATCTACTGTCTGCCATCATCACAGGCCCAGGTTGACTTTCTCAACGGAAATTTAATTGCCTTATACAATGATCATGTACCTCTAGTAACTAAGACTATTACGCCAAATAACAATATAAACACTTGGTTCTCAAACACAATACGTGCACTTATGCTCCAGCGCGATCAAGCTTATAAGCAATGGAAACGCTTTCGCTGTGAAGGTCTTCATGACTTATACCGGACGCTCCGAAATAAAGTCGTTGCGGAAGTACGTAAAGCCAAGACAATCATTTACACTCGACGTTTAGGCCCATCTGTGAACCGTAGTACGCTCTGGAGAAACTTGCGAACTTTAGGCATCGGCAAAACTAAGTCCAATAGCAATGTGAACATCGACCTCAATGAGTTGAATACTAAATTTGTATCTTTCCAACAATCCGTTATTGTATCTAATGAGTCTTCAATACAAACGCAAGGCCAGTCTATTGTGTTTACTACTCCCAGTTTCGGTTTCACTGGTGTGAACTGTTCTGACGTATTAAAAAGTTTACTTTCTATTAAATCGAATGCAGATGGGCTTGATTGTTTACATCCGCTGTTCCTAAAGATTCTACTTCCGATTTTACTGTCTTACATAACGCATATTTTTAATACCGTACTAATGACTGGAGTTTTTCCCCCTCAATGGAAATTAGCAAAGATAATACCTGTTCCTAAAAACCAAAAAGGGGATGATTTCAGGCCGATCTCTATCCTGTCATTCCTTTCCAAAGTATTGGAAAAAATTCTGCAGAAGCAAATAAGCCTGTATATTGGAGACAGCAGTATATTAACACCAATGCAGCAGTGGCGTGGCGTGGATAATTTTAAAAGGGAAGACGTTGAAAAATTTAGTCACCTATAAAAATAAAAATCTTTAAAACCTGAAATAAAATAATTTTTAATGGGGATATTGTATCTACATAATATGCATTCCACATTGACTTAGCAAAAATATTCTAGCCACATTTTTTATACTTCAAGACATTAATATTTCAATCAACAATGAGCTTAAAGCATAACAAAAGTGGCTTCAAAAGAAGCTGGTCTTGACAGACGCATGATACAATAACTTAAAAAAATTCAGCATAATGTGGATAGTAATTTTAAAATAAGAAAATTCAGAAGAATTATATTGATAATTCTTTATATTTGTTAAAATATAAAAACGATACAAATAATAATGTCAGCAATAAAAATAAATCAAAATTAAAAACAGCTAAAATTCACACACTTAAAAAAAAAAGTGAAAAGTTTTGTTAAAATATTAGTTCTTTATAATTATTTGTATTCTAATGCTATTCGACGATCTTTTTTGATAAACTCTGCCAATACCCTTTCATAGAAGTTTGGTCTATTTTTAATTTTAAGAAGAAGTCTTCTTTCTATCGATATGAGGGCTAAATCAGAGAGCCTATCCTCGCCCTGTGAGTTTCTTAAATAAGTATGAATTCTTTTTAAAGCAGAAAAAGACCTCTCAACGGAGGCGACGGAAATGGGAAGTGTTAAAAGTAAACTACTTAAGTTTAAGACTTGAGGGAACACTTCTTTCAATGCTTCACTATTCAAATGGTTGTGAAGATCGAGAACCTCAAACTGCCGAAGTGACGACGAAGAATATAAAACATTAAGTTCATTTTTTAATGCCGTGAAGTCAAAAATTCTAGGAAAAAACTTAATTAGGGAAGATATTTTTACATCTGGACTGGAACGAGAAAAAGTGTCATACTTCAAATTATTTAGTAAATCCAAAAATGTATGATTACTAAATGATTTATATCTGGCATTTATTTGGCTAACTATATTGTCTTTAATTTCAACAAAAAGGCGCTTATAATTCGTCTTCAAATCGAAGTCAAGCAACCTGCGTTTACGTGGAGGTTCGATGCAATCATTTACGCTGTCATAAATAACTTCAAACATATTTAAAAAGTCAGAGCTTATCCATGACTCAAAACGTTCGATTTCTTGCTTGGCATAACTAACGTCTGTTTGTTTTTTTTTGAATTAAATTAAATAATACATCGGTCTTTGCAAATATTTCAGAAAGGGTATGAAGCAAAAAACAGAATTCCTTGCTCTCTAATTTATTTAATAAACTTTCTGCCATCGAAAGTGTGTCAGTATCCCATTCCCTAGAGTCATTAATTATTTTACTAAAAGTTTCAATTATATCTATTCTACAGTTAAAGATTACGTTTATTATTCTTGAATGATAATGCCATCGAGTTTCCGATACTCCTGGCATGCGTCGATTGGAAATTTGTTTTAAAAGATTGGACGGCTTTGTGGATTTATTAAAAAATCGAACGATGCTATTAGTATAGCCAAAAAATAGTTTAAGTTCTGCTATGTTTTCTAGAGATCGGGATAGTACTAAATTTAAAACATATGCATAACAAGGAATAAAATTTGCCATCGGGCATTCATCAAGGACCTTCTTTTGAACACCACCCCCCTCGCCGGACATAACTGCGGCACCATCGTAGGATTGTCCTATTAACTTTTCCTTGCAGTCGTATGTTTCAAGAATTTTAAATATATGATTGGATAACTCATTTGCATTACGACTTGCGCTAACGTCAAAAAATCCAAGAAATCTTTCTTGTATACCATCCTCTGACAAGTACCGAAATATGGCACTCAGTTGTTCCCTATGACTCAAATCTGGTGTTTCGTCGATCATAATCGACACGAACCGAGCATCCTTGATTTCCGTTTTAATTTCGGATTTAATAACCGCCGCGATACTATGTATCAAATCGTTTTGAATATCGTTGGATAAACCTGAAAAAATTGGATTGTGTGTACTTGAACACTGCTCTAAATGGGATTCCAATAAAGTGTCATATTTAGATAAAAAATAAACCGCTTCGACATAATTGCCACGATTATCTGAACTAGACCTTTCATCATGACCGCGAAATGCTAACTCCTGTCTGCCTAATAAAATGACCGTGTCAATAAAACGTTCCATTAGTTTCCGATTTTTATCTACTTTTTTATTATGAACAACGAAAGAATTTCCTAAAGAAGTTTCAATGCGATTCGTGCCGAATTCGTGTAGGGATAAACAACAACGAATATGTTTTTCTGTCTTAATATGTTTTTTCGAAGAATTAACTAAATTATTTATATCAGTGAAACCCGTTCGGCTCCAAACACTGGCGGAGTTTGAAAAAAGAAGACAAGGAAAACAAAACATTTTATTAAGCTTGCAACTCCCAGTTAGCCACTTATATTTTTGGTATAAGGAAACATTAAAATGTGTCACAAAACCATCTCTCCTTTGGTAATTAATATTTATAAAAGGCATAGAGCGCCCTACGTCTATAACTTTTTTTTTATCAAGAAAAGATAGCTTACTAAAACTATTTGAATCCTCCAGGAGGAAATCAGTTAAACAGCAATCTACACTAATCAAAGACATTTCCAAAAAAAAATCTAAAACTGCACTAAAATTAAGAAGCTAAAATGTTTTTATCAGTAAGTTGGTAATAAAAGAAACTAAAAAATTACACATTAACCTTCACTTTCACTTTCACATCTAACTTTTCACTATTTTAATTTAAGATTTTATCAAATTGGCTTTACAAAACACTAGATTTTTTCAAGTTATTGCACTTGTGCAACGCAGTCTGTCAATAAATTCCAACTGATTCTAAATTAAAATTTGAATTCCTGCTTAAAAAAAAAACAAGTGTCGGTATTTTATTTGACATGAACTTCTCTTAAGCGATATGCTGAATTTAGTCTGCTGACAAATTGCCATAATATTCTACCATATTTTATTTCATAAGACAAAAGTATAACAATAAATTTGTAAAAACATCGAAGCATTAACTATCACAAGAGAGAAAAATGAAAGCTCAACTTCTTACATCAACACGCATATCAATATCAACATCAAATTCAAAATCAAGAATCAACCCACATAACACATTCAGATATTATGTCATAAGAAAAAAGAAATAAGTCAAAGAACACCGTGTTATTAGACACAATGTTGCAAAAAAAACGAGTCAAACGTAGCACCTGCATTCCTGCAACATGTTGATATCTTCCGATTGAAACGCAATGCTAATCGCAAAAGGGAGAATGAAATGAAACAATTCCAAGTATTCAGCGTGAGATTTGGTTTATAAGACGAAATGTAGCGTCTTTTTCTTTGAATATAAAAGCGGGTGTTGAACAAAGAGGATCGGAACCGCAATGCTTGTAGAAGAAAGGGATATAAAACAAGTAAATAAGACGGAAAAATATTTTTTATTCTATTATAGAGAGCAGCGGTAGTTGAAAACTTTTTACTAAGAGTATTTTTGTGACTCTTCGTTGGTTTGTTGTTTGTGATTTGTGGATTGTGGAATGTGGTTGAATCTTGATTCTTGAATGAAGTATGAAGATACAGACGAGAGGTAGAATGAAAATATTAAACTTATTCGATAGCTTATGGGTGAGTGTGTGTGTAGATTTTATTTTATAATTAAAATACGGGACGGGTTTCATTTTTTATATATTTATTTGGCAGATAGTGCTTACTTTTGGTGGATTTTTAAAAGGGAAGACGGTAGGAATCGTGTTATATGGACGCCACGCCACTGCAATGCAGTCCGGTTTTCGGAAAAACACAGCTGCATCACTGCGTTGCTTAATGTAACCGAAGATATACGGCACGGTATTGATAGAGATGAGGTAACATTCTTAGTCTTGCTCGATTTTTCAAAGGCGTTTGACACCGTTGACCACTCCACCTTATGCTCTAAGCTTCCGCATTTGTATAATTTTTCTCCGTAGTCTGATATCGTCATATTTAACCAATAGATTCCAAGCTGTTGCATCTAATAATAGTCTTTCTGACTTTTTACCTACTGTCAGTGGTGTGCCGCAGGGATCTATCTTGGGACCTCTATTGTTTTCGTTGTATATAACGGAGCTGCGCTCGATTGTTACGCATTGCTCTATACATTTGTATGCAGACGATGTATAACTCTACATTAGCTGCCCGTTGGGTGTTATCGATCACGCCGTAAGCTGTATGAACGACGATCTTTCAGAAATAGCACGTTGGTCTCTAAGAAATGGTCTCTTGCTAAACCCTTCTAAGTCCAAATGTTTGCCGATTTCCAGAAAACCGTTGGACTTATCTTATTTCCCCACTATCATATTAAACAACTCTCCAATAGAGTACGTTCAAAATGCTCGTAACCTTGAAGTTACTTTTAACCAGCGAAAACTCTCATTATGCCTGTCTTAACTTATGGTTCTGAAATATATTTAAAATGTAACTTCGCTAGTAAACGGAAGCTTAATATCATCTTTAATTGTATAATTCGCTATGTTTTTGGTTTGCGAAGGTATGACAGGGTTTCTGACTTTTCACCTCGATTGTATAATATGTCATTTAATAGTCTTCTTCAGTTTCGGACCTTATGTCTGTTCTCTGATGTTCTGCTAACCAAAAAACCAACCTACCTTCATGACCGAATAAGGACCGTCTCGTCAAATAGGCCAAATAGGTCTGGACAATTAATTAACCCTCGTCACTCAACATTAAACTCCGAACGTCAATTTTTTGTCAACTCTGTCCGTTTGTGGAATAATATACCACGACAACTTAGAAGAATAGATAACGCAGCACAGTTTAAAAGGGAACTAAAAATATATTTATCAAGATAATCTCAAACACCATATATGTACCTACAAACTTTATAATATCACTTGCATTTTATTCTAAATTGTATTATTATTATTATTGAAATTTGTTTTTCTTTTTTTTAATTCTTACTATCAGTATGTAGCTTTCATTATTAGGTTCGACTATAGCTTAGCAATAATTTAAAAGATATTATATCTTACTTTGTATAAGCTGCCAATAAAATAAATAAGTAAATAAGTAAAAGTAAATAAACTTGATATTTGCTAGAAAGAGTTTAAACGAGTTTTTTCAGAATTTTTTTTTTCATTTCACCAAATGACACAAATCTCATGTACTGTTACGACTTGTTCGTGTCGCTATTACTGCCACCTTAATACTTTAAGCAAATAAAGTACCCATTCCGAACATAATGTATAAGTCAATGTCAACCGACACATTCTCTCAATTCCGAATGACTCCTTTTCACTTTCGCCAATAAAAGACTTAAGCATTTAAAAATCGTTGATTTATCAAACACTACCTCGGTTTTTATTATTTATCGCTACCCACGGCGATAACAATACTACTCGAGGCGTGTCGATTAATATATACCTTTGTACCTCATTAAGACGCCATTCAACCTTGCTTGAGATAAATTGTATCTTTTTTTCTTTTAACCGCAACATGCACCAGTTTTTGTAAGTCACTGTCACCGCGAACAAAAGCCATTTAACGATGAAAGAAAAGGATACAAAAAAAAAATGTATTTATCCCCCAAAGTTCGCGGTTCGATTAACTGGCTTAAAGATATTCGCAGGCAACTTGTTACGCATTCTTAAGCAGGTCATTCGGTCGTGTGGCCAGCAGAGTTTTAATTCAATTTTATTTGTCCGCTTTTAATTGGAAGAGAAATTGGGCTTGCACGACGACGGTATGGCTCAAGGAATGAGATATTGAAATCTCTGTGGCGGCGCGGCGGCGCTCGGGACAGGTGGGAGTGGTGGCCAAAAGAAAGCTTGTAATAGATCACTGAGTCACCGAGTTACATCCATGGACATGACCCACAAAATGAGATAACAAATAAAAACTGCATAGCTAAGTTAAGTGATCGGTAAACAACAACGAACTTAAATTCGAGAAAGCAGCTCTAAACATAGATAGATACAGCTGATCTACGATCGATCGTTTATGCAAATTCCATAAGTTTTAGTCTCTGATGCTGCTGGTTTTGTTGTACTGTGGGCGTACATTGCCCTGTCTTATATGCCCAGCGTGTGTTTATTTGTTTAAATTTGATATGCAACGATGATCACGCTGATCGAGTTGTCATTGATCTGCTTCGCTTATGCCTTCCATTTCTGTTACAACTCGTTCACTCTATTTACTCTGTTAGTTGTGTATGCAACAGGTATGTCGCATGTGAATGAGAGTCAGCAATTTGTTCCGCTAAAAAAGAAGTTTTGGTTTTTTAGGTTGGAATTTTTCGCGACAGGCTTATGCGTGACAATTCTTCGCCTGACATAATCAACAGAACTCGGTTCGGTTGGCTTGCAGATCTTAGGATTGTTTGGTTTGTTAAATAAATGATAATTTAGCTTTGATTACATGCGAATGCTTGTATCTCATGGATTAAAAAAAAACTGGGCTCTGAAAATATTTACTCCACAGCGTTGGGATACAGCTGAAGGTTACTCATCGGACAAATTTAGCATATACATATATTATGAGGTGTTTGCTGTTCAAACTTGGAATAGTTATTCAAATTAGCTTACTGAAAACTTGGTGCGGTCCAGATGGACTTGAATTGGAAACTGGCTTCATTGAACATGTTCCGGTTGTGAGGCAGCAGTTGGAACGCCCAATTAAAATATAAATAATTCACTGATCTTAACTTGTTAGGTGGAACCTTAAAATCTTGTCCAGAAATGGAAGTGGACTTCCTTTTTGGGTTTGACTGGGTGTCGAATAGGAAGTAGTTTGTTGTGACGAAAGGAGTCACGCTTCGTTGGTTTGATTACAATTTATGAGCACAAATCAGAGATTTACTAAGTCGAATTAAAATCGTACTTTTTGTGCGGCATTTTGGCGTTAATCCAACCCACAGAAATCCTCTTTCCGATTTTTTTTATCTGAGGATTTTGCTTAAAATTTGAAAGTGTAACCTTCTGGTCAGTATGCGAATGCACTACCACATCATTGTCTTTTTTGACTTTTAAATTAATTTTTTATTGGTTTTTAAATGTCAACTTACATACTAGAAAACATTTTTTTTGTTGTTTTGTGTTGGGAATTCGCTGGAAGTAAAAAATCATCGAAAGACATTGCAGAGCTAGTAAACGATGGTTGCTTCTGCAATAGTGATGGACTTTAACTCATATAAAAAAAACTCCCGGGGGACTGACATTCGCCATCCTGAATGAGATTGCACCTAGTCGACGACTACTCGGCAATTCGTTTTTGATTTGATGAATTTAAGAGATATATCCGCCGTTTGTCGGATTTTTAACCTTTTTTGTTTGAAAACAATACTTGATTTCTTAGCCCTAGTTAACTCTTATATGTAGATCAAGAGGTTTTACCTGCCTCAATCTCCTGATTACATTGTCATTATTTAAAAGTTCTGTTGTTTCTATGTTTACGTGGTTGAGAAGCCTACTTCTGTACCTTTGAGAGCAACTTTCTTAATTTCATCTTCAACCATTTAGACGCATTAACTATGTTCCTTAGTACTTTATTTTGGGAAACCTGAATTGTTTGTAAATTTCTTTGGCTTGTGCATGACCACAACTGGAGCCCGTAGGTCCATACTGGTTTCAGAACTTGCGTGTATAGCAATAACTTATTGTAGTTAGACAGGGATGAGTATCTCCCAATAAGCCAATACATTTTACTGCATCGCATGTTCAACTCAACTTTTGTTTTCTCTACGTGCGCTTTCCAACCTAGATGCCATGCCTAGATATTTGGCTGTGTTCGAATATTCCACTACATTGTTGTTAATGTAGGCTGGAATGTGTGGCACGTTCACGTAAAATGAATATGGACTGACTTGAGGTCATTTAATCTAATCTGCCATTTCTTAGTTCATTCTAAAATATTGTTTATTGCTTTTTGAAGCTTTTTGTTGCTATTTTGACAGTTGCTCCCACAGCAAGGACAGCTGTGTCATCTGCAAAAGTATCTATCGTGGTTTCTTCACTTTCAGGCAGATCGTCAGTGAAAATTAGGTATAGAACTGGACCTAGCACACTGCCTTGCGGTACATCAGCTTTAATCTTTTTTAATCTTGAGTATTCTGTATCTTGTTCAATTTTGAAGCATCTATCTGATATATAAGACTCCAGAATGGTCGCATACTGCTTCGGCAGTTGCTTTTGTAGTTTGTGTATCAGTCCTTTGTGTCAGACTTTATCGAAAGCTTGTGCTATATCAAGAAATACTGTAGAGCACACTTTTTTCTCTTCAAATGCTTTTTCGATTCTACGAGTATCTGTGATTCCATGCACCTGATCAATCGTAGAGTGCTTATTTCTAAATTCAAATTGGTGAATTGGGACTAGCGATTTTTCAACTATTATTTTTATACCCTATTCTAAGGGTATATTAATCTTGACGCATAGTTTGTAACATACCTTAATATTGCCCGTAGACCCCTAAAAGTTACTATATTTATGATCAGTATCGATAGTAATGTCGATCTAGCCATGTCCGTCCGTCCGTCCGTCTGTCCGTGCGTCCGTCGGCAAAAATTAGGCCTTTAAACTGGGCCTAGAGAGCTGAAATTTTAACCATATACTCTCTAGGGTCCCGAAATAAGCAAGTTTACGAATTTTTCAAATCCGCCCACAGACACGCCCACAAACTCAAAAAAACCAAATTTTGGAAAAAATCGAATTTTGAGCTAGAAAGCTGAAATTTTTTATATATGATCTATGACTCCTAAAACTGCTCGGGATAAATTTTTTTCAAAATCCGCCCACTGACACACCCACAAATAAATAAAACAATTTTATTGAAAAACCAAAATTTGAGCTAGGGAGCTGAAATTTATAATATATACTCTCTATGGGCCCTTTAAGCTCATATGTAAATATTTTCAAAATCCGCCTACTAACACGTCCACAATTTAAAAAAAAACCTTTTTTTGAAAATCCAAAGTTTGAGCTAGGGAGCGGAAATTTATAATATATACTCTCTAGGGGCCTTTATGTGTTAATTTTTTTTAAATCCGCCTACTGACACGCCCACAATTAAATAAAACAATTTTATTGAAACACCCAAGTTTGAGCTAGGGAGCGTTTTTTCGATAAAATCCTTTAAATTCTATATAACAAAATATATAGAGCGTTCTTAACAATTCAACCATACTTAGACTTTTGTCACGCCGACTTATGAGGGATAGGAATAAGAATAGTGTATCCAACAGTTCGCCCAAGCGGACTGTAGCCCGTCCCTATGTTTTGTAGACGCTTTACGAGCACTTTGTTGAATAGATTGGACAACATTGGTAGAATAGATATTGGGCGATATGAGGTAACTTTGTTAGTTGGTTTGCCTGGTTTAGGTATCCGCGACATTCCACATGCTTGGCACATATCTCAATTTAATTGCAGCATTTATAATTTGCGCTATTTTTTTTTTTAAACATTTTCGTGGAAATTGCTTCAAAATTTCTCCTGTAATCAAATCAAACCCTGGGGCCTTGTTTATATTTACGCTTTCTTTAATTTCTTTGTCAAGTTCTTTAGCCTTTACCGACCGAATAGGTATATCTTCTTTGCACCTTATTTCGAGTCCTTGATAGCCTTTATCTTCATAAGGTTTGAATATGTCTTCAAGATACTCAGCGAAAGTGTTTGTTTTCTCTTAGCTGCTTTTCGCCCAGTTACCTTCTCTGGTTTTTACTGGCGGAATGTGAGCTATTGACCTGTTCATTTTCTTTGTTGCCTTCCAGAGCGAGTAGTCGGTACTAGCGTCATTTGTAAGACTTGTAAGGTAAGTTTTCAAAGACTCATTATTAAGTTCTCTTACAGTTTTTCTGAGCTTATAATTTAAGTTGTTCAGTGTGTTCTTGTCGCTTTTCGCCCTTGTCTGTTGCCAGCGTTTTCTAACTTTCCTCTTTTCTGTAATACTTTCACATATTTCGGGAGGATAAGAGTTTCGTTTGATCTTTTTTGTTGTTTTGGGAGTGGCAGCCCACGCAGCTTTTTGTATACTGAGCGTCTATATTTGGACTGCTTCTTCTAGTTGATCTTCTGTTTGAATAGCTGGTTATAGTTTGTTACTTTCTTCAACTTCTGTCAGAAGTAGTTCCAATCAGTCAGTCTATTATCTAGTTTTGGGCTATGGTCTTTTATTATTATTTTATCGCCAAGTGTCAAAAGTATAGAGGAATGATCTGGTTGAAGAACACGTCCTTCCTCTATGCTTATTTTATTTGAAGATATATTTTTGGAGAGAAAGAAGTCAACAAGATCTGGTGTTTTATTTCTATCTGTTGGCCAATAGGTAGGTTTTCCCGTTGAGTGATATTTGGCGCCATCTTCTTTAATTGCTTCATATAGTTCTCTGCCTCTGGTATTAGTTAATCTAGATCCATCAACAACTGGAGAGAGGCCCTAAGACGTTGTCTGTCCAAAACCCGAATCTTTTCCATAAACTGGGTAGCATATGACCTTTTTGGGGCCAAAAGCCGTTTATGAGTACCGTCGACACATCGCATGACCCCTGGAACTCCAGCTTGGCTTGATTTTTTCCTTTCTCCGTCGCTGGGAATCGTATCCATTACGGACAAATAAAGGTCTCCATTGCGACAATTACTTCATTCAAAACTTTACTAACAGTAGGTTGTGCTAAACCTAAAACAAAATCGTTGCCTACACCCTTTTGTAAGCTGTACTCGGCAAAGAACCTCAGGGTTGCGGCAAGTTTAACTATTCTTAACACAGAAAACGGCATTGTTGTTTCAGAAAGCTTTTCCTGCACTTCATTCAGTATATAAATAAATCCTTCTTTGTTTAGCCTTAAGTACATTTTCAATCTGAAATTGTACATATGTACTTAGCATCTGGTAAATTCAATGGATTGGACTTCGTTCTTTTACTTCCCCGTATTCTCATTAGATCTTTTTTCGTGTTTCTTCTTGGTCTTTATCCTAGCTACGGCTACATTTTATTTTTCACAAAAACACAACAAAACTCTATGAAGAGACAAAAATCGCTGCGGTAATACCGACACTTAAACGACACAAAACCGCCACGACTCAAAAAACGACGAGTCGATCCACAAAAACGCCACTCGTAATAAGGGTGAATATACAGGGTGGGTCAAAAGTGACTTCCTAATTTAAAGTGAAAAAAGTGGTCTGGGTGCGACCCGCAAGGTCCACACGACTAACTTCCCAGTGGGATCAATATGATGGTTTTATTAGTTATTTATTTACTAACAAAAAACGGCAGGACCGATTTCGCTGGAAACTTAATCAGTTCTGACTAACGTAACTACGCTTCGAATAAACCCGGTCCCATGTCAATGTCATCTTTGGTTCTTGAGATAACGCGGCGAAAGATAATTTCGAACGCACATACGAACATACGCACATGCGTACATACACACCACATACATCTCTATAAAAACGTTGGATTTGGATTCAGGTGACCTTGAAACGTAAAGATATGTCAAAATCCGTGATTCACAAAATCGGCCCCATTACAACAACTTCCACCTGGAAGTTAATAAATAGTACAAATCATCAATTTCAAAATTCAGCTAGTTTTTTTTAGTTATTTGTTTACTAACAAAAAATGGGTGGACCGATTTCGCTGGAAACTTAATCAGTTCTGAGTTACGTAATTTCGCTTCGAATAAATCCGGTCCCATGTCAATATCATTTTTGGTTCTCGAGATAATCGTGGCGAAAGATAATTCCGAGCGCACATACGTACATACGCACATACGTACATACACACGGACAGACATCTCTATAAAAACGTTGTATTTGGATTCTGGTGACCTTAAAACGTGGAGTTATGTCAAAATCCGCGACTCACAAAATCGGCCCCATTACAAGAACTTCCACTGGGAAGTTCATAACTTTTATAAGAGTTAATTTTTTATTAATAATTAATTTTAGAATCACAAAGTATGATTTATGGAGATTTTTTTTTCCGGCTAAGTATGGAATATAATGTCCCTCAAATTAGCACCAGCTTCATGATCACAGAGACGGGCTCTTTCTAGAGCGTTTTCCATAACACTGCGTAGGTCATCTGGGCTCAGCGCCTGTATTTCAACACGAATGTTCTCCTTCAGCTGCGGGATAGTGATGGGTTTATTTACGTACACTTTACCCTTCAAATAACCCCACAGAAAAAAGTCTGGTCCAGTCAAATCCGGAGAACGTGGAGGCCAATTAAATCTTGATTTTTTGGAAATTAATCGGTCGCCGAAAATGTCCCTTAGTAGGGCCATTGTGTAGCTCCATCCTGCTGAAACCGCATCTCAGGACTATCAGCAATCGCTGGCCTCAATTTTTTTTTTCGATCATAGCCCGATACCTTTCACCATTTATGGTTACAGCATTGGCGGCATCGTCTTCAAAGAAGAATGGTCCAACATTTTTTTCTGAAGTTACACCACACCAGACAGTGCACTTAAGTGCTCAAGGAAAATCAACTACAGTTCTTTGTTGACGAAATCATGCCACCAGTGCCGTAATCATGTGCACAGAGGGTGGATTTCGCTCATTAAAATGACGCCTATAAGCTCTTTGGGTTAAAATTCAATTAGTTTGGTCTCATGTAGTTCATTTTAGTAAATCTCCCAAGTTTGTTTTACAAGGTGGCGCAAAAATAACCTTCCGATGTTTTTTGGCTGTAATTTTAAAAAAAATGAAAAACTTTGATTCTTCTTGTGGATTATTTTTATTTGGTCTTTTAATTTTTTTTACATCAAGTCGAGAATATGATGTCATGTAAATGGCCGCCGCCACAGTTGATTGTCATTTGAGCCCTTTTTATGGCATTTTCCATCACTTTGGCCAAAACTTCCGGCGATGGGTCCTCACATTGTTGACGGATATTGTCTTTAAGAGCTGCAAGAGTCTGAGGCTTGTTGACATAAACCCGCGACTTCAAAAAGCCCCACAAAAAGAAGTCTGGAGCGGTCAAATCAGGCGATCTTGCTGGCCAGTGCAAATCGCCAAAACGGGAGATTAGGCGCCCGGGAAATGCATCCTTCAGCATATCGGTTGTGGCACGTGCAGTGTGTGCCGTTGCACCGTCCTGTTGGAACCACATGTTTTCCAATCCCAATTCATCAAGTTGCGGCAAAAAGAACTCGTTGATCATTGCTCTGTAGCGCTCACCATTCACAGTAACCGTTTGGCCCGCGACGTCTTCGAAGAAAAAAGGTCCGATGACTCCTCCAGGGAAAACAGCACACCATACAGTGACTTTGAGCGGGTGTAATGGCTCTTCGTGGGCTACACGCGGATTTTCAGTGCCCCAGAAACGTAAATTTTGCTTATTTACGTACCCGCTAAGATGGAAATGGGCCTCATCACTCATGATTATTTTTGATGAAAAATCATCTTCCTCTTGGTGGTGATTAAGGATGGCTTGAGCGTATGTTAGACGCGATTGGCGGTCAGCAGCTAACAGCTGATGCACCGTCTGGACTTTGTACGGAAACATCTTCAAATCTTGTACCAAAATTCGCTGTAAAGACCGTCGACTGATACCCATTTGCGTGGCACGTCGTCTGGTCGATGTCGACGGCGCTTCCATGACATCTTCGGCTACAGCAGCAATATTCTCTGCAGAACGGCTACTGCGGGGTCTGCCACGCCTGGCAGCATCTCGTGTTGTGCCAGTCTCTTCGAGGCGAGCGGCTAAACGTCGCAGTGTTTCACCAGTAGGCGTTGGACGGGTAGGAAATCTGCGACGAAATTCACGTTATGCCAAAGTCACCGACCGATTATTGCTCAAATAAATAGTCACCAATATTCCGCGTTCTGGAGCAGTGTAGCGTAACATTGTTTATTAACGTGTATTTCGCATGTGTTTACTACACAAATGTCAAAACAGAACTGACATTAGGGGCCAATCGCAAAATTTATAGCATTTTCTGATAGGAGGATTACTTTTGCGCCACCTTGTATAAGGAACTTAAAAAAGAAAAGAAAAACAAAAGAGTTATGATTTTTTCAAATTAGGTAGTCACTTTTGGCCCACCCTGTATATTCGATTATGTTCACAGTTCACATTCGAGTACCTATCAATAAATCATTCCTTGCGCAGTTATCTGTCCTTCGCTATAGTTAACATGTGGCAGTACAATGTCTCATTTATTCTTTCCATGAATAAACCTCTTCACAATCTCCTGATAACTCGGGTTTCTTCTTTTCTTTTTTTTTCTAAATAAAACCTACCTCAATTTCAAGATTGTTTACATTTGTACCTACTGAATGCACTGATAAGATTCTCTCTCTCAACACAATTAGCGAGAAGAGAAGCCTTCCTCAAGAAAAAGTCAAATATAATATTGTAAACAAAAGAAAAGAACGAATAAGATAATGATTACTCAGAGTAAACACTGTGATAAGGAGGAAGTAATACAAAAAAGAGGAGGACACACTAATGGGCACGCACCCGCCACTCTGTTAAGTTGCATATGGTTGTGGAGGTTTTCGCTTATCGTCAGTTTGGTGATATGATTGGTGGTCGTACGATATCGTAGTAGAGTGATGTACTGATACTCGATTTGAATGGTTGTTATTGTCAAAGGAAAATTTAACTTGTAAGGGTTTTGCGAAAAGGCGGGGATGTAATTTTATATTTTCAAAGGCTAAAGAAAATTAAAAAAAGGGCAAGACTCGGCTATTGTGGTAGATCAGGGCGAGATTGAAAAGCCCTCCCGTGGAGAGTCACTGCATCGGACACTACAGCCGACCATTCTCTGCTACTTCCAGTTGTCCCGACCAAGCGCTCTGGCATCGGATTCTGACAAACATTCTGTCTTCTTTTTCATCTCGTACCTACGGGGTTGTGATTAAAAGATCCTTTGGCTGTATTGTATTGTTGATCAGCTGCCAAACCTGCGACCAAGGCAGTTACTCGGCGGGCCTTACTAATAATCAGATTTAGTCCTTGCTAAAACTTAAATCTGCACACTTTAAACAAATCATGTACCAATAAACAATTCAGTTGTCGGGACTTGTAACCGATAGGATAAAATTTAATGAATGGAAATTTAGTTAAGACAGTGTTGCCTGCTGTACGAAACGACGGTTTCTAAAAAAGGCTGTTGTAGTACTTTAATTAATGTAGGAAGGTACTTTTAAACTATTTATTTAAATTTCGTGTTTCCAAGGAATAGTTATAAAGATATTTAGGACTGTGTGTATGTAAAGGGGTTTTCAATAAGAGCGCTACAAAAGTTTTTTTTAAATAAAACAAAAACGGTTTTGGATATAAATGAAATTCTTTATTCCTGTGAAAGTACGTTCGATGCCATTATGTATGGAATTCGATTTCTTTTGCATGGCCACCACGGGCACGCTTGCAGAAGTCCAGACGCTGAACCCAATTTTCGACGGTTTTCAAGCATAAATCGGCCGATACTGCTGCAATTTCACGTTCGATATTCGTACGAAGTTGATCAATCGTCGCTGGCTTGTTGGCATAGACCATAGACCTGACGTAGCCCCACAGGAAATAGTCTAACGGCGTCAAATCGCACGACCGAGGCGGCCAACCGACTGGATCATTTCGTGAGATAACACGGTTTCCAAACTTGGAAAACGACGTGTGAGAGACACATTTGGGCTTTCTTCAACTGAAGCCTCAGCGGCAGCAATATTCTCGACACTACGGGCATTTCTTTGTCTCACTGGCACGGGAACATTTTGTACTGTGCTTGTGGATTCAAATTTTTCCACTAGACGCTCAATTGTTGATCTGCTAGGACGATTATGACGACCATAAATTGGACGTAGCGCTCTTAACGTTGAGGCCACGGACTCCGAATTTCGGTAGTAAATTTTAATAAGTTCGACTCGTTGTTGGCTCGTATATCTTTCCATCATGAAATGGCAAACCTTACTGAAGAGAAATGTCAAAAGAGCGGCAAGAAATTCGGCGTCGTTTGCTGTCCCTGCCGCTCTACTTTTGTAGCGCTCTTATTGAAAAACCCTTTATCTAGTATATTTATTGCACCAATGTAAAAGTATTTTTTTTCCGAGTCAATTAATATTTTTAATATACTTCAGGAAATCCGTTCGCCAAAGATCATCGACAATACTCAAGGGCTGCTTGTTGTCGATGACGAAAAAATACTACACAGGTGGCAGCAGTGTTGTGAAGGACTTCTAAATGAACAATTTCCTCGGATATATTTTCCGAGAGCCATTCCTAACAATGAAGAAGTACACGACATTACTGTCGGCGAAGTTAGGAAGGCGGTCAAAGACACCAAAAAGCGAAACGCAGTTGGGCCGAACGAAATCTCTCCCTGTGAGTTCTGTAAAAAGATAAGAGACATCGGGTCCAAATTGCTCATTATTCTCATCTCCAAACTGATGACAGGCAATCCAATGCCTAACCAGTGGAGGGAAAGTTTTCTTCTTCCTTTGTACAAAGGAAAAGGCGATACGCGAGACTGTGACAATTACCGTTTAATCCAGGTAATGTCTGTCCCACATCATGAAAATCGTTGAGGGGGTATTAGATAGCCGAAGGCGAAAAATAATACGGCAATCTGAAGACCAGTGCAGGTTTGACGCAGGTAAACCACAACCACAGATACAATCCAAAGTATAAGGATCATGATGGAAAAACATCGTGCTTCCTTAAGGACTTGCATATGGTGTTTGGGGATTTTGAAATGGCATTTGGTAGACAACCAAGGACAATGCTAAAAGCAATATGCAGTTGGAATCGAGTAAGACTGTGCTGGGTTCCGGTACACAGCGGTGTAGAGGGGAATGAGCAATCCAATGAGCTATCAAGAAAGGGAGGGAACTGGAAAATAGTGGAGAAAATCTTAAAAATGGCTGACCTTATATGACAAAATTTAGAGCGGCATACGCATAGGGTGTCTAAACCACTTTGGCCTCATTTTGACAAGAAGAGATCTAAGGAAATTCTCAAATTGAACAGGAAACAGTTTAGATCAGTAGTTGGGATTATGTCGGGGAACTGTCTCCTAAGGAAGCATGCTAGGCGGCTTAAATTGGTAGATGTGGATATATGTAGGTTCTGTGGTGATCTACAAGCCGAAGAAGACATTACGCACATACTGTGTGAGTGCGAGGGTATAGCACGGAATCGTAGGAGGTTTCTAGGAGAATACTTCTTCGAGGAATTAGGGGAGCCGAGCGGCACAGACCACAGGAAGCTGGTAAAAATCTGCAGGAAGATTGGGTGCTTTGTTTAGGTTTTTAGGTTGTTCTCCTTCTGAAGTTTTGGTTTCAATTGGTATCCTAGGGATCGCGATGGGCCCTTCTGGTGCCTAGTGCTGTATGCGAAGTGCATACCCCTGTTATAACCTAACCTAACCTATTCCAGCAGTCAGTACTGTCTGTCTGTTCTCTGTTGTCTGGGAGATTCGGACATATCTATGTGATCCTTCCTCCTGAACAACAGGAAGACATAACGCACATACTGTGTTAGTATGTGTTCGAGGAATTTAAGGAGCTGAGCGGCACAGACCACAGGAAGCTTGTAAAATTCTGCAGGGGGATTGGGTCCTTTGTCTAGGAAAAGTGTTTTAGATTTTTAGGGTTTTCTCCTTTTGAAGTCTTGGTTTCAATTGGTTCCCTAGGGATAGCGATGAGCACTTCTGGTGCCCCTGTTTTAACCTAACCTAACCTAACGTTGGACACATAAATCCTTCGTATAAGCTCAAAAGCTTTTCTTAAAGCAACATAATTTCTCTTGGTTTGTGTTGAGTCAGCTTTATATGTACATCAATTTCGCTGAATCTTTTGTTAAGTGTAAGGGCACTATCCTAATACTGATAGTACTCTCTGCGGATTCAGCTTCAGAGGCACTTGTATATTTCTAGCACTTCCGATTGTCCAAGAGCAAGATCAATTCTTCCTGACCTAGGGTAAGACCATTCTTGATTGTACATTATTTTGCTTAAATCAAAAGCCTTCCTGAAGATCATTCTAATGAAATGATCATTCTTTTAAGGGAAGATCGATTCTGCTCCTAGATCGTCACCATATCGTCGTTACATTTAGGTGCGCCAGGAACTGATGAATAATACAATGGCTCGTTCATATAGTACACAAAAAATTATGGCAGATCCTTTCCTTTAATTTTAACGCTTCAATTGTTATCCATAGGGAAGCAGCCTTTAATAGCGACACAAAATTGAGTGTAGTAATACAACAGCTATTATTCGTTCTGCAAAGTCAAATTTGTATGCCTCAAAGTTCAACATTTCACTATCTCCAAGAAAACTATGGGAAAATTTACGAAAAATTGGTGTTTCCGGTAGTAGGAATGATACAAAATGCAATTTTGATCCTGATGTGCTCAATGACTTTTTCCTTGACTCTGGTACTAATATAGTAAACTTCGATTTGTGTGTAAACTCTGTGGAGTCGGTTCCAACTTTCGATGACTTTGAGGTGGTAACAGAAAATGATGTCACTGCTTGTGTAACTACCGTCAAGTCTAACTCTTCTGGTGAGGATGGTATACCAATCCGTTTTATCACACTAATTTAATCCAATATTGTTTCTCATTTACCTCATATTATTAACCAGTGTATAACAACTTCGACCATTCCCCATCCGTGGAAAATAGCAAGAGTTTTACCAATCGCAAAAAAGTCAATCCGATCTCTGTTGGCGATTTTAGGCCAATTAGTATTTTGCCGTGCTTATCTAAGGTCTTCGAGAAACTGATAGCAAACCAAATACAAAAACACCTGTCGCTTCATCGGTTGCTTAACCCACAACAGGGATTTCCAAAACATAAATATTCAGCATTTAGAAGAGGACACTAGAGCCAAAAATTGGGATCATGTTTTGTATATGCCGTCCGCGAATGAGTAGTTACAATTTTTAACTGACAATATTATTACATTATTTGATACTCATGTACCCTTAAAGTCTAAGTTCGTTAATCCTCGAAATAAACCGTGGTTCTCCCATAATATTCGTGTTTTAATGCAGAAGCGGGATGATGCTTACAAAAATTGGAAACGTTACAGGTTAACTGATTTACGGCGCACATATTGTGGATGGTAATGCTCTAACCAAGACTTTTGTCTCTGCACTGTCACAACATTTACCGGCCGTGAGCATGGATCCTACGTTTGCTCTTATGGATCAGTCGGACGGATCCGGTTTTGGTTTTTGTTCAGTAGATAGTGCTGATGTGGTCGAAAGTGTACTCTCTGTAAAGTCTAATGCAGTTGGGTTGGATGGAATTCACCCCAAATTTTTGAAAATGATTCTGCCGATTGTCCTGCCCTGCCTTACTTTCATCTTCAATACCATCCTCATGTGTGGTGTGTATCCGCGCCTTTGGAAGTTAGCAAAAATTATTCCTCTCCCCAAAAATGCCAAATGTGATGAATTTAGGCCTATCTCAGTCTTACCCTTTTTGTCAAAGGTGTTTGAAAGGATTCTGCAAAAACAGATTAGCGCTTATCTTTCGGCAAACTCGTTGCTCACTTCTAAACAATCTGGTTTTCGTGAAAAGCACAGTTGTATCACGGCACTATTAAGCGTCACTGAGGATATAAGCCAATCGTTGGATAAGGACGAAGTTACGTTTTTGGTGCTGCTTGATTTTTCAAAAGCTTTTGACACAGTCAATCACGTTAATCTGTGTAAGAAGCTTTTGCAAAACTCTAATTTTTCACCCAGTGCTACTAGACTAATCTTTTCTTATTTGACTAATAGAAAACAAGCGGTCCAACTTGGTGATTGTCTATCCGATTTTCTGCCTAATGTCTCTGGTGTTCCTCAGGGCTCAATACTTGGTCCTCTATTGTTTTCGATATACGTCAATGAACTTCCATCAATTATTGAGAACTGCTCTATTCATATGTACGCGTCTAGATCTTGATTATTTTCCTTTGCTTGTTTTGGGAAATGCTCCCATTGAGTACGTGGAAACTGCTAAAAATCTCGGAGTTACTTTCAATCGCTACCTAACATGTGATATCCATATAAATTCACTTGTTGGCAAGGTATATGGGGCACTACGTACATTATGGGTAACTCAGTCGTTTACACCTGTTAAAACACGTCTATTGCTTGTGAAGACTTTTATAATACCAATATTGATCTACGGCTGCGAAATTTATTGTAATTGCAACTATGTCAGCAAACGTAAGCTGAATGTCGCGTTTAACAGTGCAGTGCGTTATGTCTTTGGCCTACGAAGATTCGACAGACTTGCTGGTCTCGATACACGGCTGCTCGATATGTCGTTTGATAATTATATTAAGTTTCGCAGTTTGTTATTGTTCTCCAATATACTGTTGACACACCAACCGCAATACTGTTTCGAAAAAATTAGATTTGCATCCTCACATCGATCTCATCAATTAATTCATCCTCGATGTTCCAGTTTAACATCTGAGCGTCAATTCTTCGTAAACTCGGTACGTCTCTGGAACTCCTTACCTAGTCGTATTAAAGAAATACAAAACGCAACAATAATAAGAAAAGATTTAAAAAAATATTATTCAGGAAATTTGTAAATTCAAATTATTTTATTGTTTTTGAAGTAGTAATTTGGATTTTTTTTATTTTAATACTTTTTATACATCGTTCGCTCTATTTGTAGAATTAAAAAAAAAATTAAAAAAATAAATAAATAAAAAATAAAATAAAAACATAGGGACGGGCTACAGTCCGCTTGGGCGAACTGTTGGATACCCTATTCTTATTCCTATCCCTCATAAGTGGGCGTGACAAAAGTCTAAGTATGGTTGAATTGTTAAGAACGCTCTACATATTTTGTTATATAACATTTAAAGGATTTTATCAAAAAAAAAACGCTCCCTAGCTCAAACTTGGGTGTTTCAATAAAATTGTTTCATTTATTGTGGGCGTGTCAGTAGGCGGATTTAAAAAAAATTAACACATGAGCATAAAGGGCCCCTTAGAGAGTATATATTATAAATTTCAGCTCCCTAGCTCACTTTGAATTTTCAAAAAAAAAAAATAATAATAATTGTGGGCGTGTCAGTGGGCGGATTTAGAAAATATTTACACATGAGCTTAAAGGGCCCCTAGAGAGTATATATTATAAATTTCAGCTCCCTAGCTCAAACTTTGGATTTTCGAAAAAATAGTTTTATTTATTTGTGGGCGTGTCAGTGGGCGGATTTTGAAAAAAAATTATCCCGAGCAGTTTTAGGAGTCATAGATCATATATAAAAAATTTCAGCTTTCTAGCTCAAAATTCGATTTTTTTCAAAATTTTGTTTTTTGAGTTTGTGGGCGTGTTGTGGGCGGATTTCAAAAATTCGTAAACTTGATTATTTCGGGACCCTAGAGAGTATATGGTTAAAATTTCAGCTCTCTAGGTCCAGTTTAAAGGCCTAATTTTTGCCGACGGACGGACGGACATGGCTAGATCGACATTACTATCGATGCTGATCATAAATATAGTAACTTTTAGGGGTCTACGGGCAATATTAAGGTATGTTACAAACTATGCGTCAAAATTAATATACCCCTAGAATAGGGTATAAACAGTCCGGTTTTTGGGCCAACTATAGTTGCTCTACGGCAATGGTTAACATTATTGATGAAACAAGACAAGATTTTGACAAAGGATACGTCACTATACTATGTCTGCTCGACTTTTCGAAAGTATTTGACAAGGTTAATCATGATGTCCTCTGCTGGAAGTTGAAAAATCTGTTTGGTTTTAGTTATAGGGATGGGCAACTCATTCGTAGCTTCCTTTCTGGTGAAAAACTCTCTGCATTCAAACCTGTTTATCAAGGGGTACCTCAGGGATCGATCCTAGGCCCGATTTTGTTTTGTTTATTTATAAATGTCCTACCATCCGTATGTAAAGCTGTGCACCTCTGTGCAGATGATGTGCAGCTTCATTTAGCTCTACGAATGAATGATATATATGACCTTGGTTCCCGACTGAACGAGGATCTAGAGAAAATCCACAATTGGGCTGAGGTGAATGGTGTATCCCTCAATCCAACTAAATCGCAGTTCATTCCGATCTCTAATAAGACCATTGACACTAATAAATCTACCTGATTTATGGCTCTCGAACTGTAAACTGAATTCTGCAGTAACAGCTACTAATTTGGGCTTTGTAATCATTAACAATTTATGCGGATGCAATCACACCAATGTCGTGATTGGACATTATCTACGGATGACTTCACAAGCTTTGGCTTAATACTAGCGTCACACCGACCGAAGTTCGGCGAAGGCTGATCTTAACCTTAATCTTGGCCATGATAACATACGCTGAGGTGGTTTATTGCTCCCTCGAGCCTCAAGTACCCTTAAATGATGCTGTGCGATAATCTATGGCATTCGTAGATACGATCATCCGAACACTCCAGAAGCCTACTTGGTTGCACTCTTCAACAATACATCAATGCGAGAAACTGTGTATTACATAAAATCATAAAAAATCAATCACCTTCCTATTTATTCAATAAACTTAATTTTTCTCGCTCTGAAAGGGCTTTTAACATAAATCTGCTTTACTACCGTTATTTAAACTCGTCTTGTTTGTTTTTTATTCACATACTGTTAAATTATGGAACTCATTGCCCTCACGAATTAGGACAATCTGTAGTTCTTCTAGTTCTAACTTTAAAAATGCAATCCTTATCTACTTCTCCACAATCTCATCACGTCAATAAATTCCTTTTACCCATCTCTCCCATTTCGCCTCATTTCTTTTTCTATTTATACGCATTCCCTTCTATTAGATAGCTTCACATCTATTTCTTCCGTTGCAGGTTATGTTATATTGTTTTTAGTTTTAAGTAGTTTTCAAAATCTCTCTGACTGTAAAGTACTAAGTACCTACTGTAAAAGATACAAATCTTAATGTACAAACCTCTTTGTTTAATAATAATAAATTGAAATTGCAGTTGTGCGCCAGGCTCACTTACGGTTTACAATGTTGGACAGCCTACAAAAACATGGTAGGTAAATTAACCGCAGCTTAAATGAATATGCTTCGCGTGACAGCAGGACTAACAAAGCTCGTTTGAATGTGAAGATCCAAGATTCGAAAAAAACCTTCACGTCGAAAAACATACCTGTCTTAAAGACAGCGATCACTCAGTTCGTAGTGTCATGTTCAAATGAGAAATCCTACGAACCCTATCAAAAAGACAAATTATTCAACGTTCCATAACAATCGCAAAAGAGAGGTAGGCCTTAAAACTCCTGTATGACGCAAATGCAACACAGTAGTCACAAAGTGATCCGAAACCGAAAGGCCTACCGATACGTTTTGAGGTCAAACCTTCGAATCCAATATGCGGACCACTAGGGATGCAGTGAAGTGGGACGGTTATGAATTATGATTAATGATGGGCGCATTCGAATGATTTAATCGATTATAATTCGATTGATTGCAATATCTCGAGATATCTCGATTCTTCATTTCAAATCATTCGAATGATCTCTCGCATGCGCTCGACTCGACACTAGAGCAAAATGTCTCACACACAACTACTAAATAAAACACAGAGAACGCACTTTCCTGCACGCACATACCAAGTCAACCCATTCGTCGCAAAACAAATGTGATAAAAACCTTGTGAGTGTGTGTTTTTATTCATTATCCCAAGTCCCATAGCCATAATTTGAATGAAAAAAAGTAGTAACATTCGGGAAAAATATCAAGAACTTACTTTTGTTTTAATTTTAGAACAAAATGTCCCATCACAACTACATAATTAAACACCGAACACACTACCCACAATCACAAATCTCATGAGTGGTGAGTTTGTGTGAGAAGAATACCTGTTTCTATATTATTTAAGTATGAAAAGATAATAGCTCATATTCTCATGGCTTGCTCTGTGTTTTTGATTTGGTCCATTCGAATGATAAGCAGCTGCCTTTTTCTTATTCCCCGTACTCGATCTCGAATTCAAGAGCTCTCGAATGAAAAAACAGTAGCATTACTATTTAATTTATAATTAGTTACTACTCTTCGAAATAATCGACATTCGAGAACTTTTATATGGATTACTACTTCACTCACATAATGTTTGCGATAAGTGCATTAGCCGTTTACTCAACTGACTGAATTTTCGTTGGCTTCGTGTTAGTATTA
Source organism: Portevinia maculata (assembly GCA_949715645.1). Taxonomy (NCBI): domain Eukaryota; kingdom Metazoa; phylum Arthropoda; class Insecta; order Diptera; family Syrphidae; genus Portevinia; species Portevinia maculata. The sequence continues at coordinate 163,816,761 of OX454525.1, read as the reverse complement.
GTAATTGCTTCTGTTGCTGTTTCCTTTTGCGAAACTTGTGTTGTTATTTGTTTTTATATCTCGAGTGATCATTCGATTATTTAGATCACTCGAATACTAATATCTCGGTTATTAGAATCATTCGATTATGCCCATCACTAATTAAAATGTCTTTATCGTTAAAGAAAAGTTAGAATTATGCCAAAAAGATCACTCGAATACTAATATCTCGATTATTAGAATCATTCGATTATGCCCATCACTAGTTATAATCCCTTTGGTCAGAATCATAATCTTGTCGTTTAGAAAGTAACGAATAATAATTGCTAACCATAGAAAGGTCATACTGATCAGCACATTTATAGTTCTGGTCTGGTTTTTGAAATAATAACCGACATTTTGGCGTATTCTCTATTTTAATAAACTCGTCTAAGTAATCCCTTTTAACTTCACACAAATTCACCCACCTACCACCACCACTACTGCCACGGATCCCCAACCAGACAAAGAAAAAAAACTTGCCATTTCCTTGCACATCTAGCAGTCCCACAAATTCTATTCTCTGCCAATCTCTGGTGCACGTCTATTTTTATCTTCTCAATTCAAGAATCCCAGTAAATAAACCAAGAAAGTGGAATCCTATCCGATACGTTCCACAGAAATAGAAGCAGCGGACGCAGCTTAAAAACCGGTAGCTCCGTCTGAGGGCAGGGGGAATTTTTTATCAGAAAGTGAAACCCTTTTCCAGTTGACGGAGGTACGAGTTTATTTTCTGTTCGTTCGTTCCATTGTTCGCACAGAAGAGCTCTTTTTTTGTCGTTGATTATTTGTTTAAACTGCGGATGATAGATTTGAAAGGGGGATAGCTATAACTGCGAGTCAGGACTTGGGCAAATTAAATTAACCAAAAATGATTAGATAAGCTCAAGTGGTTGGAGTTGAAAATTTCAATTGCACTTCAGTTGGGAATAAGAAACTAAGCTTAAGCATCGTGTCGGCGGGAATACAGTGAAAGCGAAACTTACAAGTGTCTGACAGATTGAAAAACGGCGACGATTCTGTATCAATCAATCAGAGTAAATATTTGAGTTTTAATTTGCGTAACGATGACAGAGAGAATGTCTGACCACAGTTGTCGTCGGCAGTGATCACTGTTGGCTGGCAGGCATTTTTTTTTGCATCAATTGACGTTTGCTTGCAGGTCACGACGATGATAGATTGAGGAGTGGGAGACAACATTCACCGAGACGACTGTCAGTGTCACTGTGGGAGAAGGTTGTGGAATTGAAAAATTAAATATCTGTATCTGTTGACTGAGCATGAGCAATCCGGCGGAAGACAAGCATTCTGGTCGTCGTCGTTGATTTATGGAGATTCTGTTCGCTGATTGAATTAAGTTCACTGCTTATCAATTGCAAACAGATGGCAACATTTAAAGGTGGGCAAAATTATTGGAATGCCCCAAAGCAATTTGTCGTATGACAATAATTTTGAAGTTTTAATAATTTGGGTCAGCGTAGAACTAAGTTGTGATAGTTGGCATAATGAAAGCTATAGAGCAAGGAAAGCTGTGCGCTGAAATTTCAATTCAGTTGTTGGGCGAGTGAGATTTGCAGAGGACAAGTTTTAGGACCATATGACTTTTTTTTTTATGGGATAGAGGTTGATGATGGACATGTGTCCAAGGCAGATCACGGTAAAAATGGCTTTTAATATGACATATCAAAATATTCCTCGATCATCGATCACGAAGATTTTAATAGCAAGAATCGACAGCCACCTTACTAATGTCGTGCAAATGATCGTGCCTTATTAGCTACAGATTCTGCGATCACTATTTGACGGATGCATGCTCTTAATTTTTCCTATTCTTATGACCGATCCGTTAGATCGTGCGGGAACGTATTTAGGTGCAATGATAGATTTCTTGAAAGGGGAAGTTAAGTCTTGGGTGCACTGGCGAAGGGGTTAGTCTGTTGGACTACTTATCTGAAGGTCTCAGGTTAAAATCCCGCCGCGACCAAGTACATAACATCTAAAAGCTTTTTAGACTGCCCCACCTCTTGCAAACGTCTGACAACATCCAAGAGTATGAATTATTGTCATGAGAAGCTTCTCAAATTGTCCGTTCGGATTAAAAAACTGTAGGTCCTTTCCACTTCGTACAAGCAAATGGTTGATGTCTAAGATTTATTTTTAGTCGTTCCCTAACAAATACTATGTCAATCTGTTCAAAAATTTTAGCAGTCTTTACCCCTTTTCATCTCCTAGATAGGTCCTTACTGTTTCAGGTTTGTGTGTGATTCTGTGTGGGGTGCGGTCCCCATCGATATGTTTAATTTATTTGAGCGTGAAACCGAATCGCAGACATGAGTGCTCAACCAAGCCATGGTTACGAGAGAAGAGCTCATGTACTGTAATGTTAACCAAAATATGTCAAATTCATAAATAACTAACTCCAAAGGTCTGATCTTAAGCGACAAACTTCTTTGGGTGCTACATAGCTTCAAACCATACCAAATCTGCAGGACCAGACGGCATAAAACGACCTTGAATAAGACCTCGAGTATTATTTTGCATGTGCTCGAGATAATTCTGAAGAGTCGTATACATCTATCTAGTCCACATTCCGCTGTTTTGGAGAGAAGTGAAGTAGTTGTCATTCCAAAAGCCGGTAAAGGCTCCCATGTAAACCTGAAAGATCTCAGAACTATTAGCCTATCATCCTTCCCTTTAAATAACCTGGAAATACTGATTGATATCCATCAACCTACTAAAATTGACACGAGAGACGAGACTCCTGTTTACGGCTCAACATGCGTTATTGCAAAATTTGAATCGGTTCAAACAGCTCTACATGTACTAGAACGTCCCATCAACGCAATTTGCGATCGCAACTGCACTGACGACTTACAAGCTGGATTGTACACTCCAAATTGGGTGAGATCTCTACCAGGAGATCTTACGATTGAGGAGCTCTGGATTTCTATCCCCTTTCTCCGGAACTTAGTGGGGAAAGAGCCGCTTATATGCCCAGAAGCGGACGACTGCAGAATGATCGCTAATGCGGATGACGTTGCTATTGCCGTCTTAGGTAGGTAAATGGATGTCCTTGCGTTAGGTGTCACGGCTCACTTAGACCATCAGTTTGGGTCCATTGTGGCCATTGTTGGGACTTTTCTAAAAATTTTAGAAACCTCAGTGATCCGCTGTATTAGAACCACCCGGATCTATATGTAAATCTCAGCGGTTTCCTCAGCTCAATATTGGTCAGATCCTCCAGCTCCTTAAAGAAGTAGCTGCCAAGAATCTTGAATCTGTTAGTTCTAAGGGCAGGGCATTCACATAGTAGGTGACGAATAGATTCTATCTCTTCGACTTCTCGACAGCTCCTGCAGTAATCGTTGTGCATTATGCCCAGCCGCTCCAAGTGTAAGCCCACTTTGCAGTTTCCTGTGAGGACCCCCGTCAGTGTGCGTATGTCTGCGATTTAGCCCAATCATGACCTTAGATTTCCTTTTTGTTACCGCTCGCCATAGCTCCCTCGAGTGTCTGCATGTTTCGAGGCTGGTCCAACGTAGGTTTGCTTTACTAATGGATTCAACATCGACTTTCCGTGTCAGTGCATAGAGCGGATTTTTATAGATTTTAGAGCCAGAGATGCATCCATCTCCGATTCGTATCTTGCCAGCTTGTTTGTTTCTTCATTGTCCGAGATGTCATTGTGCTCTAGTACCCATCATAGGGTCACTGAATTGGCGATTGATACCTCGTATAGGTGTTTTCTGCACTGTAACACCGCACTTGATTTGACAACTACTGAATCCATAGCCATTATGGGCCGCTTGGCTGTCAGAGTGTGTAGTGATCTGCTTGTCGGCCAGTTTGCGTCTCTTCACCTCTTTGGCAGCCTGAGCGATCGCAGTTGTCTCTGCCTGAAGCACGTTGTATTCATCGCTGATTCTGAAGGTCTCGCCCAGGCCCAGAGTCTCGCAGAAAATGCTTGCACCTGTACCCGCTTCCATTTTGGATCTATCGGTATAGGTAGCTATTTTGCCTTCTTCCGTGACTGTTGTGTTGATTCATTCGCTTCTTTCTGGGTTTTTGGTAGCGAATTTCCTTTTGGAAGCGAAGGTGTGTGGTAGATAGTCAGTGGCTGTTGCTTCGCTCGAAGCACTCCATCGTACTTCGACGGATGCGTGTCCGTAGGGCTTGAAGACCACAGTCCCGACTCTCTGAGTCTAACGCCCGCTTTAACCGCTTTGCTGCTGCAGTATATGTCCAGGGGTGTGAGGTTGATTTTTACCTCTATGGCTGCAGTGAGTGTGGTTCTTAACATACAAACCATAGACCCGCAGCACATTCTCAGATTCATTAAGGAAACTGGACTGGACGCTGTGCTCTAAGAGTGTGGCAGTGGCGTAGCGTGGGTATCTGCCGCCCGGGGCGGACGAAAATTTTGCCGCCCTCTTATTATCATTGTGTATTGTATAGGTTACAAATAAAAACGTCATATATACATGTTTAACAATCTAATAATCACATTTATTACACGTATGCCACTTACATTGATATAAGAGGTTTAGAACACGGATACCTTGACGATCAACAAAATTAAGTTATAAGCGAATTGAATGTGAAACGCAATTCGACTTCCTCTTTATTTATTAATTTAATGTTTATATTTTTATTGAAAAGCAATTTATTTGTTAGAGTCAAAACAAAACTTCTGTCTTTAACTAAAACGTTATACGTCTACTTTTTCAAGAGCAAAGTCTTTTATTGCACTTTCAATATCTATAGCATCACACACCTTTTGCTCAATAGACAAGATAGCCAGATTGGTAGGTAAGCCTTAAAGTACTCATTCTTGACCTTGAATAGTTTTTGATCAATTTTAATTTTGAAAAACTCCTCTCACAGCTGGCATTGCTTATGCCAGTTGTGAGGAATATTCGGAGCATTATTATAATTTGGGCAGAGTATCATCATTAATAATTGAAGTGAGTCCGCATTAATTAATTTATTTTCGTTGCCTGTGGCAGTAATGAACGTTCGCAGTCGAAGTTGTTCGAGCTTGAAGTCCTGCTCGTCAATTTCGGCAGATGCGTAGTCTAGATAACATTTGGTGTCGTCCGAATCTAGCAATAAAGCCGGCGTTAGATAAGCAATCTTATCCGCCAAATTCTGTAGTTGCTGAAAACGCTCACAAATTTCTACAATAATTCTATTTAACGAAGAAAATACGAGTAGCTTCCATCTCAACTCGTTCTCATAAGACAAGTTAGCATCTGTGGTTCGGTCATCAAAAATGTTCCTTTTTGTTCTGCGCCTGCGAGATTCAATGGAAATGCCAAGTTCTTCACACAAATTCTTTGCATAACTAACAGCGCCCCATTCCTCTCGTTTCTCTATCAGTACCATCTGCAAAGCATCTAAAGTCTGAGCGCACAGTCTTATGTCAAGTCAATTTGTTTGTAAATATTTTTGTGCAAGGAACGAATTCAACTTTGGGATTTATTTCTTTAATTCTTTGCTGAACTCAAAATCATCTTTCAAATTCCTTTAGCGTTTTATCTTTTGTTTCAATAAAATCTACAAAAGATTCTACTACTTGTATTAACAGATTTTCAATAACTACGTATCTTAGTTGTCTTTATGACAAATGTCTATTATGCTGTCGAATATAATCGAATTATACTTAGACTTTTTTATTTGTCCGATGATATTTTGGCGAACTTTATTTCTCGAAATTGCTATTAATTCAATTTTAATTTCTGGTGACATATTATACGTGATTTAAATTTTGTCACACATTTTAGATCTTACAAGATGTTTTTCCAATATCGTCCAAGCTTTGGTATTAAATGACAGACAATGCCGATCCTGTATGAGTCTCTGATTCTCAGCTATCGAAATCCATGTCTAGACATACAGATGCAGACTCTAATAGAGTAGATGTTGTTGGAATTTGATTCTCAGGAACAATGTCAACCTTTCTAACAGCTAACAGATCAACAGTGTCAGGCCCAGTTGTCTTTGGTGAATTTAAGCCCAACTTGAAGTTTGACATTCCTGAGATGGACTTTTCTCCATCAATAGAAGTCATTCTAATTAAATATTAGTCAGAAACAATCCAAGCACAAAAGAAAACCTAGGGACGGGCTACAGTCCGCTTGGGCGAACTGTTGGATACCCTATTCTTATTCCTATCCCTCATAAGTGGGCATGACAAAAGTCTAAGTATGGTTGCATTGTTAAGAACGCTCTAGGTCGGTAGGTAGGTAGGTGTGGTGGTTTGATAAGACAAACCCAATTAGCACTGAGTGCCGTTTTGTTACCACAAACTCACGTAAACCTGGGTATTATCGATTGGTGGGGGAGGCTAAATCCAACCTGCGGAGTTCAGGAAAGTTATCAGTTCCTTGATACTTTTCTCGGAGACTTCCTCAAGTGTGTTGAAGAAAGGGCTTCCCAATGTACGTAGTCTGGTCCTAGCTAAAGCCGGACAGGTACATACAAAGTGAATTAGGGTTTCTTTTTCAGTTGTCACTTTGCAACTGCGGCAGAGTGTATTGTATGGGATGCCCAGCTTGGCCTTGGTCACCTATAGGCCAGTGTCCCGTGAAGATCGCTGTAAGTCTTGCGATGTCTTTTCGGGTTCTACCTAGAAGTTCGGTTGTTTTTGCCTTGTTGTAGTTTGGCCACGTTTTTCTGGATATGACGCATGTAGTCAGCCTGCTCCATCTGAGGTTGGCTTTCTTAAGGTATTCTGCGGTGATGTTTGCCTTAACTGCTCCGAGCGGAATGTGGACTAGTTCTGCCAGAGATCAGTGGAGAGCTGAGCCTTGCCTGGCCAGTTCGTCGGCATGTTCGTTTCCATAAACGTTACTGTGCCCTGGAACCCAGATCAGGGTAACCTTGAACTTATCAAGCAGGGCCAGCTCATTACGGCATTAGAGGATATAGTGACCGAAGCGATCGCTTTAATGGCAGCCTGGCTGTCAATAAGTATGGCGATCCTTTGCCTCGGTGTTATATTTGAGTGAAGTTTGATCTGGCGACAGGCTTCACGGATAGCCAGTAGCTCCGCCTGGAAGACGCTTGCAGTATCCGGAAGTCTGTATGATTTTGCGATGTTTAAGGATTCCGAAAAAACTCCCGCACCCACGCCGCAGTCCATTTTTGAACCGTCGGTGTAGATTGTTTGATCGAAATCCCTTGTCACTTCTCCATTTTGCCATTCCGCTTAAGAGCGCTCTACATATTTTGTTATATAACATTTTTCAATAAAATTGTTTTATTTAACCGTAGGGTAGGGCGAGGAGGTTCTGACACGTTAACAGATATTGTCAAAAATTAGGTACATCCGTTTACATACAAAACTATATATATGTAAATTTTAGTTTATTAAGGTTTAGTCTATTACAACAACTTTAAGCGGTAAATTATTAACCATCTCAGAGTTTTTGATGAATTTCTAAATAAGGAAAAAGTGACAGAACCTCCTAGTTTGTAGGAGGTTTCTACTTTTAAGAAGGAGGTTTCAACATACTATAGGAGGTTACGTCAATCAAAAAAATTTCAAGACTAAAATTAAAAAAAACAGATACCTACGTTTTTTTGGTGCATTTTATTTAATAAAAATACGAGTAGTAATAAACAAAAAAAAAATAAGGATTTCAGTCTTTTTTTAATTAAAATAAATAAACTTAAATAAAACTTAGTTGCAATTCATTTTAGGTTTTATTAAATCAGTATTTAACTTTTTGTCATTAAAATAGCACTTAATGAAAAAGTATAATAAATTACCGCACATCAAAATTACCAAAATTAAGATCGAAACAAATTTTATTTTTGGACCTGGATGTTCCCGGCAGGTTTTTTGGGTCTCTCAATTTAGCCACCAAGTCGGATCTCATTGCCACTCCCATATCGTCAACTGCAGGTTCATAGAAGAAGTAGCTTTTGTTTTGCCGACGATAATATCTTATAAAGTAGCACATCACCGAGTCCATATCGACCTCCTCAACTCTACTGACATAAAAAAAATTGCTTTTTTCACCAAATTTAACCAGAACAAAGTCACCAATTCCAGCTTTAACATCCTGGGAAATCGTGACATAATTAGTAGGATCAATGTCTGCCTCTGCATCACTATCCACACCAAATTCAAAAGATTGATCCGAGTTTCTAACGCTGTATATGTTTCACTTCCGGAAGATGTCGATGATGCAAGAACTTTTTTGACGTGTTTTGGCTTTGGTAAATTTTTCTTTTTTAAGACAACCTCTTTTTGTTTAGTTCTTTCATTTTTATTCGGCTAGTTCCATGAGCCTGTTTTTTTCGGGTGTGTCTGTATAAATCCGTGATTTAGAAATACTGTTTACCTTTCTTTTCTGTTTCAAATGCATTTTTGGGCAAGGTCGAATCGCTTCCGGTGTAAGATGTTGATATGATTCATTTGGATTCCTCTGAATATTTTGATTTGGCGATGCAACTCTAAACTGGGCTTTTCTCTGTTTCTTCAAATTCTTGGAAGTCAAAGTCCTGAAAAATAGCATCGTTTATCGGAACTATTCCCGTGGAAGAAAACCCTTTGATTATGTTTTCCGGGCAAAATGCTTTTAAGAATGGCTGACAAGAAATTTCCGCAATGTCATTTATTCCAATTATACGCCCCGGATTATTGACAAGGTAGTTGTTGAATGCTGCTTTACAGTATTTCTTGAATGGTCCAAACACTGCTACATCGAGAGGTTAAAGTTTGTGCGATGGTAATGATAATAAAATTATGCCATTCTCCTGCAAAAAATTATGGATTCGAGACCACAATGTGACACGTGATTATCCAATAAAACCATGATTGGATCTTGAACTGAATACCGTGTGTGTTTCACAATATATTCTAAAACTTTTGGAAAGAGATCAGCATTCATCCAACCGCTTTCTGCTAACAAAGCAATCGATCCGGGGACAGCACATTTAAGAAATGCTGGATTAGTCCTTTTTCTTGGGTACATAAATACTGGTGGAACATGATTGCCAGCTGCGTTCACTATTGCAACCATAGTTACTAATGTGCCCCTTTCAGCAGAAGCAACTTGGGAGACAGTCCTTGGTTAATAAATAATTTAAACTAAGAAAACGCAAATTACCGTTGGGAACTCTAGAACAGTTGTTATTCCAGTCTTGTCTAAATTATAAACTCGATCGGGGCCAAGGATAAACTTGGTGTTTACATTTTTTAAATTCTCAAAGAATCCATTAACAGCGACTTTTGTGAAACCACGAAGACGAGTCCCGCTTGTGTTTTCCGCCTTTCGTAGACTTATTTCACTGTTTCTACGCATAAATCCTTGCAGCCAAACTTTTTCAGCCATTTTATCTCGATCCCAGTTAGATGGATGGTCAATCTCGTTCCGAATAACGTATTCATATACAAATTTTTTGGCAACATCCAAAGTTAAACCATGATGCAGACGTGAGCATTTTTTGAAATAAGTTGTAAGCTCGTTTTCTTGTTGCTTAGAAAGCACTTGAGAGCCTGAGTGCTTACTACTAAACATTTGGTCCAAGGAGGCAGTTCTTGAATCGCCTATTCTTGAAAGACGAGATAAAATTGTGGTTCTTTTTACGCCATATTTTGTTGCGGCACTTGAAGCAGTTTCCTTTTTTTCGAGAACAGATTTCACTGCTTCTTTAATGGCTTTCTCGTTAAATGCCTTTTCAGGATACTTTCTTTTATAAATGTTAGGAATTTTGATTGAAACCTATAAAATTTCAGTATAAAAAAACTAAAACTAAGTAAAACAGTAAAAGCAGGAGGTTTCGATAATTTGACTTTACCTCCTAAGCGAAACGTGTCGAATATTTACGCTTTAAAAAAGTTTATTATTTTACACAAGGTGGCGCAAAAGTCATCATCCTATCGGAAGAAGCTATAATTTTTGTAAATGGCGGCAAATGTAAATTCTACTTTGACATTTGTGAAGTTAACTATACAGAAAAAACCTCAGACACCAATTAACATAATCCAAAAGCAGAACCAAAGTTTTTCATTCATAAAAAAAATTACAGCGAAAGAACATCGGGTGACAACTTTTGCGCCACCTGACAACTTTTGCGCCACCTTGTACTTACGTAAAAGGGCCTCAACTAATAAAAACACTATTAATCTGTTTGTTTAATTTTTGTATTGTCACTTTCAAAAACTTAAAACAAAAAAAGTTGTAGCTTAAGAATTCACTGAACAAATGTACAATGCCCACTTACCAAAAATCAAAACACGACTGAACTTGTTACGCGCTGATCAGAAACTGAACTCAATAAGGGAAAAAGTAAAGTTACATTTAGGCTGTGGACATAAGAAATTATCATATCTGTCATATTTAAAGGAAGTGAACATTTTTAGTTTGATGAAACCTCCTACATGTCGAAACCTCTCCGCCTTACCTTAGACCTACGTTGGGGTCGTTTTCGACCCATTTTTTTTTCTACTTCAGATATTTTAAAAACTAATTATTATTTTAAGCTACCTTTCCATGATTTTGTTACTTGGACTACAATCCATCGAAATCTAACCGTGAACATTTTTTAAAACTAAGATGTCATTACTTTTTTTTGAATTTGGGCCTTTTTTTTCATATTGGGTCGTTTTCGACCCGTCATATGTTTTCGCATTCTGTAGGGAAATTTCGTTTCGATTGCATTGAAAAAGGGAGTGAAATTTATTATTTATTTATATTCAATCAAATAAAAACAAATATTTCGGTAAAATGTCCAGTTGTTCTTCAAGTGATGAAGAGTTTTCTTCGGGTAGTGATGAAGATTTTGTTCCCGAAGAGTGTGAATCAAGTGAAACAGATAACGAAAGTGAAGAAGCACCTGTGGAATCCGCGAGTAATGATAGTTTGTTTGTTTCGAAGGACAACACAGTTTGGAGCCCAGTTCCATTGATTCCATCTGGCAAGAATATTTACATATCTTCGGTTCATTCTTGTTCAAGATTGTGTTTTTAGGCGCTCGAGTCCGTTCCAAAAATGTTATAGCAATGAAACCGGGTGTTACCCGTTATGCTATTGCTCGAGTTCATGCATTGATAGATTCATTTTTATTATTTTTTCCAACTCATGTCGAAAAAATCATAATCGACAATACAAATAACTTTGGGCGCTCCAAGTTTGGCGACAAACACAAAGCCATGGACGGAGACATGCTTCATGCATATATTGGTGTTTTGATACTTGCTGGTGTTTACAAGTAAGTTATTCCGACACAAAAGTATTTTTGTTTTTCAACGGATTTGGTTATTCGCAGATCGAAAACAGAGCGCGTTGAAGATTTGTTTGACGCCAATTTTGAGCGACCTATTTTCAGAGCAATTATGTCTAAAGAGACGTTTCAATACATAACGAAAGTTCTACGTTTTGACGATCCAACCAGCCGCAGACAGAATCAAATGACAGCAATTGATAAATTTGCACCGATTCACAATTTATGGGACAAATGGGTTGAATTGCTTCCTTTATTTTATAACCCATCACAATGTGCTGCGGTGGACGAACAGCTACTAGGTTTCCATGGCAGATGCTCATTTAGACAGTACATGCCTAACAAGCCGGAAAAATACGGCTTGAAGTTTTGGATTTGCACTTGTGCTGAAACATCATACGTGTGGAGAATTCAACCGTACTTAAGAAAACCAGTTGGTGGTGAAGCAGAAAAAAATCAAGGTGAGCGCGTGGTTTTGGAACTAGTTGAAGGCTTGAAGGGCCACAACATTACGATGGATAACTTTTTTTCCTCATACCAACTTGGACAAAAATTGCTTCAGCAGAATCTGACCATGGTCGGCACAGTTCGGAAAAATAAAAGAAGTATACCACCAAAACTTTTGTTAGAAAAAAAGCTACCACTGTTTCAATCAACATTTGCATTTACGAATTCTACTACACTTGTTTCGTATATGAGTAAAAAAAATAAATGCACCGTCGTCCAAAGCATTATGCACCAAAGTCTTGAAGTAGGACCTGAGCCCAAAATGATGCCAGAAATTATACAATTTTATAACAAAACAAAAGGTGGTGTTGATAATGTCGATAAAATGCTATCTGGCTTTAGCGTATTTTCGAACATTGTAGATATATCAGCATTGAATGCTTTTATCATTTTTATGCAAATCGATCCAGAGTATCAGACATCGCGTGGCAAGCAAGGCCGGTAGAAGTTGTTGCACGACCTAGGTGTTGAGTTGACAAAAAACTATATTCTGAACAGATCAAGACAACCTCGCGCTTCATGTTCGCTTACTCTTCAGGCTACCATGAACAACAATGAAAGTGAAGATGTCAACCCGCCTGCTAAAAAGCAAAGATTTTCTTCTGTCCAGCCAAAAAAGCGTGGCAGATGTTCAATTTGTGTAAAAGAAAATTCAAAAACAAAAGAAAACAAAACGGAGCTTGTTTCCTGCGGATGCGGCAAGAATATTTGTAAAAGTAAACACAATCGTAATGTGTGTGTTAAATGTGTCGAAAATGTTTAAACAATAGTAATAAATTACTTCTATATATTTATTTATTTTTATTAAAACTTCATTAATAAAGTTTCCGTTTTAAGAAATATTCCTTTTTGTTTAATTCCCTTATAAAACATACGAGGGTCGAAAACGACCCGTCAACGTAGGATTAGTCATTTTTTTTAAACGTAGGTCTACGGTTAATTGTGGGCGTGCCAGTAGGCGGATTTAAAAAAAATTAACACATCAGCATAAAGGGCCCCCTAGAGAGTATATAATATAAATTTCAGCTCCCTAGCTCAAACCTTGGATTTTCAAAAAGTTTTTTTTAAATTGTGGGCGTGTCAGTAGGCGGATTTTGAAAATATTTACACATGAGCTTAAAGGGCCCCTAGAGAGTATATATTATAAATTTCAGCTCCCTAGCTCAAGCTTTGGTTTTCAATAAAATTGTTTTATTTATTTGTGGGCGTGTCAGTGGGCGGATTTTGAAAATTTTATATCCCGAGCAGTTATAGGAGTCATACATCATATAAAAAAAATTTCAGCTTTCTAGCTCAAAATTCGATTTTTTTTTTTGATTTTGTGGGCGTGTTGTGGGCGGATTTCAAAAATTCGTAAACTTGATTATTTCGGGACCCTAGAGAGTATATGGTTAAAATTTCAGCTCTCTAGGCCCAGTTTAAAGGCCTAATTTTTGCCGACAGACGGACGGACGGCCGGACATGGCTAGATCGACATTACTATCGATGCTGATCATAAATATAGTGACTTTTAGGGGTTTACGGGCAATATTAAGGTATGTTACAAACTATGCGTCAAAATTAATATACCCTTAGAATAGGGTATAAAAATGGGGGACCCATGCAAGCCAGTTCAGGCGGTGTTGCCAGTCGCTTCAATGCTACATGACAGATGTTTTTTTTGGGGTGCACGTCACTATGTTCAAAAAGTTTGTGCCTCGGAATTGGTACTCGTTTTCAAGTCGTTTTATCAACAACTACTGGTTTACGAAAACAAGTCGTTTATGAAAAATGTATGGGAAACATGTATGTTTCTGATGCTCGTTTTAAGGAAAACGAACAAAACCTCGTTTATGGTTTGGTAGCCTTTTAGTAATGAAAAATTTCGTCCTCATTTCAATCGGTCCGAGTCGTAGGTGCGATAAAAATATAAAATGGTTCAAATATTGTAAAATTTGCCGCACCCCAAAAGTGCCGCCCGGGGCGGGACGCCCCCACCCGTCCCTACTACGCAACGCCACTAGAGTGTGGCCTGCCAACGATAAATCAGAACAATACCCCGATAGCTTCATAGAAGAGGTGTGTCTAGAGGGGGCTCTGAAAGAGTACATGAACCTCTCCGAGGTACAAGCAGGGGACACAAGAGACCAATAGGTCGCAGCGTAATATACCCTAACTAATTTATTATTAGCCGTGTTTCGGTGATAAGTGTATACCCAGCTCAGTTACATTTAACACGTAAACAAAAACAAAAAGGAGTGCTGACGATAAAGAGGTCAGCAGTCGAGTACTGAGACGGAGTGAACATAAAGTGTTGATGCCATGAAGCGACTAGATGGCGGTAAAATAAGTTGGTAGCAAAAATATTCCGATTGTTATGCAGAGATAGTGGATGTGTTCGTCGATTAAACAAAAAAAAAACCTAATTTTAAAGAAAATTATGCTAAGAAAATTAAAAAAAAAATGGCAAAAATAAGCATCCGTTCTTTTCCTTGCTGTCAAACACAAAGGATTTTATGATGTTCAAAAATCTTTCAAAAAATACGTTCGGATTTGCATCCTTGCTTTAAAAATAATCCAAATCATACTCTTTTAAAGTACAAACACTGCGAACACATCCGTAAAAATTAAAAGTGAATATGGAATACGATCTAGTTGTTTTATTGTAAAATTATGCTGAGCTGGGTATACACTTATCACCGAAACACGGCTATTATTATTACTCTGAAAGGCAGTTGATATTTCATTACAAATATTTGAGGGCTATAAATAGTTTTTTGTGCGCTAAGGAGCCCAGCTTACATCTCTCTCTTCACCACCACCCTTTTTCTTAAAGCATGTGTTCCAGTCAGTTGACCAATTAACCATTTAAATCGGCAAATTTCCCACATAAACATCCACTTAAACGATAGACATTTGTCTACCACAAGTTGTTGCAAATATCACACAAAAAGGTTACCCATAACTAATTTCGCCGGATGGCCAAGCATTGAGTTGCAGCAGCAGCAGCTCCTTTGTTATTTCTACTTAGCATGCAGCCCGCATAATTAAATCGCAGACTTCCTCTTGCGTCATAGCACAGCGTTGTCTTCTTTTTTTTTTTTTCTGTTGATTTTGGTCAGAAATGTGTGTTTGTGTATTTCAGCTGGAACCCTCGTCAAGAGAACTTAGCGCTCACTGCCAGTGATAAGGATGCGTTCCATCCTCTATTGTAAACTATTTTTCATTTTCTTTTTTGTTATCATTACGTTACGACAACGAGAAATATTTACTTAAGCCACTGTAGATAGCGCTCGGCTCTCTAACAATTAAGATTAGGCACCATTGCACCGCGCGCCGCAAGGAGGATTAATCATACAAAGGTCCCAAATAAGGGCAACACGAATTAAAACGGAGAAAAACACGACCATGAAAGGAATACAAGGAGGAAGGAAAATAAATAACAAAAAAAAATGCAAGCAAATAAAGTCGCGATAAGATTGCGCAGCACGTAACACGTATCGTTCGGTCGGTTGTCCAAATTTAAACGTCTCCTTAGTGTTGTTTGTTGTCTGTCGTCGTAGTCCTGTATACAGTTCTGGATCTCCGGGCTAATTCGGCCATCGTGGCACAATTTTTTTTGTTGTTTCGACATTTTTGGGGGATTTCCTTCCTTGATCGCGGGAGCGCTTGGTCTTGGTCCCATCCAAATACACAAATCAGGAATTCACACCGCATGCACATTGGCAACATGGAAATGTTATCTTTCCTCCATGGAATATCTTTGGATATAAGAGTTTCGCCGCTTGTTTGTTGTCGAATTTCAATTAGGTACGTACATTCGGGAATAAAGGAGGATTGATAGGTTTTGGTGGCATGGCACCGATCGGTTTTCGATCTGGAAAAGGATTTATGTTGTTGTTTCTTCTCTCAGCGAGTGTCAAGGTGGAGATTTATCGTGGCGAATTGGGATTGGGGTATTGCGCTCTGAACAAGTCTGAAAAGTTCAATGCACGTGTTCGTGGTGGAGTCTTTTTTGTGACGAAGAATTTGCATATCGTGCTGTAGGTTGGTGAACTTTGGAAAGTTGTATAAAATGTCAGTAGGTAACTCTTTCGCCAAAAAATACCAAGTTGATAGCTTTATATACGGTTTTTTTTTACGCACGATAAACATCACGATCGGGAACAGTTGATCTCATCTTGTAGATCTATAGAAATGATAGACATTTTACATGGTTAGGTTAGGTTAGGCTAGGTTATAGTAGCAGTCGGCAGAGGCCGACACACTTAGACCAATGAAAGGTCCATTGTGATACCACACGGTTATATCATCTTCCTACTCGTTGAACCAGTTGGAGCTTTTGAAGAAGCTTGACAGACTTTTGATGTCGGTGTTAATGAGATCGCTAAGATCATTGTAAAAGAAAGATCCTAAATGGAATTTTTGTCTTTGATAGAGGGCAGAGCATGTGCAGAGAAGGTGGAGAATTGTCTCCTCCTGCTCTTCGTCCATGCAGCTTCTGCAGAAGTCATTTGTATAGACGCCAAGCCTTGTTGCATGCTTGCCTATGAGACAGTGTCCGGTGATTACACCAATTATAGCACCAATGTGCAGTCTGTTCAGAAAGATCAAACACTTAGAGCGTTTCAGATCCAGCTTTGGCCAAATCTGTTTTGTCACTAGACAAGTGTTGCCACTTGTCCACCTAAGGTTAGTTTTCTCAATGGTTTCCCTCATAAACATGAGTTTGCATGTAGCAATTGGGATACCTAAGGGACCTTTATCAGGCAGAAGGGGCAGCACAATGTCTGTATGTCCTGGCACCCAGAATAGGTGAATGTTAAATTGCTCCGCCATCTCCACGAGAGATGATCGACAGTCACGGACTACGATGGAGTTTGTGGAGACAGAATCCAGAGATCTTAGCGCAGCTTGACTATCTGAGAAGTTCCGGATGTCCATAGCGGATATCACGTCCCTCTTCAGCAACGATAGGACATCTTTAATCGCCTTGATTTCCGCCTGGAACACGCTGCAGTGATCAGGGAGGCGAAAGGAGAGGCTGAGGTTCGGCCTGTCAGAGAACACATCTCCACCTACCCCCTCGTCAGTTTTGGATCCATCGGTATAAAAGTGGATTGATTTATTTCGACCTCCCAGAATGTTCTGGAAGGGATGTTGACTTTGAAGTTTTTGTCAAAACGGGTCTAAGGGGTGGTGTAGTCTTATGTTGCTAGGGAGGGTTCTATTTTTTTTTAGAATAGATGCGTGGCCGATTTCATTCTCAAACCATTGCAACGTTGTTTTGAGGCGGACAGCCGCCCTAACGGCCACTTGCTTACTAAAGATGTAGAGGGGTGTCAGGTGAAACAGAATGACCATAGCAGCAGAGGGAGTAGTGCGCAGTGCACCACTCATGCAGAGCCACGCTGATCGTTGGACTTTGCTTAGCTTATCGCAATTTATCGCTTTGTCTAAGACAGTCCACCAAACAAAGATACCGTACATAAGTATCGGTCTTATTACCGAGATGAATAGCCAGTTGGTAATGCGGGGTTAAAGGCCCCATTTATTACGGATGGCTTTTTTGCAAGAGAAGAGTTCTACCGTAGCTTTACGAACTCTTTCTTGTATGTTAGGTTTCCAGCTGAGCTTTTTATCCAGAACGAGACCCAAGTATTGCTTCGTCAGAGAACACTTAGCTTGTGCCCCTGATTGAGGGGGGATCGATGTGTGGAATTTCCTAGTGAATAAAACAAATTGGGTTTTGTGGGGGTTAAAACACAACCCTCCCTTTCCAGGCACATCAGCAGCTTGTTCACGACTAAGTTCCAAGGAGGGGGGATATGACTCCGCCCTGTGGCGCACCTCTACTGACAGATCTTCTGACAGATGTCACACCCAGCTTCGAGTTTATAATCCGGCTTGTGAGTAATAGAATAATAAGCCCACCAAGTGAGTCGTCTACCTTTAGATCTGACAATACATTTGCGATCGCGGATGTATTGACGTTGTTAAAAGCGCCTTCAATGTCCAGGAATGCAACCATGTAGAAACATTTTTTTTCCTAACAACTTACCAAAGTTGTTTGCATCGCCCATTTTTGGGGCGCTTTGACAACGTTTTTAATTTTTGGAAGTTTTTTTAGAAAACCAAAAAATAAATGTCGTAAATGGGTATTCAACAGTTCGCCTAAGTAGTGGACTGTAGCCTTTCCATTTTTTTTTTTACTTATTTTCATTTTTTGACTCGGAGTTCCCCAAATGTGCAGCAGTAGGTATTTATCCGCGTTTCCCTCTGCTCTGGAAATGTCTGCTAAGCGGCGTTGTTATTACATATCTCAATTCCACTGTTTGCCTCGATGTCTTGGTAAATGAGCTGTGCCATGGGCAAAAAATATGCATTAACTTCCCATAAGTGCCTACATCCTAGCTTCTCCAACCATTTGTGTTTGCGAAGCTTTATTTGTTCGCACTTATGGAAAGGACCTACAATTTTACGGCGATTGTGAATTATACTCTTGGGGGCAATTAAAAAAAGTCGATGTGTTATTTGGCCGATTTGAACCTGGAACCCTTAGGCCGGTAATCCAGCTCACTAACTACTGAGCGCACAGGAAATGCGACAGACAATTTGGCTCCTTCATCCTCAAAACTGGTCAAACAATGTCTGCGAGAACTAAGATAGAATCAATCTACTTTGCACCCAAATAGGTAGAGAAAGAAAGCATCCATGATATCGTATTCATCATTTGTCTGCTTTTTTTTCACTTTTCCATTTCAGTGAAATTTGTATTCGAAAGTCTCGAGGCTTCCATGCTTTGTTCAAGTCATTTACCCAACCGCACTATTTAGATACCCATATTCATATTTACCTATATAGAACCGAACAAATATTACAGTCCACAATACACTTATGCTTTTTTTTGTATTATCCTTTGTGAAAAGTGTTGCTGCCTTTCTCTCTCTTTGCACCAACTATAGGCATCAACGTCCTTACAATAGGCTGACTACTCTGCAACCACAACTCATAGTTGCACAAAACAAAAAGCAAATGTATTTCTTTGTAACAAAAAGCTTTTGTTTTTCCTGTGGCGGCGGTTGTTTTATTAATGAAGTACTGTAGCATAAAACAAGAAAAGAATAAACAGGAAAGACAATAAAAAACGGAAATATTATTCTCTTGAGTAATGAATGTGTCTAAGTATGTTGAACGTAGTTCACTGACTGATAACTGATAGTGCATTCTGTTAAATCGCGAACATCTGTCCCAAATAAGTATTTACCTCCAACGAAAATAATTTTCAAATATTTACTATAACGTTTTACAGATAAATATATATCAATCGAACAAACAATATTAAAAAAGAAATATCAATTTGCTGTTATTTAAATGTAATAAGTGAATAAAATATTTGAATTAAAAGAAAATTAGTGCAAAGCATAAAACAACAAAAGTTCTACATAAAAAATACAACAAATGCTGAAACAATATAAACGGATTACTTCAAAATGGTCAACGCTGTTATGGATGCCATTGCGGTAAGTGTTGAGTTAGAATTAATTTAGGGCATGCGGATTTCTTTGCAACTTGTTGGGTTATCTTTAACTTCTTGTAGCTCCTTTCTTTTTTCTTTTTTGAAAATGATATAAAAACATACAATCAAAGTTCAAAAACCAAATGCAATTTTGTTAACTTAAATAAGCCCAAGTACTTTGAAATAATAAAATTTATTTACTAAAAATGATTTCATTTTTTATATTAATAAAGAGATAACTTTTGATGTTCATTCGGTTTTTTATTGACCTGCAGGTTAATTTAAAAGTGAGATGTGATGAATAGGGTGATGATGGAGTTGATGGAACCCCCTTTTTTGAGGAGAGAATGTGTTATGTACCGTCAAGTGGTACATAATGTATTGCAATGTTATGTAGCGTCAAGTGGACCCCCACAAATCCGAACTTGTTCTATTCACTAGGAAATATAAAATTCCACACATTGATCCTCCCTCAATCAAAGGCACAAGCTAAGTCTTCTCTGATGAAACTAAATACTTGGGTCTCAATTCAATTCAATTTTATTTGCAGCATGAAGTTGTTTTACAAAGTAAATAATTATTTAAGTGATACAGAACATAGTTCTTCACATCTACAATATGGGTACAATGTTTACGACGAATTATTTTAATATTTTATAATAAAAACCCTTAATAATACTTAAAGAACTAAGATTGCACATCACCCAAATTTTACTTAATCAGTTGTTGTGTCTCCCTGGTTGTTCTGTCTGGAGCGAGGTGTTACAGCGGTATCGACTAACATCTTACTTGGCATGCTGGCGGCACGGCTCGGCCTAGCTCGCCGGATATAGGAGGGGTTCTTGATGAAGTCATACCTTAAGACACGCAAAGAAAACATCTCATGCCAAGATTCACTAAACAAAATTTTTAACTCGTGCTAAACTTCACTGTATGGTAAACGGACGGACGGAAAGCGAAATCAGTCAATCTATGTAGAAACAAAAATATAGTGACAGGTATTAGGCCACTTTGGATACATTGGTACCCTCCCTATCACTGAACGTGAATCACCTTTGGCAACTAGGGTATCCGTGGTTTAATCCAGTTGCCCCTTAATTAAATCTTCAGTTGGATTTAAGTGGATATCATTTGAATCAGCAATGTCTCAGCCCCCATTAAATTAAATTAAACCAGCATATTTATTTGTAGTCTAAGATACATTATTTATTGTTATGGGGTTTACGGACTTCATATTTGCTTAATCTATCTTATATCATAAGGTAAGTATGGAGGGGAGATATTCAGTTATTTAGAGTGTCAATGATAACTCAAATTAATTAAAAAAACTTAATTTATGGGGAAAGTTAGTTCTTTTTAGCAACGTTAAATATACTTAATATACGAGGGGCGTTCAATATATTCTCGGTATCGGGGTGAAGCTGTGTTTGTATATATAAATTGACTTATTTATCAAGTAATACTATTATTTTAGTGCATTCATGTAAAATTTCATATAAATGTAATTATTAATTCGCGTTTTATGTCTAGTTAAAAAGAATCATAATGGTAACTGAGACGATGATGGTGAAAATTGAGCATCGCGCTGTAATTAAATTTCTCACTAAGCAAGGAAAAAGTCAAAAAACTATTCATGAAGAGATGGTGGCTGTTTACCAGGGTTCCGCTTCTTCATTATCAACTGTGCAAAAGTGGTCAAGTGAGTTCAAGAGAGGCAGAGAGAGCATTGAAGACGACCCCCGCTCCGGCGCCCCGGCTACTGCTTGTACGGGAGAAAGCATCAAAGAAGTCGAGAAACTTGTTCTTGAGGATGCTCCAATAAAGGTGAAAATGATGGCAGAGATCACCATGCTTTCAATTGGTACCATTCACACCATTCTTCATGACCATCTTAACCTTTCAAAGTTCAGTGCAAGGTGGGTGCCACGAATCCTCACAGCGCCTCAGAAAAAAGTGAGAATCGCATGCTGTAGAGAGCTTTTGGAGATGTGTAGTGAGAACGCGGACGATGTTATGGATCGAATTGTTACTGGGGACGAAACATGGGTCCACCACTATGACCCTGAAAGCAAACAAGAGTCCATGCAGTGACATAAAAAAGGAACAGACCACCCGAAGAAGTTCAAAGTCAGACAGACGGAGTGCCGGGAAGCTCATGGCCACAGTTTTTTTGGGACTCAAAGGGAATCTTGCTCATTGAGTACAAAAAAAGGTGAAACCATCAACGCCACATCCTACGCTTCCACTTTGCATAATTTGCGGGAGGAAATTAAAAAGAAAAGACGGGGTAAACTCGCAGCGGGTGTGTTGCTTCTTCATGGCAACGCTCCTGTTCACACGGCGCGAGTTTCCAAGGCTGCTGCGCGAGATTGTGGCTTCGAAGAAATCCAACACCCACCCTATAGTCCAAACCTTGCCCCTAGTGATTATTTCCTGTTTCCGGATTTGAAAAAATGTCTTCGTGGAAAAAGATTTTCGGATGATGAAGAACTCAAGTCGGCAATAAATGGGTATTTTGCAGAGAAAGAGGAAATTTATTTTTTTGAGGGTTTAAAAAAAGCTTATCTCAAGATGTAACAAATGCATTGATGTTACGGGAAATTATATTGAAAAATAAAGACAATTTAAATTGAATTGGCATTTTCCTTCATATCGATACCGAGAATATATTGAACGCCCCTCGTATATATGGAAAAGCCGTTACGGAGCGTAATTTCAAATGTTAACCGAGGACAACTGCGTATTTAGGTTGGCAATTTTATTGTGCTTTCGAGCTTCCGTTTATTTTAATCAGCGATTTTTAATTAAATAATAAAAGACTTACTTGGTGAGATCCTTGAATGGATATGCAAAAGTGTTGTTCGCCGAATGAATATAAGTGTGTAAGCGTGTGGTGTAGTTCCAATTGAAGTGTTGTGCGCACAATCCTCCCCTTTGGACTCTAGTTAGGTGTAAAAGAAAAGAAATTAGTACTTTCATAAGGCCATAAGAGTCTTTGATTATTTAATTATGCTGCAAGGGAAATCCTTAGAAAAAAAACATTAATGTACCAGAAATTCAATATTTAAAATTACCTGCGCTTAAATCTAAGATATAGAAGAACAACAAAACGGAATGCTTATGTCTAACTAATTAATATTGATTCGTATATAAAAAAAACTAAAAAAAATCCACAAATTGTGCACTCAATTCAATTCATTCAAATACTTTTATTGCAGTCCGATAATATTTACATTTACATATATGTGTTTATTTAAGAGATATAGAAAATTAAATTCTTTACAACTTCAATATTCTTAATACTAAAATGAATATAGTTTAAATGAGAAGAAATAATTTTTTTAAGGGAAAAGCTACAAGAAAAAACCCTTACATGATACTTAAAAACTAATATTGCACATAAACCCAAATGTGATATAAACAAAATATCTAATTTAAGAGATTAAGAATTAGCTCATTATCAGAAGACGAACATCTACTAAAAAAGTTGTCTTGTAAATTATATAGTACAAGCTTAATTTGTCTAACATTAGCCTTATCATGAAGCCTTACTGTTGAAAAATGCCATGGCAAATTTAGCATTAATTTTAATATTTTGTTTTGCACTCTTTGAATCTTTTTTTAAATGGGTCTCAGCGCAGTCAAACCACACTGGAGCACCATAAGTGAGTATAGGCTGGAAAATAGTTTTGAATATCAAAATTTTATTATGCATGCTAAGACCTGATTTGCGATTTATGAAAGGGTATAAAATTCTTATTACAAGGTTAGTTTTGTTTATCGTGTTGGCAATATGTTTCTCAAAAGTCAGTTTCTTGTCAAGTGTCAGACCTAGGTACTTGCAGCTTTCAGACCAAGCGATATCAACAGAGTTTAGCTGTAACATTGTTTGTGGCAAAAAATCTGTTTTTCTTCGACGAGAAAACCAGATTGCCTGTGATTTTTGAGGATTAGCCTTGATTTTCCACTTATGAAAAAAAGTTTGTAAGATATTCAGTGAGCATTGTAGACTTTCGAGAGCACCTTGAGGCAATACGCTAGACGAAAAAAGGGCTGTGTCATCAGCGAACATAGCTAATTTAGTATTTATGTCCAAAGGCGGCAAGTCGGACATGTAAACGTTGAAAAGTATGGGTCCCAGCACAGAACCCTGCGGAACACCACTTACTATATTATATAGAGACGATTTTACACTGCCTGCGTATACAGCAAATTTTCTATTAAGTAAAAAGCTCCATACTAACTTAATCAGATAAGTGGGAAAATTAAACATTATAAGTTTGTAAATCAACCCCTGGTGCCACACAGTGTCAAAGGCTTTTTCAATGTCTAAAAGTACAAGTCCAGTCGATAACTTTGAATTAAGGTTACTTTTAACGTGATTTTTAATTCTTAAAATTTGATGGCTTGTGGAGTGACCAGCTCTAAAACCAAACTGCTCATTAGGGTATATGTTTGCATCCTCAATATGATTTAACAATCGTTGTTTAATAAGCTTTTCAAACAGTTTACTAATTGTACTTAATAAACTAATAGGCCTGTAATTATTAGGATTATCCTTTGCTTTACCAGGTTTGTGGATAGCTACAACTTTTGCTATTTTCCAATCTTTAGGGAAATACGAAAGCATCATGCAGCAATTGAAAACCATTGTAAGATATTTGGTTGCTGTTGAAGGTAAGGCTTTTAGTAATCTGTTGCTAATTCCGTCAAGCCCAGATGATTTTTTGGATTTTAGTTGTTTAATCAACTCCTTCACTGTGCTGTTTTTAAAGAAGTTGTTACGATTTACGTAACTTGGTAAGGAGTTGAGCTCAGTAAGCTTAACTTGGACAGTATTTTCAGTGACAATATCACTAAGATGAGAAGATACTATATGGTTTTGGCAAAAACAGTCAGCCAGTGCGGTTACCTTTTCCAATTGAGTAACAAGCACATTGTCGTTGACTCGAAGAGGCGGAATGTTTGAACTTTTTTTCTTTGTGATTTTTGTTACCTTCCAAAAAGGTTTAGATCCCTTATCAAAACTAGATAAGAGGTTATTCCATTTTTTATTTCTGAAATTGTCGATCCCGTTCTTTATTTTAGAGTTCAAAATCTTAACATTATTCTTAAAAATAACTAGTCTAAACCGAATCCATTTTCTTCTTTCTGTATTGCGCATGCGAATCAATCGTAAAATAAATTCAGGCAATATAAGTTGATTTGCATAAAAGGATTGGGTCTTAGGAATAGATACTTCAGCCGCTCTATTTACAACTTCCATAAAAGAATCTATTAGACCATCAACCTGATCCGCCGATGTAATACAATCAATAGATAACCTACTTTGGTTTAAATTTTCAGAAACATATGACGTATATCGATTCCAATTTGCAGCGGAATAGTTATAACTGACTGGGATCAGATTATTTTGGCTAACAGAATTCTGAAGGCAAGTGTGGACTGGCAAGTGATTAGAACTTAATGCATTAAGTATAACGGGCTGCGAAAAACGATATGCATTATTTGAAACAAAAATGTCAATAGTTGAAGGATTTTGGGACGCGCAAGTTGGAAAGTATGTTGGCTCGAGAGTGTGTAACAAAGTAAGCGATCTGTTAAATGCAATAATATCATGTAGAATATTACCCCAACAGTTCGCCCTTAGACATCCCCACGACTGATGTCTACAGTTCAAGTCACCACCGATTAAAAAATTATCATTTCTTCTAAACAATTTTAAGATATCTCTTTTAAACTTAGTTTTCTTCTCATTGCTACCATTTCCACCGGGGAAATACACAGAAAAGATACTAAATCTAGTTGAATTTTGTAGAACTATTTCAATACCGATAGCTTCAATAATTTCAAACTTAACAGCGGGAATTGCAAAATGTTTAATTGATTTATTTATTAAAATAGCTACCCCACCCCCTTTCGAAGACTGCCTATCAAGTCTATAGCTTGCATAATTGTTATTCGCAAAGTTGTTTTCATTTTTAAGCCAGGTTTCAGTTAATAAAGCTATGTCAATATTGTTATGGGTCATAAAATCAAATAATTCATGTTTTTTATTTTGAATGCTTGTTGCGTTCCAAGTGATTATTTTTGGGTTTATGTGAATCATATTGAATAAAGATATTTCACTGCAAGAGTGGTAATTACATTAAATTGTTCAGATTTAGAACGACATGAACTTAATTTTGACAAGACATCATTAAGAAGAGAAGAAATTTCATCAAAAGAAAAGAGTAAGTTACTGCTACAGTTTTTCTCAGAGCCAAGTGTATTTGCACTAGTACAAGGTGTTACAATAAGAGGGTCATCTGAGCGAGCTTTGATAATATGGTTTTGGTTAAATGCAAGTTGGTGAGAATTATTACGAGAAGCAACATTGCCACTCTTTTGTTGGAGTGGTGGAAAATCCTCCATGGTGAATTTGACGTGGCTGGTTCTCGGCCGATTTATCAAAACCGGTTTTGTGGGGAGATTATGATTATGATTTCTAAAACGTGACGAAATTTTTTGCCTTATCTCAATATATTGTTGACGGCTAACGCATGATGGATCAGTCGACTTGTGTGCTCCGCTGCAGTTTGCACACTTTAAAGCTGTTTGTGGTGCTGGACAGTCGATTGTTTTGTGATTCCCAGAACACGATGAACAAAAAGTTTTAACCTGGCAGTGCATAGCTCCATGGCCATACATCTGACAATTATGGCATTGTGTGATTTTGTTAGGTTGCTGTCTCTTAAAATCCCACCTTACGACTGTTTTGAGCACGTGTTTGTAATTAGCGCGCAACTCGTTCATTTTAATTGAACCACGTTCAATATTTACAATATATATGTAGTGAATGTAATTAGAATTTGAATTTAGGGCAATTGGTTTAACATCAATGCATTTAATACCAAGCGTATTTAGTTCGGTTTTTAATGTGACCGGATTGTGAAGATCTAGGCCTGATAGAACTACTTTAAATGGTCTATTACCTTTCTTTTCGTGGGTGTAAAATTCACAGGATTTGGTTTTAAATTCACTCACAATCTTGTTATATGATTCAAAACTTGTGCACAGGATTTTCTGGCCCAACGAAATGTTTTTAAGGAGATAATCATGAATATTTAGTTTGTCAATTAAAGATCTGACCACTTCACTTTTTTGTTTAAGAACAATAATAGGAGGAACATATTCCTTAGGTTTGACAGGTTCACTATCTTCAATGTCAGCACTATCCATGCGATCTTCGCATGTAGATTGTAGTGGCAAATAATAGTTATCGTCTTTCACAGATTTACTCATATTTGAGTTATTAATGCGTTTAGATTGATTATGATCTTTTTTAAGTCTTTTGCTATTATTCTTTTGGAGGATGAATTCTTCATCCTCCATTTTATTATAATTTCTTTTAACTGAAATGTTTAGGTGATCACTAGTAAACGCGTGCTACACAGTTGACAAACGTCAAACGAATGAAATTGTGCACTCTTTCTCCTTCCATACATCAGCTACACTGACTCTACCGATTATTGTCGGACAAATCTAATTGATAATTCCTTGATGGTGAATTGGGAATACCGGAGCAGCGCCTTTACGTCTGTCGCTGAGTAGATGGTGAAATGGGCAATCGGAAAGTTGCAGCCCCATTAATTGATGGAGGTTGATGAATATGGTCCGGCGGGGAAGATTGATTTCTCGGAGCTACTCTCTTTGTTTCTTTTTCTTTTTTTTTCACCGCTCGCCGAAATTAGTTTTTTGGTTTTTGCCTCTTATTATTTACTAGCTGTACCCGCTCGGCGTTGCCCGTGCTCAAGAGTCTAAATACTCGGTGTTCTCTGCGCCTAACAAAAAGAAATACTTGTCTTTTTTTGTTGAGAAACAAAATTGCAAGTCAAACTTGGTGGACCGATTTTGACCAAACTTCACTGAAACATATTCAAGTCAATACCAAAGCTTGCCTGATTTGAGCTCAATCGGTTCCGTGGTTAAATGGACTGCACATTTTTCTGCTCTTTGCTTAGCCCGATTACGCTACTTCGTTGCTCCGCTAGGGGTAGGTGCTAGTTGCCTGCCAGGCGCCTATGTCACCTGACTTTTTTGAATCGAACAACAACACAAAAGAAAGAAACTTCGATTTTTATTTTCTTTCAATCAATTTGTTATGCGCACGGTTTATCAACATGCAGCAATTCTAATTTAATGTCAACAACGAAATCGACCAACATATACAAAACTGGGAATATAGCGCCACCTATAAGAATGCAACTTAATTATAAATATGTATCTCGAATTTTACAATATTAGCTCCCATTAGTGAACACGATATTTTGTGTGTTTCATACACACGCTGCAACTGATCATTTTGTCGATGTAAAACTATATCTCCTGCTTCCAAATTTTCTTCAACCATTACAATGACAACTTCATCGATTGTTGGTGCACTGAAACGTCTTGCATGTTGTCCTACAGGAGTTTGTATTCAACCGTGCATTGGTATTGGAATGCTACTCGCCGCAATTCTACATTCACGACGTTTCTTCTTCTTCGTTGGTTTTCATTTATTTGAACGCTATGCTGATGACGATTATGTTGTTGTCTATCTCAGTCACCAGTTCGGACGACTGCACGTTGTTCTTGCGATATTCTTTCCCGAAGTTCCGACACCCCCTATTTCATCCTGTCAAAGTTTTGTTTTCGAGATAAAAAGTAGCATTCGACCTTCCTAGGGCCCAAACGAAACCATCAAGCTCAAAATCGTTAAAAACTAACCATTCTGTCTCCAGTTATCCGCATGAAAACTGAAAACGCTCAACAACTGCTGTTGCCTGTCATCATTGTCCACGTCATCTCAATCACCCCTACATTTCAACTTACTCACACATAGATACTAATGCAAGGATCCTGAAAATACTTGACAAACAAAAATGAAGGATTCAAACACCATCCAACAAATCAAAGTATCGACTCCGTTTCAAAAAGTTACTTTGTGTAACATAATAAACATAAACAAGCTTATTAGGTACTAGCTGCACCCGCCCGGCTTTGCCCGTGCCCGAGAATTCTATTGGCCAATATGTTCGAGTAGACTTCCTTATTATTGTCTATAGCGGGTATCTGGCGTACCTATGTTGCTGCCCCTAAAAAAAGAAGACCGATTTTGGCCAAACTTCACAGAAACACTCTCAGGCCAATACCGAAGATTGCCTGAATTGAGCTCAACCTGTTCCGCTTAGGGTAGGTGCTTTTTGTCTGGCAGGCGCCTATGTCAGCTTACTTGTGCGAATCAAACAACAAAGCGAAAGTAAAAAACTTCGATAGAATCACTTTTCATTCACTTTCACACCGATTGTTATCAATATGGGAAAAGCAACTTTCCGATGTCCGATTCACAAAAAAAAAAAATGCAAAAAAAATTCAATAAGAGTTATTTGAATAAAACATTGAACACACGATATCTCAAGAATGAAAGTGCGCACAAACATCACAATAGGCTTGAAACGTTGGTCTGGTCTCCCTCTTTCATATGCGCGTTCAGATAACAAAATAGATGACGTCTGTACGATGGTCTCTGCAACGGAATTTACACGCATATGCACATATGCATATGTACTCACTCAAATGCCCATAATTTACACACCGATGCAGATACAGATATCGCACATAACAAACATCCTTTGTACAGACGTCACCTTTCATGGAAAAAAATTTCATTGGAATCGGTTAACGCGTTTGGCCAAACGCCGGCAACAAACTCAAATATGGATTGATTTTTATATACCTATATATAGATTTTTTTTTGTTCAATACTTTGTCGTTATAATATGACAAACGGTAATTCCAGCACTATGCTTAATGGTTAGGGTGGCGACGGTGTAGAGGTTAGTGTGTTGGCTTGTGACCCGTGCGGTGCAGGTTCAATCCCCATGGGGAACAACAACATACGCCACCCAATCATATGCCTCTACACCAAAAAGGAGGATTTCTGCCTGGTAGTACAATGGACCGTTACCGAGTCTGAGTGCTCTGGGATTTGGATTTCCTTTTTTTTTTAAATAAAAAAAAAATAAAAAAAAAAAAATCTTAATGGTTTGGCTGCCACAAGTAAAAATACTAGATCCAGCGTGAACATCGTTGCTCGCTAACTATCATTTTTTTTCCTCCAGCCTTTGTCATTTCATTGTCTATTTCCGCCTATAGTATTGCTATATTTTTTTTTTTTTTATTTTTTTTTTATTTTTTTAGTACACGATAATACAGTGTGCTCAGGATCTGCTCGAATGCAATAATAACCCAAAAGAGGGTAAAATATTTTTTAAATTTTATATCTTTTTAAATTTTGTTGCTTTTGTTTAATAATGTTAACGCCTTATTCGTAACACAGTAAAAGTTATAGATTGAGTATAAGCTTGTTATCTGAATAATCACATTTTTCAAAAAAATTGTTTTGGAGCTTGTATAAGACTAATTTAATTGGGCTGACGTTTGCTCTATTGTGAAGTCGGACTGTCAAGTAAGACCACGGTAGGTTAAGTATAAGCTTTAGAATTTTATTTTGACTGACTTGCAGTTTTTTAATATGAGTCTCAGCACAGTCAAACCATGCTGCAGCTCCATAAGTTATAACCGGTTGGCAAATCGTTTTGAAAATTAGGACTTTATTATGTCTGCTTAGTTTAGACTTTCTATTAATAAAGGGATAGAGTACTTTAGTAAGGAGGTTGCTTTTATGAATAGTATTCGATATATGATTTTCAAAAGTTAGTTTTTTATCCAAAGTAACGCCAAGATACTTGCAGTCATCGGACCACAGAATATCTGTAGAGCTAACTTTAAGCATGTATTAAAGAAGAAGACTGCTTTCTGCGTCAAGTGAACCGTATAGCTTGGCACTTCTCAGCATTGACTTTTATTTTCCACCTAGTAAAGTAGCTCAGTAATGAATCCAGTGAGCTCTGCAAACTTGTGAGTGCGTCTTGTGGAAAAACACTCAAACCATAAAGAGCAGTCTCATCTGCAAACATGGCCACTTCGGTGTCGTGAGCAAGACGTGGAAAATCAGACATGAAAATGTTAAACAGGATGGGGCCGAGTACAGAACCTTGTGGAACACCAAAAGGGATATCGTATTCGGAAGACTTAGCAATTCCAGTGTACACAACAAATTGTCGGTTTTGTAGAAAGCTCCTTACAATCTTTTATATATTTTTGTATTCTAATTGCCTGATTGTGTCTACCTTTCACAATATACATATAGCGGAAAGGACTGGGAAATGTTCTTAGAAAATCTTGCTGATTGAGTTTATGTCGCACTTTAAAAAAAAAAAAAAAAAAAAAACACTTAAATACATCCTTTCATCTCATTGTGTACCTGTTTGTATGATGTCTTTGTTTTTCCGATGAATGACGCCCGTTTTGCCAATGAATACGGGAATTCCCAAAAGGAAGATCTCAAGTTAGGTAGGGATGCAATCATACAATGGGTTGCTCGAAATCGTTAAGCGCTACAAAGCCAAGTATGAAACATACGTCGTGGATGAAATGGCTCGAAATGCGGGACATAAAGGCTGCGCTTGCCGCCTCTTAATCTGATCTTAATCCAACAGAATTGGCTTGGGCTCAAGTGAAAGGGTTTGTAGCAAGTCAAAAGAAGTCATTTAAAAAGGCTGAAATAAGAGAATTACTAACGACAGCACTTACAAGGGTTGACAAGGAAAAATGGCATCGATGTGTCCAACACGTTGAACAGGTTGTTGAGCCAAATATGTGGGAAATGGACGTTTTTGCCGAGGAAGCAGTTGAAAGGTTAATAATAGACCTAAATAACTAGAGCGGTAGCAGTAATTACTCATCGGACTAGTTGAGTAGTGATATTAGAAATTAATATTTTATGTTTTACAATATTTATAATGAATAAATTGGATTACAGTGATATATTTTTCGTTTAGATTTTTTTTTGTGTTACGAAATTTATATATTTTGTTGGTCTACTGGAGATACCCTTAAAAAAAACCCCCTATTATTATCTTACCGGAAAAGGAAAAAGATAAACGGAATTTATTTCGTTCCGCAATATTTGTATTTTAAATTGGAAGATGGTAACCCTAATAGAATTGTTCTCTGATTTATGGCGGATTATCATACACACTACGGTAACCCTGTGAGAGCTTTAAAGAGGGACCGATTTATGTAAGTCATTGCAACCAGACTGAGAGACAAACATCCTATCTTCCCTGTACTGACAATTGTTGTTGGATAGAGTATAGTAGTACTAACCCAGTCGAAAGTTTTGAGTGTAGGTTGGTTTGTAGGTGATTTTTAATTCTTCGAATTTGGTGTTGAGTAGAGTGGCCCGCTCTGAAACCGAATTGTTCCGGAGGATATAAGTTAATAGCCTGGACGTGGTTTAAGAGTCGACGCTGTATAACTTTTTCGTATATCTTACTTAAGTACTTAGTAGGATTATTGGCCTGTAATTATTAGGGTTATCTTTTGACTTGCCAGGCTTGCTAATTGGAATCACTTTGGCTATTTTCCATTTGACAGGAAAATAACAATGTTTTTTTACATAAGTTAAACATAAAAGCTAAATAAGTTATACCTTTTTTGGGTAAAGCTTTAAATAGGCAGTTACTTATGCCGTTGAGACCAGGGGACTTTTTTATTTTTAGTTCGCTGATTAAATCCTCAACGAGGCGGTTCTTAATAGTTAGTTCTGAATTATGATGTTTACGAGATTTTCAGTGAACGGGTCACTGAGGTGCGCTGAAACTTTGTGATTTTTGCAAAATGTTTCCGCCAAAATGTTTATAACTCAGGAACAAAAGGCAAGGATCCTTTTGTTCCTGGGTTATAAAAACATCATTTTGAGCTCTTTTTCTTTATTATTTTGGTGACTTTCCAAAAAGGCTTGGATCCTTTATCGAAACCAGATAACAGGTTGTTCCACTTTTGATTTCGAAAGATTTGAATTTCATTTTTAATTTGGTAGTTTAAAATCGTTAGGTTGTTTTTAAATATGTCTAGCCTGTAACGAATCCATTTTCTCCTCTCAGCATTCCGCAATTGAATCAGGAGTACCTAGTGTATGTACCGGCAGCGGTGAATGCTTCGAGTTAAGATAAGAACATTGTTTCTTTGGGATGGATATTTCGGCTGCTCTTTCAATTGTTTGTTCGAATGAATCAATGACCATGTATATCTGTTCGCATGCTGTCCACCTTAAAACAACGTTCCAGTAGTCGGAGAATGAAATCGGCCATGCCTCTATTCAAAAAAAAAATCCTCCCTAGCAACATAGACTAACCACCCCTCAGCTCCGTTTTGACAAAAACTTCAAAGTCAACATCGAAGATGAATCGATCCACTTTTATACCGATGGATCCAAAACCGACGAGGGGGTATGTGGAGTTATGTTCCCTGACATGCTGTCACCCTTATCACTGCATCGTGTTCCGGGCGGAAATCATTGCGATTGAAAAAGTCATATCATGGCTGAAGAGGAACATGATATCCGCTATGGACATCTGAACCTTCTCAGATAGCCAGCTGCGCTAAAATCTCTGGATTCTGTCTCGACAAACTCCATCGTAGTCCTAGACTGCTGATCATCTCCCGTGGAGATGGCGGAGCAATTCCACATTCACCTATTCTGGGTGCCCGGACACAGAGATATTCCAGGGAATTGTAGGGCTGATGAACTCGCCAGAAAAGGAACCATACTGCCCCTTCTACCTGCTAAATGTCCCTTAGGCATCCCAATTGCTGCATGCAAAGTCATGTTTATAAGGCAGGCCCGTGAGAGAACTAACCTTAGGTGGACAAGTTTCAACACTTGTCTAACGACAAACAGATTTGGCCAAAGCTGGATCTCAAATGCTTGATCTAATGATTGAAAGATGATTGGATCTAAGTGATTGATCTCTCTGTACAGACAGCACATTGGTGCTACAATTGGTGTAATCACCGGACACTATCTCATAGGCAAGCATGCAACAAAGCTTGGCGTCTATACAAATGACTTCTGCAGAAGCTGCTTGGACGAGGAGAAGGAGGAGAATATTCTCCACCTTCTTTGCACATTCCCTGCTCTCTCTCAAAGACGAAAACTCCATTTGGGATCTTTCTTGTACAATGATCTCAACAGTCTCAAAAACATCGACATTAAAAGTCTTTCAAGCTTTATCAAAAGCTCCAACTGGTTCAGCGAGTAGGAAGAAGATAAATGCGTGTGGTATCCCAATGAACGTTTTTATTTTTCTAAGTGTGTTGGCTTCTGCCGACTGCCACTATAACCTAACCTAACCTAACCGTCAAGTGGCCGGCCATCACCACTTGGTGTGTCCGACTCCCGCGGAATAAACTCTCCCCACTTACTGCCAACAATCCACCCTGGAACCGCTTTTTGGATTACATCAGGGTGGTGCCGTTTATAAGTGCGTTAAAAGACGGCGTCTTGTTAGCCTTCTGTGGCCCAAGACGTCTATGTCTGCTGATGATTTCTGACCCACCTCCCCGCGACCACTATTCGCATAACTTCAGGGGTGCTGTAACCATACGCCCTTTCGGGTTCACTGTGTAACACGGGATTGCTCTTCTTCTCTTTTCTTTATTCTGTGAATATGCTCGGCGTTCCAGTTATTCTCACTTCTCACTTTCGACTATGTTGTGTGGAGTGATATTACCGCTATTTCTCTCCAGTTCTCCTCTTTCGGTTTTCCATCTTCTGCGTGCGAAGAAGGTATGTTGCGCGTCGTCTTCTGGAAGTCCCCGTACTGGCAGGCTGGACTGTTGGTTTTGCCGATCTTGTGAAAAAGGGGTTGAATTATCCGTATCCGGTGAGTGTTGCCGGCCATTCCACTCAGCCACGTTTCTGATCAGCCTCGCTGTCCATCGCCCTCTGTTTCCGAGATCCAGCGCGCTTGCCACTTTTGTTTCGTGAGCTCTTTGGCCTCTTCCAAGAAACTACCTGTTCGTAATCAAGTGAAAAGAAGTGTATGTCGTTTTGAAACATGGAAAGTTTTTTTGCCGGGCCTCTTTCTTAGGGCCTACAAAAACTTTGTTTTTTCGATAAAATCCTTTCAAAAACGTATAAAACAGTTATTTTTAACAAAATATATAGCCCAGTGACTTCTACTTTATCTCTATCCTTAATGGCGAAAATAAGTGTACTGTCGGTACTATTTATATGCCACCTGATATTGCGCATTCTAGTATTGTATGCGATATTTTGGAGCAGGTCTCCCATTTAACCCCCAAACTTATAATCTGCGGTGACCTCAACCTTAACCTCCTCCAAGCCTCTTCTAGCTCCTCTCTGCTTTCTCTGATGAGATCCTCAAACTTATTTTTTGTAAATACAACAGACCCAACTCATTTCATGCCAAACCGTACCCCGTCATTGTTAGATGTTATTTTGACCAGTGATGAAAGCCTTGTTAAACTGTATAGTCGATTATCTGTTCCCGTGTTCTCGCACCATGATCTTGTATTTGCTTCGTTTAATATTTCTGCCCTCCCGGATCCCCCTCAAACTTTTCAATATCGTGACTTTCGTTCCATTGATACTGAGAATTTATTTAATGACTGTAGAAACATAGCTTGGCAAACGATCTACGCAACAGCTGATACCAACAGACAAGTTGAGTTCCTGAATGAAAGCTTAAGAAACCTCTTCAATACACATGTCCCAATAAAAACTCGTGTCATTCGTAACAAAACTTGCCCTTGGTTATCTAGTGAAATTGTAAGAAATATTGAAAAGAGAGATCTTCTTTACCGTCGATGGAAACGGTTTTGCTGTGTAGAAATGCATAACGAATTTAAAGCTTGCAGAAATCTCGTGACCAACATGATCAAATATGCTAAGCGTATGTACTACAGCACCAAATTTAATTCTGATCGCACATCCAAGTTTTTGTGGAAACAAGTACTTGAAATTGGGTTGAGTAATAAAACTATTTTCGTGAACGATAACTTTAATCTTGACGAGTTAAATCAAAAGTTTGCCAATTCGACTCCCCAAAATACCAGTGACCGTGTTCCTCTTATTACAAACAATAATAATGATGGCGCATTTGCAATATCTCGAGTTGACGAGTTATCAGTTGGATCAGCTATTTTTGGAATAAAATGCAGATCCGTCGGTCTGGATAATATACACCCAGACTTTGTTATAATACTTCTCCCAATCATCCTGACTCATATTACGCATATTTTCAACACTATCCTTATGACATCTAATTACCCCTCCCCCTGGAAAAAGGCCAAAATTATACCTATCCCGAAAAAGGGAAGTCCT
This sequence comes from Portevinia maculata, assembly GCA_949715645.1. Lineage (NCBI taxonomy): Eukaryota > Metazoa > Arthropoda > Insecta > Diptera > Syrphidae > Portevinia > Portevinia maculata. Next base: position 163,781,224 of record OX454525.1, on the reverse strand, counting down.
ACTGAGTACAGACCTATCGCTATTCTCCCGTTTTTATCCAAAGCCTTTGAAACTATTTTAGGCTCTGGCATAAAAGAGCATCTGGAGAGGTGGAAACTCCTAACACCCTTTCAGTCTGGCTTCCGCTCTGGCTACAGCTGTACAAGCGCACTTTTAAAAGTCTCTGATGACATTCGGAATGCCATGGATGCAGATAAGGTAACTCTTGTTGCTTTATTGGATTTCTCTAAAGCTTTTGATTCCGTAAATCCGTGCATTCTTTCTAACAAACTTACATCACAATTCAACTTCTCTAATCCTACTAAAAACCTTATCCGTTCATACTTAACTAACCGTGTCCAAGCTGTCTCTTTCAATGGTACTGTCTCCTCTCTCCTTCCTGTCAATTGTGGCGTTCCCCAAGGATCAATATTGGGTCCTCTGTTGTTCTCCATGTTTATCAACGATTTACCGTCCGTGTTGTCAAATTGTCGCTTTCATATATATGCAGATGACGTTCAGCTTTACCTTAGCTTTCCAATTGGCATGGTGGAAGACTCTGTCATTAAAATTAATGATGACCTCCGTGCTATAGTCGGCTGGGCTTCACGCAACAGTTTATCGCTCAACCCTACAAAAACAAAAGTTATCCCCATATCTAAACACCAACTCCATCTCGCTGACCTACCCTCCATTCAATTAAACTCAACTCCAGTTGAATATGTCACGCTTGTGAAAAATCTTGGAGTATATTTTAATACAAGATTGACGTGGAATGACCACATTGACAGGGTTGTTTCTAAGATCTATGGATCACTTCGTGGACTATCCGTCATTAAATCTTTATTACCCACCCAAGTAAAATTAAAGCTGGCAAAAGCTCTGATTGTTCCAATTACTCGTATTTCCTATGGCTGTGAGATTTTTGCTGACCCCGACCATTCTTCTATGCAAAAATTAAAAGTGGCTTTTAACTCTATCGCGCGGTTTGTTTTCAACCTTCGGAGATACGATCATATCTCTTTAGAGTCCCGTCAAATACTTGGGTGCAGTCTTGAAGCTTTTTTCAAATATCGGTCATGTGCTCTTATTTTTAAAATAATTAATTGGAAACAACCTGATTATCTTTTCGCAAAGATAACGTTGTCTAACTCCAACCGTCTTATGGTTATTAGGTCTCTGCCCCACTCTTGCCTGACATCTCGCAGACAATTCTTCATTTATGCTGTTAGACTTTGGAACGGTCTCCTGATTCATGTTAGGAATAAGGTCGAACACAGACAGTTTTTAAATGCATGTTTTGAACATTTTCGTGGTGTAAATTAAAGTTGTTTTTATTTCTTTTACGTCCTTTAAATTCATGGCGCTTTTATTTATTTATTTATTTATTTATTACATACTCTCTCTCTCGTCTTACAATCTTGGCTGCAGTTTTTAGTTTCAAGTTTTTTAATTTATGTATTCTTTTACCTAGAATTCTTATCTTCTCTCATTGTACTTAATATAAGTTAAATCTTTGTACAGTGACGTTTATAATAATCAAAATAATCAAAATAATCAAAAATAACCATATCATTTTTAACTATTCGCCCATACTTCCATTTTCGCCACGCCCACTTTATGGGGGATAAGAATAGGAATAGGGAATCCAATAGTTTCCCCAAGTGGATTCTAGACTTTCCCTAGGTCCCAATTAGATTCTGAATGTTTTTTTTCGATGACATTCGCCAAATTTACACCGATGACTTACACCGCTCTTGCTCTTCTCCATTATATTGTTGCGCGGAGTGCTTCCACCCCAATTCCATTATTTTATGAAACTGTAAATGGGTAAAATCTATTTGGACGCATTTCGACTTATTCAACGGGCTCCCGACTCGTGAAGAGTGTCTGACTGAGACATTGCAGCCTTCCATCCTCCGCAATCCCGGGCAAATGTGGTTTTACATCCACAAGTTCATAGAGTTCGCGGTTGTATCTTCTCCTCTTCGCACACAGGACCAAGTATCCGACGGAGTATTTTTCTTTAGAAAGAACCCAAAATTAGCTCTTCTTTCATGCCGCCGTTAAGCAGAACCGGCAGTATCAGTGTTTTCTAGAGCTTACACTTGGTCATCCGTGTTAGAAGTTTTGAACCCATTTGTTTCGGTAAACCGAAGTAGCAACAGTTTCCTAGGGTTTCCCTGTTTCCCTGGATCTCCACTAAGGTGTTATTTGCGGAGTTGATGTCTACTCTGAGGTAGGTGATCTCCGTTACTACCTCAAAGTTGCTGCTATAAGCAGTGACGTTTTGTGGTTGTCTTTGGACAGATGTTGGCTTGTTTGTTTGTTGGTGGAATGCAAGAACTTCGTTTTGTCCTCGTTGGCTTCAAGGCCAACTTGTTTCTGCTACAATAAGCTATTATCTCCTATATAAACAGTTTTGTCTACTGCCCTACTTCTTGCGAACGTCTGACAAGCATCCAAGAGTACTCGTATCAATTGCCATGACAAGCTTCTCAAGTTTGCCTTTAGGATTCGGCGTTAACTTATGGACCTCCACTTCGCACAAGCAAACGGTTGGAAATGCACGGTTTTAGGGCCTAAAATTTATTTTATTTATTTAAACAACGTTGCGTAAGTCTTATGAATAAGGTTTTTGCGTTCAGAGGCATTTTAGAGCCAGAATAACTTAATGCACTCCTTATAATACGTTTATGTATATCTAATAAAATATGTTAGGTAAGACATAAGTCCCGAATTCAATTAGGAACGAAAAAAGAATTCAGTGGGGATGCAGTGAAGTGGGAGGGCTTATGATCATTTTAGTTCAGATCATCAAAAAAGGAACCTCATTACCTCTTCTACCTGATAAAGGTTTTCTTGGTATATCTATCGTTACTTGTAAACTTATGCTTAAGCTATCCGCAGTCGAGAGTACAAACCTTAGGTGGACTGGTGGTACTACATGTCTAGCGACCAAGCATATCTGGCCAAAACTGGATCTGCGACGCTCTATGGGTTTGATCTCACTTAACCGACTGTACATTGGCTCTGCTATAGGTGTCACTACAGGACACTGTCTAATAGGCAAGCACCCATCAGGGCTTGGTGTCTAAAAGTCGAAACTCCCCCGATCCACGTGGCACCACAACCGACCTCATTCGTCTAAGTGTGTTGGCTATTCAATGACAGCTACCCTAACCTAACCCTAACCTATCCTAGTTGCGATCATAACCTCGTCGTTAAAGAAGATTTTTATTCTAACAACAAAATTGATTGGTTGTGTCATATGTGGCTAAGTGTGTTTCATAATCAATTCAGACATGTCAAGCATGCTGATCGATCCCAGGATCAGCTCAGAGCATACTCCACATGTTCGGGCTCTGTTCAGTGCGCTGTTCTAAACGAAAAAAGAATGGTTTTACAATGTTGTCTAAAATAATGTTCCACTAAAAAAAATAATTGCTACAGACAGTTCCACTCTAACGTCGATCAGGTAATGCTCAAAGTTTCCCAGATTTTAAAGCTGTTAACCTGTGCGAAAAGCTGTTTACGTTAAGGGGCTAACAGATTTTTGTCGAAAAGAAAAAAGATATCAATTGAAAAGCTTGAAAATTAATGTGAAAGTCCAGACATTACATTGTAAAAAGGAAAGTGTCAGACGATTCCGTGTTATTTCGTTCAGGTTGCCGTGATTCACATTCAGACTGTACCGCGTTTGAAAATGTTTATTTCAATAATAATCAAGTTAACCCTTTTTTCTGAAAACATAACGCATTCCTAATATTTACAGATAGAAGAATAATAAAATGCATTTATCTCCGAAGCTTAACAATTCACATATTCCAAATGCCATTATTTATTTCCGTGAAACCGCCAAACCTGTGTTGCTTTCTCTACAACTCTAATCTATAGTTATTGCCCAACTCCAGCAATGCATTATCCGCCGAATTTCATCACCTTTGCATATTGATTAATGAATTTAAATAATTCTCCAAGCACACCCAACACCAACAAAAAGTTCCCATGATCTCCAGCGAAACAATGAAATTATGTTTATGTCGGATTTTTTTTTGTAAATATTTAGCCAACCCGATTTAGGCTGTCAATAATGTTATTACTGGGCACTGGTATCTAAGTGTTAACAAGTTTGTTTTGTTGTTGTAGAATTTTGTTGTACTTTTTCGCCTTGGTCCCTTTATTTTGTAGCCGAATTTTAGCTTGATTGACGCCGGCCGTAGGCTCACTTACCTCTCTGTTCTCTCTCTCGTGAAGTGAAAGAGCAAATGGGCATGTTCACCTGCAGGGCCTTTTGCTCATTAATAGTTTGATGTAATAATTAAAGTCCCAATTGCCGTTTATACTGATCTGAACGACACTCGGCAAATGAAGACAATAGCTGTAACAAGTTATTTAATGAGATGGATGGCTTGGTAATCCGTTAGCAAAATTGAAATATTATTTATTTCTTAAGGTGTGAATAGTTTTCCAAGTGAAATCACGCCTAGGGCGGCAGGGCGGCGTTGCCTACAGCATGAATATTAGACCTCTTTTTTTATTGATCCAAACCAAAGTGGTTTGTTACGAAAGTTAATGATCTGCTAAGCCACTAGGCTTGCCCGCAGAAGACTGAATGGACATATTCAACATTATTGAGTTTAGCGATCCTCGTAAGTTAGGATAAAATTAAAGATAATTATAGAAATGAAAATGTATCGATAGAGTAAGTTAGGGTAATATGGAATATGTGGGTAATGCCGGAGACAGACTGCTGGTATTGATACTATGATATTCCATTACTACGTTGTATACCATATATTTGTCACTTCCATATTATATTCAAAGCTAGTATACTACATTTCATAGCTAGTATTAAAATCCAAAAAAATGTTTGTGGTATACCACGCTCTTATCGATTGCAGCGCCAATTTCTCTTTAATAGGAAGTCTCCGCAGTTTTTTTGACAGCCCATGTCCATTTTTGAAAACTGCAAACCGCAAATTAATCAAAAAAACAGAGCGCTTCAACATAAATGAAAATTTAAAATGAATAAAAGCAAGAGGAATATTCTTTCCCAAAGTGAAACTAAAAAAGTTATTGATGTGTGGATGAATTATATTAATGAGTTGCGAGGAGCAAAAAGGAATGCTGGCATTTATCAAAAAATGTGCAGCGAATTGTAAATTGTCCACAACATAAAACTAACATCCCAAGAACTCCGAACAAGACTAAACAATTTAACCAAAAAATTCAGGTTTGTACTATTATTTTGGTTCCATTTTTTTTTCTTTAACATAAATGTGCAATCTAATATCCAACTTTTAGATCCGAAAAGAAAACAATTGGTCCATCCGGTGGCAGCCCCTCTCAATGGGAACGCTATCAGGAGATAGGTGAATTTATCGGTTCTTTTAAAAGTAACCGCATTGAGGAACTTATAAAAGATACCAATGGTAATTTAAAATTACTTTTATACAAGGTGGCGCAAAAATAACCTTCCGATGTTTTTTGGCTGTAATTTAAAAAAAAAAATGAAAAACTTTGATTCTTCTTGTGGATTATTTTTATTTGGTCTTTTAATTTTTTTTACATCAAGTCGAGAATATGATGTCATGTAAATGGCCGCCGCCACAGTTGATTGTCATTTGAGCCCTTTTTATGGCATTTTCCATTACTTTGGCCAAAACTTCCGGCGATAGGTCCTCACATTGTTGACGGATATTGTCTTTAAGAGCTGCAAGAGTCTGAGGCTTGTTGACATAAACCCGCGACTTCAAAAAGCCCCACAAAAAGAAGTCTGGAGCGTTCAAATCAGGCGATCTTGCTGGCCAGTGCAAATCGCCAAAACGGGAGATTAGGCGCCCGGGAAATGCATCCTTCAGCATATCGGTTGTGGCACGTGCAGTGTGTGCCGTTGCACCGTCCTGTTAGAACCACATGTTTTCCAATCCCAATTCATCAAGTTGCGGCAAAAAGAACTCGTTGATCATTGCTCTGTAGCGCTCACCATTCACAGTAACCGTTTGGCCCGCGACGTCTTCGAATAAAAAAGGTCCGATGACTCCTCCAGCGAAAACAGCACACCATACAGTGACTTTGAGCGGGTGTAATGGCTCTTCGTGGGTTACACGTGGATTTTCAGTGCCCCAGAAGCGTAAATTTTGCTTATTTACGTACCCGCTAAGATGGAAATGGGCCTCATCACTCATGATTATTTTTGATGAAAAATCATCTTCCTCTTGGTGGTGATTAAGGATGGCTTGAGCGTATGTTAGACGCGATTGGCGGTCAGCAGCTAACAGCTGATGCACCGGTCTGGACTTTGTACGGAAACATCTTCAAATCTTGTACCAAAATTATCTGTAAAGACCGTCGACTGATACCCATTTGCGTGGCACGTCGTCTGGTCGATGTCGACGGCGCTTCCATGACATCTTCGGCTACAGCAGCAATATTCTCTGCAGAACGGCTACTCCGGGGTCTGTCATCTCGTGTTGTGCCAGTCTCTTCGAGGCGAGCAGCTAAACGTCGCAGTGTTTCACCAGTAGGCGTTGGACGGGTAGGAAATCTGCGACGAAATTCACGTTGTGCCAAAGTCAACGACCGATTATTGCTCAAATAAATAGTCACCAATATTCCGCGTTCTGGAGCAGTGTAGCGTAACATTGTTTATTAACGTGTATTTAGCATGTGTTTACTACACAAATGTCAAAACAGAACTGACATTAGGGGCCAATCGCAAAATTTATAGCAATTTCTGATAGGAGGATTACTTTTGCGCCACCTTGTAGTAATCTGTACCTACATACTTAATAAAATAAGAACGTATGCTTTTCTTTTGGTATAGATGCAGATCTTTATTGTGATGTTCAAACCGACAGCTTGGAGTACGAATGTTATGTTGACGACCCTCTTCAGTCCCCAGCAGAGATTGATATGGATACGTCCAATCCTTCCTCATTAAACATTCCATTCTGTTCTGGGTTGTCATTTTCACAACCGCCACGTAGCACTGAAAAAAAAGAAAATAAGTGTGACTGATAAATTTTTCGAGCTGACGAAAGAAGAAGCAGCTCAATTTAAAATATTTTCGAATGAGTGTATTCAAAACGACAAGAACAAAATTGAATTATTGGAAAAAAACAACAAAATTCAGGAAAAACTTTTAAATGCTATTCTAAAGAAAAATTGAAGAGTGTAAAAAGAAACATGTCAATTGAATGTAAAAAAATTAATTAACTTACTGAAGTACTGTGCGAGAGCTTGTCTAATTTTGTAACCAATTTCGGATCGATTTGGCTCTCCAGCTGCTATACTTCTTTTTGGTTGAAGCTTACCCGAATTCTTCTCATAATTTGTTAGTTCATTTAGCCAGTTTCCATTCATTTGAACATTTCTAGCATTACAGATGTTGTGTAGAACGCAGCAGGCTTGTATAATTGTATTTGCATTGTCTATATGCACTTCTAGTCCTTTGGAGAGCTTGCGGAATCGTCCTTTTAAGTGCCCAAATGCATTCTCAACAACACGTCTGCATTTCGAAGGCTAAAATTGAACTCTTTTTCACTTTCTGAAAGGTTAATATTATATGGAAATGGTTTCATGACGTATTTGGATAAGCGCAATCTCCCAACAAAAGTATTGGTATATCTACTCCTTCAATATTTCGTTTATACCTCTCGAATATTGATTTGTTTTTTTTATACTCGAGCATTCGAAAATTGTTGAATCGTGCGTTTTACCGGGGCTTCCAACATTTATGTATGTAAATCTGTAGCGATAATCCACTGCAGCGAAGAGAATGATTGAATACCATCCCTTGAAATTAAAATAGTTGACTGCTTCGTCTTTTGGTGGCTTTATTTCAATATGGCATCCATCAATAGCGCCAGAGCATTGAGGAAATCCTAGCACTTCAAATCCTTTAACAATTTCCAACATATCATGCTCATTTGGTGGATAAAAATTCAGAAAATGTTTTTGGAAATCCGTATATATTTCTTCACATACTTGCAGAGTTATTTCACCAACAGTGGATCTGCCAACTCCAAATAGGCTTGCAATAGTTCTATTTTCTGCTGAAGACCCTAAGGAATACAGTGCAATAGCAACTCTCTTTGGCAATGGAATTGGAGAACACCAATTCGTTTCTTGCTTCTTCAATGCTTGAAGATTTTGTATGAGAAAATGAAATGTATCTCGATCGAAATTTTGGGACATCTTGTCCCCAATATAAGGACAACTCCACCTGAAAAAAAAAAATACTCAAAGACCCAAAACGCTGCAAGGCGCAAGCAATGGAAACCAGAGGACATGGAACAAGCCATTCATTGCGTTCGTGCAAAGCAAATGGGTTACCTCAAAGCTTCGAAAGCATTCAATGTTCCACGCGGAACTCTTTTTAGATTTTCCACATCTGCAGAAACTTCTTCTAAAGTATCGCGTATTCCCCTTGGAAGAAAACCTATCTTCACAAACGAGATGGAGGTTGAACTTGTAAAATATATCAAAGAAATGGAGTCGCGATACTTTGGGTTAACGCAATCAGATGTTAGGTCGTTGGCTTTTCAATTGGCATTAAGGAATAGCATTCCAAACAAATTTTCCATTATGAAGCAATGCGCTGGGCGTGATTGGCTTAAAGGGTTTATAAAACGACATAAAAATGATCTGTCAATTAGAAAACCGTCATGTACGTCAATCGCTAGAGCCACTGGGTTTACAAGAAGCAATGTTGATCTTTTTTTTGACCTTCTGAAATCTTACAACGATCGTTATAATTTTCCACCAGATCGGATCTATAATGTTGACGGAACAGGTTTTTCGATTATTCAAAGCAAACAGCCAAAAATATTAGCTACCAATGGAAAACGACAGATTGGCATTTTGACCTCCGCTGAAAGGGGCTCGTTTGTAACCTTGGTATTAGCTATGAGCACTGGTGGTCAGTTCGTGCCACCACTTTTTGTCTTCCCTAGAAAAAATGAAAATGTGCAGTTAATGAAAAATGTGCCGCCTGGCTCAATCGCTGCATTTCATCCGTCGGGATGTATACAACTTAACCTCTTTACCAAATGGTTTAAGCATTTTATTAAAAAAGTGCAACCGGTTGAGGACTCGCCAGTTTTACTAATATTAGACGGTCATTTTAGCCACACGCGGAATATTGATGTTATCGAAATGGCAAAGGCGAATTTTGTAACTATAATTTCGCTGCCACCACACTCAACCCATAAGATGCAGCCGCTTGATAGATCTTTCATGGCGCCATTAAAATCATACTACAGTGAGACTATTCGCTTGTTTTTGCGGGAGCAGGGCCGAAAAGTGACATTATATGACGTTGCAGAACTGTTCGCCAAAGAATATCTAAGGTGTCAAACAGCGGAAATATCTGCTAATGGTTTCAGATGTACATGCATTTATCCTTTCAACCCACATATTTTTACCGAAGCGGATTTCATTGGTGCAGGGAAAGTTGATGAATCGGTTGTTCAACAAGAAAATCATTTGAGTGATAAAGCTTCACAAACTCCACCAAGGACCTCTGAAAAAACCTCAAATTATACTGTCTCTCCTTGGGACATAGCCTCGCCAGTTGAAATAAATAAAAAAACATAGGGACGGGCTACAGTCCGCTTGGGCGAACTGTTGGATACCCTATTCTTATTCCTATCCCTCATAAGTGGGCGTGACAAAAGTCTAAGTATGGTTGAATTGTTAAGAACGCTCTACATATTTTGTTATATAACATTTTATCAAAAAAAACGCTCCCTAGCTCAAACTTGGGTGTTTCAATAAAATTGTTTTATTTAATTGTGGGCGTGTCAGTAGGCGGATTAAAAAAAAAATAACACATGAGAATAAAGGGCCCCTAGAGAGTATATATTATAAATTTCAGCTCCTTAGCTCAATCTTTGAATTTTCAAAAAAAAAAAAAAAAAAATAATTGTGGGCGTGTCAGTGGGCGGATTTTGAAAATATTTACACATGAGCATAAAGGGCCCATATAGAGTATATATTATAAATTTCAGCTCCCTAGCTCAAACTTTGGATTTTCAAAAAAAATGTTTTATTTATTTGTGGGCGTGTCAGTGGGCGGATTTTGAAATTTTTTTATCCCGAGCAGTTTTAGGAGTCATAGATCATATATAAAAAAATTTCAGCTTTCTAGCTCAAAATTCGATTTTTTTCCAAAATTTTGTTTTTTTGAGTTTGTGGGCGTGTGGGCGGATTTCAAAAATTCGTAAACTTGATTATTTCGGGACCCTAGAGAGTATATGGTTACAATTTCAGCTCTCTAGGTTCAGTTTAAAGGTCTAATTTTTGCCGACAGACGGACGGACATGGCTAGATCGACATTACTATCGATGCTGATCATAAATATAGTAACTTTTGGGGGTCTACGGGCAATATTAAGGTATGTTACAAACTATGCGTCAAAATTAATATACCCTTAGAATAGGGTATACAAATCCAATAGGGGAAGGAAAGCCACACAGGCTGCTGTTATAACAGAGACGCCGTATAACTCTCCTTAAACAAACAGGATACTTTAAAAACTAAAAATATCTGTGGCAAAAATTTGTTTAAAACTGAAACTAAAATATTAAGTGTTCAAAAAGAAAAAGAAGATCAAAAATTACCTTCCAACTGCAAAAGGAGGCCGTAAAAGGCAACCGAAATGCAAAAGGCATTTTCCAAACCAATCTTCTAGCGATTCATCGGTAAGTTTTGTTGCTGATGACAAAAGCTCAGATGAAATAGGCTCAGATTTCGATCCTGAACCTCATGAAGGCGTATTCTGCAATTCATGTGACGAATCGTATCCTAATGGCCTCTTATGGGACAGATGCATTCAATGCAGTATGTGGTCACACAAAAATTGTTTAAAAACAAAATATTTATGTAAATTTGGTGAGAATTCATTTATTAAAACTTTAAAAAAAAATAAAATGGAAAAGAAAACATTTCGATCGTGGGTAATATGGAATATTCCATATTGCACCCAAATCGTGGTAATATGGAATATTCCATATTACCTTCACATCTTGTGGAAATAAGATATTGTCATTTTTTATATAATAAGCCGTATTTCAAAAGTGGTAAGTTTTAATGCTCTGGAAAGTTCGGCCTTTGTACCTGAATAGACATCAGTCACTTTAAGTTAAGTTGATGGATAGTTTGGTCTAAAAATGTAGATATAATTTCAGAATAAGAAAGATGTATTCCATATTATCCTAACTTACTCTATATTGTAGGCTCAGTGGTTCCCGCGTTGGATTACTGATAGCGGGGTCTCACGTTCCATTCACGCCGGTGCTCAGTAACACCTAAGGTTTTTGTCCACTGCCGCACCTATTGCTTAATTTATATATTGCTCAAAAGCCGGATTATAAACTCAAAACTGGGTGTTACATATGTCAGAAAATCTGTAAGCAGAGGAACCCCGCAGGGTGGACTCCTCTCCCCCTTTCTCTGTAACTTAGTGGTGAACGAGCTGCTAATGTGCCTATATATTGTAGGCTGCAGATTGATTGCCTATGTGAATGATGTTGCTATTGTCGTTGCAGGAATGCACCTGAACACCCTGAAGGAACTTCTCCAAAACGCACTCAACAGCTGACGAGGTGTGCGGCTTGTTGTGGTTTGGATGTTACTATCCCGATATTAAACTTGTCCTCTTTCAATAGGAAGTACAAAATTCCATATATTTACCCTCCCCAGGGTACAATCTTAGTCTTTTCGGATGATGCTAAATACTTGGCTCTTATTTTGGATAAGCAAGCTAAGCTTCAAACCTAACATACAAGATAGAGTTCAGAAAGCAACGGTAGCACTCTTCTCTTACAAAAAAACCATCGGTAAGAAATGAGCTATTCAACGCGGCATTACTATTTCGGTAATAAGACCGATACTGATGTGGTTGTCTGGTGGACTGTTTTAGACGAAGCGATACATCGTGACAAGCTGAGCACAGTTCAAAGATCAGTTTATCTTTGCATGAGTGGAGCACTTCGCACTAATCCCTCCGCTGCAATGGACACTCTGTTTTACCTGACACCCCTTGACATCTTTGGTAAGCAAACTGCTGCTAGTGTTGCTACTTCTCTATTCTGAAAAATTTCACATTCCTTCCAAGTGGTCATGGGTATAATCGAATGATTCTAATAATCGAGATATTAGTATTCGAGTGATCTAAATAATCGAATGATCACTCGAGATATAAAAACAAACAACAACACAAGTTTCGCAAAAGGAAACAGCAACAGAAGCAATTACTAATACTACACGAATCCAACGAAAATTCAACCAGTTGAGCAAACGACTAATGCACTTATCGCAAACATTATGTGAGTGAAGTAGTAATCCATATAAAAGTTCTCGAATGTCGATTCTTTCGAAGAGTAGTAACTAATTATAAATTAAATAGTAATGCTACTGTTTTTTCATTCGAGAGCTCTTGAATTCGAGATCGAGTACGGGGAATAAGAAAAAGGCAGCTGCTTATCATTCGAATGGACCAAATCAAACACACAGCGCAAGCCATGAGAATATGAGCTATTCACCCTTATTCCAGTTGGCGTTAAACGCCAGTAAGCAAAACGACAATGTGAACTCGCCATTACAGCTGGCGTTTAATTAGTCGTTTTACTCATTAAACGCCAGATGTCGTTTTAGTTCGTGTGGAACTTATTTTCTTGTTCGACAACAGTCACGCAGCAAACGTCATCGGCATTCTATAAGGCGTATTAGTCTCACAAAACGACAAGATAAACGACATTTATTGTCGTTGGGAAATTCGTAAACGCCAAGCACAATAAAATCAACATAAAATGTGAGTTTTTTTAATTTTTCAACTCATTTAGCTTACTTATTTAACTACTCACTTATTTAACTAGGGTGAAAATAACAAATCCAAAGCAAATAAAACGATTGGTAGAGTTTATGGAAAAGAATCCTCCTCTGGCAACGAATTTCAAAAGAGGTGTTCAGCAATCGGATGAATTCAAAACTGGTTGGAAAGATATTGCTGCAGTCCTAAACGGTTTAGGACCTCCCATACGAGATGAAAAAGAATGGCAAAAAGTATTCAACTAAAACCCTAATTTAAAAAGCAATAATTTGACAAAATATTTCGTAGGTCTGGTTCGATGCGAAATTTAAAGTTAAAAAAAAGCTTATTTTTAACAAAAAAGAGTTGCAAGCCACAGGAGGAGGACCGTTTAAGCAAAAATATTTAAGTGAAACCGATGAAAGCATCACCATCGGAACTTGCATTAACATTCAACCCATCGGAACTTGCCTCAACATCCACAGGAATCCAGCTGGCACCCTCATCAAATCAGTTTTCCCTCACGTGTGCACCAACAACAGACCAACCGATAACTGCATTAAACACAGCCGAATGTTTTTCTGAAGATCGAACAGAAGATGTAACCGGATTAAATCCGAAAACCCCTTCGAGATTCAGGAAAAAAACAAATGCTCAAGGAAAATATGAATTTCAAAGTTTGCTGGAAAAACAAATACCTAAAACTGCAGGAAAATTTGTACATAAAGCGCAATGAAGACCACCTGAAAGACAGCGCACGATATAATAGAAAGCAGGATTTCTGCCTGGTAGTACAATGGACCATTACCGAGTCTGAGTGCTCTGGGATTTGGATTTCCTTTTTTAAATAAATAAAAAAAAAAAAAAAAAGCACTATTCCTTGGAAGAGGAAAGACTTATGTTATACAAAGCTAGAACGCAGCTAGAACGCGAAGATATCCAACGCATCGAAGAAAACATATTCAAAATGATGGATCTGGAAATCAAGAAGAGGCAGTTGGAAATAGAAGAACAAAAAAAGCACCTTATGGAGTCATCGAAAGAGAACTATCCAAATGTAGAATGATTTAAGTCTTAATTTAATAAATAAATATCACTTCCATATTTTGTGTAAAGTAGTTTTATTTATTTATATTAACGAAATAATTGAATGCAGCGACTAATTCAATGAAAACTTGCTTGTCAATAACAGCTGTTGTTGTGGAATCTATGTGGAATGTAATGAAAATGACACTCTAGCGTTTAAGTCGCGGAATACCGATACCAAATCGACAGTAAAGTGAAACGACTCCTAAAACGACAATTGTCGTTCAATATAAACGCCAACTGGAATAAGGGTGATTATCTTTTCATACTTAAATAATATTATAGAAACAGGTATTCTTCTCACACAAACTCACCGTCACCACTCATGAGCTTTGTAATTGTGGGTAGTGTGTTCGGTGTTTAAGTATGTAGTTGTGATGGGACATTTTGTTCTAAAATTAAAGCAAAAGTAAGTTCTTGATATTTTTCCCGAATGTTACTACTTTTTTTCATTCGTGTTATGGGACTTGGGATAATGAATGAAAACACACACTCACAAGGTTTTTATTTATGTGTGTGCAGGAAAGTGCGTTCTCTGTGTTTTATTTAGCAGTTGTGTGTGAGACATTTTGCTCTAGTGTCGAGTCGAGCGCATGCGAGTGATCATTCGAATGATTTGAAATGAAGAATCGAGATATCTCGAGATATTGCAAGAATCGATTATAATCGATTAAATCATTCGAATGCGCTCATCATTACTTCCAAGCAGCATAGACTCACACCCCTATTGCGAGTGTCAATCGACAATTGATATTTGACTATTTTCAATGTGTGCTATTGTGAACGAACGAATCTAAAGGATTTTGTCAATCGCAGTCAATTGAAAAAATGCGATTGATAAGAATATCAATGAAAATGATTCGTTCACAATAGCACACATTGAAAATAGTCAATTATCAATTTTCGATTGACACTCGCAATAGGGGTGTAAAACATCCTCCAGCTACGTTTTGGCAAACAATTTGAAGTTACCATCCCCTCCAGACCATTCTGGGAAAAAGGCGCACTCGTTGACGATGGATTCGCTTTTACACCGATGGATCCAAAGGCCGGTGATGGAGTTGGTGGAGGTGTGTTCTATGACAGGCTGAATCTTAGCCTCTCTGTTCGTCTTAAAAATCAAAAGTATGCTCCTGGCGGAAATTATGATGATGAAAGAAGTCCTATCGTGGTTGCGGAGAAACGTGATATCCGTTAAGGACATCCGTATCTTTGCAGGATGTCAAGCCGCGATAAAATCCCTGGATTCTGTCTATAAATTCCATCGTAGCCCTAGACTGCCGAGCATCGCTCGGGGATATGGCAGAGCAGTTTTACATTCAATAATGTTGGGTGCCGGGACAGAGACATTCCAGGGAATCGCAGGGCCGATGAACTCGCCAAACACGAAACTATACTGCCCCTTTTACCTAAACAGATTTGGCCAAAACGAGGTCTAAAATGGTCTAAGTATTTAATCTCTTTAAACAGACTGCACACTGGTGCTACAATTGGTGTCATCTCTGGATACTGTGTCAAGGGCAAGCATCAAACAAGTCTTGGCGTCTACACAAATGATTTATGCAGAAGTTGTTTGGAGGAGGAAACTATCATCCACCACAGCAGGCCATGTGCAGAGAAACATGGCCTGCTGTCTCTCAAAGACGAAAACTCTATATTCATTCAGATCTATTGGGTAATACCTAACTTTTGGCATCCGTTTTCACTGGTCTCTTGTATACTTTTTTTATCAAAAGCGCCGTTTCCAACGGGAGACAAAACTGTTTCTTAGTAAGAATTACACCAGGATTCTCCTTTTGCCAGGAATGCACTGTTTCTTTCCAACTAGCCTGTAAAAGCTTGAAAAGGTAAATAAATAATCGCAGACAAAATTATAACAGTGGTCGTATCTTTTTTATGAGCTGTATTTATTTGGTACACATTTTTACATCCTTTTGGTGCAATAATCGTGTCTGTAGACAAATTTGAAAGCATGTTAACTCCCTTTTAGTATACGAAACGGATCTAGCACAAACTTCGAGTGTTGAACTCTAAAGATATTCTGTGAGCTCCAAGAACCACATTCGTATAGATTTCTTCTGTAATATTCGCTCTGGCTTTGCTTCAGCTTCTCTTGAAGACATTACAGGATTTCGTTTTTTAAATAAAGAAGCAAGGCCTGCAATCTAGAGTATTTCATATCTGTAAAGGGAAACCACAAGTACATAAATTGATTACCCATTGTTTTGATGACCCGTCGATTTTTTCTCTGCACTGGTAACGCTGGTGCCACCTGCACATTTTCGTATGGGCCAATACAGACACAGATGCCACGGTGCGGTAATGGTGACTCCTGCCATCGCCATTACATTTCACCTAAACGAAACGGCGCACGCACGTCAAATGAGGTTTCTTATTTCATTGCGCAGGTGTACACTGGCGATTACAAGGATGAGGCCATACATTTTGCAATCGATTTTCAGTCTTTATACCTGTTGGAAATTGTATGCCCAGAAACTTTTATTACCTTTGAGGTAAACATTTTCCCAACAGTCAGTGATAAAATTAAAGGGCAAATAAGAAACGACCGCTGGAATTTCCCAAAATCAAACAATGAACTAGGATGCGACCACATACAAAATCTTCGAAAAAAAGGAAAAAATTAATAAAATGTTTATATTTTATGGTGTTAAAACATTTATTTATTAATATATAGAATATACAGTTTTTTTTTTAAATAATTAAGAGAAATTTTGGGTCAAGTCATCACGAATTAAAGTGTCCTTTTTTATAATAAGCGCGCACTAAAGGGATTTGTTGGGACCCTTATAATGTATTAGCTACACAGCGCGGGCGTTAAGGAAATTAGGTTGAGAAGGGTGTCTTAAAATTGTCTGCCGCCTTCGTACACTTCACGAGATAACCATTCCCAAACATTTTCGATTATGTTTAAGTCCGTTGAATAGGGCGGCCATGGCAAAAGTTCCACGTCTTCTGATTGAATCCATCTTCTAACAACCCTGGAAGTGTGGATAGGGGCATTGTCTCGTTGCCCAAGACAGGGGTCCGAAAATGTTTTTCACTTTTGGAAATGACAGTTCCAGCAAACATTTGTAGTTGTTTCCGTTTGTTGTTGTGGACAAAAACTCCAACTCGATTGTGCCACAGTGGGTAATAGCTCCCCACACCATTACACCTGATGTACGGCTGTGATGTTTTGCCGAAATAAGCTCCTTCTTTCTTAGATAATGGAAATAAAAGTTGTAACCATCGGGCCGTCAAGGTTAAATTTTTTTTTCATCCGAAAAGAACGCGTTTCCATTCACTGCTCCAAGCGACATGTTCTCTTGCAAAATTCATTCGATGCTCCTTGTGTACTTGCCTCAAAACCGGTTTCTTTTTAAGTTTTCTTCTCTGTATAGTACCACTTTTTCGTACCTTCGGACCGTTGCTATGCTGGCTGATACTCCGCTGTTGGCCGTTATTTTAGTCACTGGTAGAGTAGAATTTGAGAATAGCCGTAGAATAACCAGCTTTTCTCGCAATGTTGTTGCTTCTGCCGTGCGTCCTTTTTGATTTTTCCCATAGTGTTGTGGATCCGCAAGATAACTGTTTACAACAGTCTTACTTCTATTTAGCCTCCTTGCAATTTCTTTGGCCTGAGAGTCGTAACTCCTTGAAAGCATCTACTTTTCATCTTTCTGTAGCTGTCAAAGTTTTTACGGAACCCATTTTTTTTTTAACTAAATGAAAACAGTTCTTTTCAACGCTTTTTTAAATAGTCTTAACAAAACTTTGGAAAAAAATCGCTGGTGTGGACTCCTACAATGAAATATTCGCAATGGCCTCATCCTACGCTTTTCAAGTAGTTCATTGTTTAATCTTGGGAAATTCTTTGGAACTTGGGTCGTTTCTTATTTATTTATTTGGTGTAAAGAACTGACATAATAAATGCTGGTGTTCCACAAGGCTCTGTTTTTTCTCCGGCACTATTTCGGCATAAATATCTTCTGTATTCTAAGATTTCTAATTCAATCCATTCCTTCGCTGATGATAGTACCCTCAGCTTCTCATATTCGTTTCCTGGCTTGTCACATTTGATCAAAACATCCTCAACTTGAATCAGACAGAATGGTAATAGAATTATTTTCTTTTTCCTTATTATTAGTATTAGAACCAAATAAATCCTCAACAAGCTTTATGTGTAGCCTTCACCTTTATTCTGAATTGAAAATAGCCTCTCTGTACCTTTAAAAGCAATTACAATGGAAATTCGCCTAAAAAATCCTCCGATTTCCTCAATTTACTTGTGGTTTTAGAAACATACATCACATAACAACAAGCTCCCGCATCGCTCAAAACATTTGTGGTAAAACCTGATTTCCAATCAATCAACGCACAAATATTCGTGTGTCAGCACGAAAAAAAAATGAACCTAATCAAAGTCGGTGCGGTTTTGTCGTTTGTGGTCATCAACTTCAAAACACACGCACTACAGCAACTCTGCCACTGCTATCGTGCGATTGAAAGACTCATCAATTTGACACACGACATCGACGCGCTGCGGGATTGGACATAGAAGTTCGTGTATCTGCCTACCGCCATACAAATATACCGCAACATTTTAATGGCACACACAAGTGCATAAAATGCATACAAAAGAACAGAAAAAAAGAAACGGTTAAATTGCACCCCATGTCAGGCGCTTCTGCTCCAACATACTCGTAGCTATCAAATTTCGTGCTCGTCGACCGCTGAGTTGCACATGCAATTCTCGGGTTAATTAATTTCACCGTCATTTGCATATCTTTTTTTTTCTGCAGGGAGTTCTATTACTTTTTGTTATTGTCCTCACTTCGTTGTTTCTCGATTTATTTGCCTTCATCGGATTTCATTAAGTAGAGGAAAATATTTGCAAATGTCATCGGATAATAAGCGGGTTGTCAAAATATTTGTACATTTCTGAGTGAAGAATTGCAACGATAATAATGTTGTTGACAGCAAAGAATGGCTTATGAAGGCATACAAAGCCCGCGCCGATGTGAGATTAGCTAGATGACGAAACTGTCACACCAAACTGCAATGACACTTAATTTGTTAAACGCATTAGTGGTAATGTAATTGCATATTGTGCTAAACGATTTTTGGTTTAAGTTTGATATTTCATCTGTTAGTGCTGGGTTTTCACCCAATTAAAACGGGTTTAATGAAGAGCATCTACTTGGCGATGCCCAGTATTCATAACTATCGCACACACATCAATTATTGTGCTTGTTTAACCTCCGCGTGGTACTGGTCACGCTCAGCCGAATTTGACTTGCTGAACTTATAAGTGCGAGTGTTGAACACGAAGAAATAGCAAAACTATATTGCTCTGTCGTAGAGCATGGAATGCTGCTGTGTCTCAGGCAGAGACTCTTCACGGGCCGGGAGCCCGTTAAGTAAGTAAGCACATATATTGCTCTGTCGGAACTGACTGTTTCAGAAGTCTTACATGCGGATAAATTCACACGATTGAATTAACAGTGACGTCAACAGGCAGCATGGCAGATACCTTAATGAGCTACTTCGACGTATTTGGAGCTGAGGTCATTAAGGATTTTCAATACTAGTCAGGGTGTTGAAAAAGAGATGGTGGCCCTCAATGGGTCAACGGGAGCTCTTAAATCCCCGAAGCGGGTTACTGACTCCGGAATATTCCGGCCCCTTCCGTCTAAGGGGTCGCAGAAAGGACCTGGCCCTCCAGGTTGGGGGTTGTGCGTGGGGTTAACTACCCAACCACTTAAAAATTAAGGTTACGAAGCAACCAAGAGTTTAGGCTTAGATCATAATAACGGTGTAGGATTACTAAAGAAACCAAATGGCACCTACACGACGGACCTAGAAGATTCAATCAGAACACTTCTTCAGGTTCACTTCCCAGGTTCGTCTATTCGTGACATAAGCGGTAACTCTAACGATGTGGACCCCAAGGTACATATAGATAGCAGAGTAAACAGCTTATCTGGAAAAATGTTTAGTCCAGATAAGGTTAGATGGGCAATTGGCTCATTCAAACCATTTAAGGCCCCAATTTCCGGCCCTTATCCAGAGGGTTAGTGATGTCATACTGCCGATGGCTATTGCTTTATTTAGAGCTAGTTATAACTGGGGATACATTCCACTTTCCTGGAGACAGGTCAACGTGATTTTTATCCCCAAAAATGGCAATAGCCCAAGTGAACTACCTAAATCATACAGACCCATCAGTCTAACATCTTTCATTCTCGAAACCATGGAAAGACTTATAGATGTTCATATTAGGGAGCAGATAGTAACATCAAGCCCCCTGCACTCAAGTCAATTTGCGTACAGAAAGGGCAAATCCACTGAAGGTGCTCTTCACTGCCTTGTCAAAAAGATAGAGGAGACTTTCAAGTCAAAGGAAATTGCACTTTGTGCCTTCTTGGACGTTGAGGGTGCCTTCGATAATACCGGATACGACTCGATTGCCAGGGCGATCAGTAATAAAGGTATCGAAGTATCGACGAACCAATGGATCAGAGCCATGTTGGAAAGTCGAATTATTACCTCCTCCTCTGGAGGTGAATCGGTGTCTGTGACGGCAGCCAAAGGCTGTCCCCAAGGAGGAACACTCTCTCCCCTCTTGTGGTCACTTGTCATCGACAATCTACTGGTCAGTCTACACAGACTAGGCTTTAACGCCATTGGTTATGCTGATGACCTGGCGATAATTATTAATGGTAAGCGTAGCGCAACCATTACTGATAGCATGCAAAAAGCGTTGCTACATGTCTCAGAATGGTGTATTAAGGAAGGACTTTCCATCAACCCTCTTAAAACCATCCTGGTACCTTTTACGCGAAAAAGATTGGTTAACTTTGAACCTATCACCGTAAGTGGTACACCCTTGAGTTACTCCAATGAGGTCAAATATCTGGGAGTCATCCTGGATAGGAAACTAAATTGGAACTCACATGTAAAGGCCGCCACTGAGCGTGCCACAAGAGCCATGTGAGCCTGTAGACGCCTATACGGCAGAACTTGGGGTCTTAACCACACTGGCTGTACACCATGATGGAAAGACCCATCATCACGTACGCCTCCATCGTGTGGTGGCCAAAAGTACTTGACCGTACTACGGCTAACAGGGTCCAAAAGCTACAACGTGTTGGCTGTCTGGGAATAACTGGTGCCATGCGCACATGTCCTACGGTAGCACTTGAAGCCATTATTGGACTGTCACCGTTACAAGTATTCATTCAGAAGACGGCTGCTAGATGGGCCATCAAGCTTCAGCTTGAATACAAGTATAACTCAAATGACCATGTGGGTCAGCTAAAAATACTCAACTCAATCCAAAATTTAGACATGTTTTACACCATCCCTGACTTAATGGTAAGGGAATATAGTTTCGATAAACTATTTGAGGTAGAAATACTAGACCGTTCTAAATGGGTCTCGGGAGTTCCAGCTGTGGACCCAAAAAGTCTGGTATGGTACACCGACGGATCAAAAATGGAGTCTGGAGTTGGTGCTGGTGTCTTTGGACCCAACACCAGGGTCTCTATACCTATGGGGATGTGCCCCACAGTGTTCCAGGCGGAAATCCATGCCATTGAGATCTGCGCTATCTTAAACTCCAACAAAGGAATTAAGGGCGCAAAGATACATATCTTTTCAGACAGTCAGGCGGCACTTCAGGCACTGTCGTCCAACACAATAGACTCTCTGGCTGTAAGAAACTGCTGCTGCGCCTTACAAAAGCTAGTCAAAAACAACAAAGTTAAACTCGGATGGGTGCCTGGCCACCGAGGTTTTGTAGGGAATGAAGCTGCAGATAAGCTCGCCAGAGCTGGCTCTGAAGCCGCTTTTGTCGGTCCAGAACCGTACTGCAGTGTCAATTGGACTACTGCTCTAGGGCTTATCGAAGATTGGGAGCAGCAGACTAGCCTTAAACATTGGGAAAGCGCCCCTGGTCTGAGACAGTCCAAACACTTGATTAAGCCCTACTCCTATAAGGAAATCCTTACACTAAATATGGAAAACAGTAGAAAGCTAGTCGGCTTTCTCACTGGCCACTGCGGTCTGAGATATCATCTCAACAAAATAAATCTTAGTCCAACGTCAGAATGTAGATTCTGCATGGAGGACGAGGAAACCTCAGAACACATACTCTGTGAATGCCCGCGCTCTGCATTGGTTGAGACGACGCCTTCTCCACAGAGAGCTGTTATCACTGGTGGAGTTTCGCAACTCTACCACCAAAGACGTGCTGAGTTTCATTAGGGAAGTCAATCGCCTTTGGGTGGAAGTCAACCTTGTGACACAAAAGATCTTTTAGGTCGCAGTGTCGGCCCTTGGGCAAGGGTTTAAAAAAAAAAAAAAAAAAAACAAGAGCTTGGATAAGGACGGATTCACTGTTGACGACCCTGCAAAATTCTTCGATTGATTTTCGCTCCCGTTTGCGTTGACTTGCTTTGGAGGAGGAGATATAACAGCGAACTCTACAAGATGTACAGCGACATCAACCTGGTCAAAAAAGTACGTATCAGTCGACTAAGATGGCTAGGACATGTAGAGCGAATGGACACCAACGCTTCGGCCCGAAGAGCCTTCGATTCCAACCCGGAGGGACAACGCAGTAGAGCACTCGCCTAAGGTGGCGCGCTTGGAGGCAGTTAGCCAAAGACTCTGCTAACTGGAGAGGCGTATTCGTTGAGGCCCAGATCCACCCCGGACTGTAGCGCCACCTAAGTAAGTAAGTAAGTAAGTTAATGAAGATGATCGATGAGGAATCTATTACAAAGTGTTCCCTCCAAAGAACACATTTTGAAGTTTTCTGTCAAACCGCTCTCTGCTTCTCAATTTTTAGTCCAAATTACACGGTTCTAACATTTAACTGATAATAATTTTTGACGTCTGGAACTGTGGGACATCTTTTAACCCTTCTGTCAATGGAATAGCTCTAGCCGTAGACCTTCATACAATTCGTATTGAAATTGATGGAAAACAATAAAATTAAAGACGATTTTTTGTTTTGTTTACATATATAATATAAACTATTACAATTGGTAGCGAGGGTGTAGAGGGTAGTATGTTGCCTTGTGACCTACGCGGTGCAGGTTCAACCACATGGGGAACAACAACATACTCCACTCATTAAAGGAGAGAAACTAATAACACCTTCTTCCTCAAACCTCTACACCAATAAGAGGATTTCTGCCTGGTAGTACAATGGACCGTTACCAAGTCTGAGTAAGGGTGGCGACGGTGTGGAGGTTTGTGTGTTGGCTTGTGACCCGTGCATGACTCTACACCAAAAGGAGGATTTCTGCTGGTAGTACAATGGACCGTTACCGAGTCTGAGTGCTCTGGGATTTGGCTTTCCTTTTTATAAAAAAAAAAATGAAAAAAAAAAACAACTTTGAGTACTCTGCGATTTGGATTTCCTATCCTAAAATGTATTTTCAGGATTAACACACTTTTGACACTTATGTAACTGAAAACTGTGTTTGAAACAGGCAATCTCTTCGCAGGCTCAGCATGCGAATCTGGTTTCCCTTACGCTGCATTGTTTGTTCTGCGAATTCTGAACTACTTCTTATCACCTGTAGGTACATATTCTGTTACCCCTCGACATTTTTAGCAGGCAAACAGCGGCCTGTTCTGCCGTCAGCCTTAAAGCTACCTCGCAGTGGGTTAACAATAATATTGGTCACTCCATCATTCTGGACTCATTTGAGTCCCTACCAAAATAAATCGATCCACTACTGTACCGATGGATCGAAAACTAGTGATGGGGTTGGTGGAGGCGTTTTCTCCGAAACGTTAAATCTTAGTCTCTCTTTCTGTCTTCCTAATAATTGTAGCTTATTCCAGGCGGAAATTATGGCGATAAAAGAAGTCCTGACGTGGCTGAAGATAAATGTGATATCCACAAAGGACATCCGTATCTTCTCAGACTGTCAAGCCACGATTAAGTCCGTGGATTCAGTCTCTTTTAATTCCAACGCAGCCCTTGACTGCCGTTGAACTATTAAGGAGATGGCGGAGCAGTATTAAACTTTCACCTCTGTTGGGTGCCGGGGCATAGGAAAACTGCAGGGCAGATGAACTCGCCAAAAAGGGAACCAAACTACCTCTTTTACCTGAAAAGGGTTCTCTGGGTATACCAAACGGTACTTGCAAACTTTTATTCAAGCTCAAGAAAAAACCTTAGGTGGACAAGTAGTAAGCACATCTGCACCTGCGACGCTCTAAGAGTCTGATCTCACTAAACCGACTGCATATTAGCTCCACTGTAGGTGCCATTACAGGGCACTGTCTGATAGGGAGGCACGCATCGAGGCTTGGCGTTTATTCGAACGACTTCTGCAGAAGTTGCATGGACGAGGAGGAGGAGTAGACTACTTTTCACCTTCTCTGTACATGTCCTGCTCTCTCCCATAAAAGAAGTCTCCATCTGGGAGATTTCTTGCTTAATGATTTAAATGACATAGCTAACGCTGACGTTAGAAATCTATTGCGCTTCATAAAAAGCTCCAAATGGTTTAACGAGTAGTGAAAGAAACCTCTAGATTCGTGTGGTATCACAATGGACCTAACATTGGTCTAAGTGTGTTGGCCTTAGGCTGACAGCCACCTAACCTCTTATGACCCGTTGATGTTAGGCTACCGCTGGGCTGTAGAATTCAATATTGTTATGGTTCTCAAAGCTCAAAGTTCAAAGAAAGATTCGATGCCACTTCGAACGAAAAACACTCCCAGCAAGAATGAACAATCTGAATGTAGACTGTTGACTCTTATTAACTTTTTTGTAGATTATGAAATCCTAATGAATTGAAATCCTTATGTAAAAAAAGCTAATGTCGTTTCTCCCAACATTTGGTCCATGACTTCCTCGCCTACTGTGGGGTTGTTGTAAAAGGCATAGCTTATAGGTTTGTTGCTTCATCTTCTTTCCTTTAATTTAATTTTGGACCACCGTCATATGTCCACAGACCAAAGCTTCACAATGCACTTATGACCCACATTGATGGGTAACTGAGCAGGCTTAACAATGCGAGGAAAGGCGTTAAATGTTTTTAGCCCGCGAAGCGAACCACCCTATTACTGTTTGATTCCAGCGTCAGCTAAAACAGATATGCAGTGGAAAGTGACATAAAGCCAAATTGGTCTAATGTCGCTTTATCAAGGCGTCATTACGCCAGATGTTACAATTTAGGTGCAGTTGTTAGTGCGTTGGGCAACTATTCGAGGAGTCTCACCTTTGAACCACGCTGAGGTCCAGTAATACCTAACGCTTTCTTTTCTCACTGCCTCTTGCGAAAGTTTTAAAAACATTCAAGAGTATCAATTGCCATCAGAAGCTTCTCAATTTTCAAATTCACCGTTCGCAGTCGGCGTTAAATTGTAGGTCCTTTATGATCCGATGTTTTGTACTTTTTTTATGTCACTTTCACAAAGCACTGCCATATCACTGCCAATCCGAAAAGTTGTGGGTTTGGCCTTATCACGGCACCGTTCCGCCTGATGGGTCCGCCGGGCCCGTGGGTCATCTACGCGACGTTAGCCCGAGGGTTAATTTTACGCTTAAATAAAAGAGACAATCCAATCTTCTGCATAAAATGAAAAAATAAAACCCAAAAAGTAAAATCCAAAACCCCGAAAACTCAAACTAACGAAAACCTAGCATAGTGAAAGCCCAAAATCGCAGAGTTATGGAATTATGACCTACCGCGTTTTTCAGATTGTGAAGATACGGCCCGAAATGTTGTACACTTACGACCCACCTTGGAGGGTTATAAGTTCACTATTGGATTCGTCCGAATAACTCACTCATGTGGGTCATAAATCCGAAGTGGCCTGTGGATTTATGGACCCTGCGCCCCGAATTAAAGGGATCGTAGGTTAGGTTAGGTTAGGTTTATGTGGCTGTCGGCAGAGAAACCGACACACTTAGACCAATTTAGGTCCATTGTGATACCACGTATGTATTATCTACCTCAACTCTGTAGATGGGACTGGCCAACGACACGCGGTTGTTCTCAAACGGTCCCCCATCTACGTACTAACCGCGCCCAACGTCATTTAATTGCGGTGATCTGACGAGAACCGATTAACTCGACGTGGTATGGTCGTTGGTTAAAGGGATCGTAACTCTCCCAATTAATGTCACCCCTATTGGTTCGACTGTGGAGTTCGCCGGCTCGCCTGAATAAACAACCGCAGGTTTCCCGTTTTCGGATCACTTCCTTTCTGAGGCAAATCAAATACTGCTGTTATTGCATTTGTATGATCCCGCCCTGCCTCTTTTTTACGATTTCATTGCGACATTATCTGCAAACCCAAAAATAGTGGATTGCGTTAAGGGAATACTTTAAAAATTTGTTTTCTATTGCGTCGAATAGTTCCTTCGAAACTTTGTCGGCTCACAGGTTGTTTGGTGCTGTTAAAAGTTCTCTCATGTTGTATCCATTGGGTTGGCGGCTTCTTTTTATATGGCTGGCTGTTGGCAGAGTTTGTTCAGCAAGCAATCGCCTTAGGGTATTGCAATTTCGGTTTCGCTTGCGGGTCCTTCTTGGCACCTTATTTATGGTTGAAGGAATATACAACCTCTAATGAAAAATGAACTTGCCACAGTGCATTGCCTCTGTACTGGTGGCTCATTCGTTTTACTGATTTCGTTCGTTTGTTACCTACCAACATATTTGTGACTTTCTTATGAACTAACTTAAACGCTGTTTTCCGCGTCAACATAAAGGAAACAAAAACAAAACTATTCATCGAAAGTGGTGGAAAGCACGTTTCTCCCTGTTGAATATTAGGCCTTTTATTTAGTGAAATGTATCAAATGTTTCACAAAAGAACGAATATCGGCTTTGCATTACACCTTTCCAACACATTTGCTGTGGTGTTAGAATAATTGAAAAGGGCCTTTCATTAAGGACTTGACAACTTCTTTTTAAAAAAAATGCAAACTACTTGAGATAACTCAAAACAAATTTTATTGGCTTGAATTACTATCAAAACATCTATGAGAATGGAATTCGACCTCGTTCATATGTTCATTACGGGAACGTATGCAGCGGTTGAACCCAATTTTCGATCGGCTTCACATTTCAACCGATACGGCCGTTATTTCTCGTTCAATATTCGCTCTGAGCTCCTCTAACGTCGCCGGCTTCTTGGCATATACCAAGTCTAGAGGCGTTAAATCACACGATCTCGGCGGACTGAGACTTCAATAACTCGTTGCTGCACCCACTGTGTGGCTTGTGGCACCGTCTTGTTGGAACTACATATCTTTGATGTCCAATTCACGCAATTGCTCAAAGAAATAACGTTCCAACATGTCTCTGTAGCGAATATTATTTACCGTAACGTGACGGTCATTTTCATCGACGAAAAAAAACGGCCCAATGACGCCACCGGCTTGATAACCGCACCAAACAGTGACTTTTTGCGGATGAATTGCTGTTTCATGAAGCATAAAATGGAATTCTTCATTTTCTTCCATCATGTCCAGAGCCCAATTCGAGAACGTACGTGGCTTCATATGATCAAGTGGCTTTAGTTCTTGAGTTAGCTTGATCTTGTAAGGGTGTAGGCCAAGATCTTTACCAAAAATCCGCCATAATGTGGTCTGGGAGAGACCCAATTCTTGAGAACGCCGTGAAATTCACTGATTTGGCTGGTTTTGCGACGGACGCCTCTACGGCAGCAATATTCTCCACACTTCGGGCAAAACGTAGTCTCACTGGCACAGCAACATCAATCAGCGAATTTTCTGACTCAAATTTGTTCACTGGACTATAGAGTGCTGTCTACTGGGACGATAGTTGCGGCCGAAAATTGGCGTTAACGCTCTTAAAGTTGCGACCACCGACTCGGGAGTTTTGCTAGTAATTTTTAATTATTTTTAAACGTTGTTCCTTCGTGTAGTTCACTACGATGAAAATGTTGATTTTACTGAATATTTTGACATTGACGGTTCGGTAATCGGTTTAAGGATGCGTAGATAGAAAAATTGAAGTTCTCAATGAAAATTTTTTCAGAAAATGTGAATCAAGTGAAAACCCTCTCCCCTTATTTAAAAATAAAAAAAATAAAAATATATATATAATATATTATATGATTTATATCTTCCCTATTTATTTCTTTTGTTACTTCAGTAATTATACCCTATTCTAGGGGTATATTAATTTTGACGCATAGTTTGTAACATACCTTAATATTGCCCGTAGACCCCTAAAAGTTACTATATTTATGATCAGCATCGATAGTAATGTCGATCTAGCCATGTCCGTCCGTCCGTCCGTCCGTCCGTCCGTCCGTCCGTCCGTCCGTCCGTCGGCAAAAATTAGGCCTTTAAACTGGACCTAGAGAGCTGAAATTTTAACCATATACTCTCTAGGGTCCCGAAATAATCAAGTTTACGAATTTTTGAAATCCGCCCACAGACACGCCCACAAACTCAAAAAAACAAAATTTTGGAAAAAATCGAATTTTGAGCTAGGAAGCTGAAATTTTTTATATATGATCTATGACTCCTAAAACTGCTCGGGATATACAATTTTCAAAATCCGCCCACTGCCACGCCCACAAAAAAATAAAACAATTTTATTGAAAAACCAAAATTTGAGCTAGGGAGCTGAAATTTTTAATATATACTCTCTAGGGGCCCTTTAAGCTCATGTATAAATATTTTCAAAATCCGCCCACTGACACGCCCACAAATAAATAAAACAATTTTTTTGAAAATCCAAAGTTTGAGCTAGGGAGCTGAAATTTATAATATATACTCTCTAGGGGCCCTTTAAGCTCATGTATATATATTTTCAAAATCCGCCCACTGACACGCCCACAAATAAATAAAACAATTTTTTTGAAAATCCAAAGTTTGAGCTAGGTAGCTGAAATTTATAATATATACTCTCTAGGGGCCCTTTAAGCTCATGTATAAATATTTTCAAAATCCGCCCACTGACACGCCCACAAATAAATAAATCAATTTTTTTGAAAATCCAAAGTTTGAGCTAGGGAGCTGAAATTTATAATATATACTCTCTAGGGCCCTTTTATGCTCATGTGTTAGTTTTTTTTTAAATCCGCCTACTGACACGCCCACAATTAAATAAAACAATTTTATTGAAGCACCCAAGTTTGAGCTAGGGAGCGTTTTTTTTGATAAAATCCTTTAAATGTTATATAACAAAATATGTAGAGCGTTCTTAACAATTTAACCATACTTAGACTTTTGTCACGCCCACTTATGAGGGATAGGAATAAGAATAGGGTATCCAACAGTTCGCCCAAGCGGACTGTAGCCCGTCCCTATGTTTTTGTTATTAAATTTGTTATTCATTTGTTATTTATTATTCCTGTCATTCTTACTTTTCTTTTCTACTTATTTATAATTAATGCATTTACAATACATACATATATTATACCCCACACATATCTTTTTATTTATTAGTATATTTATTTTATTTATCTCCTTATTTATTTATTTATTTATTTATTTATTTACTTATTTATTTGTTAATGTATTTATTTATTTATTTATTTATCTATGAAATAATATTAGTATTTGTGTTCATTCCATTAGATTTAAGCCCCATCTGTGATATAATTATAAACAAAATTTAAATGAAGGTTTTTCTTTCTTATTTTCCTTCAAACCTATTCATTTTGAAATACAAGCTTATCAGAATCCTAATATTGATTTTCAGTAGTAAGATACAATTTGTTATCAAATCTCTGTGCTGTGCAATGACTTATAAATATTGTAAACTATGTAATTTTTCCTTGAAACAATAAATGTATCTATATATATATATAAGGATGCGTTTACACTGAAAGTTTGAAGTTGTCAATTCATTCATGAATGACCCTTTATTTGCTGTACAGTGATTGTCGATTGATAGATTGTTTATAGTGAAAATTCGAACATTCTTGTGGATACATTTAACTAAAAAACACGCCTATTGATGTCGTACGCCGTTGATGTCGTACGGTTGCTTTCAAATTACTCCACCTTCTATGCAGATGGGCTTAACTGAATCGAGTATTCCACTTGTATCTACTCCAAATTGTTCACACAGCAATCAGTTACTTTGCATAGATTGTAAGTATAGCTCATATCCCACGACTTCATTTCGATTTCTCATTCGCAAAACAACTTTTATCTCGGAAAGTTCATATACATTATCTAACCTTTGTTAACGCTTTCCATGACGACATGATATTATGTATTTCTCATAGAAGTCCACAATTATTCGATTCATAGATACCGAACAACTCCCAACCGCACATACTTTGCGTTTATGTTTGACTCGCGCACAATTAGACATGGGAAAGACGCCATCAATCGGACACGCAACGCCATCTAATATTTCTCGCCATAATTCATCTGACATTCCAATGTCATATTAATGCCTGTTAATTGCTCTTTGTGTTCCTAATTTTGTAATTGATACACCGCTTTAGATATCTGGTGACAATAAATGGTTGTAGCTCCTCTTCGTGGGTTTATTTTGTCATCTGTCAAATGTTTCTCCGCTGTCAAATAGAAATAACCACTTGGTTGGACAGTTATATGAGGATTCTTGAATATCTCTCTGTCTGCCAACGATGCGGTTGACCGGAACTCTTGAGTGATACGGTCTGGTAACTTAGACAATGTGCGCACAAATTTACTTGACTTCAGTTTTAATTTCGAGTGGTGCTTCTCGTTTTGACGCATTGAGTGGAAATTCAATAATTTTTTTTTCTTATTTGGTATTACACGTACGTACGGCCTTGTCAACTGAATGCAAAATTAATGTTTCTCCTTTGTTGGGATTGCAACTCCACTGTACTGCAGGTTTGTGCATGTGAACGGCCTCTGTCAGGTGGTGCATGGATTTCGATGTGAAATGTCGAAGGAGGGCTATTAATTTAGTTTTGGACGTCTGACCTCGTCTTCGGTTTAGCTGGAATGAGGCGACAAGTCAATTAAAAACTTTGTAATGAAGATTTCTATGGAGACAGCAAAATGGGATAATTAGTTATTTTTTTGCTGTCTAATGGAGTGGGGTATGGGTTTTGTGGGGATTTTTTTTAATGAATGTAATCAGATTGAAAGTAATGAGTTTCGACGTGTGAAAAACATTTCGAAAGATGACCATTTGTAGTTGAGAGGCTAAAGGGACATAGTTTGACAGTTCAAGGAAAAATAGCTAGGATTGGGATCTTAACTGTCATTTGAAGTGTAATGTGGGACATTAGCATTATCGAAATTTTAAGTCGTTGTGTAACAGAAACGATGACACATGATATTTTTAAACAAAATGTGAACCTTGGTATTCTTGGAACTGTCAAAAATCCGATGAGTATGGGTAGTTGTTGTATTCATATTTTTCTCATTTGCCATTCGGATGGGAATAAGGTTCCTTCAATTCGTGCCAGAATTGTTTCAATGCGTGGCTGTAGGGTGGCCTACGATTAGTAGCTTTTTGAACTACATTTGATTTGAAATTGACAACACTAACGCGCTGCAAACATTGATTGATTTTTTTTAATGTCTTACCTTCACGGTATGAAATAAATCGATTTACGGTTGAACAACGTTGTGAAAAATGCTCAAAACATTATGAAGAATTTTTGGCGGAAATAATGCAGCAACCTCGGCTGTGGAACACGAGCTTGTAAAGAAAGTCGACTGAGCATGTTGTTTTTACGGTTGCCGAAGTAAGCACGATGATCAATTATTTGTCGAAGAACTTACCTAATTGGACTTAGCAGAGCTCTGGGGCTTTACTTCGTGTTTTGTTTCAAGTTTAATCATTCGGAACTAGGAAAACTACCCTAACGCATCATAACAATATTACCAAGAGCGGAAAGTTCAAATATCTAAGATTCTAAGGTCTATGATATATAGTGAAGCAACCTTTTATGACGACGTCAATTATCGCAAAAGGGTTTGTGGGGGCCCACTGGCTCAGTCGAATGGTCTCATGTTTAAATCCCGCCGGGACCAAGTAACATCTAAAGTTTTTCCACTGCCCCAACTCTTGCGAACGTCTGATAAACATCCAAAAGTATCAATTGCCATGGGAAGGTTCTCAAATTTGGCGTTTGGCTCAAGCAAATGGTTGGAGAAGCTAGGTTAATGCCTAATATTCATATATTTTAACATCAAAACGGTTCCTTAAATCCCAAAATCCGTCGACCTGAATTGCAAGGGTCTAGCATAAAAGCCACACTTCGAAGTCGTAAGAATTTATTTGAGATTCTTCACGTGTTGAGTAAAAACCTGGTTCAAAATGGCAATAGTCGCGGAGACCACAATGGACAAACGGACAACTAAGTTCTATGATTATCTGCTTGAAGGAAAAGTAACGGACTCCAAAGTGCATCGCTTACACGCGGTCTCCACTTGCGATAAATTGATAGCATGTACTTATGCATGTTGCTATTATCTCAAGTAGAGACCATTCTCGCAACAACTACTTTTTGCCATCTAAAAAAGTGGTACAATGATTTACACTGCGGGTCATTTGAATAGGGACAGTATATCTTAGAATCATTTTATCTTAGGTATGTTTCGTTCCTGACTTCCTACGATAAAAATTGTTATACGGTATGAAAGGTTATTTCATTGCCCTCTCACTAGATGTGTTATATTAATACATTCGGAATGTTTACGAATTTCTTTCCACAGTTAACTATGATGATCTAAAAAGACTACAAAAAAAGTAGGTCAATAGAATAGAGACATAAGTAATATTCTGCTTTTACTTCCCGAAAAGTGACAAAAAAGTATGCAATTGTTTTTTTTAGTAATGAGTACTTCCTCCTTTATTTAAAAGTAATTTAAAAGTTCTGGTATTCATAGAATCGTATAACGATTTTAAATAATCGAACTGCCTGCCACTTTCGTACATTTTCGCGTCAGCCATCCCCAAACATTTTCCATGATGGTTAGGTCTTGGGAATACGGGGGCCATGTCATCAAATCGACACTTTGAGTTTGGATCCAAGTTTTTATTATGCCGGCTGTATGGATGGGAGCATTATCCTGCTGGCATGTCCACTTAAGGGGGCCGAAAATGTGCTGAAATTGCGAAAAAGCTGTTTCCAGAAATTTTTGGTACGATTTTGCTGTCATTCTTGTACTTTGGAAGTTCAATGGTCTCGCACCATAGTAGGAGAGAGCTCCCCAAACCATAACGCCACCTTCCCTGCTGTGACCCCTCGTCAAAAACCGTTCTTCCTTTCGCAGATCATGGAAATAGTAGTTAAATCCGTCCAGCCCATCGAGGTTAAACTTTTTTTCATCCGAGAAAACTACTTTTTGCCACTCCTTTCCCCATGCCATGTGCTGACGTGCGAACTCCAAGCGTTGTTCTTTCCTAACCGGATTTAATGGTGGTTTTTTCTTCATTTTTTTAAGTTCCAAATGTGGGGCCCTCTTAATCCCTAGTTTAACTGTTGATAAACTTGCACTTACTCCAACTTTTTCCCTGATTTTCGACACTGATCGAGCCGAATTAGAGGCTTCTCGTAAGATTGCTCGCTTATCTTGAGCAGTTAGCACTACTCCGTACGTCCTTTCATGTTTTTGCCATATTTCTCTTTATTTTTTAAATATGTAATTATGCACAACCGATTTGTTTTTTTCAATTTTTCGGGCTATTTCACGTAAACTGTGACTGTCCTCTTTGAAATCGTCGATTTTTGCCATTTCCGCGACATTTAATGACTTTCCTCTGCCCATTATTACTATAACTTTACTATTAATGCAAAACCACAATCTCAAAGCCCACTGGCAAATTCACAAAATTTTAGTTATGCTTTTTTGGTAGCACTTTTCGAATGGACGACCGAATTTCAACTGTCCCTATTCTAATGAACCAATTTTAAACGTGCAGTTTATTAGTGAACAAAGAAAAAAATAAAGAAATATAACTGTTCTTAAATAAAACTCTCTTATTTTGCTCAAAATGTATGAGCCTTAAAGTAATCTATCATAACGGAAACTAATTTTTGCTTTTTGAACTAAAGAACTGGAGATTTAGAGTAAAACAAATGATGAAACGGTTGTCCCTATTCATATGACCCGCAGTGTAAGTCTTGGATCTCAAGGTATTTATTAAATAAAGTAAAAGGCAAAAACAATCTTAGAATCAAGTGTAATAAGTACCCTAGGAATATAAGTCTACAAAGAATATACAAGAAATTGTGCGCTGAACTCAAAAAGGAGATTCCTCTCTGTCGGGATAATTCCTACGTTCGCAGTTGAATTCTGCCAAGGGAAATTTAAAAAAATTACGGTTTGTAGTCAATAACATTTTAGACAAATCATCGTTCATCATTGATGTTGCCGTGCTTTCTGTTGGATCATGCCTAGCGACTGTCTGCGCCAAGGCCCTTGACACAGACTACCATACGCATCGGTTGTTTGGTGGAATAAGCCTTCATTTAAACGCGTTACTGCTGCTTTCGCCAAAATTCAATGGAGGGTATGTCTCGGCTGTACGGGGGTCTTCCCCAGCACGCCTGGCTCCGGCCTAGATGCATTATTGTACCTCCCGCCCCTTGATCTCACGTTTAAGAAGATGTGGCTTTTGGTATTACTCGCACTAGCATTTTGATGAACGCAACAGTTGTCCTTCGACTCCTGTCTTATGGATATGCCGTCCGATGCAATAACACCAGAACTTCGCTGCAGCGCAACTACGAAGTCGACTTTCCTGGTGTTAAGGACTGGCTCTGGCCAGACTCTAAGCCTGGAAAGGAATGCACTCGAATCTTCACGGATGACTCCAAAACCGATCAAGGATCTGGTGCTGGTATCTTCTTGGAGAGCGACAACATTAGACTTATCTTCTCGTTAGGCAAACATGCGTCAGTTTTCCAAACAAAGACGTATGCTATCCTAATGGCCATGGACTATGATGTGAGGAACAGGTGGATGGGGCGAATTATATGCGTCTGTAGCGACAGTCCGGCTGCGCTTCAGGCCTTGATTAACCCCTTAACCACCTCTAAAATAATTCGTGAATGCAAGATCTCTCTGAATTCGGTCGGAAGGCTGAATTCACTTAGACTTGTCTAGATCCCGGGTCATAACGCAATCACGGAAAATGAGATCTCCGATGAACTTGCTACAGACAGGGCTCAGAGGAGGACTTCTCAGGACCTGAACCAGCGATAGCCTCAGGGCTTCAGGGCTTCCATTGACGGTTGGGTTTCATATGAACACAATCGCCGATGGCATGACTTTCCAGGGTGCCGACAGACTAAGCGAATTCTCCCCGACGTCTGCATTCTTGTTTTCTCTCAACAGAAAAGACTGCAGACAGACTACTGGCGTTCTTACGGGCCATTACACTTTTGCCAAACACCTTAGAGTGCTAGGCCTAAGTGATACAACCAACTGCCAAGCCTGTGGAGAAAGCGACGACACAGTGGAATATTTCTTCTGCGATTGTCCTGCTTTTGCTCTTATCAGGTGGCAGGTATTTGGTGCTGATATGGCGAGTACTGGTAACCTAAGCTCCTTATCATTGAAGCGCCTACTCGTCTTTCTTAGCAAAACGATTATGTTCTCACAGTCAAAGTGGTGTGTTTTCCTGCTAGCACAATCAACCAGTATTGAGTCTGAGTGCTCTAGTGTAGAAAGTCTTGCACCCCGACAAAACAAAAAAAAAGCTTTTTTAGAATTTCATTTGTAGCGTTTTTCTAATTGTCATTCTGTGCGAATTCCAGCACATCCTTTCTCTAATTCCGTTCATTTTCAACCCGGTCGGATTCAAAATCGATTCGCAAAGCCCTTTCTAATGATTTTTCCGTTCGAAACGAAATACAAACTGGCTCCAGCCGGAGGGCAAACTCTCTCAAAAATTAAAAAAAACGTAGAAAATGTTAAACTGTATTTATTTTCTCCATTCACTTTTTAGAGAAACTAGACAATTGAATGCGACGCTACATTCGATGCGTCGCAGACGTGTTGCCAAATAATCAGTTCACCATAAAACAGGCAGGAACTAGACTGAACGCCGTATGAACTGTTTGTTCTTCTGATTGTCTTAGAAGTTTATGTAAATTAAATCCTTTGCCCGTGGACTGTGCGTGGAAATACAACTTTTTACCATCAGTAACTAACTTTTTTCCATTCTCTTATAAAAATGTGACTACATCGGATTTGAATTAATATCAATAAGGATTCGTACAACCTCTCAAATACCATTCTAATGATATTCCGTTTGTAAACTTTTGAATCCTCTGAGCAAAGAGATTCCATTTAAAATAATTGGCCAGAACCCATCCCTTCTGTCTAACCACAAACGTACAAACTGCAAATCATATCAACCTACTGCTGGTATCTCACGCGGTACCGCATTCAACAATTCCCCCGACGTTCAAGTGCGTCTGGTTGCCTGTTCTCCCACCATAAATAATCGTCTCGTATCCCTTTTGCTCGGTGAAAGTACTCGGTACCTTTGCTACTGAGGCTGCCTTGGGAGTTCCATCCTCGTGTTCCGGCGTCTCATCCAATAAACGCGATCATAACTCACGTAATAATCTTGAATAAATGTTATTGTGGTTTTGGTTGTCTTGGCGAGGAATTTCAAATATCCTTTTCCTTCATCGCGGTCCATCCCCCACAAAAACTCGAGCCAAATGAATGCAGAAACACACAGAAAAGAAAGAACCCTCATCGTAATCCCCAAAAGTGTTTTGGAATCCTAGACCGCATCATACCTCGAAACTCTTAAGATGAAACGTTGCTTAGAAACTAACACTTTGCGTTGTCTTCAGTTGGTTGGTTCGTGTTTTTTTTTTCCTCTTCGTCCTTATTATATTACTTTAGACATGATTCAGGTTGTAAGGAGATATTGGAACCCTTCTCCATGGGGAGTATTCGCTGCTTCCTTGCCTGGTTGGTTGACTACGGCACTTTAAAGTGCAGTCAAAGCTGGAACATCCATTTTATTATTATTAACAACCAACAGTAACCAGAAAAAAAGTCCTTTTTGGGTTATTTATTTCTTCATTTGAATTCGGATTGTTGGGTTTCGACAGAGGGAGACTGAAGGATTGAGTTGAAGACTGACGTGATGAATGACACAAATGGAATTGTATACAGGAAGTCTGGTTTAGTTGTCGACTATTTGGGGCAACGGCTTTAATGAATAGTGCCAAAGAACTCCTTGCCTTATCTGCTCAAACATCGAACAAAGACACAATCTAAATTGGCCTCAAAGTGTGGCAATCCGCCGACCTTTTCCTACATAAAATTACTCAAATGACATACACCTAGCTCCAACGAATGATTCCCATGTTGCGCCAACAACAATGAAGCTTCCACTTCCCTCACCAGGCCATGTCCACTGGCGTGCCAGTATTGCGGTGAGGCTCGCTAAACAAGTGTTTTTCGCTGCAGTTCCGCAGAATTTTTCCACTCAAATGCGCTTTTTCTCTATTCACAGAAAATTGATTTCAGTCAGGGAACAAGCGAAACAAATTACATGTTCCACCACGTTTTGCTATTATTACTGCTTGTACAAAAGATTAGCATTAGCATTATCGCGCACATTTGCTGCCGCCGCCGGCGAGCTCTGAATCATGACCACCAAGGCCTTGGAGTTAGAGGGGTGCCCATTCGAAACCATTCCCATAAAATGGAACCGTTGTTGAGTCCATTGAAAAGAGCACACACTGCAAAAGAGACTGCTGTCATCTAATGTCACAGTGACAGAGTCACGACTACTGCCGCTGATGGGACGGGAAGGAGTCCTGCTGAGTGCGCGCACACGATTTTCTCTCCTTGTCGTATTTTTTTGCACGAATCAAGATCAGCGAGGCTGCACAAATTAACGACTCAATAAAATTTTATTTTAATTGAAAAAGAAATATGAATTAAAAATGGCCCCTGATAAGGAGACCACTTTGATCTGTTTCTAATGACAACTCAAGGGCTTCCTGATTGTTTTTGCGGCAGCAGGCTTGTCAATGCTAATAATTTCGTACATCGTGCGAGAGGGTGCATGAAAGTGGGTGGTGCGGTTAAAACCGCCTACAATTCGCGTGAAGTGTAAGCAGAAAACTAAAACTGCGACTGAGACTGCGGCATTCCCAGGTGCAGTAGCTTGTAACATGTTTTTTTGGTTTACAAATGCGTGATGTTCGGTTCGAATTTCGAAGAAATGAGGTTAAAGTGCGATGTCTTGGTTGTTGTTTTGTGTCTGGGAGGGGAAATGTTAATTTGTTTCGATATGAGTTGAGCAGGAAAAAGGAGGCATACATTTGAGATGCCAGGAGGTGTATTATTAGACACAGTTTGGTATCGATTTGTTCGTGTTGGAAATTGTATATTATTTGAGGTGGAGTATTAATAGGAAGCGAAATGTACAATTGAAATGGGGAAGGGATTCACATTAGTTATTTCAAGACAATTACCTCTCTGCAAGCTTTACAGTTGGTGGTGTCAGTTGAGTTAGAAAGGGGCTTCGCAAATGTGTTGTGCTGTAGCGTTTTACCTTAGAGGATATTCCGCAAATATGGTTCATAATCAACTACTTGTCAGTCCTTTTTAATTTTTTTTTCTCCTATTCCACATAATTTTTCATTGTCTCTTCGTCAGGCACGTGACTGACCTGAACAATAGGGGAAGCTGGGGGCATAATGGGCCCTTTTAATACACTATCAGCTCTGTGTCGTGGAGTGCATAAAGCAAGCAACTATCACGAGCAGAAATTTGCCGGCACTAAAAGTGCTCTCACAGGCTCATCATGTAGTGCAAGTGTTAGTAAGGACAAAACAATTAAAAATACAATAATTATGTACCTATAAAAACCTTACACATACACAAATAATGCAAAAAATTTAAGACATTAAAGCATTATTACGCAAAATATTTTTCAGCTTAATTTTACTAACATGCAAGTCAATCATATGATCATTTAGATTATAGATTCTACTCATGTGACTAATAGGCTCATGCCTCCCATAATTCGTTCTATGATGGGGGCTGAACAATAATTCAACACTGCGTAAATTATGGGCACCACCACGAAAATTAAAGCCAATAGACGACAGCAAGTCAGGTGCATCTATTTGACCGGATATAAGCTGCTGTAAAAAAAATGATATCGCTATTAAGCCTTCGTTGAGAAAGGGGTAACATTTGAAGAAGCTTAATACGCTGACTGTAAGGAGGAAGGTTAAAAGGATCATCCCATGGAAGTCCTCTAAGTGCAAATCGAATAAATTTACGTTGAATGGCCTCTATTCGATTTGAATGAATGTTGTAGAACGGTGTCCAAACTTGAGAGGCATACTCTAGAATCGGACGGACAAAACAATTGTACAATGACATAGAAACATAAGGGTCATTAAATTCTTTGGCCCACCTTTTTACGAAGCCCAACATAGAATTAGATTTATTAGTAATAGAATTAATATGCTTAGCAAAAACTAGTTTGGGGTCGAAATAAACCCCAAGATCCTTAAAATTATCAACATTACAAAGAATATGTTGAGACAGAGAATATTGAAAGGTGGAAGGCATATTCTTTCTAGAGAATGTCATATGTTGACATTTAGTTGGGTTCAGGGATAAACCGTTTCTATCACACCAATTGGCGAAGCTATTAATGTCAGATTGAAGGAAAATTCTATCTTGCTGACTAGTGATAGATTTAAATATTTTCATATCATCAGCGTAGATCAGGATATTACTGTGATTTATATACATGCTTTAATATCATTAATGGCAAGTATAAATAAAATTGGTCCGAGGTGACTTCCTTGGGGAACTGCAGACTGCGCTGTGAAAGATACAGATAGCGATCCTCTAAATTTCACTTGATAAACCCTTGATCTAAGGTATGAATTAACCCATTTTATGAAACATGGTGGGAAACCAAAAGCCCTGAGCTTAAATTCGATTATTTCATGGGACAGCTGGTCGAAGGCCTTACAGAAGTCAGTGTATATGCAATCCATTTCGTCCTTATTCTCTAATGCATTAGAACAATCATGCAAGAAACTTAACAGATTAGTGACAGTGGATCTGTTTTTTTACAAATCCATGCTGTTCATTACAAATTAAATTGCGACAAAGAAATATTAACTTTTCGCAAACAATTTGTTCAAAAAGCTTAGGGATACACGAAAGCTTTGAAATAGGCCTATAATTAGTGATATCACCACGTTCGCCTTTTTTAAATACAGGTGTGATAAAAGCACTTTTCCATAGATTAGGGAATTTACCAGTACTGATGGACAATTCAAACAGATACTTAAGATATGGAGCAATTGCATGACTACATTTTTTAAGAACGATCGGTGCAATGCCATCAGGACCTGATGAATAATCATTCTTGAGAGAAGAAATACATTTTAAAATTGTTTCCAAATCGAATGAGATACTACTAAAACTTATTTGGGAACAGCTAGTTAGATAACTTAAATATTGCTCATCTATGTGAAGAGGGGTCACCCTAAACGACTTACTGAAATAATCTGCAAACAAATTGCTTGCATCAAGCGAATCAGCAGTTGTAGAGCTATTGTAAGTAAGTTTCGATGGATAACCATCGGTTTTTTTTCTTAGAATTAACAAATCCCCAAAAAAGTTTGGGGTCCAATTTTAGAGAGCATTCCATTTTACTTATGTAGTCAATA
This sequence comes from Portevinia maculata, assembly GCA_949715645.1. Classification (NCBI taxonomy): domain Eukaryota; kingdom Metazoa; phylum Arthropoda; class Insecta; order Diptera; family Syrphidae; genus Portevinia; species Portevinia maculata. Next base: position 163,740,681 of record OX454525.1, on the reverse strand, counting down.
TATAAGTTGCAGGATAAAGATTTGAATTCGTTGAATAGTGTAAGATAGAGCTCAAGATCTGAATGGCGGAGACTTTTTAAATAGTTCTTCCAAGCCCTATTACGTCTGTTTCGTATTGATTTGAGCTCTTCAGTGTACCATGGATGGGACGTTTTCAGATTCTTAGAGGATTTCACAGGAATCACTTTTTTCATGCAGTTATCCATCAAAGAATAAAAGGAAACTACTGCATCTTCAATATTAGAAAACGCAGTAAGATTAAAATTAAATCTGGAAATTTCATCAGAAAGCCTTTGAAAATTTGCTTTCCGAAAGTCAAAAGATTGCGAACGGTCATACGAATTAATGTTTTCGTACAAATGTGCGCCTAGTTCAATAAATACATCCAAGGGTGGATGATTGTTATCTATGTCAGTTATACTGAAGTGGGATTCCAGAACCACAGTACTAACAGAGTCAGAAGAGAAAACAAGATCGAGAGTTCGATTTCTGAATTTTTTTATACAGCTTGTTTGCTGTAAGTCAAAAGACAAAATGTTGTCAAGTAAAGCGAGCTCTTGTTGGGCAGAGTCAAAGGATGGAATGAAATGAGAATCATCCTCAGAAGGTACCCATCCAATATGTGGCAGATTGAAGTAGCCTATAAGTAAGACAGTGCTGTCACAACAAGATATGTCAAAAATATGGTCTAGTGCCATAGAAAGTTCCGAATACAAAGAACATAGACGAGACGATGGAATGTACGCATTAACAACATATAAATGTTTGTTCTTAAGTGTAATTTTTGCACAGATAACTTCGACATTAAGTTGAAATGGAAAGTCAATCTTTCGTGATTCAAGGTTGGAACGAACAGCGATCAGGACACCTCCTCCAAGCGCTTTCAGGTCATTGTTATGACGGTCGTTTCTGAATACGGAGAAGTCGTGATTAAAAGATTATTTAAGTATTTATATAAGTAAGTTTATTAGGTATACCTATAAATAATACAGTTTGTTAAAAATAAATAATTTTGTATTTTTATGTAGGTACTTTAAATAAATCTTGCGTGCCCCGGGCGCAATAGTCATTGGGGAGGTGGGTGGGGGGGGGGGGGGGCATGATGGGCACGGACCTAAATTCGATTGCAACGTGAGCATATGTGTATACATTCATCATCAACATCATCCTCTCCAGCACGAGAACAATGAGCCCACTTCCTACAAGCTCTACAGGAAACCCATCCTTCTGTGGACTGGGAGTATAAATACCCGCAATACTAGCAGTCCTCGTCTTTTTCGCTTTCTTCGCTTTCTTCCTTCCTGTGTTTTTTCTTTTTTAAGGCATGCAAGCCATGCTCTTTACATGGCTTGCATGCCCATCTTAAAGTAACAAAACAGGTTGATCGTTGGTTGCGCGTGATCATTCGAACCATTTCAAAAACAGTTCCTTATGTCCATCCATGTTTGTTACATTCGCCCCATGAATTAGGCAGTATATGACCAAAGCGCTCATACAAATATCCGCGGTTAAGAGTTGTCCTCGCTCTAAAGAAGATAACGATCCTACTTGTTTCCTCCCTTTAGTTCCCAAAAATTTTTCGTCTACGTTTGGGGAAAACCCATATTTTTCGATGCACTCCTCCAGTAATTTAAAAAAATGTCCGACAGCGACGCGGTTAAGCCCTATAGCCCGAGCCGCAGATTTTGTTCCGTTTTCTTAATGAAATTACTGCATTTCGTTTTAAAAAATTGTTTGCCAGGCTTCTCCAGCAATGCGCACTTCATCATCGAAGTTATTTGCCAACCCATTTTTTCCGCTAGCTCATAAGCCAGTTCACAAAATTCTTAAATGGAAAAGCCAAAGAAAGTTTAAAGAAACCATTGGGGACATCATATAAAGGGGGGCTTAAAGTAACCAAGGAATGGTGCCATACTCTCGGACTCAACATCAATCCGGCGAAAACAACGATAGGACCATTCACAAGGAAAACACAACTTCAAAGACTTAAGGACATTAGCCTATCAGGCACGACACTGATACCAGTCAAAGAAGTAGGTAAAGTATCTAGGACTTCATCTAGACTCGATAGTAAACTCGAACAGCGAAAACAGACAGAGGAGATATCCAAGAAGGTCACCCGCGCTCCCATGATATGTATGAGCCTAGCAGGGAAGGCATGGGGATGCAAACATCCTACGATAGATGTACATTGCAATTATGAGACCAACGATCGCATACGGAGCGGTAGCATGGGCGAAACGAACCAGTCTAGCCACAACAAGAGAGACACTCAGCAAAGTGCAAAGACTGGCGTGCCTGTGTATTACCGGAGCAATGTGGAGCTGCCCAACCGCAGCAATATATGTGTTATTGGAATTAACCCCTCTACACATCATGGTGCTGAACGCGGCAGACAAAACAATCCTAAGGATGGCAAAGGAGGGAATTGGAAGAGGAAAATGCATCGGTTGCAAATGCACGATGACTTACTCAAAAAACTCCCACTTCTTGCTCTGGACGATAGCATCAGGAAATTCAACTTCGAGAAGAATTTCCAGATAAAGCTCAGCAATTAGGAGAACTGGAGCAATGAATCCACAATTTATGGACTGAGCACCCACACAACAAAGTGGTACACGGACGGCTCGAGGACCGTGGAGGGAACTGGTGCAGGAGTGTTTGGGCCGGGAACTAAGCACTACGAATCCATGGGCAAAAGTAATGGCATCTTCCAGGCAGAAATATGTGCCATAGGTGCGTTCGAATCAACCTCGAGAAAAACTACAGTAATTGCAACATAGCAATAATGTTTGACAGTCAAGCAGCCTTAAAGGCCCTTGACGCCTACATCATCAAGTCAAAACTGACTGAACTGACTAGGCAAGAACAACAGGGAAAGGGGCAGAGGAACCCTTCACAGGTCCTGAACCGTTCTGCGGGATAGGAGAACACACTCTACGCGAAGAGTCCCGAAGACTGGGGGAAGAAATAAGGGCCATAACCTTTCTCAACCTCCAAGGTCTGAGGCAAGTAAAGAAACTCTTAGGAAACTGTAACCAAAAGAGATTCAAAGCTTGTATCAGCCTTAACAAAAACAACCTAAGAATCCTAACAGGCCTCCTCACGGGGCATTGTAGACTCAAGGAGCACCTGAGGAAAATGGGTATATCAGAAGACGGGCTCTGCAGATTCTGGCCCCACAGCACATTCGCAGATTCATCAAGGAAACTGGACTGGGCGCTGTGCTCTAAGTAGTATCACCTGCCAAGGATAAATTAAAACAATACCTCGATGCTCTTCACAAAAGAAGTATCTAGAAAGGGCTCTGAAAGAGGCACAAGTAGGGGACACAATAGACCAATAGGTCGCAGTATAATATACCCTAACAAAATATTATTATTATGGTGTGCTGCTTCACACCCACACCCATCAAGTATTTTGTTTAGTCGCGTGCCCTAAAGGGTGGCTGGGTACCCTTTAAGTGTAACGCTGAGCACTGGTATTTGTTAACAAATTGTATTGCTAAGTGAATGTTGTTCGACCTAGCATTTAAACTTCTTGTTGAGGATTTTTTTATGTTGACCATGATTTTTTTTTGCTTCACATAAGCTATTTTTTAAGTCGACTTTTTTGGTCTATTGACTTTTTGTCGGCGTGTTGTTCATTGTATGTATTTCTTTAGGCGCAAGTATGAGGAGAAAAGAGAGATACAGACTTAATGAGTTTCTCCTGTTGTTCTATTCATAAAATTACCACATGCTATACATGCGAATTTTTTATAGATATAATTTTTTTAATTAATTTTTTTCATGGACTGCTCGCTTTAGTTCAACATTTTAAAAAGATTTTTTGCTAATTAATTTGTCTTTTTTTATTCTCATTTCAGCTCCTCAGCTCACTGGCCACCGACTTGGATATAATGCTAAATGATCTTCGGTCATCCCCTAGTTCACGTCTCTTACCACCAGCCGCCCAATTGTCGAACTCTCCATCACCAGCCAACGTCGGCGGTGGCAGTGGTGGAAGCGGTGTTGGTTCCGGTTCCGCATTCCTTCGAAGCAATCAGTCTGTGCAAATAATTTCATCGCAATCGGTGTCAACAACAACCAGAGTAGCGTCTCCTATTCCCGGACATCGTTATCACCATTACTACTATCAGCAACAACACTCGAATCACAATCAGCAACAGCAACAGTCACATCGGCTCAATCAGGACTTCTTTTACCATCGCTTTCAGAGCAACTCAAACGGTCTGCGTCCAGGCATTGAAATTGCACCTGCAACACAATCAACCACCGATGCCACCACCACCAGCAACATCCAGAACAGCAGCCGAGGAGCATTCCAATCGACCACAACGAGTTCCAGCCATCATCAGACAACAGGAACATCGGCGACAACAACGACGGGGTGAGTTTTGTGTACCGAACAGTAGAGGATCATCTACCTCTGCCATGTGTCCTGCACTGAATCTTTTATGTGTTTGTGGTCAGCAATTACTTTTACGGAAAGCCAGCAGATTGTGGGTGAACCTGAACATGTTCAAACTTAGTTTTATTGCATTTTTATGGGGTTGAGGGATGTGCTTCTATCCTCGCCGCCTTCGCTAGTGAATGGACAGTGAACGGATTAATTTCGATTCTCCTGCATTATTGATGGCGAATCGAGCGTTAAAAGTCTTTTTTACGGTCTAAGGGTCGAGTATACGTGTGAGCTTGGTAAAAGGAAACTTCACTCTTCTTCTTAAGTTCTTTATATTTCAAATTCTTTGAACGAGTTTGTAAGGAATTCTTGTTGGAGAGTTTTGTTTTGATTTCAGCAACCGTGAAAGGCCCAAGTATATTTTCACTCATATCTTGGAAGACTTTTCTAGTTGAAAAAATTAAGTGCTTTGTACATAAGTTCATCGTGTGTGCTATGTTGGCCCCCATGTTAATTATATGAACTCTAAGGACTAAATATAAATAAATAAATATTAGGCATTAACGGCTCATATAGGGCCTAAAACCTAGCTCCTGCAACCACTTTCTTGTGCGAAGTGGAAGGGACCTACAATTTTACGCCGAATCCGAACAGCAAATTTTTGAGAAGCTTCTCATGACAATTATTGCTACTCTTGGATGTTTGTCAGACGTTCGCAACAGAAAATTAACCCATATACGCCCGCTGTGCCCAAACGAGGACACCTAAAAAAGTACCGTAAACTTCTTAATCTTTCTGTGTAGGTAGGTAGGTAGAGGTGGCGGTTCGGCTTTAACCCAATTAGCACTTGTTGTGCCTTTTTTTTTCCACGACTCGTGTGACCTATGTTGTAGTGGTTGTAGAGCATTTGATGTGTGGCTATATCCAACCTGTGGAATTGAGAAAACGAAATCTTTTGTGAAGTTTAGTTTGGGTGTGATGTAGTCGGTTGGAAACGGACTCGCTGCCGAATGCTGCTGTGGCCGTATGGCATTGCAGTTCAGAACCCCGATTCCCTGAGTCTTACCGCACTACATAGTGCGGTATCTTTTGTGTGTAGGTCAAGAGGCAAAAGGTGCAAGAGCACAGTGAGGGCGTCCGTTGGGGCCGACTTCAGTGCACCCGTGGTGCCTATACAGGCTTCCTTTGCAATCTTTTCAGTTTTGTGAGGTTGTAACCTTTACTCAACGCGGGCCACCATACTAGTGATCAATAGGTGAGGATTGGACGCACTACTGCTGTGTACATCCACAAGGCCATCTTTGGTTGAAGTCCCCACTTCTTTCCAAAGGTTCTGCTACAGGCATAGAAGGCAATACACGCCTTCCTCACTCTGTGTTCAATGTTATGTTTCCAATTAAGTTTTGGATCGAGCGCGATACCCAGATACTTAGCGCTGGAGGATAGTGTAAGTATTTGACCGTTTAGGCGGGGTAGGGTAAAGTCGGGTATTTTGGTTTTGGTGGTGAACAGCATCAGTTCGGTTTTGCTCGGGTTAACGCCGAGGCCACAACTTGTAGCCCAGGTGCTTACCTTGTCTAGAGCATTCCCCATGATATCACTTATCACGGAGGGAAACTTCCCTGACACTAGTATCACTACGTCATCCGCATACGCGACAGCTTTGACCCTTTCCCTGTCTAGTTTTACTTAGCCATAGTAGCGGAGAAATGACGCCACCCTGTGGCGTTCCTCTATGGGCAAATTTGGGTAAGTGGCTGTTGCCTAGTGTTGCTTGAATAACTCTTGTTCCGAGCATAGAAGCTATCCATTTCCTAATAGATTCCTCTATGCCCAGTTCGACCAGAGATTCAAGAATAGCTTCCGTGTGTACGTTGTTGAAGGCCCCCTCTATATCCAAGAAGGAGGCTAGGGTGTATTCTTTGTAGTGTATGGATTTTTCGATAGTTCGCACTACCTCATGGAGAGCTGTTTCCGTGGATCAACCCTTGAGATAGGCGTGCTGTGATTTGGAAAGCGATGTTTCTGGCAGAGAACTTCGCATATGGATGTCTAGGACACGCTCCAGGGTTTTGAGTATAAAGGGGGTCAGACTGATAGGTCTGAAGTCCTTTGCGGATACATGCCCGCGTTTATCCACCTTCGGTATAAACACCACCCTGGCGCGTCTCCAGGAGTGTGGTACGTGGTTTAGCAATAAACAACTTCGAAACATCGACGCTAACCAAGGTATTGATAGGTTTTGTGTTTTCTGTAGCATAACAGGCATATTTCCGTCAGGCCCCGGAGACTTATACGGGGAGAAGCTGTTAATAGCCCAGGAAATCTTTTACTCGGAAATTAATGAAGTGATGTTGTTGTTGGGAGCAGGTTGTACTTGCCGAGGCCTCTCGGGTTGCGTACTAATATCACTGCTCCGGGAAAGTGAGTGTTTATGAGGAGTTCCAGGGTCTCCGCTGGGGATTCCTTGGACAAAATTTTGCTTAGCCTAGCGGAGTTCTTAAGGGTTTCTACCGACTGGCAGTAGTCCATCCAGGCCTCCTTTTTGGATGCCTTTATGGCTTTCTTATAAAGACTTAGACAGTCCTTATAGGGCTGCCAAAAATTGTGTTTGTGGCAGATGTTGAAAATCGCTCTAGTCATCTGTCTGAGACTGGAGAGATCTTCGTTCCACCATGGGGAAGTGTTTTTTTTACTGCGTTTAACTGGGCACGAGACTTGGTATGCTACATGCATAGCCTTCTCAAAAGTCTTTACCTGTACCTCCAGTTCTTTAATTGCAGCTGTGTTTGTTTCAGGTATATTTTTGAGTTTTGTCCGAAGGACTTGGTCAAACTTGGTCCAATTAACTCTTTTGGAGTTTCTATAAGGTTTTGTGGTCTCGACCTCGAGACTCATGTCGTAGAGGATCAATCTGTGGTCTGAGAGTGACTCCAGACTGGAAACTCTCCAGTTGTCGACCTTAAAGTTAATACTGTTTGTTTTTAATGTAACATCTAGTACCTCTTCCCATCCCTTGTATGTTTCCGTACTCGGAAAGACAAAAGTTGGGGTCGTGCCCTTGTTACAGACTGATAAGTTAGTGGTTAACAGAAAATCATAAAGTGACTCACCTCTTTCATTATCTTCTGAGCTGCCCCATATAGAATGCCTGGCGTTGGCGTCGCAGCCCATCAGTAGGTTGTCCTTCTTTGTTGTTGAGGCTATGAGCAGCTCCACCTCCTCTGGCGGTACAGGTCTCCCATGAGCCATGTATGCTGAAGCCAGGTATGTTGTTTGGTTCGCACATTCCAGTTTAACCACTGTTAAATCATATGAGCTAAGATTGGGACATAAAAAAAACCTTTTAGATGTTTCTTAGCTAGTATGCATGTTCTAGGCTTACCTGTGGGCTGGTGTTTGTAAAACAGGTCGTATTGTATGTCTTGAAGCCCCTTTACGGACGAGTCTCTCACCCATGGCTCCTGGATAATGCCGATGTCAATGTTCTTCTCCCTTAGAAAAACCATTAGATTATCGGAGGCACACCTTGAGTGCCTCAGGTTAATCTGTATCTTTCTGTGTTCTCTTCTTTCTTTTGTTGACATTTGATGATAAGGATGCTATTGACGCGCTATTAGTCAAAAGAATAAGCAAAAATAGTTCAAAGTGATTTTGTCGCACATCTTGTGGAGTTGTTTCAGTGAGCAGTGAATACAAACAATAAGTAATTTTTATTTTTAACTTTTTGCACTAAGATTGTTAGTTTTCTTGCAAAAACAACATAAATATTTTGTGCACTATGAAATAAAATTTTATTTTCCTAGAAAAATTGAACACCGTTCATAGAAAACAAGGCTTTGTAACATCAGACCTAAAAATCTTTTTTTTTATTTTATTTTTTTATTGCTTTTCTTAGAAGAGGCGAACATAATAATAGTGAAACGTTGCTTCAACATGCTAGAAGATTTACCCTAGTTTTTTTTTTTTTTATAATTTGCGTGCGCTAAAGGGATTTCTTTTTCCTGTGACACAGTACCCTTATAGTGGAAACCACAGCGCATGTTTTTTTTGTGTCTTTGCTGTAAGTAGCTCCTAGCAAATGTTTTATTGCCTATTTTTGGGTGCTACTTACTGTATGAAAGAATAGAAGAACAGGAAAGAAATTATGGGATTTTTTTCTGCACAGGTGGCGCCTAAATTGCTTTAGGGAGATCTGTTTTTGTTGTGTGTATTCAATTTATAAAAATCATGGACCTGGTTGGGATTCGACCGCACGACGTGCCAATCACTTAATGAATACACTATCATCGCACCATTGGCACATTTTTTTTATAATTTACGCGCACTAAAGGGATTTGTTTGGTACCCTTATCATGTATTGGCTACACAGCGCGGGCGTTAGGGAAATTAGGATTAGAAGAAAAGGAGAGTTGCCGATGCACGTTGGTTTTGAATGTTTGTAGGTTATAATGTAGAGGAAAAATTGAGCGTGGAAGAGTATTCCACATTCGTGTTGTACGGCTGAGGAAAGACTCTTTGTTTTTCACTGTACGTCCGAACACAGGCTTGAGGGTGAACTGATGAGCATTCCTTGCATGGCGGGTATTGCGGTTGACATGTTCAAGGGGAGGAGTGCAACTGGCTATTTCGTTAGAGCACTTATGGTGGAAATAACGATAAAATAACGAAAGGCAGGAGACATTGTGACGATGACTAAGTGAGTCAATCGATCTCGCGATGTCTAGGTAGCCAATGAGTTTTATCGCGCGTTTTTGGATCCTGTCAAGTAGCTCCAAATAAGTTATTGGTGCACCGGACCAGATATGAGCGTTGTACTCGAGTTTCGGGCGAATAAACGCCTTATAAATTGTAGCCAGATCAGAAGGGGTGAAATATTTCTTACAACGCTTAAGGAAGCCTAGACATTTCGCGGCGTTCTTGGCGACATCGAATATGTGGTCATTCCAACGAAGGTTGTCATTAACACACATACCGAGAATGGAAAGTCTTTCGGTTTCAGCGATGCAAGTGCCAGTCATAGATAATGGCAGTGTGTGTGGGTTTTGCTTTAATGACAGGAGACAGCATTGTGTTTTGGAAGCATTAAATTCCACTCTATTGGTTGTACCCCACTGAGTTATGCTGCTAAGATAGGAATTTAATGAGCTTAACATACGTTGCCGTTCCAGTTGCACACCCGAAGAAGTGGGGCGTGACCCAAGAAACGAGTATGAAAAGCTGAGGGTACTCTCATCAGCAAAGGAATGGATTGGATTAGAGGTAACAGACAGGAGATCATTTATAAAAATGAGAAAGAGAGTCGGCGACAGGACGGAGCCTTGGGGAACACCAGCATTTATTTGGTGAGTTGCAGACTTGAAACCGTCCAAGACAACTTGAATTGAAAGGTCCGAAAGGTAATTTCTAATCCATTGAAGAAGATTATCATCGATTCCAAATGCACGCATTTTCGACAAGAGAGCTTGATGCCAAACTCTGTCAAATGCCTTTGAAATATCAAGCGCAACGATCTTACTTTCACCACCTTGGTGAATAGATTGGTTCCACTTTTCGGTTAGATATGTCATCAAATCACCGGTGAACCTATTGCCCCGAAAATCGTACTGCCGGTCATTGAGAAGTTTTCGCGATTCAAGGTATTTCATTAGCTGACGGTTGATCAGCGTTTCCACGACCTTAGAAAGAAGGGACGTAAGTCCCTAAGAAATTGAAGTTTTTGCGTCAATGGTGAAGTACTTTGGGCGGCATCCAGCAAAACAATACACGGGGCAAGCCAGTGTGATTCGGCTACAAAAATTGGATGGTCACAATTTCGGATGGATACTGTTACGCCGTTGACTTGTATTGCGGAAATTCTCCAGGAGTCACTTCTAAAGAGCCAATGGGTACAAGAGTTGTAAAGTTGTCAGTCGAAAAACTAGGTACAAGTCCTAAGGACCATGTGGTGTTCTTCGACAATTTCTTACTAGTTTTGAATTGCTCCGAGGCTTACGAAAAGCTGATTTTCCTGCAACAGGTACAGTTCACGAAGGTAGAACCAAGAAGTGCCCTCTTCTTGGAGTGAAGGAAATGAAAAAGAAATGATTTGGACTATCGTTTCCACCAAGTCAACCAAATTTTATTCGTACCTTGGCTGGACAACAGTGTTTGCGCCATGGGGTCGAACTTTGATAGTGTCCTCCCTCTGGGCCAAGTTAAGAGATGGAGCGCAGTGGAGAAGATAAAAAGTAGACGTTGGCATTCCGCATGTATTCCAAAATCCAAAGCTATAATAAGGGTATGGGTGGTGTAGATTAAGCTGATCAGTCAAGTTCGTCAAGTTCGCACTGCTATACGTGTCAAAAAATGGTGGAGGGTTTCATTCACATATATGCTGGATCTAGCTGTGGCAAACGCATGTCGCCATCACATTTTAACTAATGATGACAAGTTCGATCAGCTTCAATTTCATCGCTTCATTGCTCGTCACTATTTGAGACAAAAGTATCCCGAAAATTTCCGTCCAACAGCTTCTGTGGTTCCCAGCCTGCAGTATGATGGCGTTGTTACCATGTGTCATAAAAAAGCACGTTGGCAATGCAAAAAGTGTTTGCAAACTTTATGCGTTGAAAGAGAATGTTTTGAACATGTTCATACTGCAAGCCCAGTGTCCCCATTTGAGGACGGCTTTTTTTTCAATGAAGTATACATTTTTTTTTCTTTGCTATTTTCTTATAGCAATTATATTTTTCACCAATTAATAAAGAATTTTTGTTATTTACACTGCGAAGTTTTATTTGGGGTTTTATTTATTTTATTTAATGGGTTAAGGAATTGGGAAGTCAAAAAAATATGTCGCCAATATTTCGAAATAGGACCTTATGACGCTTTCGCAAAGCTACGCAAATTTATTTCTTCTATATGCCAATGGTCAATGGGAACACTCCAACCCATCTCTTCTGAGAAAGGAGAACGGAGAATGGGCTGAGTCAACTGCAGAATCCCTAGAACTATTAATAAACACCCATTTTCCCGGATGCAATGATTACGGTGCAGAGCCATCCAGCTCACAACGCACACAACTCGACGCCTGGGAAAATATCACATCCACTATTACCGAGGAAAAAATGTGCTGGGCAATAAACAGCTTCGCTCCCTTTAAATCGCCTGGCCTGGACGGCATTCTACCCATCATGCTCCAGAAATCTCTGGAACTGGCAATTCCATGGCTCACATCGATTTACAGGAACTGTATACTCTACAATCACGTACCCTATTCATGGAGACGAGTGCGAGTTGTTTTCATTCCAAAAGCGGGTAGACGCGGTCATGAAACTGCGAAAGATTTCAGACCAATTAGTTTGACCTCCTTCGTACTGAAGACGCTCGAACGTCTCCTAGACAACCACCTGAGAGGGGCAATAGAAGCTTCACTCCTCTCCAAATCTCAACACGCCTACCTCAAGGGAAGATCTACAGAAACAGCTCTTCACGAGGTAGTGCGTACGATAGAAAAATCCCTACACTACAAAGAATACACCTTGGCTACCTTCCTAGACATAGAAGGAGCCTTCAACAATGTACACACTGAAGCAATTCTAGAGTCCCTGAGGGAGCTGGGAATAGCAAACCATCTAAGTCAATGGATTGTTTCCATGCTCAGCACTAGAATCATTCAAGCAGCTTTAGGAAATAGCAATATAACCAAATATGCCAGGAGGGGAACACCTCAAGGAGGAGTCATCTCACCCCTACTCTGGCTCCTAGTAATGAACAAAATCCTCATAAGTTTAGACAGAGTAGGAATCAAAGTAGTCGTGTATGCGGACGATATGGTGATATTGGTGTCAGGAATGTTTCCCTCCGTGATTAGTGAAATCATGGAGAATGCTCTAAGCAAAGTTAGCACTTGGGCAAAAAAGTGCGGTCTGGGAGTCAACCCGGGGAAAACTGTGCTGATGCTCTTCACCACCACAACCAACATACCTGACTTTACGCTTCCTCGCCTAAACGGCACACCCCTACCCCTTTCAAACAGTGCCAGGTATTTAGGAGTTATCCTAGATCCTAAACTCAACTGGAAAATAAACATAGAACAACGGGTAAAGAAGGCATGTATAGCCTTTTATGCCTGCAGCAGAACCTTCGGAAAAAAGTGGGGCCTGCAACCAAAATTGACCCTGTGGATGTACACAGCCGTGGTACGACCAATCCTCACGTATGGATCAATAGTATGGTGGCCGGCTCTAAAGAAAAATTACAATATTACCAAACTTAATAAGGTACAAAGAACGGCATGCATAGGAACAACGGGAGCTCTACGGCCAACACCGTCAGACGGACTCACAGTCTTACTGCATCTTTTACCTCTTGATCTACATATAACAAACATCACAGCACACAGCGCGATCAGGCTCAGAGAGTCTGGATGCTGGACTGCGAAACTCTACGGCCACAATAGTATTCTAGATTCTCTACCTAGAAAACTAGTTCCGCCTTCAACAGACTACATCATTCCCAGAATGTCTTTCACAAAACATTTCGCCGTTCAAATCCCTACCAGATCAGAATGGCAAAATGGACAAGTGACAAGGGATTTCGATCAAACAATCTACACCGATGGTTCAAAAATGGACTGCAGCGTGGGTGCGGGAGTTTTTTCGGAATCCTTAAACATCGCCAAATTGTACAGACTTCTGGATACTGCAAGCGTCTTCCAGGCGGAGCTACTGGCTATCCGTGAAGCCTGTCGCCAGATCAAACCTCACTCCAATATAACACCGAGGCAAAGGATCGCCATAATTATTGACAGCCAGGCTGCCATTAAAGCGATCGAGTTAGTACTAGAATGCCGTAATGAGCTGGCCCTGCTTGATAAGTTCAAGGTTACCCTGATCTGGGTTCCAGGGCACAGTAACGTTTATGGAAACGAACATGCCGACGAACTGGCCAGGCAAGGCTCAGCTCTCCACCGCTCTCTGGCGGAACTAGTCCACATTCCACTCGGAGCAGTTAAGGCAAATATCACCGCAGAATACCTTAAGAAAGCCAACCTCAGATGGAGCAGGCTGACTGCATGCATCATATCCAGGAAAACGTGGCCAAACTACAACAATGCCAAAACAACCGACCTTCTAGGTAGAACCCGAAAAGACATCGCAAGACTCACAGCGATCTTTACGGGACACTGGCCTATAGGTGATAATGCGGCCAAGCTGGGCATCCCATACAATACACACTGCCGCAGTTGCAAAGTGACAACTGAAAAAGAAACCCTAATTCACTTTCTATGTACCTGTCCGGCTTTAGCTAGGACCAGACTACGAACATTGGGAAGCCCCTTCTTCAATACACTTGAGGAAGTCTCCGAGAAAAGTATCAAGGAACTGATAACTTTCCTGAACTCCGCAGGTTGGATTTAGCCTCCCCCACCAATCGATACTACCCAGGTTTACATGAGTTTGTGGTAACAAAACGGCACTCAGTGCTAATTGGGTTTGTCTTATCAAACCGCCACACCTACCTACCTACCATGCCAATGGTCATTCCTTATCAACACTTAAACTATTAAAATATGTTTTTGTTATTGATAACTTCAACAGATATCTACCGCAAAAGTCTTCGGGACTTATGTCCCTGGACTGCGGTGGTCATATTGAGGTTATCCCGGGCAAGTTCTAATACATCAATCTCTGTAACTGTAATGTAGTTTAGGCGAGAATTCCATGAGTTTGAGGATATATAATTATTATTATTATTGCTATCATCCTCTTTATTTGTCCAACGATAAAAAAGTGTAGAAGGTATACTTTGCTTAAGAAAATACGGACATGGCTATGCTGCCATCTACCGGAAGTGACATTATAAAACAAAAGTAATAAAGTAAAAAAGAAAAACGAAATAAAAGAAAGAAAACGAAAAGTAAATATTAATGTTACAATTTTGATAATACAGCAAAAACAAATTAAGTAAAAATTGATGAGTAAAGCGAGTTTTAATAATTTTAATGATTTGCAACATAAAGCGGATACAATTTTGGAGTGATTTGAAACACAGAAAGATAACAATTTTATATGATATAGAACATAAAAGCAATAACAGGCATAAACGTGGTTTTTCAAAAGCTATTACGATATGTTAAAGCATGTTTGCAGTAGTTATACAGGATAGTCCAACCTCGAGCTCCATTTGATATTTCGTGAAGACTATTAACGGGCAGAAAACTTTCTTGGAAAAGCAGTCGAATCTCTTGTAAAATCGGGCAAACCACAATAAAATGGTAAATATCGTCCAACTCTCACCTGTTACACAGATAACATATTTTCTGAAGATCCACTCTATAAGGGATGAAATTTAGGTTAAGGCTTTCGATTCTCGCTTTGAATATCATGCTTATTTCGTACGATAAATTCGTTACATTAAAATAGCTGTCTTCAGTAAGTATTAGATGATTAAGATTTTGATAGATAGTTCTGGAAGTTGACCATGATGCCCTGGTTAATTGTTCGTTGAAGATCTGGTCATCTATTTTCGAAATAATTGTCGCAAATATATCAGGCCACTCATAAACATTGCGTTCTGTTAACGACAGTGGGAGGTCGTGGGAAAGGCCCAGCTGGTTAAATTCTCTAAAAGGTGATGCATTTGCGACACTTCTACTCATCACTCTAACACAGTAGTCAGAATTTGCTTTAAGTTTCCTTATGTAGATTGGTGGTAGTCCAGACGTGTATTGCATAGTCGGATGGCTCACTCATTGACGGTATCTCCGGAGCGGGTCTACTCTAGAGACTGACGGATAAATCTATCTGCAGCCTTGGGTAGACAACCAACTGTTTGTTAAGCAGAAATCTTTGCGATTGCCACTGCCGCCAATATCCTGTTAAGGAGAAGGATTAAGGGTAAAACCTTATTCATCTGCTCAAATAGCAAAGCCGCTATCAAAGCCTGTTCGGCTGGCTCTCTCAACTCAAAAATCGTTGAGGAAACCATTGATAAGCTTAACCGTCTGGGAAGATGTAACTCGGTATCACTTGCCTGGGTTCCTGGGCAAAGAGGTATCCAGGGTAATGAAGGAGCGGATGCTCTTTCCAGGAAGGGCTCTTCAACAGCCTTCATTGGCCCACAACCATCCATAGGATGCTGCTCATCCGTCCACAAACGTGAAATGGCTGCGGCTCTACGCCAACAATATTCCGAATACTGGCATTACCTGGTCTCAGGCAGGTATTCGAAGAAGCTATTGGACGGTCCAAAAATCAGCAGAGCTAAGTTTTTGCTTGGACTAAATAGGAAAGACTTGAGATCCTTGGTCTAGTCACTGGTTTCAGTCCTCTTAACGAGCACCTAAAGGCCATCCACATTAGGAGCTCGGGCCTATGTGAGTGCTGCCTAGAGGCGCACTTCATCTGTGAATGTCCTGCTGTCGCCAGAACCAGACTCAACACTAGAGGTAAACAATTCGTCAACGAAGATGAGATGGGGGATATATAACTTGCTAATATCCTTCGCTTTGCCAAGGCCACTGGTAGGTTCGCTCTCACTGACTCTATTACTAATCGCCAATAAGCAGCGACCGGGCAGCTATGCTGAAGTACAACTAGGTCTAAGTGCTTGTCATCTACTGTTGACCCCACTGCACACACATACATACATACAAGTCGGTGTGGAATTCGGCAATCTAACAATGCGGTTGAAGAAAGTTCTTTGGACCGCCTCAAATTCTTCAAAGGGAGTTACTCAAAAGGCCTGTGTACCATAGGATATACAGGTGTTGACTGTTGCATTGAACACTTTAAATTTAGTTCAATAATCAATATTCTGTTTAGCGAAAAATTTTGGCCACATCAAAATAAGCGCCAAGCTCCGCTTTTTTCTTTAGCATGTAAGCTTTAGATTATACGTGAAAAATATTCCCAAATACTTAAATTCAATTCAAACACTGTATCAATTTGCTCGTTACTGAGTAGCCAGGCTTCTTCAGGAAGTCTTCTACAATTACGGCTCTCAAAAACCATCGTCTTTGTTTTTTGTATAGCCAAATGGCAAAAAACGGAACCCCTGTGGATTCGTCATGTCTGTCTGTCTGTCTGTCCGTCTGTATGTCACAGCCACTTTTTCCGAAACTATAAGAACTATATTATTGAAATTTGATAAGTAGATGTATTCTGTGAACCGCATTAAGATTTTCACACAAAAATAGAAAAAAAAAACAATAAATTTTGGGGGTTCCCCATACTTAGAACTGAAACTCAAATTTTTTTTCATCAAAGCCATACATGTGGGGTATCTATGGATAGGTCTTCAAAATTGATATTGAGGTTTCTAATACCTATCATTTTTTTCTAAACTGAATAGTTTGCGCGAGAGACACTTCCAAATTGGTAAAATGTGTAGATTATACGTGATTATACGTTTTTTTTAATAAAGGGTTTTTCAATAAGAAACTACAAAAGTTTAAATAAAACAAAAACGGTTTTGGATATCAATGAAATTCTTTATTCCTGTGAAAGTACGTTCGGTGCCATTATGTATGAAACTCGATTTCTTTTGCATGGCCACCACGGGCATGCTTGCAGAAGTCCAGACGCTGAACCCAATTTTCGACGTTTTTCAAGCATAAATCGGCCGATACTGCTGCAATTTCACGTTCGATATTCGTACGAAGTTGATCAATCGTCGCTGGCTTGTTGGCATAGACCATAGACTTGACGTAGCCCCACAGGAAATAGTCTAACGGCGTCAAATCGCACGACCGAGGCGGCCAAGCGACTGGACCATTTCGTGAGATAACACGGTTTCCAAACTTGGTTTCCAATAAATTGATTGTGGCATTCGCTGTGTGGCTTGTGGCGCCGTCCTGTTGGAACCACATGTCCTCCAAGTCCATATCATCCAATTGGGGCCAAAAATATTCTGTTATTATTGAACGGTAGCGATTCCCATTCACAGTAACGTGCCGGTCTTGATCATCACGGAAGAAGTACGGCCCAATGACGCCGCCGGCCCATAAACCACACAAAACCGTAATTTTGTCGGGATGGAATGATGACTCATGGAGTACGTGTGGATTGCTGCCTGACCAATACCGCATATTGTGTTTATTGACGAAGCCATTCAGTCAGAAATGAGCCTCATCGCTGAAGCTGATTTTTCGATGAAAATCCGAATCATTTTCAAGTTGTTGCTCAGCCCAATTCACGAACATACGACGCTTCTGGTGGTCAAGCGGCTTCAGTTCTTGCGCCAATTTATTCCTGTAAGGATGTAGGCCAAGATCTTTTCGCAAAATTCGCCACAACGACGTCACAGAGATGCCCAACGCTTCAGAACGACGTGTGACAGACACATTTGGGCTTTCTTCAACTGAAGCCTCAGTGGCAGCAATATTCTCGACCCTACGGGCACTTCTTTGTCTCACTGGCACGGGAACATTTTGTACTGTGCTTGTGGATTCAAATTTTTCCACTAGACGCTCAATTGTTGATCTGCTCGGACGATTATGACGACCATAAATTGGACGTAGCGCTCTTAACGTCGAGGCCACGGACTCCGAATTTCGGTAGTAAATTTTAATAATTTCGACTCGTTGTTGGCTCGTATATCTTTCCATCATGAAATGACAAACCTTACTGAAGAGAAATTTTAAAAGAGCGGCAAGAAATTCGGCGTCGTTTGCTGTCCCTGTCGCTCTGCTTTTGTAGCGTCCCTATTGAAAAACCCGTTACGTCATAAATCGTAAACCGCAATTTACCTTTCATTCGATCATCTCAAATATAAAAAAAAACAGAGGGACGGGCTACAGTCCGCTTGGGCGAACTGTTGGATACCCTATTCGTATTCCTATCCCTCATAAGTGGGCGTGACACAAGTCTAAGTATGGTTGAATTGTTAAGAACGCTCTACATATTTTCTTATATAACATTTAAAGGATTTTATCGAAAAAAACGCTCCCTAGCTCAAACTTGGATGTTTCAATAAAATTGTTTTATTTAATTGTGGGCGTGTCAGTAGGCGGATTTAAAAAAAATTAACACATGAGCATAAAGGGCCTCTAGAGAGTATATATTATAAATTTCAGCTCCCTAGCTCACTTTGAATTTTCAAAAAAAAAATTTATAATAATTGTGGGCGTGCCAGTGGGCGGATTTTGAAAATATTTGCACATGAGCATAAAGGGCCCATAGAGAGTATATATTATAAATTTCAGCTCCCTAGCTCAAACTTTGGATTTTCAAAAAAAATGTTTTATTTATTTGTGGGCGTGTCAGTGGGCGGATTCAGAAAAATCATATATAAAAAATTTCAGCTTTCTAGCTCAAAATTCGATTTTTTCCATAATTTTGTTTTTTTGAGTTTGTGGGCGTGTCTGTGGGCGGATTTCAAAAATTCGTAAACTTGATTATTTCGGGACCCTAGAGAGTATATGGTTAAAATTTCAGCTCTCTAGGCCCAGTTTAAAGGCCTAATTTTTGCCGATGGACGGACGGACGAACGGACGGACGGACGGACATGGCTAGATCATAGACATTACTATCGATGCTGATCATAAATGTAGTAACTTTTAGGGGTCTACGGGCAATATTAAGGTATGTTACAAACTATGCGTCAAAATTAATATACCCTTAGAATAGGGTATAAACATTTAATTTCATAAACATAAACCTTATGTGTAAACCGTGAACCATTATTTTCTAATAATAAATCTGTAATAGGTGCCTAAGTAAATAATAATTATAATTCGCGCGGAACCCTTCATTGGCGAGTCCGACTCGCACTTGGCCGCTTTTTTCCAATGTGGTTCTTAGCAATGCTTATCAATGCGAAAATATGATCCACTGTAGAGAATCCCGATCGAAATGCAGCTTGAAAAATGCTTTGAGGATATACAATCGATGGCAACATTATTTGCACAAGTGCATTTTTTCTCCGTTAACGGTTCTGAAAGCCGAAAAAAGAGGATGTTTTAGTACAATCGTAATAGTTTGAGTTGAGTTGATCGTAAGTGTATGTGGGGTACACACGTATCGAGAATAGCTTATATAATAAATCAGAACGTATATCACTTGCTCGGAATCATTCCTCAACAAGGTGTAAAATTGTTTACTTTAAACTTAGTTTCTCACTTTTAAAGTGCAAAATATAATACAAAATTATTTGTCTCTGTGTAAAAAAAGTCGAACGCAGTGACATAAAAATCGAATGTAACGATTGCAAAAAACTTTTTCATGCGAAGTGTGTAAATGTGTTGGTTCCTGATCTCGAGTTTATGAGAAAAAACCGCAAAATCTGGAGGTGCTCTCAATGCACTTCATCGCGAAGAAACTTTTTATGTGCCGATAATAGCCCTCTCCCGGTTTCTCATAAGAGCCAAGTGAACATTCAAAAAGAAAATGAAAAACAAACAAATGAAAACATAACAATTGAAATGGTTTACAATGAAATACAAGAACTAAAAGTAAATCAAGATTGTTTATCAAAAATCACTGTATTACAAAATGAAAACATGTAACTTAGAACAACAGTGAGTGTGTTGCAAAATCAAATTAATGCTTTAGAACAATCAAAACTCAATAATTCGATTGAAATTTTTAATGTGCCAAATGTTGACAATTCAAATGCACTGCAAGCAGCGTTAAACATTGTTCGTGATGGTGTCGGCTACGAGCTTGATGAGCGAGATATTGACTCTCGCCATGTAAAAAGAATAAAAACAAAGAGAAATGCTGCTACTGCCACCACTGTCCTGTCTCTTAACCTAACTCGCCACGTAACAAAGGAGAATATCATGAAGCTAAAGGGAAAGAATAAACAAAAATTAACAGCGAAACTGCTAGGCGAACATCATGATGGTTCACAGATCTACATCAACGAAAGCTTAACTTCCAATATGAGAGCACTATTATATTAATGCAACAAAACAAATTAAAATAGAAAAGAAATTTAAATATATATGGATGAGGAACAGCATAATATTCTTGCGTAAGAATGAAGGTGATATTGCTTTTAAGGTGAGGTGCTTTGCAGACCTCAATAAATTATAATAATAGTTCAATTAAAATGAAACAAAAAAACCCAACTAACGCAAGAAATTATGCTGCTCTACCCATGTCTACACTACTTATTCATCAAAATATACGTAGTATGAGAAAAAAAATTAATTTAGTTTTAGCTCATTTTTTTTTTTTTTTTATAATTTGCTTACGCTAAAGGGATTTTTTTTTCTGTTGTTACAGTACCCTTATAATGCTAAGAACACAGTGTAAGCTACTTGGTATTAGAAAGAATAGAGAGATAGGAAAGAAGTGTTTGGGTGCAGTTGTAGGGTTTTTCTCCACGGGTGGTGTCTAAGTTACTTAGGGAGATAACGATTTCATGTATTCGGTATAAAGTAATGGACTTGGCCGGGATTCGAACGCACGACCTTCCATTCCGTAAGCGAATACACTACTACTGCACCATTGCCACCCGAGATTTATCATTTAGATGCTTATAATTTTAATGCAGTTTTTATTATACTTTCTGAGATTTGGTTGTACCACTATGAACTATCCAACTACAGTATTCCCGGTTATGAACCCTATGCCAATTTCAATAATTCATATAGCGCAGGTGGTGTCGTAGTATACATAAAAAAAGAGTACGAAAGCGATTGTAAAGTGGTAAAAATTAGTCTGATGAGCGCTGATATTTTAAAAATCAACTGTCGTATTGTTAACGAAAATTTTACTATTCTGTGTGTCTACCGTCTGCATGAAAATAACCTAAGTAAAAACGTTTTCATTGAACAATTAAGTAACTTACTTAGAGATGTAAAGACACGAAACTTATTGGTTGTAGGAGATATAAATATAGATACTCGTATATTAAAAAGTAGCAACGACTCGGACAATTATCTGCTTTTAATGTCATCATTTGGCTTAAAATGCCTTATTAGGGAACCCACACGAATCATGGAAAAAACACAAACGTGCATTGATCATATTTTTGTAAGATTAGATTCTCAATTTGCACATAAGTTATCTGGTGAAGTACTTGACTACAAAATTACAGATCATTGCATGACTAATTTAAACATAGAAACCGTTCAATCAAGAAGTAGTAAATATGTTCCTTTTAAGGAAAACCGCAGGATTGATTATAATAAATTAGTGGAGTGTTTAATGTTTGAATTCTGGGTCTGGTCTGTTTATGAGGAAAGTAATCCATCAGTAGC
This sequence comes from Portevinia maculata, assembly GCA_949715645.1. Taxonomy (NCBI): domain Eukaryota; kingdom Metazoa; phylum Arthropoda; class Insecta; order Diptera; family Syrphidae; genus Portevinia; species Portevinia maculata. The sequence goes on along the minus strand of OX454525.1, from coordinate 163,719,080 downwards.
TTACGATACATTTTTGAGCACTCTTAAATCTAGACGCATCTAGACTTTTTTTGATGGGGCTACATTAAATCATTGGTGTATGCCAACAAGCCGGCGACGTTATAGCATCTCAGAGCCAATATTGAACGAGAAATAGCGTCCGTATCGAAAATGTCGATATGTGCGGCCGAGTCACCGAAAATTGGGTTCAACGTATCGACCGCAAAGTCAAACTCCACTCATAAATTGTTTGATAGTAATTTAAGCCAATAATTTTTTTTGATATATCTCAAGTAGTTTGCATTTTATTTAAAAAAGATGTTGTCAAGTCCTTAATGAAAGACCCTTTACAACTATAAACAACAGGCCATCGCCTCATCATCAACGGCCAGTTTGTCATGGGTGACAGCAGAGCCCGTTGAATTTTTGCAAATTGAGCCTCCACACAAACTTCACAAAAGGCGGAACGACAAGTTTACCGCGTCCTAGTAGTGTGTACCTTCAGATTGGCGAAGTTTTTCTGTAAAAGTTCTTATCCAGGTAAAACATTTAAAAAGCATTGCCTTTATTAGGGCGGTAACGCCTTGCACAGTGGTTTAATGTAGTTCACTTAAGCACCGTCTCCTCGATAGGGCTTGTCCGAAAACTCAACTTAGTTGGCGAAAAAGTCGTAATTTCATATTTCTGCATTTTCATAACAGATGGCGCAATGTGTCCCACGCACTCAAACAATATCAATTCACTCCTATCGAGGGAATGTAGTTTAGATTATTGCTTCACCGTTTTAAAGTAGTTTTTCGGTAGCATATACTCCCAAAACCACCCTATCAACTTACATCTAATCTCCTGGCCACAAGCAATTTTCTAATTACATTCGATCAACATCGCACGAAAACAACCAACTTATGAGCCTAATTTGCATAAGTCAACAATCAAAGATCGGATTCCAGGTGTAATCGAAAATGTTGTTTGCGCCACTTTGAAGATCTATCCATATACCATCGTCGCGCCACCGCTATACCCATTTAACAGCGTATCCACTACCTGTGGGGAAAACAAATTTCGAACACATTTTGACACTAATTGACAGATTGGTATTCGGTAGAGAGGCAGTAGCCGACAGTAGTCGCCATTGCCGTCCTCATCGTCGACGGTACTTGTTGCAGTTGGACACTTAAGTACGAGTACTCCTTGAAACTACTACTTACTACATTACCATGCGAGAAGCTCTCGTAGATACAATCAAAATAAGCTCAAAGTGGCATGGAGGGGACAGGCAGCATTCACTTTCGCTTTTTTTCTACTGAGCAGACTCAACTCTCAGAGGCGCGCGGCGGATAGTTATTAAGCAGATATTTGATCAAAGCTCAGTCGCGGATCATATACATAATTATTTTCATTTGAATTTAATTGGCAAGCGTGCGGATGGTAATGGATTCAGTGTTCAGAGGGGAATAGTCTCAAAAAAGAGACGTATAATTGGCAGTGTCTGTGACGTGTGCCCGAAATTACACTTGACTGTGTTGCATAATCCAGAAGAAAATTATCGTTATGGCACTTAGTGGTCGGTGTTGTAGCGCAGTGATTTATGAATGCGTCACAATTTGAATGCTTCTCACAGTAAGTACGTAAATAGATGAGTATTCGTGCTGGCTTATTGTCCTTTTTACGGTGAACCATGGTCTGGTTGCAGAGCGTTACTTTACTTGTGTTGTAAAAGTGTGGTCGAACATTAAGTGTTTTTTGCAAATAAATTGCCTCTTTCATTAAAGATGAGTAAGGTAACTGAATAATTTTAACCGGTTTTAAGTCGATATCTATTCTGCTGAATTCTCTGATATTTGAGACCGGCCGACCCCCAAAAAGAAACCACATTGTGGTGGAATAGGAAACTACGACTTCTCAGGACAAAAAGGAAGACAACTTTTTAACAGAGCCAAGTTGACAAGAACTGAAGAGGACTTGAGCGAATACCGCATCGGTTTCAACGAGTTCAAAGAGAAAACAAGAACATCTCAAACAACGACAAGGGAAAACTACTGTTCCAACATGGAATCCAAAACAAATGCGCCTGGAATCTGTGGAGTACCTGTGTTATGAAGGCAATTTGGATAGATAGCAACCAGGAAACCGTAGACCACAACCATGCACAAACTTAAAAAGAAAAGAACAGAACCCTATTGGCGACCCCGCTTCACTTGTGGATGGAGACCATTAGACAGTGCACGATCATGGCCACTAGAATCCTTCCAACTGTATAAATCGACGGAACCGGATGGAATTATGCCCGCTACGCTACAAAAGACAAGCGTAAGGACTATGCCATGAATTCAGGCAATTTTCAAACGCACGTAATCGAACAAAATCAAAATCTCAAAAACATAATTGCTTTCGGGATTTTTTAAATCCTCTTGTTTAACTGCGAATTCAACCAGTAGGACCCGGGTACTCCTTCCTGATCTTAAGTTAAAGATCTGTTCAATTGGTTTTATCTTATTTCGATCTCAGGGTCCCAATTAATATTTTTTTTTTTGTTTTGTGTTGGGAATTTGCTGGAAGTATAAAATCATCGAAAGGCATTGCAGAGCTAGTACGCGAGGGATGCTTCTGCAATAGTAATTAAGTTTAACTCATCTAAAAAAAACTCCTGGGGGACTGACATTCGCCATCCCGAATGAGATTGCATCTAGTCGACGACTAATCGGCAATTTGTTTTTGAATTATTTAATGAATTTAAGAGATAAATCCGCTGTTTGTCGGATTCTAAATTTTTGTTTGTTTGAAAACAATACCTGATTTCTTAGCCCAAGCTAACTGTTATAGATCAAGTGGTTATACCCGTCTCAATTTCCTGATTGCATTGTCATTACTTAAACGTTCTGTGATTTCTGTGTTTACGTGGTTGAGAAGCCTACTTCTATGCCTTTGAGAAACTTTCTTAACTTCATCTTCAACCATTTCAACATTTAGATCTGTATGCAGATCGGCATTGCGTATGTACTCGTACTAAGACGCATTAACTGTGTTCCTTAGTACTTTATTTTGGAAAATCTGAATTTTTCGTAAATTTGTCTGGCATGTGCACACAACTGGAGCCCGTAGGTTCATACTGGTTTCAGAACTTGCGTGTATAACAATAACTTATTGTAGTTAGACAGGGATGAGTACCTCCCAATGAGCCAATACATTTTACTGTATCGCATGTTCAACTCATCTTTTTTTTTCTTTACGTGCGCTTTCCAACGCAGTTTAGTGTCTAGAGTCATGCCTAGACATTTGGCTGTGTTTGAATATTCCGCATTGTTGTTAATGTAGACTGGAATGTGTGGTAACGTAATTAATATGGACTGACTTAGGGTCATTTAATCTAATCTGCCATTTCTTAGTCCATTCTGAAATATTGTTTATTGCTTTTTGAAGCTTTTTGTTGTTATTTTGACAGTTGCTCCCACAGCAAGGACAGCTGTGTCATCTGCAAAAGTATCTATCGTGGTTTCTTCACTTTCAGGCAGATCGTCAGTGAAAATTAGGTATAGAACTGGACCTAGCACACTGCCTTGCGGTACATCAGCTTTAATCTTTTTTAATCTTTAGTATTCTGTATCTTGTTTAATTTTGAAGCATCTATCTGATATATAAGACTCCAGAATGGTCGCATACTGCTTCGGCAGTTGCTTTTGTAGTTTGTGTATCAGTCCTTTGTGTCAGACTTTATCGAAAGCTTGTGCCATATCAAGAAATACTGTAGAGCACACATTTTTCTCTTCAAATGCTTTTTCGATTTTATCTGTGATTCTATGCACCTGATGCTTATTTCTAAATTCAAATCGGTGAATTGGGACTAGCAATTTTTCATGTATTATTTTTTGTAGACGTTTTACCAGCACTTTTTCGAATAACTTGGACAACATTGGTAGAATTGTCTGGTGTATGTATCATTATTACCTCCGCGACTTTCCACATGCTATGCACATATCTTAATTTAAATGCAGCATTTATAATCGGCGCTGGTTTTCTTAAACATTTTTGTGGAAATTGCTTCAAAATTTCTCCTGTAATCAAATGAAACCCTGGGGCCTTTTTTATATTTATGCTTTCTTTAATTTCTTTGGCAAGTTCTTAAGCCGAATAGGTCTATCTTCTTCGCACCTTATTTTGAGTCCTTGGATAACCTTTATCTTCATAAGGTTTGAATACGTCTTCAAGATACTCAGCAAAAGTGTTTGCTTTCTCTTGGCTGCTTTTCGCCCAGTTACCTTCTCTGGTTTTTACTGGCGGAATGTGAGCTATTGGCCTGTTCATTTTCTTTGTTGCCTTCGACTTAATATTTAAATTATTTGTCTTTATTCGAAAACTTTTTTTCCGAAATATCGTGCTGGACCCAATTTTCAGGATTTCATTTTCGATTCGACCCCCGCCGTTGATTGTCTTGTAATTTTTATATTTATATATAACCAAGCAGACCTTTCGCTATTCAGTTATTTTTTTATTTACTTCTGCTATCCTTTTTTTATAAACAACATTTGCCGTTGTTCTTTCTAACAGCAGAGCAGCCCGTGCCTGCACCGGCATCTTTATTCGCGTCTTGACCATACTAAGAACCATTACCCCGAAATTCAGGTGTGGACTGTCATTATTCGTGTTTTCTTACTTCTCTTTAAAGAGTTATTAACCTCTGAGTTGCTGTCGGTCAAACTGTACTCGATTTTTTTTTTAAATTTGCTATTTAACCATTTCCTTGGTAATCTGGATTTGGTGTAAGAAATCATAATCACCTCTTCTTTCTTAATGGCGGTGAGGCTTTGATCAGGATTAAAGGGATCATAAGCCTCCCTCTTAACTGCATCCCTTCTGGACCGCCTGTGGGGCACACCGTTGATTAATATTGCCTTTTTGACAGGTTTCGTATGATCTCTCCTTTGAACATGACAGCTCCAACTGAGCCGGTCGCGCTCAATTCTTTTCTAGATAGGTTCTTTGACGTGAAGGCTTCCTGTGATCTTGGAACTTCTTATTCGATCAATCTTTGTTACTCCTGCTTTCATGCGAAGCATCTTCATCTCAGCTGCAGTTAATTTGCCCTCATACTTATTGTACGCTGTCCAACATTGTGGACCGTTTTTAGGCGCCGGGTGCACAACTGCGTTGTAGAGCTTTCCTTTCAGCTTAGGTGACATTTTTCGATCACAGAAGTAGGCTGCGTTTTCCCGCCACTTCATCCACACTACGCTTACGCGATGCTTAATGTCGTCATCACAGCTTGATTCAATATTGATCATAGATCCAAGATATTTGAACTTTTCGCTTTTGGAATCACTCCTCCATTCATATAAACGTCTGGAATAGGTCTGAGTGGATTAGAGAACGGGCTGTACAAGTATTCTGCTTTCTTCGGACTAATACGAAACCCATTCCATCAAGTGCTCGTTGCATGGACGTTTGATCCTCGCTTATAGTGGCTCCATCGTCAGCAAAAAATAACTGATGCACGTTGGAGTCCGTAACAATCAGAACCATATGCAAAACCTTTGAGGAATCACAATTTTTTTTCCATCATAATCCTGGATTGCATCGGTTGTTGCGATAAACCCGTACTGGTCTTCAGAAAGTCGTATTGTATTCCGCATTCGGCTATCTAATGCCTGCTCAACGATATTAATGCCATGGGACATAAGCTTCATTGAACGTTAATTGTCACAGTCTCGCGTATCGACTTTTCCTTTGTCCAAAGGATGAAGAAAACTTTCCCTCCACTGATTAAACATTGGATTGCTTCTAATCAGTTTGGAGATGAGAATTATGAGCCATTTGGACCCGATGTCTCTTATCTTTTTACAGAACTCAGAGGGAGAGATTTCGTTCGGCCCAACTGCGTTTCGCTTTTTGGTGTCTTTGACCGCCTTCCTAACTTCGCCGACAGTAATGTCGTGTACTTCTTCATTGTTAGGAGTGGCTCTCGGAAAATATATCCGAGGAAATTGTTCAGTTAGAAGTCTTTCACAATACTGCTGCCACCTGTGTAGTATTTTTTCGTCATCGACAAGAAGCCGCACTTGAGCATTATTGTTGATGAACTTTGGCGAACGGATTTCCTGGGCATTCCTTCTTCCCCAAATGTTCTGTCTTGAGATGATTTAATTCTCTAAACGCACTTTGGTAAATAATTAGACAGCTTTTGCTTCTCTAGTGGCAATATCAAATGGACGAAACAGAAATGCTTCGAAACTTTACACGTGCCTTGGAGCTATTAGCCATTTTTTTCTACCCGTGAGGTAATAATCTAAATGATAACCCTCCCACTTTATTTTTGACAAGCCTTTATCACCAACTTCGTTACTTAAAATATAACATAACAAATTAAATAAACATTTTGAAGGTACGAGTAAAACGATTTAATTTTCCTAAAAGTTTGCACTACCATACAGCTGTATTAGCTGCAGACTATCATGATGTCAACCCACCTAAAAAATATAGGAAATAAAAATCAAACGCAAAAAGTAGCATTTTATGGATTCATAATTTAGATTATTGGTTTTGATAATTTATTTTGGTTAAAAATTCGTGGGCCCATGCCCACTCATAGGTGCTATTAATTGGATATTGAATTTCATTTGAAAATTAGCCATACATCTGAATTTCATTACTTACGTTGTTTAACCTACGATTTTATAACCGAAATACATTGATGTTTACGTTTTAATTTGAATTCCAATATGGGAGCATTTAACCAAGTATCCGACGGAGAATTTAAGCGAATATTAGCTCTCGTTTCCTGCTTATCATCCCATTACAAGCGCTATAAAGCGGAAGTGGCAGTGGCAGTATTTTTGTTGAGCTTACACTTGGTCTTCCGGGTTAGGAGTTTTTAACCCATTTGTTTTGCCAAACCGAAGCAGCAACGGTTTCCTCTGGTAATTCTTCGTCGTCGGATATCCACTAAGGTGTAATTTGTGATGTTGCTATCAAGAGTAATGTTTTGTCCTAGTCGGTAGACAGATGTTTTCTTGCTGTTTAAGAACACGTACTTCTTTTCTTTCTCGTTGACTTCAAGACCAACCAATTTTTCATGTTCATTATTCGCCATGAAAACTTCCACGATGATGTCCATATCGTACCCGTATCCCAGTAGTTGGATGGATCTGTTGAAGAAAGTGCCTGTTGAAGATGGATTGCTTTATCCAATCTTGGAGACGTAGGTACATAAACCTAGACTCTGTAGTAGTTGAATCTTAGGTGCATAAACCTAGATTCGTGTAGTTGTAGTAGCGGACAGCTGGCTAAGCAGACTCACTTGGTCAATAAAAAAGGTGTCTTTGATACTGTCTCGAATTAAAACTGACTCGTTGTTTATTAAAGTTGTCGTCTTTTATACAAAAAAGATGCTTAGCCTAACACTTAACGAACTTATTACTACATATACAAAAATAGCTTAGTCTAGAATTTACGCAGTAATTAATTGATTTAAAAATGCTGAGCGTATCTTAAATGTATTACATATACAAAAATATAGAACCTTGATAAAGCAATGAATTATTGCATCAAAGTGCATGCGTTGCAAAATGCCGAGCTTACCTTTCATTGTTTATGTTTCTCTCTTATTTCGTATGCGTTGATTTGTATGCACATAATTAGGTCATCCCGATACACCAATAATGTATATCAGATTACAAACAAATGAATGACCTGAGTATGAAATCGAAACAATGAAAGGTAAACCAAACAGTGCCTCAGTGTTGACACATGCTCCAGAACAAGATTAAAGAAGTCATAGGATAGAGCATCTCCTTGACGGATTCTGGTTTCCATACTGTACACTGGACCGAGTGTTTTTCAGCGTCACGTGACATTACTGGTTGAGCGATCCTAAACTCGCCCATCGCCACTTAGAACTCGTAACGATAAATGCTTTCATATGCGATTTTAAAGTCAATAAAAAGATGGTGGGTCTCGACTTGAAATTCATTAATCTTTCCCAGGATTTCCCTTCGTGTGAAGATTTGGTCTATTGCCAATTTGCCGGGCCGGAAGCCACACTGGTACGTGGCGATTAGTGTGTTGCAGAACTGTTTCAAACGTTCGCACATAAACGATGGATAGGGTCTTGTATCCGGCATGTATCAGAGATATGACTAAGCAGTTGTTGAAAGACAAAGCTCATAGTCCAGTCGTCGTGCACGCTTTCTTCCAGCCGTACTTGGTTGATCATCCTTTTATGAAGAGCTCCGTTGGTAAGCCATAAGATCCGGCATATATGTAGTTCGTAGGCTTCTTCGGGACTCTCTTCTTGCCCTATCACTCTCTCGTCCATTTAACAACTGTTGAAAATGCTGCTTAAATACTTATGATAATCCGTGAAGAGCCTTTACAAAATCTGCCGATGTTGTTTCGATCGTGGGGCTCCTTGATCCCCTCTACCTGGGAGACTGCGTATGCCTCTTTTTACGAACGATTTTCTTCTCCTCCCTTCTCCTAGCATAATCGGTCTGACTGCTTTGCGTTTGCAGATGTGCACGTTCTATCACAAAATTTTTCATTGAGCGCACTCATTATCATACCATGGGCTCGTTTTCTGGGGTGGCTAGTAATCTACGGTGCTGGCAGCTACTTCTTTGATGAGGTCGAGATACCCTTTCTACATATTGCTGGCATCTGTAGGGGTTGAGTGCACAGCGGCAAATCTCTCGCTCAGGCGCTTTATATAGACTCTGGCTACTCCAGTCGGGCTTAGGCGTCCAGCTTCTTTTCGTTGGACAGTCGATCTGTGAATTTAGTGGCGCGATTTGTACACGGTCAATTTTGTTGGCTGTTCGACAATGAGAAGAGTGTCAAGTTACTTTAATAAACAGGGTGCTACTTATTACCGTATTATAAGCTGCTGCAAAATCGACTCGTTGGAATCCCTAATCTATTGTCGTGTCGTAGATGCTGTGCTCGCCTTCTACTACCCGCAGATATTTTCCTTACCGATTTTGGCGTTAAAGTCGCCGAAGACAATCTTGAGATCGTTCTCCGGACAGGCTCCACATGCTCCGTCCAGGTGGTCAGGGAACTCCTGGATAGGGTCATCTGCTTCGTCAATAGGAGCGTGTGTACATACTCGTATAAAGCTGATGTTGTAAAATGTTCCTTATCGGCTTATGATCACTTATCGGCCCGAAATCATTGACCATTGATTGTAGTCGATCCTCCATAACGAATCCGCATCCTAACATGTGTATCCTTTTGTGACAGCTGTAACTGTAACAAATGCCAACATTTCTTTCGGAACGGATGTCAGAAATCCACTTCGTTGAAATATTTATGCACGACCATAACTAGCACACTGACTAAGTCCCTAATGCAGCTCAAGTAAATGCATGTTCGTTCAAACTAGGATTGAACAGTCAGCCAGAATATAGAAAATGATGTTAGTTTGGTGCCGTGACATAACCCCAAGCGTCATAAGCCCAAATTTTGAAATTTGGCCTTATGTCGCATTGTGAAAGTGACATAAGGCCAAATTTTAGAATTTGGTATTATGACACATTGGAAAAGCGTCATAAGGCCAATTTGGCTTTAGGACACTTTCGCTTGGTACTGTTTTCAACATTGCACTGTTTATGGGATTAGTTGCGAAATCGCAAGTAGATTGCATAAACAGTACAATGCCTATGGGGCGGCATGCTGCCCCCCTGCAACCCCCTGCTTGGGGTCACTGTTTGATTTGGAGTAGGTGCGAGGTACGGTTTCGAAAATTTGGCTTTATGTCACTTTCCGGATTTGGCCTTATGACGCTTTGTGAAAGTGACATAATACCAAATGCTGGAATTTGGCCTTTTGTCACTTTCAAAAAGCGACATAAGGCCAAATTTCGAGATTTGGGCTTATGACGCTTGGGGTTATGTCACGGCACCGTTAGTTTTAAGAAAATTAAAATTTTAAGTTACAATACCCGTGTTTCTTTGCACGCGGATATAGGGATAATTTGAAATTTGCATGTAAAATACAACAACAACTTATCCTATATACGCTAACTTTAGCGGGGATAGCTATCGATAAACAGTGCTTCCAAAACCCATTTTCTTCGTTTCTGATGAATGTTGCGATGAATTTTTCAGAAAATGTCAAAGTTTGACATCCCGCCGACCACTAACTCATCCCGCCGAATATTTTGTTCGTGATTTTATTATTATTTTTTTTTTTTTCAAAATGTAGTAAATCTGTTGATGTGAAACTGTTTTTTTTTATAATTTTAGAATATGTTTGGCATTAATTTCAAATGTCGGAAATTAATATTTTTGAATTTCACGATTTTCAATACAAATTTCTTAACTTAACTTCTAGCTGTGTCACTAATAAACGTTATAGGTGCATGTGTGCTGCCAAGTTTTTGTTGATGAATTCTTAGGCGGCGATGGTCGTTTTTTAATGCCATGCCTATATCCGTGTGCAAAGAAACACGGCTAATATCAATGGTCTATCAAATGTCAACACGTTTAAAATATTTTTACTATACGAAATTCACACTATGCAGCAAAACCAAAAATACTTCGAATTTTTCAAGGATTATAAAGCAATAAAACGGAATGGAGCGACGAATGGAAGAGCATCGGATGGAGCACTCTATTGATTCAAAATATCGTTTGCACTTTAAAAAAAAATAGAAGAATTCAAATACTTCGAAATTTCATTAGATAAAAAAGCCATAAATCTGGTTCCAATATATTTAAATTGTTCACATTGGCAAACGAATTTCACTATTTTACTCGACACAATGCAAATATTGGGAGAAAATCATTGCATTCTCTTAGGGGATTTTAACGCGCGAACCGGACAAGAACAATGCGTATCTTTTGGAACCCGTTCTATCCCAAGAATTCGAAAGACACAGTAATCAATGCTTTCGATTTGACCGTAATGAATGGTACACAAAAAGGAGATGAAGAAGATAAACTTACTTTCATCCGAAATCCAGGCCAATGTGTTATCGACTATCTATTCGCGTCCACTGATATAGTTTGCAATTTATTTGATTTTGAAATGGATTGTCAGATTTACTCCGATTATATGCCATTGATTACCACTCTAACATCCAGAATCAGACAACCAACCACAGCTCGAAAAAGAAAATTAACTTCTCCCAAAACTTAAATGGCAGAAAAACCGAGTCGAAGTACTCGTATATCAGAACAATTTAAATCGCAGTATAACAGAACACGGACTGCATGAGCACCCACCCACAACTGATGTCTTGCAGAGCGTAATAACATCGACAGTGAACTCACAGCATGCAAACCCAAGGCCCTGATGAATACAACATATAAAAGGAAAAACTTTCCCAAAAAAAAAACACTTTTACCTGCAGCAACACTACGACACCATTTTGAAGGACAATTGAGCGCGGAACTCTTTGCTCCACCAATCCAATACGCTCGACCAAACATCGAAAATCTAACTTTGGATAGAGAAATAACGATATCTGAAGTACAGTCAGTTGTAGCGAAAATAAAAGACAACAAAGCTCCTGGGGTTGATCGGATCACAAATGAATTTTGGAAATATGCAACAACAGATTTCTTATTACATCTTACAAAAGTGTATAATGACATTTTCACAACAGGAGAAACACCAGAGGCGTTACGAAAATCTATTCTTTTTTCCATATTTAAAAAAGGAGACAAGATGGACCAATCCAACTACCGAGGTATTGCTTTTCTCAACATATCGCTTAAAATCTTTATGGAAATTCTAAGACGCCGCCTCACAGCATGGATTGACAGCAACCACCTTCTCAGTGAATTCCAAATTGGATCTAGAGAAGGATATTCCACAGTAGACCATATATTTAGTCTGACCAATATTGCAGAGATATATCTACGAAGACGAAGAAAATTATACGCCTTTTTCATTGATTTTCGAGCCTACTTATTTAATAAAAAGTTGTGATAAAATTTGAAAACTCAAAGAATAAAAAAGAAAAAATATTAAAACCTCCCTTTTATTTGAAATTTACGAAATATAAACAGGACTTTCAGACAATAACAAAATGATCACCCATAAAGTAATTTATCAGGCTATTCTGCTTTATGGTTGCCAAGTATGGGGTAAATGTTCAAAATGTCAGATTAAAAAATTACAAGTATCACAAAACAAACTGTTAAAAATGATGCTTAATTTACCATGGCATCATTCAAACTTAGATGTTCACTGTAAGGCAAATGTTGAATTGATTTCAAATAGGATACAAAATCTCCACTTAAAATTTATAGAACGCTGTAGTTTCGCTGAAAATCCCCTCATCACAGGCTTGAATTCTGTATAACTAAAAGCTAAACATTTTTCTTTTTTTATTTATTTATTTATTAAATGTTTTGTTATTTGTTACATAAACAATTGTTTTTTGTTAAATTCTGCATGTACTTCGATTTGTTATTTATAGATTATTTCGACTTATTTATTTACTATTATTTATTCATAAATTATGACATCTATTAATTTTATTTTATTTATTTATTTGTTTCAAATTTGTTATTATCTAGTCAATTTTTTTATTTAATTGTTATTATTGATCTATTTATTTACTTATATATTTATTTATTTATTTTATTATTTATTTAATTATTGTTTTTTACACTGGAAGTTTTTCTCGTATTTTCCCCCAAATTATGAAATCATAAAATTGAAAAAAAAAATTATAGTCACTAGGGAAAAACTTATACAAAATATACAATGTTTTAGAAGAAAGATATAAGCTATCACATCTCTAAATTGTAAAAAGTGCGGTAACAATACTTATGTAAACACTATTATAAATACGAAATAAAATATCTATCTATCTATCTATCTATATTAACCTCAGCAAATCAAAAACATTGGTCTTTCGGAGAGGAACAGGACGATTAGCTGCAAACGAAAAATGGTGCTATGGAGTAGAGGCTATAGCAACTGTGAAGGAATACCAATACTTGGGTTGCACTATGAACAAAATCCTGTCCGTGGTTTTCAAATGCAATATTTGATGCTATGATGAGAAGGGACATATTGTACCGACGTTGGAAGAGGTTTCGCTGTACTGAAATGCATGCAGACTATAAATCCAGCAGAATGTCACATGCATGATAAAAACTGCAAAATTGAGGTACTATAGTGCCAAATTTAATTCTGACCGATCCTCAAAATTTCTTTGGAACCGAATTCGCGAAATTGGTCTATGTAAAAAAAAATATTTCCGGTAATAACGACGACATTGACATTGAAGAGTTAAATGACCGTCTCGCTACTTCAGGTCCTTCCAATACATTCAATTCTTCGGCTTTCTTGACTTTATTTGATAATAGTAGAATGGATGGCTTCGCATTTGACAGAGTAGATTTATACGCGGTTGGAATGACGATATTATCTATAAAGTGTAAATCTATTGGTTTGGACAACGTCCATCCAGATTTCATTAAAATACTTCTTCCTCTCATTTTACCCCATGTTACGCATATATACAACACTATTCTTATGACTTCCACATACCCAACCGCTTGGAAAAAAGCTAAAATTGTACCTATTCCGAAGAAAGGTAATGGTCCGGAATACAGACGAATTGCAATACTTCCGTTTCTTTCTAAAGTATTGGAATCAATCATAAGTCGCCAAATAAAGAAATACGTCGAGAGCAATAAGCTATTGACAACAATGCAATCTGGTTTCCGTTCAGGACACAATTGCATAACAGCTTTACTCAAAGTATCTGATGAAATTCGGCAGGCTATCGATGAGAATAAAACTACTCTCTTGGCCTCGACTTCTCTAAAGCTTTCGATTGTGTAAATCCGTCAATTCTGTGTAAGAAACTCTCCACAATATTCAATTTTTCTATTCCCTCTAACAAGCTTATATATTCATATCTCACTAACCGTGTCCAAGCTGTATCTTACAACTCCAAAATGTCAACCCTCCGTGCTGTTAGTAGTGGTGTCCCACAAGGATCTATACTGGGCGCTTTACTGTTTACCATATTTATTAATGACCTCCCTACTGTACTGTCCCATTGTAAATTTCATGTCTACGCAGACGACGTCCAGCTTTACCTAAGCTTTCCCATTGGTATGGTGGAAGGTTCTGTTGTAAAAATTAACGAGGATCTACGTTCTATTACGAATTGGTCCACACAAAATGCTCTCAAGCTTAATCCTGAAAAAACCAAAATCATCCCCATCTCTAAGCATCCACATTGTCTTTCTATCTTTCCTCCTATAGAACTATACTCCACCCATGTAGAATATGTCACCCATGTACGAAATCTCGGAATTATTTTTAACAGTGAGCTTACATGGAGCAACCATATTTGGTCCATAGTATCCAAAATATATGCATCGCTCAGAGGTTTATCTGTCAGCAAAGCAATACTTCCAGTTGAAGTTAAATTAAACCTTGTTAAAGCACTTATTGTGCCTATTATCTCATTCGGTTGTGAAATCTTTGCTGACTCAGACTACATCTCTCTTCTTAAGCTAACAAAGGCACTTAATTCGACTGCTCGGTATGTCTTCAATCTACGGAGATATGACCACGTCTCAACAGAACGTCGCGAACTAATTGGTTGCGACCTTGATGCCTTTTTAAAATATCGGTCCTGTATCTTGCTCTTCAAGATTATTCACAGACAACAACCAGAGTATTTGTTCAACAAACTTTCCTTCTCCCGGTCTAACCGTTGTTTAACTATTAAACCATCGACTCATACCTGCTTGACATCTCGCAGACAGTTTTTTGTTCATGCTGTTCGGCTTTGGAACCAGCTGCCTCACCAGGTGAGGAATAAAATCGAATATAGAAAATTTTCATCGGCGTGTTATTCTCATTTTGTACCAAACTGAAATCACTCACACTTATTTTCGTTATCTTAGTTCTTCGTGTATATTTATTCTCTTCAGAATCTTTCTTCTGTATCTTCATCTTTCTTTTCTTTATCAAATCTCTTTCTTCTTCTAAATACATTTAAAAATTGTTTTTAATATATTTAATACTTTTACCTGTACTATTTATAAGTGCTTTGCTCTCTATGTACAGCGATTCTTATTATAACTAATAAATCTAAATCTAAATCTATGACAAGCAACTAGAACCTGTAAAACACCTAGTAAAGAAGCTCTCTTCTTCCAAAAATGCGATCGGGACGGTATAGAAAAATGTCTATTGAAATAAAGACCTACCTTTCCAGATCAATAATGCTTAATGCTGCGGAAGCATGGGGCTGCAATCGGTCAGAAACAACCGAAAAACTCTTATGGTTCTTTCTAAAGCGGCAATTTCGACTACCAGACACAACACCTAACTACATGCTACTCATTGAAACTGGACTATCACCACTGCATCTTACAGCTCTAAAACTCCACTTTAATTACATTACGAAACCCATGTACAGTCACGAAGATAAAGTGGCAAGAAAGATTGCAGTCTCGATAGTAAGGGCGCAAAGCGCATGGTTTAAGGAATGGACAAATCTAGCAGACCTTTGTGAACTCTCTTTCAATCTAAGTTTGGATAATTTGGCAGAATGGAGGCCATTTCTTCATAACCATCTTGAAAAGCTCCATTCCAAAACAAGAAAAGAAAATATTTAGCGAGCAAAAAGCTCAGTACCTACATAGGGAACTTTATCCTGAACTCCAACACGATCTATGAGAAGCCAGCTACTTCAACGACAAGCTTAACAGTGAAGCTATATCATTGGTATTCCAAGCAAGAGGGGAACTATTTCCGCTTTATTTTATAACGCATTGCAATGACTTAGCACTTAACTGCTCCCTATGCAATAGCAACGAAAGGGAAAATGTACTGCATTTCATCGCAAGATGCCCGATTCTAGCTGATATATGGCGACAACTATGGAAACGGAATTACTTGGAACAAACGGACCTCATAGCAATTTTAAATGGAACAGATTGTAAAAAAATTATCGCAATATATAAAAATAGCACTTGCATAATTCACAAAATTCGAAAATGTATTTATAAAGGATATCATCGGGCTGAGGGCCCTTCCGGCCATGCCTCAAAAGATTTATGTTTAAAAAAAATCAACTTTTTTTGTAAATACCACTTTTTATGAATTAATAAATCCACTACTACTACTCGTAAGTCCCTAATAACTTCAGCTTGAAATATGTCATGTATCATGTATAAACATATAAATTCTCCTATGACCAAAAGTTGAGGCAAAAAATACTACAAAGTCCCACTGGTAGTAAAAACTTTTGGTCATTTTGTTAAAAACATCAAGAATTCGGCCTCATCATCTACCCCGACACTCATTTACAATGACATTCCAGCTGTCATTTGCAGTCAGCTAAACGCTCCCAGATTGTGCTTTGTCTCCCCCTGTACTCGAGCGCGTAGAACACTCCATAGGACCAATCCACTTCCGCACTCGTATAGTGGCTAGAGTACTTCAAGATCTTGACGTTCACAAATCCGCTGGTCCAGATGGTATTTCCCCTATCGTTCTGAAGAGGTGTTGTTCCTCGCTGGCAAAACCATTGCGTAAGCTTTTCCATCTGTCCTATTCTTCTGGACTCTTCCCGGGAAGATGGCAAACAGCGCTTGTCCAGCCTGTACCAAAAAAAAGGCGAATATTCTTCTCCCTCCTCCTACCGACCAATTGCACTTACGTCCCTTCTTTCTAAGGTCATGGAAACGCTGATAAACCGTCAGCTAATGAAATATCTTGAACCGCGAAAATTTCTTAATGACCGGCAGTATGGTTTTCGCAGCAACAGGTCCACTGGTGATTTGATGACATATCTAACCGAAAAGTGGAAACAATCTCTTCATCAAGGTGGTGAAAGTAAGATTGTTGCGCTTGATATTTCAAAGGTATTTGACAGAGTTTGGCCTCAAGCTCTCTTGTCGAAAATGCGTGCATTTGGAATCGATGATACTCTTCTTCAATGGATTAGAAATGACCTTTCGGACCGATCAATTCAAGTTGTTTTGGAAGGTTTCAAGTCTGCAACTCACCAAATAAATGCTGGTGTTCCCCAAGGCTCTGTTCTGTCCCCGATTCTCTTTATCATATTTTTATAAATGATCTCCTGTCTGTTACTTCTAATCCAATCCTTTCCTTTGCTGATGACAATACCCTCAGCTTCTCATATTCGTTTCATGGGTCACGCCCCTCATCTTTGGGTGTGGAACTGGAACGGCAACGTATGTTAAGCTCATTAAATTCCGATCTTAACAGCATAACTCAGTGGGGTAAAACCAATAGAGTAGAATTTGAATTTAATGCTTCCAAAACTCAATGCTGTCTCCTGTTATTAAAGCAAACCCCACACACACTGCCATTATCTATGACTGGCACTTGCACCGCTGAAACCGAAAGACTTTCCATTCTCGGTATGTGTGTTAATGACAACCTTCGTTGGAATGACCACATATTCGATGTCGCCAAGAACGCCGCGAAATGTCTAGGCTTCCTTAAGCGTTGTAAGAAATATTTCACCCCTTCTGATCTAGCTACAATTTATAAGGCGTTTATTCGCCCGAAACTCGAGTACAACGCTCATATCTGGTCCGGTGCTCCAATAACTTATTTGGAGCTACTTGACAGGATCCAAAAACGCGCGATAAAACTCATTGGCGACCTAGACATCGCGAGATAGATTGAATCTCTTAGTC
Source organism: Portevinia maculata (assembly GCA_949715645.1). Classification (NCBI taxonomy): domain Eukaryota; kingdom Metazoa; phylum Arthropoda; class Insecta; order Diptera; family Syrphidae; genus Portevinia; species Portevinia maculata. The sequence continues at coordinate 163,701,453 of OX454525.1, read as the reverse complement.
ATCGTCGTAATTTCTCCTGCCTTTCGTTATTTTATCGTTATTTCCATCATAAGTGCTCAAACGAAATAACCAGTTGCATTCCTCCCCTTGAACATTTCAACCGCAATACCCGCCATGCAAGGAATGCTCATCAGTTCACCCTCAAGCCTGTGTTCGGGCGTACAGTGAAGTTCAAAGAATCTTTCCTCAGCCGTACAACACGAATGCGGAACACTCTTCCCCGCTCCATTTTTCCTATCGACATCTCTCCCTCTCTTCTCACCCTAATTTCCTTAACGCCCGCGCTGTGTAGCTAATACATTATAAGGATCCCAACAAATCCCTTTAGTGCGTGTTCATTATAAAAAAAAATATAAATAGGGGCAATCAAATATTTTTGTTTGGCTGCATAGACATCTATACAATATTCCTTACAGGGCCAAGCTCTGCCACTCATCACAACCAATAAAAGCACACAACGGATACACAGAAACCCAATATAGAAAGTAGGGGCTACCACATTCTTCAGATATCATATTCCCGAAGCTCCATGTCATTGATTAAGTATTTCATTGACAAGCTCTTCTTCTGGCGCCCTCGAATCAATCTCAAGGACTTGCACATATTTACATCCTAACCCAAATGCCATTTAATCCGGGATAAACACATAAAATTATTAAAATAAATATGATCCCTCGAGTGGAGTTGTCAGAATCTCAATTAATCCACTCAACCGACATTGTAATCATCCCCATAAAACTTACCCTTTCGCCACCCTCCGCCGCGCCGTATGCTAATTTCATTAATTGCCTCACGTAACACTTATATTACAGACGCCCTCCGCCTCATGCTCTCTCGCCAGAAAACATATATTTAAATGTCCTTGTTGACAATGTTTTCTCATTTCCTCCTCCATTCCAAACATCGTCTCCCGCACTATTGCTGTCATCAGGATATTACTTTGCTCATTGTACTCAGATACTAAAAGTATAATATAATAAATTGTGTAGGAGTTGAAAACCCTTTTTGGGCAATCGTGCGTCATGTTCTTCCTCGCTTCGAGTTTCGCAATGAACACGAGGTGGAAATTAAACTTCGCGCAAAACACGGACAGGGGACAAACTCTGCAAAAAGAAAAAGAAACCAACAACGGAAACAATTCAAACCCATCAAAGAAGCTGTGCTAGGAAGCTCTGCTAAACTATAAGATTGAGGAGATACTGCCTTCAAGGACATCCTCATTCGTTCATTAGAATTAGAGGGAATGTGAAGCTGAGCACTTTACGAGGACTCATACTTTTATTTATCCTGTTGTTGGTGTGAACACATCAAATGATGTGTGTGTGTGCACAGACTTGGGGGTTGAAGTTTTTGGTCTTTGGTATTTGCTTCAGGCCACCATAAGAAATCTTTGGAACTTAAAGTATATTCGCTTAAAGCCTGAAGATGTCTTCTAGGGTTGGCTGCGCAAGAAGTTAGTGAATTATCGCATATCCTCGTAAGAGGATGTTATTAGATTTTGTTTATTACTTTGTATTGTTGAACGAACAAAGGACTGAGGCTTGGTAGTAGGCTTGAGATTGGAAGGGGTGTAGTTGTCAGTGTGGGTGTTATTGATTCGATTTTCTGATTAGGTTAAAGGGGTGCTTACAGTTTTAATACTGTGCTAGGATTATAATTTTAATTAGGATCCATACATGGTGATCAAAGTAATTGGAGATAAATTGGGATAGAGGTATCAAGTTTTGAATTAATATCAGGGAGGGAATTTGGTTAATGTAACTGGTGGTTTTTGTTCTGAGATATATGGTAGGTAGCTTGAAGGTTCATTTAACAATCGGTCAACGTTATTGTACGAAGTTGGATGAATCATTTTTAGTGGTTTTGATCAATGTTTTTCGAAGTTGTTTAACCCCATTTGGCAGACATATTCTCAGTACGTTTGCGACAGCACTCGGCAGTCGGCCGCAGACGTCGGGAAGAATTCGCTTAGTCTCTCTGCAAACTGAAGAGTTATGGCATCTGCGATTGTCTTCATATGACCCCCAACCGTCATAGGAAGTTCTGACCGAGGACGCAGGCAGACATAACACCGGTTCAGGTCCTGAAGAGGCTTTCTCTGAGCCCTGCCTAGCAAGTTCATCGGATATCTCATTTCCTGTGACCCGTGACCAAGACTTCCGACCGAGTTCAGAGAGATCTTGCATTCATGAACTATTTTGGAAGTGGTTAGAGGGTTGAGCAAGAATGGAGCGGGGAAGAGCACTCCACATTCGTGTTGTACGACTAAGGAAAGATTACTTGTATTTCACTGTACGTCCGAATACAGGCTTTAGGGTAAACTGATGCATATTCCTTGTACAGCGGGTATTGCGGTTGAAATGTTCTAGGGGTGGAATGGAACTGGCTATTTATTTCCTTGATCGTTTTTGAAGCCACCCGTGAAGATTCGACTGCATTCCTTGTCAGGCTCAAAGTCTGGCCAGAGCCATTCCTGAACACGGGGAAAGGCAACTTCGAAATCACGCATCAGCCGAAGCTCAGGCGCATTGCGTCAGACGGTGTATCCATAAGACAAGAGTCGAAGCATATTCGTCGCGCAAGGTCTTCAAAACTCCAGTGCGAGTTGTACCAGATGCCACCTCTTTTTAAACGTGAGATAGCTTTGTAGTGATTGAATTGTGACATAGTATGGACGTGTTTATACTGGCGGGTCAATTCACTAAGCTTTTAATCTATATATAATTGATTTTCTATTGTTTGACCGTTGTTAGTTACCTTGCTACGATTTTGTCTAAAGTTCTACGGTGTTAAAATTAGTTTTGTCAAACAATTTCATATTTTAAAGTTTAAAACATTTTTGCGTCATTTCTTTTACAAATACGTAAACGCACACACACCATTAAGATGACAAGTAGCGGCACTGGAAAAAGCACTCGATCAACTGCACAAAAACTAATACCGAAACAGCAGCAGCCAAATTCACCATGTCCATCACCAGCAGCCCTTTCGTCACCTTCACTCAAAACAATTACGTTGGAATGTTTCTCCAGCCTGTACAACAAAATCACAGAACAGGGTGAGTCACTTAAATCTTCCCTTAAAGATATGGAGGAAAGACTATCCTCTCGAATGGCGTCCATTGAAAAACACATATGTGACAAATTCGTTCTTGTTAATAAGGAAATCGAAGATTTAAAAAACCGCGTCTCTACATTTGATGACTGTCTGGTTAAGGTCAGCCACTTGCAAATGGAAGTTGAATGTCTAAATAAGCAACTACAACAAAAGCAAGTGCAACTGAAAATGCCAGAACACAATATCAACTCTCGCGAATGAAACAACAAATAGAGACACTTCACGCAAATAACCTCGTTTCCGATGGTGTTTTGGTGGGAGTACCTTTTCTCCCAGACGGAAACTTGATCACGTTCTTTGAAAATATGAGCACCACTTTTTTTTTTGTCGGGGTGTATGAGACTTTCTGCACTGGAGCACTCAGACTCAATACTGGTCCATTGTACTGCCAGGCAGACACACCACTTTTTACTGTGGGAATTTACTCGTTTTTCTAAGAAAAAAAGGAAGGCGCTTCAATGATAAGGAGCTTAGGTTTACAGCACTCACCATATCCGCACCAAATACCTGCCACCTGATACGAGCAAAAGCAGGACAATCACAGAGGAAATGTTCTGCAGTGTCGTCGCTTTCTCCACAGGCTTCGCAGTTGGTGGTGTCGCTTAGGCCTAGCACCTTAAGGTGTTTGGCAAAAGCGTAGTGTCCCGTAAGAACGCCAGTAGTCTGTCTGCAGTCTTTTCTGTTGAGAGACAACAAGAATGCCGCGGATTTCCCACAGACGTCGGGGAGCATTTGCTTAGTCTGTCTGCACCCTGGAGAGCCATGCCAACGGCGATTGTGTTCATAGGAAACCCAACCGTCAATGGAAGCCCTGACCGAAGACGCCAGGCAGACAGATCGCTGGTTCAGGTCCTGAGAAGTTCCCCTCTGAGCCTTGTCTAGCAAGTTCGTCGGAGATCTCATTTCCCTTGATCCCGTTATGACCCGGGACCCAGACAAGTTTAAGTGAATTCAACCTTCCGACCGAATTCAGAGATATCTTGCATTCGCGTACTATTTTGGAGGTAGTTAAGGGTTTGAGTAAGGCCTTAAGCGCAGCCTGACTGTCGCTACAGACGCAGATACTTCGCCCCCTCCACCTGTTCCTCGTAACATAGTCCATGGCCATTAGGATAGCATAAGTCTCTGCTTGGAAGACTGACGCATATTTGCCTAACGGAAAGAAAAGTCTAACGTTATCGCTCTCCACGAAGACACCAGCACCAGATCCTTGATCGGTTTTGGAGCCATCCGTGAAGATTCGACTGCATTCCCTTCCAGGTTCAGAGTCCGGCCAGAGCCAGTCCTGGACGCGAGGAAAGTCGACCTCGTAGTTGCGCTTTAGCCGAAGTTCCGGTGTCATCGCATAAGACAGGTGTCGAAGGACAACCGTTGCGCAAGTTCATCAAAACTCCAGTGCGAGTTATACCAAAAGCCACCTTTTCTAAGACGTGAGATAGCCTTGATTGTACAGCCCATGATGTAAACATCAAGGGGCGGAAGGTTCAATAGTGCATCTAGGCCGGAGCCAGGCGTGCTGGGGAAGGCCCCCGTGCAGCCGAGACATACCTGCCTTTGGAGTTTGGCAGCACTGACGTATTTACGTGAAAGCTTATTCCACCAAACAACCGATGCGTATGCTATAAATGGTCTTATCATAGCCGTATAATTCCATAGGACTCTTTTCGGTGATAAGCCCCATGTCTTGCCGAAAATGCCTTTGCACTGCCAGAAAACAGACAGCGCCTTGGCAGTCTTCAGCTCAACATGTTTGGACCAAAGAAGTTTGCTATCCAGGATGACTCCCAGATACTTTGCTTCATTGGAGAGTTGGATTGTGACGCCTTTTAGCACTGGCTGAGTCAACCCGACCAGCTTCCTCCTTCTCGTAAAGAGAACAACCTCAGTTTTAAGAGGATTGACCGAGAGCCCATTCCTAGTGCACCATTCGTCGATCACGTCAAGGGCCGCCTGCGTCTTGGCGCATACAGTCGCTAGGCATGATCCAACAGAAAGCACGGCAACATCATCCGCGTACGCCTGAGCGTAAATATTAGAACTGTTGAGTGCGTTCAACAGAGAGTCGACCAGCATACACCACAGCAGTGGAGACAGGACGCCGCCTTGCGGGCAGCCTCTGTTTACCCCCGCCATAACATAGCGGCCACAATCCGCATCCGCAACCAACGTTCTATTCATTAGCATTGCTTTAATCCACAACACCAATGGTTCGTCTACGCCGTGTTGTCTGGCGGAGCTGCACATGCTATCAAAAGTTGCATTGTCAAAAGCACCCTCAATACCGATGAAAATGCCCATCGCGTATTCTTTTCTGTCAAGCGCGCCCTCAATTCTACCAACTAGATTTTGGGGCGCAGTCTCGCAAGATTTTCCGCGTTGATAGGCATGTTGCATCTGAGATAGTGGGAGCAATCGCAAAGCAGTTTTGCGCACGTGAAGCTCGACCAGCCTTTCCAAGCTTTTCAGCAAGAAGGAAGTCAGACTGATTGGTCTGAAGCTCTTGGCGAGCGAGTAGTCACTTCTGCCAATTTTGGGTATAAATGCCACTCTAGCTGTACGCCAGGTTGTTGGAATGTATGCCAGTGCTATGACAGTGGTGAAGATTTTCTTCATAGTCGGTAGCAACTGGTTTGTACACTGTTGCAGCATGGCTGGGTATATTCCGTCCGTACCAGGCGACTTGAAGCTGTCAAAAGACGCAAAGGCGTATTTAATGGCCTCGTCCGTCACCACGGCCTTCGCAATATACCAGCTACGCCGAGTTGTTTGTCTTGGCTCACTCATAGTCTCGGTAATCGGGGCTGCTTGTGAGCCAATTGTAATCTGGTTACCCGGAAAGTGAGACTCCAGCAGATAACTAAGAGTTTCCGCTTTCGTCTCAGTGAAGGTGCCATCAAGTTTTCTAAGTGAGTCCAGTTTGGCTGGTTTGCCCTTTTTCAGAACTTTAACCAACCTACTAGTTTCACCCAGCGTTTCAGTCTTTTCGCAGAAAATCTTATAAGAAGCACTTTTCGATACCCGAATTAGCCTCTTATATTCCTTCCGCTTCGATCGGTAGAGATTCTAGTCTGTCTCCAAATCAGTCTTGAGTGACCTATTTAGAAGCTTTCTAGCTTCTCTACGAATTCTTTGCAGTTCCGAGCTCCACCAGGGAACCGGCGTTCTGCCAGGGGGTTTGCTTACTGGGCACGTCAGTTCAAAACAGCTAGTAATGGCACTATTCAGGTCTTGAACAGCTTCCTCTACCTTTTGTCTCGTCCTATGTTTGGTTGGAGTTTTGAGAGTTTTCCCTAATTCCTCCCTGAAGCGTATCCAGTTGGTTTTTCTCGGATTCCTCCTCTCCTGCAAAGTTATGACTTCGCATCCGATTTGGAATTCGATAGTCTGAGAGGGACACCTCCGAAGAGACCCTCCAGTTAGTAACCGCCTTAAAGTATCTATTTGATAAAGTTAGGTCGATCACTTCCTGTCTTCTTGACGTCACAAAAGTTGGTTGCGAGCCAACATTGTTGATAGTAAGATCAGATGATAGAATGAAATCCAGGAGATGGTTTCCTCGCATGTTGCATTTGCTACTGCCCCAAACAGTGTTTTGAACGTTGGCATCGCAGCATATATCTAGGCCCATCTTCCTGGTGTCGCAATAGTCTTTGAGTTCAGCCATTGCCCTTGGTGGTGGAGGCACTACTGAATCATAGGGGAGATAAGCTGACGCCACGACGAAGGTCGTCCAATCTCCATTCGTTTCGTAGCTAATGGCTGCAGCAACCAAATCTTGGGCACAAAATTGTCCAAGCTTAGTCACTGAGAGAAGGTTCGACACAGCAAGACAAGCCCTTGGTCTCTTGGACCGCTCGTCACAGTTTATCGTGGTGCCACGGACACCTCCAAGGCCACAGATGCGATTTTTCCGTACTCATGGCTCCTGTATGGATGTTATGTGGGCTTTTGTGTTCAACACGGAAAGCTTCTTACTGATGAGTGCAGTAGCAGGCTTGGAGTGTTGAAGGTTAATCTGAGTAAATCCAATCATTGGAAATACATCAACTGGAAGTGTTCTAGTGGAAGGGCACGCAGAAGGTGCGCGCGCAGTTCCACCGACAGGAGTGCTTGAGGCCTTCTTCCTCCGTTTTTTCCTGTTCGAGCTATTGGAAGGGGATGCAGCGTTGGTTTCAGTCAGCTGGCTGGTTTCGGTTGGGGTAACCTCTGCCGACCTGCATCTCTTTGCCGTCGCCGCCGGGGAAGGGCAGTTCTCAGCGCTTGCGCCTTCAACTGGCGGTGCAGTTTCTTTGCGCCGCACGATAGCCGCCTTTCTCCTTTTCCTCTTTCGCTGGCTCTTAGAGGGACGCTGACCAGTGGACTTCGCCTCTGTGGCCCGTTTCACGTGTTCGGTTTCACAAGCCTCGTCGGCAGCATCGCACCTATCGGCTGTCTGTCTATTGGTCTGAAGATTAAGCGTATCAGGTTGAACCTCTCCGCCACTTTCTCCATGTTTCCAGCCCAGTCTACCGAACGTGTCGGTGATAGAGCTGCAGGAATCTTCGGAAGCAAACCTTTTCGCAACTCGAAGGTCAACGCCTGTACAGGTGGGGGGTATAAGTATGTCGGTTGGGGCCTCCAGAATCCGTGCCCCGACCGTGGTCGAAAAGACTTTCAATTACGGTGATGAATGGAGAGACGAGTGAAACCGAAAGCGTTTTCTTTTCCTCTTATGGTGGTATCAAGCCCTCACTAAAAACTCGGCTTATGCTGAATATTTTTTGTAACAGATACCCTGGAATTTCCGTTTGTCATATAAATGCTCAGAGCTTAGTTAAATATTCTGACGAGTTTCAACTATCCGAAACGTGGCTATGTCCTCCTATTAACAGTGAAATCATTAATGTAAATGGTTATAGGACGTATCGGGCCGACAGAATTGGTAGAAGGGGCGGTGGGGTAGCGATTTTTATTAAAAATCACATTCGAAGTAGACCGTTGATTGCTTCTGAGGCGAACGATGTCATTGAATACATCTTTATTGAAATTGCGTGCGGATTTGATAAATGCTTGGTAGGAGCTATTTATAAGCCACCTAATGTTTCCGACACCACTCATGTTACCAAACAGCTTGAAGACATATCATTGCTTTATAATCACATATTACTCTGTGGTGACTTAAATATACACCTCTTAGATAAAAATAACCAAAGTGTTGATCGATTTGTAAATAATCTGAAATCCCTGCAACTGTACTCGGTTAATAACGCTTTCCCTACTCACTTCAGTCATAGCTGTTCTACATTACTAGATTTGTTTATTGTTAATAATATGGAACGAGTGAATTATTATGGTCAATTGGATGTGCCAAGATTCTCGAAGCATGATCTAATTATTCTTTTTTATGATCTAGATCTTAACATCTCTGGCAGTGAAGCTAATACAATAACTTGTAGGAACTTTAGGGCTGTTGATAACGACTCCTTGTTGTGTGATATTTTTAGTATTGAGTGGGAGAGACTTCATCAGATGGCGTCCGCTGATGAACAGATAGATTTCTTTACATTGCAAATTAATAATCTTTTTGAGTCCCATGTTCCTTTAAAAACGTTTACCTCTCGAAATAAAAATTGCGTGTGGTTGAGTATGAGAATTGAACACCATCTTGAACTAAGAAACAAGGCGTATAAAAGATGGAAAAGGTTCAAAATTCCTGAACTTTTCAATGCTTTCAAAATTGCAAGGAACAATGTAAAAAAAGAAATAAGAAGGGCGAAAATGAATTCTCTCCTTTCGAAGTTCAATCCAGATCTCAACCGAACCAAAACGTGGAGGTACGTTAAGGAGTTAGGTATTGGTAAACAAAGAACTTCTGCTTGTGTAAGTGAAGTCAGTCCTGATTACTTAAACGCCGAATTCGCCGCAGCCTCAAATGCACAATGCAATGATAGCGAAGCTCAATGTTTATTAACACCAAACAATTCTATTACGTCAGGAAATTTCTCCTTTCATAGTGTACGAATGCGATATACTTAGCGCCGTTAACGCTATCAAGTCGAATGCTATTGGTCTGGATGGCATGCATCCGCGATTCCTAAAATTAATAATCCATGAAGTACTGCCAGAACTTACGTATATTTTTAACAGTATCCTTACCTATTCCACCTACCCCAAATCCTGGAACTCCTCTAACATTATTCCTATTCCTAAGAACTCAGCTAATCGCAATGCAGCGTCCAATTTTCGTCCAATTTCAGTTCTACCTTTTATTTCAAAAGCCTTCGAAAAGCTTTTAAGTCAACAAGTAAATGCATACCTTAACGAGACCTGTCTTCTCTCACCACACCAGTCCGGCTTTAGACCGCATTATAGCTGTACTACTGCACTTGTGAATTTAGTTGAAAACTTTCGTGTTGAAATGGACAAGGACAATGTAACATCACTGGTATTATTAGATTTCTCGAAAGCTTTCGATACAGTACCCCACGAAATACTGTTGCATAAATTAAAATACTTCTTTCACTTTGACTCAACGGCACTTAAACTTATGGAAAGCTACCTTAAAGGCCGCAATCAAGCTGTGTATATCAACGAAACACTATCTGCTTTCCTTGAAACCAAAGCTGGTGTCCCACAAGGGTCAATAATGGGTCCGCTGTTATTCACACTGTTCAACAATGACATTCCATCAGTTCTGAAGCACTGCAAGATCCAAATGTATGCAGATGACGTGCAGCTGCATTTAAGCTACTCTTTTGGACTGGTGGAAGATGCAACGGAACGATTAAATGAGGATCTGAATTCTATTGTTTTGTGGTCCCGCAGAAACAAATTGACGCTTAATTCCGGCAAAAGTCAGGCAATCGTTATAGCCCGATCACGTATGGATACCCTAACCATACCCCAAATTATAATTGAGGGCTCACCCTTAATTTACGTCTCCAGCGTCAAAAATCTGGGAGTAACATTTAATCAAACTCTTACGTGGGAGGACCAGATCACAAAAACAGTTGGTAAAATCTACGGCTCGCTGCCGTGTTAGTGAAGTCACTTCTGTGACCTATCCTTTTTTACGCCCATCCAGTTTTCTGTGATTTAGACAGCCACAGTTTCCATAAGTTTAAGGTCACCTTAAATAGTTCAGTGCGATTCGTCTACAATTTAAGTAGAAGAGAGCACATTTCCAGCAGTGTGAAAGAATTTCTGGGAATGGATCTGCAACGTTATATGCATCGCAGAACATTGACTTTCCTGTTTAATCTGAAAGACAGCTAGCCACCAGATTATCTGTTCCAAAGATTACAATTTGCTTCTTCAGCTAGAAGCAGAATTCTAATTTTACCGACCTATAAATATATAATACAACGAAAAAACAATTTTTTGTGTACTCCATTCGACTGTGGAATACGCTTCCGGTTAACATAAGGAGATCATCAGGCTTCAGCGACTTCCAGAGAAAATTGAAAGAATATTTTCACACATAATCCCAAACTTGTTTTAGGGTTTTTAGGGTTTCTGTTTTCATTTCATTTCATTCTTTTTTTTTTCCTTTTTTTTTCAACTTTTTTATAAGTATGTAAAGGGTGATTTTTTTAAGGTTAGGATTTTCATGCATTAGTATTTGACAGATCACGCGGGATTTCAGACATGGTGTCAAAGAGAAAGATGCTCAGTATGCTTTGACATTTCATCATGAATAGACTTACTAACGAGCAACGCTTGCAAATCATAGAATTTTATTACCAAAATCAGTGTTCGGTTCGAAATGTGTTTCGCGCTTTACGTCCGATTTATGATCTACATAATCGACCAAGTGAGCAAACAATTAATGCGATTGTGACCAAGTTTCGCACTCAGTTTACTTTATTGGACATTAAACCAACCACACGAATGCGTACAGTGCGTACAGAAGAGAATATTGCGTCTGTTTCTGAGAGTGTTGCTGAAGACCGTGAAATGTCGATTCGTCGCCGTTCGCAGCAATTGGGTTTGTGTTATTCGACCACATGGAAGATTTTACGCAAAGATCTTGGTGTAAAACCGTATAAAATACAGCTCGTGCAAGAACTGAAGCCGAACGATCTGCCACAACGTCGAATTTTCAGTGAATGTTCCCTAGAAAAGTTGGCAGAAAATCCGCTTTTTTATCGACAAATTTTGTTCAGCGATGAGGCTCATTTCTGGTTGAATGGCTACGTAAATAAGCACAATTGCCGCATTTGGAGTGAAGAGCAACCAGAAGCCGTTCAAGAACTGCCCATGCATCCCAAAAAATGCACTGTTTGGTGTGGTTTGTACGCTGGTGGAATCATTGGACCGTATTTTTTCAAAGATGCTGTTGGACGCAACGTTACGGTGAATGGCGATCGCTATCGTTCAATGCTAACAAACTTTTTGTTGCCAAAAATGGAAGAACTGAACTTGGTTGACATGTGGTTTCAACAAGATGGCGCTACATGCCACACAGCTCGCGATTCTATGGCCATTTTGAGGGAAAACTTCGGAGAACAATTCATCTCAAGGAATGGACCGGTAAGTTGGCCACCAAGATCATGCGATTTGACGCCTTTAGACTATTTTTTGTGGGGCTACGTCAAGTCTAAAGTCTACACAAATAAGCCAGCAACTATTCCAGCTTTGGAAGACAACATTTCCGAAGAAATTCGGGCTATTCCGGCCGAAATGCTCGAAAAAGTTACCCAAAATTGGACTTTCCGAATGGACCACCTAAGACGCAGCCGCGGTCAACATTTAAATGAAATTATCTTCAAAAAGTAAATGTCATGGACCAATCTAACGTTTCAAATAAAGAATCGATGAGATTTTATGCGTTTTTTTTTTAAAAAAAGTTCTCAAGCTCTTAAAAAATCACCCTTTAGTCTTAATTTTGTTCTAAATCCTTGTTTTAATTTGAAATTATGTACTTTCGAAATTAACCTTTTATAACTGTTACACAATTAATGGATTTTGTATCTACGTGTTAACATAATAGTAAATAAATAAATAAACAAATAAATAAATAAACAAACCCATGAAGTAAATATCAAGGGTGGAGGTTCAATAATGCGTGTAGGGTGGAGCCAGGCGTGCTGGGGAAGGCCACCGTGCAGGCAAGACATGCCTTCGTTTGGAGTTTGGCCAAAGCAGCAGTAACGTCTTCTTCCTTTAATGATGATATACGACGCGTATTTACATATATATGAACTAAAAAAAATACACTGAATACGGTCCATCGGTTTTTTTGTTTAAACTAAAAGACTGAACAAATATGAATATGTATTAGAATTTGTTGAGATAGATTTATCCAATCAAATGTGTTCTGGTGGCAATCCATTTACTTCAAAATATCAGATATTTTCATTGATTTTTTATCAAAGAACAGGTAAAAGATTTTGTAGGAATGGTCACTTCCCGAGCACAGTGCCCACCAATGACGAGGTAACCAGCAGGCGAAAGATGCGACCGCTTCAGGGCCCATGACCTCAAATAGAAATAAACTTGATTCTAGCTATTTTCCAAGAATATACTTAGGTACAAAAGCGCTTGAATATACTGAAAAGGCGAATAACTTGGGTATTTGGATCGATTCTACGCTTAGTTGGGATTATCATATACGGTTGTCAATCGGTAAGATCTATGGTTGTCTGCGAAACTTATCTCTATCGAAGCATTTTACCCCTCAACACATTAAAATGCAATTAGCCAAATTAATAATTATGCCGGTTATAACATATGGGTGTGAAATTTTCTGTGGTCATAATTCTGAAACAAAAAGAGGTTTAACTGTTGCATTTAATAATGTTATCCGATACATATATGGTCTCAAACGCTTTGATCATATATCAAGCTACTCTAAAAGTATATTTGGATGTAGTTTGTATACATATTTTAAATACTGCGCACTTAAAAGATTAAACAACATTTTAATAAACAAAGAACCTTCGTACTTATATGAAAAAAATACATTTTTCTACTTCGTCAAGATCGTTTATATTTCTACAGCCAAGGTTTACCTGCACAAATTCAGAACGACAATTTTTTGTTTATGTTATCAGACAGTGGAATACCTTACCCCTAGACATAAGAAGACATCGCGGTACCAAACGTTTCGAAAGCGTTTTATTCAGATATCTAGTCAATAATTCGTAAATACTACAATTTGCTTATTTATTTATTCAGTTTTTTCTTTGTTTTATAAAATTGTTAATTTTGTACATACACTATATTAATTTTCTTTGTTTTGCTTTAACTTTTTCACTTTTTGCTTTTTGTTTGTCATTGATTGGTTAATGTAATTTAAAATTGTTTAGCTTATTTAATTTAAATTATATTACTTTTGCTTAAATGGACTTCAAGTCTAATGTAAAAGATATTCTAGGAGTTAATAATAAAATAAATAAATAAATAAATAGCACCGAAATCAGACAAATTTTACCTGCAATAAAAGGGAATCGAAAAAGGTCAAAAATCGTACTTGTCTGACATTTTCTAAGATCATAGGCAGTTTTGGTCATTCAGTAGAACTAGGTAAGGTTCGGCAAAATACATACTGAATGCAGTGGCAATGAGCAGCTTAGCAAGACAATTTAAAGTGACAGATGCTAAATACATGTAACAGTATTACAATTATGATATTTCAAATAAAGGGGCATAATGGCGATTTTTGCCTCATGGCAGCAGTAAATGTTACAACATCACTGGTGCCCACAAAATGGTGCTGATTATCGTTTCAAGTTGGCATCCGCTAAGGTTTAAACTCCCCTTATGTAGTTTAAACCTCGGTTATGCTATAATGCCTTGAATGCACTGTGCCTCAGTTAGTCCATCTTTGACCAGCCATTTTTGTGACAACCTCCAAATCATTTTTGGAGTTCAAGTGTTTTGTTGACTCTCAAGTTTTTAGGGTGCATTTTTTGGCTGCTAATGCTAAAATTTGGCCTTATGTCACAATGCGACATAAGGCCAAATTTCGAGATTTGGGCTTATGACGCTTGGGGGTATGTCACGGCACCCATTTTTTGCTCTTGACAGTTAATCGGCTGTTTACCCCAAAGAGAGAACTGGAACACTAACACGCACGCTAGCCTGCAAGAAATCCATATCTATACGGACGGGTCAAAAATGGATGTAGGTACAGGAGTAGGAGTTTTCTGCGAGCCCCTAGACATAAAGGACTTGTACAGACTCCCCAATGAATGCAGCGTCTTTCAAGCTAAAATACTCACCATCGACAAGGCAGCAAAAACAATTTCCGCGAAGAATCTGGATCCTTCCAAGATTAAAATCTTCGTAGACAGTCAGGCGGCGATCCAAGCACTAGACAGCGAGACCATAAAGTCAAAAACAGTCAGGAATTGCCAAAAATCCCTAACAAAATAGGCGAACGACACAGTATAACTCTCTGCTGGGTCACCGGTCATAGCGACATTGTTGGGAATGAAAAAGCGGACGAGCTTGCAAGAATCGAGGCAGAACTTGACACAATGGACGCCATTAGTCAATAGACATGAAAATTTGTGCAGTAAAAAGAAACATTGACCAGAAACTGAGAGAACAAATTAACACTACCTGGTCCAAAAGGCACAACTGTGTTAAATCTCGCAGTCTATGGCCAAGAATCGACGAAAAAAGAACAAAATATATTCTGGAAATGTACAAACAAGAAATACGCATCTTAACCGGCGTACTGACAGGCCACTGAACCATGGGTGTAATGGCAAACAGGCTTGGCATCAGCTCACCAGTCTACTGCAGGAGCTGTCAAGTTATAGAAGAAACCGAGACCATCAAACACCTGCTCTGTGAGTGTCCAAACCTCCAGACATCTCGACTTGGCTATCTGGGCAACAGATTCTTCGAAGGCCTAGAGGACGCAGCGTAGGTACCATTGACGGACACAATCAGGTTTGTCAAGAACACAGGTTGATTCCAATACGCCAACCAGCAAGAACAACTTTAACTGAGAACGGTACGTGTTTATTGTAAGAGTAGTTTTTACCACGAAATACAACAAGGGATCACAATGGACCAATGGGCCCCCGTGCAAGCACAACATATCCTTGCTGTGCACTTCCCTTCTAACCTAACCTAACCTAATCCGCTGTCTCATTATATGGCGAACATTCTGCATCTTGGCATAATGCCCCTTTGCCATAATGCTTCACTTCCATGCATATTTTACCAGAACGTTAACCCCAACTCCCTAGTTTCTGCTGATCATTTTTCTAAATTGTCAAATTCGAATTTCCTGTGGAACCTCCATGCAACGAAAACATGCAAACATCATCAATTCCCATTAAATAATTCTCACTCCATAACGAACTCGCGGAAAAGTGTATCAACAGTCTGACAGTTACCTAAAGTAATTTTCACAACAAGTAGCTAACGCGCGCCGCGCACTTGATTCATTATTCACTTGCAAGTGTCATAGAATTGTGTTGTGTTTTTTCGATCACATAAACGTCAAAGAAAATTACTCTAAATCGACAATAATTCTCCTGGTCAACCGGACGCAGTATTTCAAACACAACCGTCGTAGCTCACCCAGTTTAAGAAGCAGGTTCTGCAGCATTGAGATAGCTAATTGGTTTAGGTTTCTTAGACAGTGACACACTTTTGAAGGATACAGGAAGCGCTGCACAACTGTCATTTGATTTTAAATGATTTCAACTTGTAATCTGTCACTTTATGCTGTCGCGTTTGGAGGGATTGCGCTTAGTTAATCACCTGATAGATCGCTTTGAAGAAAATAAAAAAAATCATCATTTATAATCGTTCGGCGTGCATCATCGGATCGATGGGTTAAAACACTGAATTTATAGCTATCATTAAAAATACACGGCGCCATGATTGTCCGATAAGTGCTTCGTACGAGTATTTTGTTTGGTTCCATGTAATTTTCCACATCATCAAGTAAATGAAATAATTGGCCCATTTGGGTTGGGGCATTAAGTTACTAGAGAATTCTGTAAGTCTGTTGGCTGATTGTAGATTTGTTTTTTTATATTAGGGACTGGGTTGTCTGAATTTAAAATCAACGTTTGATGAGGCTGTTCCCTAACGTTTGGATATAAATAAATTGATTAGCCCAATGTGATGGAGGTGTTTTCGATTTTGCCGTGTATTGGCAGTACCTCCCGTTTCTTACTGAAAACCGGTGCATCATGGGTGTGGTTAAGAGGATCTATTGAAAATATTACTTTGTATCTTCTCCTGCATTCGCCTTCCTCGCACACAGGACCAAATATCCAACGGAGTATTTTTCATTCAAATGAACCCAATATTAGCTCCCCTTTTCTACTTATCGTCCATCACTCGGCGCCCTACAGCAGGACTGGTAGAATTAAGGTTCGACAGAGCATGCATTTTGTCCTTCGAGTGAGGAGTTTTGAACCCATTTGTATCGCTAAACCGAAGTAGCAGCAGTTTCCTCAGGTGTCATTCGTGGAATTGAAATTTACTCCTATTTAGATGAACTCCTTAACTACCTCGAAGCATGCACTCAGAGAAAAAAATTGTTATTTTTGTAACTATTGTCTTAGTAATTTGATAATATTCTACGAAATTTACGGAATGACTATTAAAGAACAATCATAATTTGAAAATAGTTAGAAATAGTAATGTAAATTGTCAAAAATGACTATTGCTTAGTTATTCAATAATAAACACGTACGTCAAAAGTTCAACCATGACTATTTGTTATCAAACAGCACAACAAGATTGTTAAAAATGACTATAGCGTAGTTACTTAATAAGAATTGCGCGCGTCGAATGCATCATTATGACTTTTGTATTGTCAAAAACTACAACAAAGTAGTCAACAATGACTACTCTGTAGTTACTTAAGAAGAATCGCGCTTGCCGAATGTTCCATTATGACTATTTTTATTGTCAAAAATCACAACAAAATAGTCAACAATGACTACTCTGTAGTTACGAGTACTTAAGAAGAATCGCGCGCCAGAATTTCAACTATCACTATTTTAGTTGTTAAACAGCACAACAAGATAGCTGAAAATGACTATTGTGACATTATTTAATATGTGCAACAGATACATACGCCTCAGTTGATTGAAATGCAATCATTGTGCTGTGAATGTTAGTCTCGTGCATTTCTAAATATGCGTTGAAGTGTTTATTAAGTATTTAAGTGGTGAAACAAAATTTAAAGTGAGTAACTAATTTTGAGATGCGATTATTATGCTGTGAATGTTCGCAGTTCTACATATGCGTTGAAAGTGTTTTAGTTAAATATAAAAAAATTAAAAAAAGAAGATTCTTGAAGATTCTACGAAAGAAGAAATTGTATCAAAGATCATCACTTAAATGGAAATTAGCTTATGACTCTGAAGTCACTTTATGTGAAGAAGAATTCTCAGTTTAATATTAAACGGTATTTTTAATACAATAAATTAAAATTTTATAATACTTTTTCTTAATAAACTAGAAGCTGAAATCGAGTCTGCCAACTGAAAGAAGTGCAAAAATGTACATGGAAATGGGTCTTAGCTGTCAGCCATATTTAATAGCCGTTGGTAAATCTCTTGGTGAGCTAACAAAATTCTTCGTAATTTTAGATAACATAATATACAAGTTCGATACCTTTTTGGAAGCACTTGATGCTTGTTTTGTAATGTATTTTGTATTTAATTTAAAATACGCTTTAGAAAGCGAATTGGTTTGGAATTTTATTGAACATTTCTTTTACAAAGTTGTGGTCGCTGGCAATTTAATTCCAAATAGGAAGCGCTTTTCGATTGTTTAGAACATGAAATCCCTTTAGTTTTTGACTTATCTAAGATAAACACCCCACCACTTCACAAGCATATTACCTCATAAAATAAAACTTTAATTAGAATAAAATATTTTTAACGAAAGCCTTTAATGAATGGCAGTGTTTATTTGCGTTATAAACTTGTTTAGTTTTAAAAACATTATACCTATGTGAAATATAAACTAAAATAAATAAAAATATATATACTGCATTTTTTGCTTATAAGACACAGGGAAATTTCGAGGAAACAAATCGTTTTGCCTATTCCAAGTATATTCGCGCAGTAAAACTTTTTAAGGTAAGTATAGTCATGAACTTGCAACTAGATGCCTTAAAGTTTATTCTTCATCAGATTTTTTAAACGACAAATTATATTCACATCTAGTTAAGAGTAAAAGCGTTCATTCAAGTATTTAAAGTAAACTATATTGATAATATGCAGTTGAAAACTACTTTCTTAGTACTGTAGTGATTTAGCAGCTATTTTTAGACAAATTTAATTCTGAATAGTCAAAAGTAACTATTAATAGGTTCATTTAAAATCAATAAGAAATATTCAAGTTTAATTATACGTATAGTTAAAAGTAACTATGTACAAAGTCATTAACAGTTTGATGTAGTAAAATTTTACTACGTGCATAGTTAAAATCAACTATTGTAAAAATTGTGTAACTACAATGTGCATAGTTTAAAACAACTACTGTAAAAGTTATGCTAGTACTATGTGCATAGTTAAAAAGAACTACTGTAAAAGTTATGTAACTGCTTCTATAGTCAAAATTGATTATAAAAAGTTGAGTTCCACAACAAAATAAATTTACAACCAAAATAGTCATAAGTTACTATTTTTTAACTAATAAAAATAGTGGTCACGATTCGGACTATGAAAATAGTCAAAAAATATTCATTAATAGTCTCAATATTGAGACCGAATTCATGCGAGGAAAGTATTGCCATGTCATCAGCATATATGGCTGCTTCACATTCCGGAAGAGTCGGGAAATCGGACGTATATAAGTTATATAAAACGGGTCCAAGGACCGAGCCTTGGGGTACGGCTGCATGAAAATGTATGATGTCGGACACACTACTGTTAACATGTACTTTGAAACAACGATTCGACACAAAACTTTGGACAATTTTACAGAGAAATGGAGGAAAGTTTAGATTTATCATTTTATACGTAAGCCCATTATGCCACACTGAATCAAAAGCTTTTTCGATGTCTAGTAGAATCATGCCTGTTGATCTACCTATTGCACGGTTAGTTTTTATTATATTACATATCCTAAGAACTTGATGTGAGGTCCCGTGATTTCGCCTAAATCCGAACTGTTCGTTTGGATATGTTTGATTTTCTTCAATGATTTGAACAATTTTTTTTTTTTACAACTTTTTCGTAGATTTTGCTTAAAGCACTTAGTAAACTTATTGGTCTGTAGCTTTCGGTTTTATCAGGAGCCTTCCCTGCTTTTGGAATGGGAATAACCTTCGCTACTTTCCATTTATCAGGAAAATATTGTATTTTTAAGCATGCGTTGATGATATAGGTAAGAAATGTTATCCCTTCTTTAGGCAATTTTTTAAGATAAATATTTTTAATTTGATCGATTCCGCCTGTTTTATTAATAACTAAATTGTTTACGAAATATTCTGTGTCTGATTCCGTTATAAATTCATTTGGCAGAGTTTCGTAGATAGCTAAATTAAATGCTTGAAGAGCATGTTCAACGATGGAGTTTGTATTTGCATCTCTTAAATTTTAAGCGACAACGTGATTTTGCGCGAAATTTAGAGCTAACGCCTTCGCCTTTTTCGTATCAGTGAAGAAGGTTTCTGGACCACTTCTAATGCAAGGTAACTCCTTGGATTTATTTTTAACAATTTTTATTATATTCCAGAAGGGTTTGGCGGCTTTATCAAGTATGCTAAGCTTGTTATTCCACTCCTTATTTCGATTATCTTGAATTTGTTTATTTATTATTTTATTCAATTGAGCTACTCGTACTTGCTACTACCTAATTCACTTTCTATGTACCTGTCCGGCTTTAGCTAGGACCAGACTACGAACATTGGGAAGCCCCTTCTTCAATACACTTGAGGAAGTCTCCGAGAAAAGTATCAAGGAACTGATAACTTTCCTGAACTCCGCAGGTTGGATTTACCCTCCCCCATCAATCGATAATACCCAGGTTTACGTGAGTTTGTGGTAACAAAACGGCACTCAGTGCTAATTGGGTTTGTATTATCAAACCGCCACACCTACCTACCTACCTACCTACCTGAGCTACTTGAATGCGAGAAGCAGGTTGCCGGAATCTTTGCCAGTTTCTTCTGTGCATATTCTTAATTCTGATTAGTTCCAACGTTTGAGCTGGGACTTTACGGCAATAGATTTTTTTCGCAACTTTTGGTATACCTACTATTATTAGCCGCACTAAGGACATGCTCTGTAAACTGCTAAACAATGGAGTCAACATCCTGTTTGGCTGCAATTGTTTCAAGGGTCATAGGAATGGTTTGAAGCTCCCTTCTTACCTCCATACGGAAACGATCCCAGTTTGCGTTTTTTATGTCATAAACATATTGCACTTTTTCCAAACCCGACCAACGAATTTGAGAAATAACCGGATTATGGTCAGAGCTAAGCGCATTTAATGCAAATGGTTGAGATATTAGGCCAGGAACATTTGTAATAAATAGATCTAAAACGGAAGGATTTCCACGGGAACTAGCTGGAACATAAGTAGGGCTAGAAGGAAACAATGTAGACATAGGCAACATAAGATATAGATCGGACAAAATATTTTCCCATGAGTTTGCTCTAATACAAGGTGGCGCAAAAGTAATCCTCCTATCAGAAAATGCTATAAATTTTGCGATTGGCCCCTAATGTCAGTTCTGTTTTGACAGTTGTGTAGTAAACACATGCGAAATACACGTTAATAAACAATGTTACGCTACACTACTCCAGAACGCGGAATATTGATGACTATTTATTTGAGCAATAATCGGTCGGTGACTTTGGCACAACGTGAATTTCGTCGCAGATTTCCTACCCGTCCAACGCCTACTGGTGAAACACTGCGACGTTTAGCCGCTCGCCTCGAAGAGACTGGCACAACACGAGATGCTGCCAGGCGTGGCATATCCCGGAGTAGCCGTTCTGCAGAGAATATTGCTGCTGTAGCCGAAGATGTCTTGGAAGCGCTGCCGACATCGACCAGACGCCGTGCCACGCAAATGGGTATCAGTCGACGGTCTTTACAGCGAATTTTGGTACAGGATTTGAAGATGTTTCCGTACAAAGTCCAGACGGTGCATCAGCTGTTAGCTGCTGACCGCCAATCGCGTCTAACATACGCTCAAGCCATCCTTAATCACCACCAAGAGGAAGATGATTTTTCATCAAAAATAATCATGAGTGATGAGGCCCATTTCCATCTTAGCGGGTACGTAAATAAGCAAAATTTACGCTTCTGGGGCACTGAAAATCCGCGTGTAACCCACGAAGACCCATTGCACCCGCTCAAAGTCACTGTATGGTGTGCTGTTTTCGCTGGAGGAGTCATCGTACCTTTTTTCTTCGAAGACGTCGCGGGCCAAACGGTTACTGTGAATGGTGAGCGCTACAGAGCAATGATCAACGAGTTCTTTTTGCCGCAACTTGATGAATTGGGATTGGAAAACATGTGGTTCCAACAGGACGGTGCAACGGCACACACTGCACGTGCCGCAACCGATATGCTGAAGGATGCATTTCCCGGGCGCCTAATCTCCCGTTTTGGCGATTTGCACTGGCCAGCAAGATCGCCTGATTTGACCGCTCCAGACTTCTTTTTGTGGGGCTTTTTGAAGTCGCGGGTTTATGTCAACAAGCCTCAGACTCTTGCAGCTCTTAAAGACAATATCCGTCAACAATGTGAGGACCTATCGCCGGAAGTTTTGGCCAAAGTGATGGAAAATGCCATAAAAAGGCCTCAAATGACAATCAACTGTGGCGGCGGCCATTTACATGACATCATATTCTCGACTTGATGTAAAAAAAATTAAAAGACCAAATAAAAATAATCCACAAGAAGAATCAAAGTTTTTAATTTTTTTTTTAAATTACAGCCAAAAAACATCGGAAGGTTATTTTTGCGCCACCTTGTACAACCCCAGTTTCTGTGTCTGCAGTTTAGATCACCGCCCATTAAAAATGCACCATTTATACTAAACAGTTTTCGCAAGTCACTTCTCAGTGCAACCCGTTTTTCATCAGCTGTTAAGCCTCCTGTAATTTTTCCGGGAAAATATACACAATAAATCTTGATTTTTCTTTCGTTACGTAAAGTTACTTCAATTCCTATATTTGCTACATATCGAGTTTGCACGCAAGACAAAAGCTCATGCTGTATTGATCTCCTTATCAGAATTGCAACACCCCCACCTCTTCTATCTTTTCTATCTACTCGATAACATTTATATTCCGACGTTGAGATTCGAACTTTAGATTTTAACCATGTTTCAGTGACCATTGCAATGTCAATTTTCTTATTCTGTAAAAATTGCAAAAATTCTACATGTTTGTTACGAATGCCTCTGGCATTCCATGTTATAATATTAATATTACTACCATTTAAATTACTAAACATTGTTATATAAAAACTTTGTCGCTAATTGTGCGATAGCATTAAATTGATCTAGTTTGGATTTACAAGTACAGTACATAACGCTTATAAGAAACTCAGAAATTGCACGATACTTGTTTCTTATAACCGAGTTTTTCTTATATACTCAGAACGGATATAATACACAAGTTTCTTGTACGGAAACAAAATACTACTATACACCGTCCAACAAAAAATTCTATTTTTAAGAAGTAGTAAATAAATATCTAAATATATTTTATTTAACAGAAAAAAAAAACGATAACACAAAATTCACAGCTCGTTAATTAAAGGTATTATTTGTATATATGTACTTCAGTGTTCATACAAACGAATAAATAAGATTAAATTTTCTTAGTTAAGTTTTTAGTTCTTCAAAAATAATCATCAATTGTTGTTTGAATCAATGCTTCCTCACACTTGTTGAAAAAATGATCTTCGATGTTATGAATGTAATCATCATCACTATCTACTTTTCAAAACCAAAATCAATATTTTTCGGCTCGAAATCCAACTTATGGCATGAGGCATTATCAACTAAGAGTAGCATTTTTTTCTTTTTCTTTTTCATGGCATCATCAAATTCTTTGATAATATTTCAATCCAAAGAGTACTTGTCATCCAACTCTTTTTATTAAATTTGTAAGCGATTGGAATTTCTTGGTTTCTAAAACATCTGGTCTGCTTATATTTTCCAATTGAAAAGACAAATTTGTCTGTGCCGGTAGCATTACATATGAAGAGCAATGTTACTCTATCTTTCGGAATTTTTTGCGCCTGTATATCTTGCCCATTTGTGACATGGGTACCAGTAGGAAGAGCCTTAAAGAACAATCCAGTCTCGTTTGCGTTCTAAATATTCTAAACTATTTTTTTTGTAATATCTCTGACACAACGAGTTCTACAAAATTATTTGCGGCTTCAGCGTTGGCTGAACCGCATTCTCCATGGAGCCTCCTGAAAGATACGAGGGCGGGTCAATAAGTCCGTGACTTTTTGAATTTCTGACCTCTTTACTGAAACAGCAACACTGCTCCTGTCAACAGGCATCTGTCAGTTGACTCCTGTCAAAATTTAAACTTAGACAGCTATTTTTATCAGACTACTCACTAATTTGAGGATAAAATGGAAAAAAGTGAATTTCGTGTGCTCATTAAGCATTATTTCTTGCGAAAAAAAAACCATTACCGAGACCAAGGCTAAGCTTGAAAAATACTATGGGGACTCTGCACCATCGATTTCAATGGTAAAAAAGTGGTTTACTGAATTTCGTTGTGGCCGTACAAGCACTGAAGATGCCAAACGTCCTGGACGCCCAGTTGAGGTCTCTACACCCGAAACAATCGAAAAATTCACCATATGGTGTTGGCCGACCGAAGATTGAAAGTGCGAGAGATTGTGGAAGCCGTAGGGATCTCGCATGGCTCAGTGGTTTCAATTTTGAATGATCACTTGGGCATGAGAAAGCTTTCCGCAAGATGGGTGCCGCGTTTGCTCACAGTCGACCACAAACGCGATCGTGTAACAACTTCACAGGAAGGTTTGGCGTTGTTTAATCGCAACATGGAGGAGTTTTTGCGCCGTTTTGTAACCGTGGACGAAACATGGATCCATCACAACACACCAGAGACCAAACAACAGTCAAAACAGTGGGTTTCTAAGGGTGAATCGGCGCCAAAGAAGGCCAAGGTGGGTTTGTCAGCCAATAAAGTTATGGCGACTGTTTTTTGGGATGCACGCGGGATAATCCACATTGACTACCTTCAAAAGGGAAGAACAATCAATGGGGAATATTATGCCAACTTATTGGACCGATTCAATGACGATTTGAAAAAAAACCGACCTCATTTGGCCAAGAAAAAATTCTTTTCCACCAAGACAATGCAAGGGTGCACACATGTGCAGTTGCCATGGCAAAAATCCATGAATTGGGCTATGAATTGCTCCCTCATCCACCCTATTCTCCAGATTTGGCTCCGAGCGACTACTTCTTGTTCCCAAACCTGAAGAAATGGCTTGGTGGAAAAAGATTTGACTCCAATGATGAAGTCATCTCGCAAACAAAGGCCTATTTTGAGGACCTTGACAAATCATTTTTTTGGAAGGGATAAAAAAATTGGAGAAGCGTTGGACATAGTGTATAGAGCTCAAGGGAGACTACGTTAAAAATAATTTTTTTTTTTTTATCAAAAAATCTGTGTTTTATTCCAAAAGTCACGGACTTATTGACCCGCCATCGTACATTGTTTCCAACCATTTGTTCATCTCTGTCTCTTTTTCTGTTTAAGTCGTTGCATTTGTATTTTTCTTCTTCAAATTATTTTGCATTTTTTACTATTTTAGACAATGTGCTTTTTGTAATTTTATATTTTTCGCAGATTTCTTTTCGATTTCTTCCCGATTTAATTTCCAAGATTATCAATTTAGTTTAAGGTAAGCACAACAGATTAGAACACAAAAAAAAAAAACAAATTCAATTGTCAGATGGAACACTGAACTTAATTTCTCTACAATAATGTGAAATTGCTTAAGGGTCTCTAATTTTATGAGGTTCGTAAGTTTTTTTTTATTAAAAAAGTTTCCTAAATCCAACCAACTTTATATGGAAAATGGTTAGTTCGTGGTTGGAGAAATGTTTCTTTTATCAGTGTTTTTCTTGTAAACGTGTTTCCTATAAACACACAATTTAACATTAAAATATATGGGAAAGTACACGGTGCTTTTGTTTAGGTTTCTTTTAAGCGATTTTTTCTTATAAGCGTTAAATACTGTACCTAGCTTGGTAATCATCTCCATTACGAGTGCATTTAATTCTTCTATTGAGAACAACTCACCACTAGCGCTGGTGCATCCCGTGGAAGCATTGTTGTTGCCTATTATAGGCGGTATCGCAGCTGATAATGAAGTGGTGTACTCCCATGCTTTTGGGCGAGTGGTGTTCCTATAATTTGTCTCTACATGCTTCGTAGTGGTGCGTGTTGGCAGAGATGGAAAATCGCTCATTGATTGCAATGGGATATTGATGCTGTTGCTATTGTTGTTGTTAGGGCGTGGTACATGGCGAAGAGCTTTGGCTGCCGTTTTTTGTCTCATTTCCAAGTACATACATCTGCTAGTGCATACGCTCTCGGTTGATTTGTGATTACCACGGCAGTTCGCGCATTTGACATTGTTAGAACTGGTGCAGTTTTGTGATGACCAGCGCAGATTGAACAATATGTTTTTATATGGCAATTTTTCTCGCCATGAACAACATTTGGCTTTTTCGGCATTGCGTTACTCTGTTCTTTTGGTGACAATAAAAATTCCACTTGATTTGTGTATGCAATATAGACCGAATATTTCTTTTTAAGTCATTGAGTTTTATTGTGCCACTTTCTAGGGAAACTATATAAAAAGTGTCAGTATATTTTTCATATTTTTTATTATTTTTTTTTTTAAAAGGAAATCCAAATCTCAGAGCACTTAGACTCGGTAACGTTCCATTGTACTACCAGGCAGAAATCCTCCTTTTGGTGTAGAGGCATGCGATTGGGTGGCGTATGTTGTTGTTCCCCATGGGGATTGAACCTGCACCGCACGGGTCACAAGCCAACACACTAACCTCTACACCGTCGCCGTCGCCACCCTTTTTCATATTTCTTAGTAACCATTTTAATTTCTTTACACTTAAGACCGAGTCTCAGAAGTTCATTTTTTAAATTAATTGTGTCGTATGCACCAAGGCCAAACAAAACGACTTTAAAAGCTTTTTCGCTTCTTAAATCGTGAGTGAAAAAATGTAAAAGTTCACCTTTTAGTTTATCCAGAACATATTTATAGGAATCCATACTTTCGCACATGATTTTTATGCCGATGGATATTTTTTTTATCGAGTAATCGGAGACACTGAGAGATTTCATTAGGTCATGCACATATTCACTAGGTTTTTGTAGACGTTTGATAGGGGGAACAACTACTTTTGTGGATTTATTTGGCAACACGTGGTCGTCCATTTTTTCACTATCACTGTCACTGTCACAGCATTGTAAAGGGCTCCAATAATTGGAATTGGAATCTTTTTTTCTTTTAGCCATTTTGGGAAGGGGCATCAGTTTTTTATCCGAGGACAATAGGTTGTCCTCGGCATTTGCCGATCTCGCGCGTTTATAAATTTTAAAAAGACACGAAGGAGATTTAAGGAATTCGCTATATTCGATGGGTGATAGTTCGCAGTACACGGCACACATTTTTTTTTTGTTTGCTAATATATTTTTTCTTTTTTTGTTTATTTTAATTATTTTCTGATTAATGAGATCAAATAATGAACTACTTGATCCAGTTTATTATTCTCGAGTTAATTTTTTTTTTAAATAGTTTTGTAGAAAGTTTTTATGTATGGCATAAATTTATAAATCCGCACGGACTGAGATTGAAATTCTAAGTTAAGTTGTTTAGTTAACTGAAGAACATTGGCTAGAAATAATAAATACAATTTTGTGGTATCATTTAGCTCTTCTTGAATCTTGTGAACAAGATCTAGGTTGCTGTCAGAAAATTTAAACGAATTTTCCACAAGATAATGCAATAATGCAGGTTACTGTTCTAGTGTTTTTGTCACAACCTGTTCAAGAGCTAGCCACCTAGTAAAAGATGTTTTTAAAATCTTAGCTTGAAGCTCTTTAAACTCGATTTGCTTCTTTGGGTTATGTGAAAAGTAAACATAGATGTTTTTTAGAAAAACCTCAATATTTTTTGTAATTTTTTTAGCTGCGGCTGAGGAAGAGAGATGCAATGAATTAATGCACATACACCCTAAAGTAAACATATTTGGATTTTCCTTTAAAAAAAAGAGATCGAACTCTGCTTGTTTTGCCAGCCATCACAGCAGAATTGTCTGCGGCAAAACCAACACAATTTTTAAACGGTATTTAGGACGTTACATATAGATTTAGCTTACCTCTAACCTTACCATAATTGATATCAAAATACCTTACCACGACACATAAGCACTTTGAGGAACGGACATTCCCTGTCTCATCAACTATCAGAAAAATTGTTTTGCCTCTTTTAATAAACTTTGTTTCTCTGAGTTTTATTCTCCCAAGCTTTATATCTTTTAAAGTTTGAACATCAATACTTTTTATACCCTATTCTAGGGGTATATTAATTTTGACGCATAGTTTGTAACATACCTTAATATTGCCCGTAGACCCCTAAAAGTTACTATATTTATGATCAGCATCGATAGTAATGTCGATCTAGCCATGTCCGTCCGTCGGCAAAAATTAGGCCTTTTAACTGGACCTAGAGAGCTGAAATTTTAACCATATACTCTCTAGGGTCCCGAAATAATCAAGTTTACGAATTTTTGAAATCCGCCCACAGACACGCCCACAAACTAAAAAAAAACCAAAATTTTGGAAAAAATCGAATTTTGAGCTAGAAAGCTGAAATTTTTTATATATGATCTATGACTCCTAAAACTGCTCGGGATAAATTTTTTTCAAAATCCGCCCACTGACACGCCCACAAATAAATAAAACAATTTTTTTGAAAATCCAAAGTTTGAGCTAGGGAGCTGAAATTTATAATATATACTCTCAATGGGCCCTTTATGCTCATGTGTAAATATTTTCAAAATCCGCCCACTGGCACGCCCACAATTATTATTTTTTTTTTTTTTTGAAAATTCAAAGTGAGCTAGGAAGCTGAAATTTATAATATATACTCTCTAAGGGGCCCTTTATGCTCATGTGTTAATTTTTTTTAAATCCGCCTACTGACACGCCCACAATTAAATGAAACAATTTTATTGAAACACCCAAGTTTGAGCTGGGGAGCGTTTTTTTTGATAAAATCCTTTAAATGTTATATACGAGTAACAAAATATGTAGAGCGTTCTTAACAATTCAACCATACTTAGACTTTTGTCACGCCCACTTATGAGGGATAGGAATAAGAATAGGGTATCCAACAGTTCGCCCAAGCGGACTGTAGCCCGTCCCTATGTTTAATAATGCAATTAAAGGTTCAATTAAGGACATGGCTACGTTATTCTGCAAAAGCAACATTATTATTTTTAGTTCTGATGTTTTAAGCTTTTAATGTTTTTAGTTTGAGAAAAGGGACCAAATTTGCAGGAACAGCAGCAAACTCATTTGGCTTTGTACCAGCAACAGAAGACACATTGATATTGGCTGTGGAACTTTTTTTGCCTTTACCGATTTTGATTTGTTCGGTGTATCAATTTCAACAGCAAATACTTTTTCAGCATTTGAAAACTCAATATCGTAGTTTGCATTAAATTTTAAGTGAATTAAATTTATTTAGGTTGGCATTACACTTTGCTGCAAGTGTGAGATATTTTAGGTATTTAAAAAAAATAGGATTACGAATGTAAATGGAGGAGTACGGGAGTACGAATGTGCTGAAAGTAGTACAATACTCTTATGGGAGTACTTTCGACAACACTGCCCACCACCACCCATAAGTAGGACATCACGCTTCGCCGCTAATTTTCCAAGTATTGTTTTCTTCTTCGTTGCTTCCTCTCGCCACCACGTCTTAAAAAAATACGAGTCTTGGCAACATTTCGAGCTTCAAACCTAAGTCTTGCCAACTGCTCGTTACAGATGAGTACGACAATGGGTCGATCTTTATAGGGATCATTCAACCACTTTTACTCAGTGAAATCCTCACGAAATGTGCAGGCATGTGTGGAAAACTCTCACTGATCGTCTTCTTCTTTTGAATTATATTCCTACATTTTTGGGTAATAAATATTTAAATAATTTTTAAAATCGATTTCAGTAAATTCGGGATCCTCTACATTTCTGGGTTTGCTACTGACTTTTCAAAGGAACGCTATATTTTCAAATCACAGCTGTAGTATTGTCATTGTTTTCGGTTCTTAGCAAGGCGAGTTCACGCAGGAAACCACATCTGCCATCCACTCTTCCTATCGTTGGAATAACAATTCCTACAAATTCTTCCACTCTATACCACACCATTCAACATACTCCACCTTCGCTAATTATTTTTGTGTCCTTTGGGTCGGTAAATTTATGTGAATTTCCTCGTCGGCCACATAACCAACATCAACATTCTCCTTGGGTAGTTAAAATGTCAGCTCAGAAGCCATAAGCTCCCAATAAAGAGGAACCCTTGAATATATGAGTATGAAATACATATATATATCAACAACATTCACTGTCGCATTCAATGGACCAGGATGACTTTCTTCAGCCCACACACATTCCCCGAAGAGTTCTTCGGATAAAAACATTTAATGAAACCGATATAAATCATAAAAAAGCAGCTCCAAACCGACACGCACAATGGGACTGTCATCGAAGCCATACACCGTCGGGCGTCGTTTTGCCATCACCCACAGGACAGAAAAACAAAGAAAACCGCACACAAATACAGAGGACACTCCATGCTGTTGTCCTGAAAATTAATTGCTGGCAATAAATCAAAACTGATTTTTTTTTCGCATTTCTATGAGGTCCTTTTATCTGCAACTGTTTTGTAATTGTTTTTGGCTTGTTTTGCTGCGCGAGATTTGTTCTTTCAATTTCAGGTAAATTTAACAAATCACTTTGTGTTTGTGTTTCACTTGTGGTTTCATTTGGCATTAGTAAATAATAACACGCATACGCACCGATGGCCGAACGTCAGATAGTGGGAGTTCATGTGTGGAAAATCGCTTAGACGGAAGTGGAATCAAGATTTATGCTTGACTTTGGGACGTTTTTTTGCTTTTAAGTATGAGTGGGCGTGAAAATATTTGAGAGGACACATTAAGCGAAGAGGCTTGGATGTTGTGTTTACATCTTGTCCGAAGGATGCTGATATTTTTCGTGGGAAGATAAGTCAGCAAATTGAAAAAGGTTTCTCCATTTGAATGTTGATTGGGGTGATTGGTTCTGGTGACTCTTGGTCAAACCCGCATTTCGGATTTGTGTCTGTGGCTTTCTTTTGCTCTTTGATTAGTTACTTTCAATGATGACACCACTCCTCTGTCAGATCAACTTATTTTCGTGTCTGAACGTATCAGTGTATCTGCGATTTAAAAACTTCACAAAATCGTCCAAAAGATTACCCTACCTCAATGAGGAAGCAACTATTATACAATTTGACATCATTTTTTAAGTATCGCTGGCTCCACGCAACACGCACGCACTTTCAAGGAAATGTTTAGCATTCCAACATGTGTCAAACTGTCACCCAATGTCATACAGCAAAGTAGTTTATTTCACCCTGGGCTCGACTTCACGGCTCAGCCTATTGCGTACAATTTTATCTCCCTCCATCATTGTCGAACAAATTATTCACCCAGATAAATGATGTCGAGGCAAATTGACTGCTTAGGCTTACGAAATTTGATAGCTCAATTAATATTCAATACGGGATCGTGTAGACCAGTCTCTCCAAAATGCCACCTCCCGAGCGCTCAATTACTTAATTACGATCGCACAGGATAAAGGAGCATTAATTTGCAGTTATCAGGCGACGCAGCGCATAAACACTAATTTATCAATTTTCACGGTGGAAGTGTCAAGAAACTAAATCAAAAATCGACCAACATACAGTAACCTGTACCCAAAGTTGATCGATCTTCCAATTTGAAATTGGCCGGGCGAAATCTCCCTAAAAATCAAAAATGTATATTCGCCACTTAGATCGATTAATCCGGATCGATTGTGTGCGTTGACTGTGGTGGCTTGGGACTAATAAAATCTTATGAAATTCACTTGAAGTGATTTGGCTGCTGCTGCTACTGTGGTTTGAAAATGGTGTACAGCCCCAAACCAGCCACTTGGAAATGGAAGACAGTTCTGCGAAGGATATGGCACAGTTTGTGGTGCTGCACACTATTTGAAATTGGTGTCGATCTCAATGGTCGGACAGCGGTGACGGCTGGCGGTGGCTATAGTGCACATTGCGCAATGAGTTTTGTGTACGATGCCAGGTTCAATTATGTGCGATTGAGTGCGCAGGGAGCAATGCTGCAAAATGATCGTCGAAAAGCAAAGTGGTTGTGAACCTTGTGTCTGTGCGACCGGAGTCAGTAAGCCGATTTTGTTTACATTGAAATTGTGACTGTGCGGTTGTTCTACAAATGCAATTGCCACTATGATTTAGATCTCCTGCAGATATCCAGCCAAAAGAGTTTTGTCAGTGTAACCTTCTTCAAACGCGACCTGTAGCGGCCAATATTTTGCGGTAACGATGCATAAATGAGCGAAACTGTCTGCCAACGTTCGAAGTTTTTAGACATTGCTTTTGATGGCAATATTTTCACAGACTTGGCTGTGTTTGTATCAAATGTTTTGCCTTGCTTTATTGATTTTTGATAGTTTGTGCCTTCGAAATAAGTTTCTTCGAAAGGCACAGATAATCAGGGGCCGAATTACCACATCAGTAAGCGAGTCAGCGAATTCCGTTCGTTGTCGAATAATCAAATGAACACATTGGGATGATGCATCACGTATCGACTAGGATAGTTGTAGTACAATTTGTAATTGGTTGAAGAAATATCCTACGCAATGGACAAACCTAACCTTCCTATCATTCTACTTCTTAATAGTTTTACCACCTAATAGTAGGCAATGAAATACGTCCACAATGATATTGCATTTGTAGGTGTTGAATTGAAAAATGCCTGCGCTATGTTACACACTATAATGTTTTTTTTTTTTTTGTCGGAGTGCGAGACTTTCTACACTGGAGCACTCAGACTCAATACTGGTCCATTGTACTACCAAGCAGACACACAACATTTTACTGTGAGAAATTACTCGTTTTTCTAAGAAAAACGAGAAGGCGCTTCAATGGTAAGGACCTTTGGTTTACAGCACTCACAATATCCGCACCAAATACCTGCCAACTGATATGAGCAAAAGCAGGACAATCACAGAAGAAATGTTCTGCAGTGTCATCGCTTTCTCCATTCTTCGCAGTTAATGGTATCGCTTAGGCCTAGCACCTTAAGGTGTTTGGCAAAAGCGTAGAATCCCGTAAGAACGCCAGTAGTCTGTCTACAGTCTTTTCTGTTGAGAGACAACAAGAATACCGCGGATTTCCTACAGACGTCGGGGAGAATTTGCTTAGTCTGTCTGCACCCTGGAGAGTCATGCCAACGGCGATTGTGTTCATATGAAGCCCTGACCGAGGACGCAGGCAGACAAATTGCTGGTTCGGGTCCTAACAAATCCCCCTCTGAGCCCTGTCTAGCAAGTTCATCGGAGATCTCATTTCCCGTGGCCCTGTTATGACCCGGGATCGAACTATTTTAGAGTTGGTTAAGGGGTTGAGTAAGCCCTTAAGCGCAGCCTGATTGTCGTTACAGACGCAGATACTTCGCCCCCTCTACCTGTTCCTCGCAACATAGTCCATGGCCATTAGGAAAGCATAAGTCTCTGTTTGGAAGACTGACGCATGTTTGCCTAACAGAAGAAAAGTCTAATGTTGTCGCTCTCCATGAAAACACCAGCATCAGATCCTTGATCGGTTTTGGAGCCATCCGTGAAGATTCGACTGCATTCCTTTCCAGGCTCAGAGTCTGGCCAGAGCCAGTCCTGGACACGAGGAAAGTCAACTTCATAGTTGCGCTTCCGCCGAAGTTCCGGTCTCATTGCCTTAGACAGTATATCCATAAGACAGGAGTCGAAGGACAACCATCGCGCAAGTTCAAATTCCAGTGCGAGTTATACCAAGAGCCACCTCTTCTTAAACATGAGATAGATTTGATTGTGACCCAGCAAACAACCCCTGCATAGGCTGGAAATGGTCTTATCACAGCCGTGCAAATCCATAGGACTCTTCGGTGATAATCCCCATGTCCTGCCGAAAATACCCTTGCAATCTTCAGCTCAACATGCTTGGAGCAAAGAAGTTTGCTATCCAGGATGACTGCCAGATATTTTGCTTCATTGGAAAGTTGGATTGTGACGCCTTTTAGCACTGGCTGAGTCAACCCGCTCAGCTTCCTCCTAGTGCACTATTCGTCGATCATGTCTAGGGCCGCCTACGCAGACAGTCGCTATTCATGATCCAACAGAAAGTACGGCAACATCATCCGCTTACGCCTGAGCGTAGACGTTAGAACTGTTGAGTGTGTTCAACAGAGAGCCGACCACCATGTAGAACATCAGTGGGACAAACGCCGCCTTGCGGGCAGCCTCTTTTTACCCCCGCCATCACATGGCGGCCACAATCCCCATCCGCAACCAACGTTCTTTTCATTAGCATTGCTTAAATCCACATCACTAATGATTCGTCTACGCCGTGTTGTCTGTCAAAAGTCGCATTGTCAAAAGCACTAGATTTTGGAGCGCAGTCTGAGATAGTGGGTGCAAGGCAGTTTTGCGTACGTGAAGTTCGACCGGCCTTTCCATGCTTTTCAGCAAGAAGGAAGTCAGACTGATTGGTCTGAAACTCTTGGCGAGTGAGTAGTCACTTCTGCCAAATTTTGGTATAAATGCCATTCTAACACATACTCGTACTATTGTTGGTATGTGTGCCAGGGCCAGGACAGCGGTGAAGTTTCT
Organism: Portevinia maculata; assembly: GCA_949715645.1. Classification (NCBI taxonomy): domain Eukaryota; kingdom Metazoa; phylum Arthropoda; class Insecta; order Diptera; family Syrphidae; genus Portevinia; species Portevinia maculata. The sequence continues at coordinate 163,667,395 of OX454525.1, read as the reverse complement.
TTTCATAGTCGATAACAACTTGTTTGTAAAGGGTTTTTCAACAGGGACGCTACAAAAGTAGAGCGACAGGGACAGCAAAACGACGCCGAATTTCCGCTCTTTTGACATTTCTCTTCAGTAAGGTTTACCATTTCATGATGGAAAGATATACGAGCCAACAACGAGTCGAAATTATTAAAATTTACTACCGAAATTCGGAGTCAGTGGCCTCAACGTTAAGAGCGCTACGTCCAATTTATGGTCGTCATAATCGTCCTAGCAGATCAACAATTGAGCGTCTAGTGGAAAAAATTGAATCCACAAGCACAGTACAAAATGTTCCCGTGCCAGTGAGACAAAGAAGTGCCCATAGTGTCGAGAATATTGCTGCCGCTGAGGCTTCAGTTGAAGAAAGCCCAAAAGTCTGTCTCACACGTCGTTCTCAAGCGTTGGGCATCTTTTTGACGTCGTTGGGCATCTCTGTGACGTCGTTGTGGCCCCAATTGGATGATATGGACTTGGAGGACATGTGGTTCCAACAGGACGGCGCCACAAGCCACACAGCGAATGCCACAATCAATTTATTGGAAACCAAGTTTGGAAACCGTGTTATCTCACGAAATGGTCCAGTCGCTTGGCCGCCTCGGTCGTGCGATTTGACGCCGTTAGACTATTTCCTGTGGGGCTACGTCAAGTCTATGGTCTATGCCAACAAGCCAGCGACGATTGATGAACTTCGTACGAATATCGAACGTGAAATTGCAGCAGTATCGGCCGATTTATGCTTGAAAACCGTCGAAAATTGGGTTCAGCGTGTGCAAGCGTGCCCGTGGTGGCCATGCAAAAGAAATCGAGTTCCATACATAATGGCATCGAACGTACTTTCACAGGAATAAAGAATTTCATTGATATCCAAAACCGTTTTTGTTTTATTTAAAAAAAAAACTTTTGTAGCGCTCTTATTGAAAAACCCTTTACCTTGTTGCAGCCAATTTTTGGTACTCGTATAAATGCCACTCTAACTGTACGCCAGGGTGTTGGAATGTATGCCAGTGCTAGGACAGCGGTGAAGATTTTCTTCACAGTCGGTAGCAATTGGTTTGTACATTGTTGCAGCATGGCTGGGTATATTCCGCCCGTGCCAGGTGACTTGAAGCCGTCAAAGGACGCAAAAGCGTATTTGATGGCCTCGTCCGTTACCACAGCCTTCGCAATATACCCGCTACGCCGAGTTGTTTTTCCCGGCTCACTCACAGTCTCGGTAGTCGGGGCTGGCTGTGAGCCAATTGTTATGTGGTTTCCCGGAAAGTAAGACTCCAGCTGATGACTTAGAGTTTCCGCTTTCGACTCAGTGAAGGTGCCATCAAGATTTCTAAGTGGTTCCAATTTGGCTGGTTTGTCCTTTTTCAGAACTTTAACCACCCTACTATTGTCACCCAGTGTTTCAATCTTTTCGCCGAAATTCCTATAAGAAGCACTTTCCGATACCCGAATTAGCATCTTATATTCCAGTCTTCCTTCAAATGAGTCTTGAGTGACCTGTTTAGAAGTTTTCTAGCTTCTCTTCGGGTTCTTTGCAGTTCCGAGTTCCACCAGGGAACTGGCGTTCTGCCAGGTGTCTTGTTTAGGTACTGGACAAGTCAGTTCAAAACAGCTGGTAATAGCACTGTTCAGGTCTTGAACTTCTTCCTCTACTTTTTGCCTCGTCCTGAGTTTGGTTGGTGTTTTGAGAGTTTTCCCCAGCTCCTCCCTGAAGCGTATCCAGTTGGTTTTTCTCGCATTATTTCTCTCCTGCAAAGTTATGGCTTCGCATAATTTGAAATTCGATATATCAATAGCGCTTCCGGTTACTCCAACTTTAATTTGGCTGGTTTGCCCTTTTTCAGAACTTTGAACATTCTTTTCATTGTTTAATAAACTCTCGAATTGTTAAGATTTATAAGTTCATATGCATATTTTGCGCTCCCTTAAACTTGTGAAGTTCAAAATGTAATTCAACAAAATGGCACTAAACTTTTCAAAATAGCAAGATTTTTTGGCACGAAATATTTTTTTGACGCAACAACGCTCGTTGTATTTCAAGATTGCATACTTCTGCCGCATGCCCCTCACTCTCTCGGGCAGGTTGTTTACACTGATTGTTCAGGCAATGTTACCACAGCTTCTGGAACACAACCAACAACAGCCTTTCTTAGCCAGATCACTTGGAATTAAACGTAACACACAGCCGAAATATTCACGTACCCGTACTTAACCGTTCACTATATGCTACTCGTAATGTTTGCTATCTACGGAAACGCGAACCCCGGAGGAGTGAAACGACTCAGAATCAATTCATCTTGACACTTTTATGGTTAATTTTTATGTAAATAAATTGTTGGTAATTAATTGATCGATAAAATTTGCATCTGGTCGCAGTAGTTGCGTTGAGATTTTCTGTCGTTTTTTTTTCGTTTCTCACAGCACATTGTGTCCAATTGTATGTGAGGTGTGAAATGGCTTAAAGTAGACCCAAAGCCCACCACTCTCTCTCCCTCTCTCTGCCGCTGCATTCACCAAGTCAATGTATGCTGACAAACTAAATTGCAATTAGGAATAATTTATGGAGCTCATATATTAATTTTGGTCATTAATTTAAATGGCCATCCGGCGACGGGTGGCCGGTAGGAGTGTGTGTGTACTACACTGCCATACGATGGTGTCCTTTCGGTGAGGTGTTATCTTCAGCAGCACACAGGACGGAACAGAATTATGGTCCAACGGACATAAATATGTCTCCGTAGTCGCAGGTTGTTGCCGTTGCTTACAGGACAATGCAACGAGCGGATGTGGGTTTTTATGATCTTTCTTGGTTTAATGTGGAAGGGGAATGTACCTACACATAATGGTCAAATTTTTTTATCGCCGACCTATAATTTCGTCCTTTATGAGCTGCTACAATGAAAAGTGCATATTTTCTTGGCATTTTATCGCCCATTGACAATGAATCTGGTTTTGGTTGGCGCGAGCAACCATAATGCGAAAGGGACATCGTTCAAAGCCGCATGAAATTTATAGTATACGATTTAATGATGGAATTTCAAGTTGATAAGGCGTGGCTTGTTTAATTGGTTATTAAAGTGTTGTATCAGCTCTTAAAATTACGTACTGGACTTTGAAGTCGTTCGTTTCAATACTGATCTTTCGCGCAGTTTAAATGATGTCCATCTATGTAGTTGCTAAAGTTAATGTCTTGTTCTCGTTAAACAGGGTGGCGCACGAATCGTGCTACAAAGACAAAACGTAATAACTTTTTTTCTTTGTGAGTAATCGGCTTATTATTTTTATTTGGTAGGGGACTATTTAGATTTATTAAAATGAATGCTTGGGATAAAGAGGATTTGGATAGTGCAGCGGTACCATGCATTGGTCCATGCCATATGTACACCCTACCGTCCGTGTGGTGTGTACGTTGTTCTCCTAGCCCGTCCGTCTGTTGGGAGAATGTTTCTTCCGTTGGGAGACACGGACGGACGGTCCTTCTCTGGCTCTCCATCCGGACTTACTAGGCCAACGGCATCGTCACTCAGTAGCACAGACCGTCCGTCTGTTTGGATGTGTCTTCAGATCCTGAGTACGCGCACCGATAAAAGAGGGAGTTGGTTAGGAAGTAAGGGATTGGAGAGTGGTCCTGGTTGCCGGAAATTTTACCGCAACAAGTTTAGGCGAAACCTAAGGATCGCTTGGAAGTATAATTGGTCGCAGCCTTGAACTTGAAGAGATGATGTTAGAGAAGGCGAGTGAACATCTTGTGTGCTCAAGAAACGAAATGGCGGAGTAACAGAAATCGCTAATGGTTTGACAAAAGCTAAAAGTGGTTCTACAACGGGACGATATAGGATAGGAACGGAATTGGTATCATCGGCAGAGCTACTTGGCAGTGTCTTGACCATTTCAAAGTCCAGTGATTATTTGATGTCTATGAAAATGGAGATGCAAGGTGGGTGTGGAATAGTGTCAGTGCATTTGGTCCCAAGTTGGATGCGAGCAGACAGCAAACGATTCACTCTGGCTAGATTTTCACAACCTTATCAAAACCACCCCCAATGAACCACTTTGGTTTGTTGCCGAAGATTTAAACGGACATTTTGGTAAGTCGATTGTAGACTATGAAAACTACAATAGAGGACTTGCAAAATTACAAATAGATCCTGGGAGAAGGAATCACGAACAAAAACAAACAAACTGCGAACATCAAATGGTAAAATCTGGACAAAGAGAAAGCGAAGCATTTGTTCTCAATGTGATAAATTGTCTTCATCACATCATCAACGAAATTAAGGATGAAGAGTGCAGTGCACACGACGTGGAATTTCCTAGAACAGAGTCAAATCACTGCAAGGATCAGCCTACCAACACTGCAAAGAAACATGGTGGTGGATAGGTGAAGCTAAAGTAGTGATAAGTGAAAAGAAAGCAGCATTAAAAGATTGCTCCTTTTATAATAAAGACGAAAAAGTTATCCACAATTCGCATGAGAATACGAAGTAGTTGCTTTTTCGGTTTCTTATAGACTATCCACGAACTGCGACAGAACAGTAGCCATATCCTGTAAACTGAAAACGATCGAACGACATCGTTTTGAATAAAGCTATCTCGTATCAGATCAATATACAAGGTGGCGCAAAAGTCATCATCCTATCGGAAGAAGCTATAATTTTTGCAAATGGCGGCAAATGTAAATTCTACTTTGACATTTGTGAAGTTAACTATACAGAAAAAATTTAAGACACCAATTAACATAATCCAAAAGCAGAACCAAAGTTTTTCATTCATAAAAAAAATTACAGCGAAAGAACATCGGGTGACAACTTTTGCGCCACCTGACAACTTTTGCGCCACCTTGTAGAATGCTATGGCCAACCTTCAATGGAGGCAGAACCGAGAGTCTCATGAAAAAGGACAACTTTTGCGCCACCTTGTAGATAGACAGAGACCACCATCGTCGGAGCGACGTTGTTCGATCCTTTTCATATTACGAGATCTGGCTCAGCTTGAACAAGGACACAGCCCCAGGCGCACTCCCAGAGAATCAGAAATAGTCAGGGAAATCCGTGCGCCAAAGTTCATCAGCAAGTCTCAAGGGCTGCTTCTTATTGATAATGAGGCAACAATATTAAGAAAGACTTCTACATGAACAATTTACTCGGATATAATTTCTAAGAGCCGATCTTAGCAATGAAGAAGTACCCAGCATTACTGTCAAAGAAATCTGGAAGGCGGTCAAAGAGTCCAACAAACGAAAAGGCGTTGGGCGGATGAGATGGGAGACACCGGTTGCGGGTGGCAACGGTGCAGTAGTAGAGTATTCGCTTACTGATTGGAAGGTCGTGCGTTCGAATCCCAGCCAAGTCCATTACTTTAATATCGCTTACATGAAACTTTAATGTCCCTAAGCAACTTGGACGCCACCCGTGAAGAAAAACCCTACAACTGCACGAAAACACTTCTATCCTATCTTTCTATTCTTTCTCATTGTACGTAACACCTAAAAGTATGCAATGAAATATAAATATTGGAAGGTGCCGCTTGCTGTTAAAACAACAAATGCTTGCGCTGTGTTCCTAGCACAGTAAGGTGTTGCACTTATTCCGCGGGAAAGTAATTTGGCAAACGGGCACAAAAACAAGAAAGAAAAGATTAAATAAGTTGCGGTCGCTACCGCCGTGAGAAAAATCCTGAAAATAAAAAACAGTCACGACAAACGTCAAACCCCGATTGTGTGCAACAAAAATAGGCAGAGATCGGCTATTTCCCCGGTAGTCAGTCTGTGATGGGTTCGTTCGAAATAATAAAAATAAACGAAAACCTGGAATTTCAAGTCAAGATGGGCGCTTTACAATTTTGCGGAAAAATTATGAAACCGTAAAAAAACCACAACACCGTTTGTTTCAAGAACGTTTTAAGGGCTCCGTTGGAGGTTGGCCACCTATTATAGGGAGTTCGATTTTGTTTTTTTTTTTGTTTTATGGAAGCTTAAAAACACTGGTAATAACGCCGAGGAAATGCGATATTAAAAGAAAACACAGTTGACGTATGAAATTGGAAAATTTAAATAAATTTAGTGGCCAGGGCGTGACCCGATATGGCGTCGTCCCGAATGCCAAGATTGTGGACTGGGTCGCGTGTCCCGAGTAGTTGCTGGGCATTACGGGGCAGAATCCTACCAGACCTATTTTTTTTCCAACACTCCTACACAACCGAATTATTTTAATTACTACTTTCTTGAAAGAACCTCTCCTTAATCCTGCTACTGTTCCTTGTCTTTCTGCTTCCTTTCCTTCTGCTATTCACTTTTCTTTACTACTCCAACTTCTACTCGTCCTGTCCTCTTGACTTGACTTTTCTTCTTTTTTTTTAAAAAAAACTCTGTCACTTTTGGCAAACTCTCGACTGTCACAAAACAAACTACCTCGTTTGCTAGACAACCAAGAAGTGGATGCCCAGATTTTCTTTTGTTCCAACTCGGCCAGCATACTCTCGCAATCACACATGCAAGCATTGGTATTGGGATCTCACTCACAGCGTGCAATGAACGTCCACCTTTGTATTGGTGATTGTCCGCCATATGCCAATACCTGCATTCGCTCAGGCGAGTCAACGGGAGACATCATTCCGCCACACCGGAGCGTTTTCGCAATGCTGTGGGTATGTTCCCACGCAACCTCTGAATGAGTTACCTGGCCGACCTGGAACAATTACTCAATCTTTCCAGACTTGCTCTATGGTTTGACATTTCTTTTGCCGGGAGTTTTGCCGAATTCAAAATAAACAAAAAATTGTCAATTGCGCGATTAAAAATACCCTTAAATCGGGATAAAAGGACTAATTAGCCCTCACGCAGCAGAAGGAAAGGAAACTTCCGGGCGACATTAGTACCAAGGCCCATCCCCAAGCGTGGAGTTTTCAAATTCTCCTGGATCTTCACATAAAGCTAAGTGAGTGTTACTTTTAATTAGTGGCATTCGGGAATTTAATTACTGTCTGGGGGGATTCTGTGCAGATAGGGTGTAAGGGCTTACCATTAGCGGGTCATTCCTCACATCTTATTGCTTTTTTTGTTTCCTAGACGTACTTTCGTCGATTCCGTGTTGTACTGTCGACGCTGTCTTCGTATGTCTCGCGTCTTAATCATGTGGTTGGTGTAGTTTTACGTGTTGTACTGTAATTGCCTGGGAGTGTCTTACATTGTTGCCGTCCGCCCACACTCCTCTGTTGCTCCTCCGGTGCTCCCACGACGGAGTTGAAAGACAGAGCGTCATCTTCCCCCCATCGAACCTAACACCCCACCGGGCAGTGGTGATTCGTTTGCAGATTTTTAAGGGCAGGCCGCCCGCGCACACTGATCTGCTACTCCTTCATTACGTTTGTGAAGCGTTTTCAGGGTCTTCGTCGTCTAGGCCGCCTAAAACCCGTGGTGTACCAAGCTTCGTATACCGCTCGCTACCCTACCCGGGCGCTTGAATGCGGACTCGTTCGGCCCATTTTACAACGCTGGTGTGATGCAAATATTTGGGCACTTTCCCACGGCTCACACAGGGGACTAGTTCGCTTTGAGTCATCTAGTTCGCTTTGAGTAGTGCTTCGGTCAGCTTCAATTAAACCAAAAAGTGTAGCGGTTGTCTGTCGAAATAAATTTACAGTGCTCTTACTTATATTTTTTATTTAAACATGGAATCAACCCCCTCTGATTTGTTAATCGATTCCGTGTTAAACTGTTGCTATATGTGTTTTACTGCAATTTTTATAAATGTTTAGAATGTGAGTGTTTCCGTGTAAAACAATAACTAGTGCTGTTTTGTTAGTTAAGAGATCTACCTATGAACACGTCATAACATGTTTGCAAAAAAGGCCTTATTTGTTAGTGCATTATGTCTTTTCGTTGAAACATTAAAAAAAAGTTGCGCATATTTGCGCTTTTTCAAGATTTTGCTTTTTAAGTGATCGTCTAAGCCTAAAAATATGTGCAAATATTTTTTTTTTGCAAAATATGAATTTCGTTATTTTGTTTTTAGGTTCAGGTTCAACTGATGATGTTCTTATTGCACGGCGCACCTTGTTTGATGTTTTGAGGCAATCTAGCAATGATTCATGGGATCCTAAAGTAGAAAATCTGAAGACATTTTTACAAAATCGTACTAAGTGTGCCGAACACTTAAAACCTGAATTGAACAAGCAGATCTCATTTTTTTTGGCAGATTTTAAGAGTAGGTGGACAAGATGTTGTAGAAAAGAAGACAGGTTTCTTGGTAATAATAAAAATTGGCTGGATACTTCAATTGGGCTTAAGAACTACTCAAGTCAAACTGTAGTTTCTTGTAAAAAAAACTGGGCGTCCTAGAAAATATTTTGTTGATTCTTCGCAAAGAAGCAAACGCCACAAGACTGAGTATATGAGGAAAAATTATTCGACTGAAGAACTAACATTTGCTGCGAAATGAGCTTACGATCTTCTGGTCAGTTAGACACAGCGAAAGTTCTGAAAGACGTTACCACGAATTCTCCGGAAAGAGCAGCTGGATATAGAACAGCATACAAGCATTTTGGAGTAGCTAAAAGGAGACAACTGACTGGAAGACAAGCTCTTTCTATGTACGTGGAAGCTAAACTCACCAGATACCAGTACTATATAATAAGAGTAAATGATAAGTCAAGGTTTCCATCATATAAAAAAATTCAACTTGCTAAAAAGGAGTGTTATCCTTCTAAAGAACACATCACGGTCACGGATACATTTGCTGAAATTAAATTGCAAGCTTTGCTGAATCACACAGTCGAACGCTTACTAGATGCTCAAAGGAAAGTCTTAGAAGTTCAAAAAGCAGACAATTTGAAAAATCTGAAACTTATATGTAAGTGGGGTATGGATGGTTCCGGGCAATCGGAATACAAGCAACGTTTTTCTGATCCAAATTCTGAAGACTATAGCATCTTCTTGGAGTCGGTAGTACCCATAAGGCTAGTTTCAGATATGCCAGGACATCAGCATTTTATAGTTTGGCAAAATGAAGACCTTCATCCACACGATACTGCCGACCAATAAAGTTTATGTTTCAACGTGAAACAACAGAGTTGGCAAGGATGGAGCTAGAAATAATGCGGAAACAAATCGAGCAGCTGCAGCCAGTTACATACATCCTCCATGAACAACATTGAAATACATGTTGCAATTACAATGTTATTTACAATGGTAGATCGAAAGATATGTAATGCCATTACGGATATCAAATCAACGCAAAGATGTTTTCTATGCGGGCTCACGTCAAAAGATTTCAATAACATAGACAAAGTATGCAGCACAAAAATAATAAATACTTCTCGCTTAGAATTTGGATTATCGGTGCTTCATGCCTGGATACGGTTTTTTGAATGTTTGTTGCATTTAAGTTACAAAATACCTCTGACGAAATGGCAAATTCGAGACGAAGAAGAAAAAAAAATTGTTGCTGAAAGAAAGAAAGATACGAGTACAGTCGAGTCCGCTTAACTGAAACGACAGTTTGCCATATATTTTTTTTCAGTTAAGCGGTATTTTCACTTAAGCGATCTTTAAATAACTCAAAAAAAAAATACTTTACCGGAGTTTAGATAACTAAAATATTATTTCACCAATCCAATCTAAGAATCCAAGTACATACAGAAAAAACCAACAGCAGTGTTTTAAAACAAGTTAACTATTTTTTTTTAAAACATTTTGAAATAACATAAAATACGAGGGCGGGTCAATAAGTCCGTGACTTTTGGAATAAAATACAGATTTTTTGATAAATTTTTTTTTTTATTTTTAACGTAGTCTCCCTTGAGCTCTATACACTTTGTCCAACGCTTCTCCAATTTTTTTATCCCTTCCAAAAAAAATGATTTGTCGAGGTCCTCAAAATAGGCCTTTGTTTGCGAGATGACTTCATCATTGAAGTCAAATCTTTTTCCACCAAGCCATTTCTTCAGGTTTGGGAACAAGAATTAGTCGCTCGGAGCCAAATCTGGATAATAGGGTGGATGAGGGAGCAATTCATAGCCCAATTCATGGTTTTTTGCCATGGCAACTGCACATGTGTGCACCCTTGCATTGTCTTGGTGGAAAAGAACTTTTTTCTTGGCCAAATGAGGTCGGTTTTTTTTCAAATCGTCATTGAATCGGTCCAATAAAATGGCATAATATTCCCCATTGATTGTTCTTCCCTTTTGAAGGTAGTCAATGTGGATTATCCCGCGTGCATCCCAAAAAACAGTCGCCATAACTTTATTGGCTGACAAACCCACCTTGGCCTTCTTTGGCGCCGATTCACCCTTAGAAACCCACTGTTTTGACTGTTGTTTGGTCTCTAGTGTGTTGTGATGGATCCATGTTTCGTCCACGGTTACAAAACGGCGCAAAAACTCCTCCATATTGCGATTAAACAACGCCAAACCTTCCTGTGAAGTTGTTACACGATTGCGTTTGTGGTCGACTGTGAGCAAACGCGGCACCCATCTTGTGGAAAGCTTTCTCATGCCCAAGTGATCATTCAAAATTGAAACCACTGAGCCATTCGAGATCCCTACGGCTTCCGCAATCTCTCGCACTTTTAATCTTCGGTCGGCCAACACCATATCGTGAATTTTTTCGATTGTTTCGGGTGTAGAGACCTCAACTGGGCGTCCAGGACGTTCGGCATCTTCAGTGCTTGTACGGCCACAACGAAATTCAGTAAACCACTTTTTTACCATTGAAATCGATGGTGCAGAGTCCCCATAGTATTTTTCAAGTTTAGCCTTGGTCTCGGTAATGGTTTTTTTTCGCAAGAAATAATGCTTAATGAGCACACGAAATTCACTTTTTTCCATTTTCTCCTCAAATTAGTGAGTAGTCTGATAAAAATAGCTGTCAAACACAAACTAACTGACGCAGCAAGTTTAAATTTTGACAGGAGTCAACTGACAGATGCCTGTTGACAGGAGCAGTGTTGCCGTTACAATAAAGAGGTCAGAAATTCAAAAAGTCACGGACTTATTGACCCGCCCTCGTAAGTAAAAAATGTATAAATAAAGAAAGAAAATTAAATTGTTTTGTATTATTCACAGCTCAGTTTTTAATATTTATTTCAGTACTTAAAAAATGGATTTATTGCACCAATTGTTTGATTATAAAAGTCGCATATCTGCGTTTGCTTATGGTTCCGGATATTGGTTAAAGATATTTTGTCTTCAAGGTCGTCATTTGAATCGGCGACTTCACTGTTTCCCCGACAAAAAGTTCTTTAGAACTGCAACAGCATTAAAAGCAGCATTCACTGAGTGTTTTTGAAGAGGAAGGACTCTGATGGAATCTTCACCATCAGAATCGGCTTCTTCGGGACTAATTTCTAATGCATATGTGACTTCGTCTATAATTACGGCATCCGTCATATCCCCGAAACAAGGCAAATCTGCATCTATGTTTATTAGAAATTCAATTTCCTGTCTGAGATTTAAAAATCAGCCTATTCCTGATCGCCAACTGTCTGTGCAACAAGGGTACACAAAAAGAATCGTTATTCTATCTTTGTTTATTTTTCCATGTGATGGTTTTTCTAGCCTGTTTGCCAATGTGCCAGTGGGTAAAGCTTTGAAAAACAATGCAGATTCATCCGCATTGTAAATATTTTCTGCACTATATTCTTGGAGATGTGTCGGTAAGATGTTGGCCAAATTTTTCCTAACTATCCAATGCTCGAGTCAGACTTTGGAAGGTTCAAAATCGACGTTCATCATAATAGCAAATTGTTTTGCTTTAAAGAGGATCACTAATTACTGCATTTTTCGTTCGCGTGTCCTTAATCCAAATCAGTAGCGCGTTTTCAATATTTTTATGGCAACCAGTTCGCACCCGTTTCTTTGTAAAATTTTTATTTTCTACCGCTGCATTCAAAATTTATTGCTTGTTTTTAATAATTCTTGTCAAAGTTGGTGCGCTGCAGCCATATTGCACATAACCATATTTTTCCCCGAATCGATTGTCTTCAGAACTTATATTTTTTTTTGGGAACGCTAATCCTGGGCACCTATTTCCGATCTAGATGACTGAAATCGTTATTGTACATAAATTATGTTTATGTTTTGGTTAACAAAATAATTTAGGTACATACAATGGTATGTGCCATAAATTTAAATTTGTTTTACTTTCACTTTCCAGAAATTATTCGTCAAACTCAGCAGTCGTGAACAACAAAAAAAAAAGTGTTTTGTTGTCAAACTGACAGAGAAAAGTGAGGTGTGAACTGAAGTTTATTGGTTTTTTATTTCAGTTTAGTGGAGCAGTATCAGTATAAATGAATGATTATTCCCGTAATTATTTTCTCATTTAACCGAATCTTTCAATTAAACGGGTTTCAGTTAAGCGATGTAGTTTGTATGAAAGTTGTGAAAAAATGCTGTTTGACAAGTTTTGTGTTTCAACTAACCGAATTTTTCAGTTAAGCGTATTTCAGATATACGGACTCGACTGTATATCCAAACTCAGTTCAAAGAAACTATGGGATTGGTAGTAGATAAGCCGAAACCTGGATTTGGAAGCAGTAATGATGGAAATACTGCTAGGCGATTCTTTAGTGACCCGCACATATCAGCTAGAATAACCGGTTTAGATATTGAAGTGATTAAAAGATTTAAAACAGTGTTACAAACCATAGCCAGTGGGCACGAAATAAATTTGAACAAATTCTAACAATATGCCATTGAAACAGCTAAGCTGTTTGTGCAAAAATACAGTTGGTACCCAATGCCTCCCACAATTCATAAAATTTTAATTCATGGCCCGGCCATTATAGAACATGCCTTACTGCCAATAGGTCAGCTGAGTGAAGAAGCGCAGGAGGCAAAAAATAAAGAGTTCAAAAGATATAGAGAAAATTTTACTCGAAAAATATCGCGCTTGAACACAAACGATGATATTTTGAACTCTTTGTTGATTTCCTCGGACCCATTGATAACCAGCTTACTGAAATTGCCTAAAAAACGTGGAGATGTTATAGAAAAGGATGTGCTACATTTATTGCAAGCGCCTGATGTCCCACTAATTCCCAATACTTCTACAACAACATCATGTGAAAGCTCGGACGATTCTTTAGATTCTGATTAATTGTACCTAACTTCATTTGTATTTGTTATATTTTGTATATTTTTTGTCAAGACCTGATTTTGTTTGTAAATTAAAAATATCATCTTCAAATATAAACATAAATGGTTATACCCTATTCTAAGGGTATATTAATTTTGACGCATAGTTTGTAACATACCTTTATATTGCCCGTAGACCCCTAAAAGTTACTATATTTATGATCAGTATCGATAGTAATGTCGATCTAGCCATGTCCGTCCGTCCGTCCGTCTGTTCGTTGGCAAAAATTAGGCCTTTAAACTGGACCTAGAGATCTGAAATTTTAACCATATACTCTCTAGGGTCCCGAAATAATCAAATTTACGAATTTTTGAAATCCGCCCACAGACACGCCCACAAACTCAAAAAAACAAAATTTTGGAAAAAATCGAATTTGGAGCTAGAAAGCTGAAATTTTTTATACAAGGTGGCGCAAAAGTCATCATCCTATCGGAAGAAGCTATAATTTTTGCAAATGGCGGCAAATGTAAATTCTACTTTGACATTTGTGAAGTTAACTATACAGAAAAAACTTAAGACACCAATTAACATAATCCAAAAGCAGAACCAAAGTTTTTCATTCATAAAAAAAATTACAGCGAAAGAACATCGGGTGACAACTTTTGCGCCACCTTGTATATGATCTATGACTCCTAAAACTGCTCGGGATAAAAAATTTTCAAAATCCGCCCACTGACACGCCCACAAATAAATAAAACAATCTTTTTGAAAATCCAAAGTTTGAGCTAGGGAGCTGAAATTTATAATATATACTCTCTATGGGTCCTTTATGCTCATGTGTAAATATTTTCGAAATCCGCCCACTGGCACGCCCACAATTAATATTTATTTTTTTGAAAATTCAAAGTTTGAGCTAGGGAGCTGAAATTTATAATATATACTCTCTAGGGCCCTTTATGCTCATGTGTTAATTTTTTTTTTAACACCCAAGTTTGAGCTAGGGAGCGTTTTTTTTGATAAAATCCTTTAAATGTTATATAACAAAATATATAGAGCGTTCTTAACAATTCAACCATACTTAGACTTTTGTCACGCCCACTTATGAGGGATAGGAATAAGAATAGGGTATCCAACAGTTCGCCCAAGTGGACTGTAGCCCGTCCCTATGTTACTTCTTTTAAATTGTTTTTTTTTTTCTTTCTTTGAATTTGTATACATTGTTTATATTTAGTTTACCTTAGTCATACTTTTTTTCTTTTCTTTTTTTTTAATATAAAACAATACATGTGTCTTCAGTTAATATGAAGTATCATAATCGAAAGGCTTTTTTACAAAATTCACATTTATAACTTGAAAGATTTTGGAGGTCTATCATAAATGTTGTTACTTATGAATAAATAAATATGAAATATGAAATATGAAATATGAAATATGAAATATGAACGTCCTGGGCAGCCAAAAAAGTTTGAAGATGAAGAACTGGAAGCATTACTCTATTAAGATTGTTGCCAAACACAAGAAGAGCTCGCAGAATCTTTGGATGTCACTCAAGCAGCCATTTCAAAACGTTTAAAAGCAGCTGTATATATTCAAAAGCAAGGAAATTGGGTTCCACATGAACTCAAGCCGAGAGACGTCCAAAGGCGGTTTTGCATGTCCGAAATGCTGCTGGAACGCCACAAAAGGAAGTCATTTTTACATCGGATTGTTACTGGTGATGAAAAATGGATCCATTACGACAACCCAAGCGCAAAAAATCATTTGTGAAACCCGGCCAACCAGCCAAATCAACGGCAAAGTCGAATATCCATGGCGCGACCACCATATAAGCTTGCCCCACCAAAACGAGAACAACTCAAAAAAGAGATTCTTACAATGCTTATGAATGGTATCATTGAGCAAAGCGAGTCACCATGGGCAGCACCGGTAGTGATGGTTCCAAAAAAACGGAGGGGTAAGAATTTGCATCGATTATCGAAAATTAAATGCGATAAAAATTCCCGATAAATATCCAATGTCAAGAATTGATGATTTGTTACACGAAGCAAAAAGCACCAAATATAAGTCAACCCTAGATCTATAAGCAGGATACTGGCAAATAGCGGTACACGAATATGATAAAGCGAAGACAGGGTTTATTACTCCTTTTGGATTATACCAATTATATAAGAGGGGCGTTCAAAATATTCTCGGTATCGATATGAAGGAAATGTGAATTCAATTTAAATTGTCTTTATTTTTCAATATAATTTCCCCTAACATCAATGCATTTGTTACATCTTGAGATAAGCTTTTTTTAAACCCTCAAAAAAATAAATTTCCTCTTTCTCTGCAAAATACCCATTTATTGCCGACTTGAGTTCTTCATCATCCGAAAATCTTTTTCCACGAAGACATTTTTTTCAAATCCGGAAACAGGAAATAATCACTAGGGGCAAGGTCTGGACTATAGGGTGGGTGTTGGATTTCTTCGAAACCACAATCTCGCGCAGCAGTCTTGGAAACTCGCGCTGTGTGAACAGGAGCGTTGTCATGAAGAAGCAACACACCCGCTGCGAGTTTACCCCGTCTTTTCTTTTTAATTTCCTCCCGAAAATTATGCAAAGTGGAAGCGTAGGATGTGGCGTTGATGGTTTCACCTTTTTTTGTACTCAATGAGCAAGATTCCCTTTGAGTCCCAAAAAACTGTGGCCATGAGCTTCCCGGCAGACGGAGTGACTTTGAACTTCTTCGGGTGGTCTGTTCCTTTTTTATGCCACTGCATGTTTGCTTTCAGGGTCATAGTGGTGGACCCATGTTTCGTCCCCAGTAACAATTCGATCCATAACACCGTCCGCGTTCTCACTACACATCTCCAAAAGCTCTCTACAGCATGCGATTCTTACTTTTTTCTGAGGCGCTGTGAGCATTTGTGGCACCGGTGGGTGGGTGGGTGCACTGACTTTTGAAAGCTTAAGATGGTCATGAAGAATGGTGTGAATGGTACCAATTGAAAGCTTGGTGATCTCTGCCATCATTTTCACCTTTATTTGGGCATCCTCAAGAACAAGTTTTTCGACTTCTTTGATGCTTTCTCCCGTACAAGCAGTAGCCGGGGCACCGGAGCGGCGGTCATCTTCAATGCTCTCTCTGCCTCTCCTGAACTCACTTGACCACTTTTGCACAGTTGATAATGAAGATGCAGAACCCTGGTAAACAGCCACCATCTCTTCATGAATAGTTTTTTGACTTTTTTCCTTGCTTAGTGAGAAATTTAATTACAGCGCGATGCTCAATTTTCACCATCATCATCTCAGTTGCCATTATGATTCTGTTTAACTAGAAATAAAACGCGAATTAATAATCACATTTATATGAAAATTTACATGAACGCACTAAAATAACAGTATTACTTGATAAATAAGTCAATTTATATATACAACCACAGCTACACCCAGATACCGAGAATATATTGAACGCCCTTCGTATGTTCATTTTTTCATGAAAATTAATTATTATTTATGTTAATGCGTTTCTTTTAATTTGTTTGTAATGTTTGTTTTATTATATTGTATTGAATTTTTCCAATAAAAGATAAAACCGTTTTAGTTCGTTAAAATTCATTTAAATAAACTCATAATTGTTTATACACCGTAAATGCATAGCGTTGCATATCTGCATCATAGTGAAAAACTGATTTTCCGGAAAAACGAATGGGAATATTTTTTTATATACTTTTTTCGAGTTTAGATTATTTTTTTACATAACATATATTTAATTCGTTAAAAATAAAAAAATCATGCATTAAAGGGTTAAGCGGACCGCGGAACAGGCAGCTATTTGGCTGCTAAAAATATCGAGGTGTGTCAGATGCAGTAAAATGTCCAGAGGAGGGGGTCGTTCGGAGTGCTCCGCTGATGCACAGACAAGCTGTACATTGAACCTTGCTCAGCTTGCCACTGAGGCAAATTTTGGTGTTGTTGCATTTGTCTGATCCTGAAGTTTTTAGGCCTGCCTCTCTTTAACGACTGTAAACGAACGTTGAGGAAAGATAATATACCTTTTTGTTGGATATGTCCTTTGAACATGCCAGTACTAACTGAGCCGGTCGTACTTAGCGGGAAAATCAATTAAGCGAATTTCTCTTAGGCGGGGAATACAGCACTTATAAATGTACCAAGTCATAATTAATAATTTTATATAAAGTGATTCGAAAACGCTTCTAATAAAACCGAGAATGTTCCGTACATTCCAAAGAATCTGCTGCGACGAGTTAGTCCCAAAGTTGACCGCTGAATACAAACGTGCGTCCTGTAGATTGATGACTCTTGAATTCCCCTTTTTGGCCTTTTGCAAAAATACACATGCAAATATCAGGGAACAACAGTTTGCCCGCCAGAAGTCATTAAGAAGTAAACGCGCATAAAAAACTCACTACCGCTACCAACTGTAATCAGTTCTGTTTGTTCGGTGATTCTCGGAACTCTACACATGTAGCAGAATTCCAATTACTTGGCATCTGCTGAATTCCCTACTCAGTCAATAAACAAACCATAAACAGCAACTGCGATCCGGCGAGGTGCATATTTTCGACGGTTTTTATTGATGTTTAATACTGGCTCCTTGTATGTGCGTGCGGTTGCTTTTCTCTTTTTTTCATTCAAAGCCTACCAGCACCTCTCACTTTAATACGTATTGCATTACAATGCCCACGCCGACGATGACTAAGTCATCATTTTTCTTCAGCAGATTTTGCCTATTAATTGCCAACTTAAGCGGAAGTGATTAGCTTGTGTCAATACGAGCGAAATGGTAAAATAAATGTTTGTTTCGCTATAAATGGATCGATAACAATCGACTAACGAAAAATTGAAAGTGAGATCATTTACTGCGAATTCGTAGGTTGACACCAACCGATGAAAATGTCAGTGTTTGGGTGGATCATTGTTTGTCCACAAAAGCGTAGATACGTTGTACCATTTTGGCGCATTTGTATTGCGAAATAGGGAAGTAGAGCGCATGACAGCATGCCAATCAAATAAATCAACACAAGGTAGGGGTTGTGATCTCAAGACTCGCATCAGATAGCGACCGGGCTAATTAAATGGCAAACCTCGTCAAACAGCATCACGCCTTATCGATGAAACAATCAGCCTTGCTGAAGACATTCGCAGCATGAATGCGAGTGTACGAGTGGAATAATTATTTTCACTCACTTGGCAGCAAGTCTTCGCAACTTGTAATCTTTTTAATCCCAAACTGTCCCATATTTTTTCGGCAATCGAGTGCGGTTTTTCTATGCAACCATCAGCCTACACTTAGCATTTCGCCGCCCATGTGTAGTCAAGAGTCCAGTTTTGGTGGTATCTGAATATCGCATGGATATATCAGCTGACAAATAGCCCACGTGATTTGCACCACGCCAAATGACCATTTCATGTTTGTGTGAGCCTGTCACAGCCAAGGAACCTGCACCTTGTTAGGTGTCACTTTCATCCAGAGAAAGTTCTAAAAATATACGAACCAAGGCAACAAGCCTAGAAGATGACTTTCGCCCCCCCAAATAGAATTGCATAACCTAGCAACAATCGTTCCTCCGGGGACGAGGTTAGTTTTCTATGCAGCCGCCCCATTGCACAAGTAAGTGACTTAACTGATTGTTTCCGGTTGCAGTTGCAGATGAATGAGTACTTTGCCTGGCAGCGCACGCAGACGAGGTGCAACAACTCCACTCTCCCAAATGGGAACCAATTTGACACGAAACTTGGTTTGTTTGCAATGTACGAGTTTATTAAACCAGGACGGACAAATAGACAGACAGACAGAGATACAGACAGTCCGACTGACGTACAGGCTTGCAGCAGCATGACGATTTCGGGGGATTCGGATCTTTCTGACTGATTCGTTGGTATGGAAATCACGTTGAGATCTTGCCGCGATTTGCGTGTGTGGTGCGCTCCGGAGAGTGGGCTGCACTTTGCGCTGCACACCACGTTCGAGCGATTGCGGCGACGTGGTTTGCTAATAAAAATGTCTAATTCACACGGCTATATACTTGGTCGAGTGATGCTGGAGGAAGACGAATAGCCAACGGAATTTGAGTTCGTATTGTAGGTAATTGTCGTTGGGACGGGACCCTCTGTGCTGGTAATTCTGACGAATGTCAACCGTTTTGTGATGCGATTTTGACGTGAAGGAGTTGGCACGTCGCTGGTGGGTTTTCGCCGAAGTGACATTAAATGCAACTGATTAGCATCTAATGTGAGTGAGTACTGCGCGCAAAAGAGTGGCCCATAAAAATGCCAACGAACGGGTTATGGTAACGCACATTGGAATGCGGACAAATTCTATGGATGCTGTTGATGGGTTTGATAAATTGCAAAAAGACGCTTTGGTAATTTAGATCATCTTGATTGAGCGAACTGGGAATTCAGTTTGGAGCAGGTTTTGCGAAAACGAGAGACATAGGCAAAACTGACAGACATGTGCATGCAGCAATCACACATATTTTAGCGTTTTGGGGCGATTTCGTGTTAAAACCGTGTAAACCGTGCATTTTGTGCCGATTTTATACAACCGACAAACACTTATGTTGGAATAAGATTCTTCGCTTTCTTAGCGCGATTCATAACAGATCACATTGGTAGTCTCTCAAAGACCCTTTTCAAAATACACCAACACTATATGAAAATCTTTAAGGAATGCCGATATGTTTCCATTATAATCCTTATACTTTGAACTGCATGGTCATCCGATAGCCGTATAATTATCCGCAATCGACTTACTGCCCACTCAACGACTTCACGATAATAATTGTTTCCTTCTCCTTTGTACAAAGGTTGAAGATAAACTTCCCTTGGAGATTACAATCATGAGGCATTTTTTGTGTTCATAATTTACTTACGCTAAAGGGGTTGTCTGTAAATCTTATAGTGGCATCTGCGAGGTCATAGGAAAGTGGAGGGCAGCCAAGGTCCCATCAGCCTTTGGGACCTCGAGGGCACCACCCTTACAGGTATTCAACCCCGAAGAAGGACCCGGATTGAGGTGATTTCCCCTGAAGCCAAGGTAGAAGACGAGTAGAGTGGGCGGACCGCCGAACGGACGATTACCCCAACGAGACGGCAGTTAGACAGCCGCACACAGGGGCCAAATGTAAGATTTTTTGGCAAAAACGATTTTTGTCTATCTAACTGTTGGAAAACTAATTAAAAACATAGGGACGGGCTAAAGTCCGCTTGGGCGAACTGTTGGATACCCTATTCTTATTCCTATCCCTCATAAGTGGGCGTGACAAAAGTCTAAGTATGGTTGAATTGTTAAGAACGCTCTACATATTTTGTTATATAACATTTAAAGGATTTTATCAAAAAAACGCTCCCTAGCTCAAACTTGGGTGTTTCAATAAAATTGTTTTATTTAATTGTGGGCGTGTCATAGTAGGCGGATTTAAACAAAATTAACACATGACCATAAAGGGCCCCTAATATAAATCTCAGCTCCCTAGCTCAAACTTTGAATTTTCAAAAAAAAAAAAAAAAATAATTGTGGGCGTGCCAGTGGGCGGATTTTGAAAATATTTACACATGAGCATAAAGGCCCCCTAATATAAATTTCAGCTCCCCAGCTCAAACTTTGGATTTTCAAAAAAATTGTTTTATTTATTTGTGAGCGTGTCAGTGGGCGGATTTTGAAAATTTTTTATCCCGATATGTTACAAACTTTGCGCCAAAATTAATATGTATACCCTTAGAATAGGGTACCTATAAAAAAAGTTCGACATATGTGAGCGAAAAAAAATTATTGTTGTTTACGCTTCAAATGAATGACATATACCGAAATGACCTACAATGACAGTAGCTTTCCAAAGCATATTCCAATAGAATAATACAAGTTACGCCATTTCTTAGCAAACCGCACAATTTAACCCTTTCGATCCGGATGGGACATAGAACAAAGGTGTTTTTATACCTTGGATGTCCCATCCGGATCGAAAGGGTTAAGTTATAGACCTCAATAGCTTTACATTAATGCTAACATGGATTTTTGTTTGTTTATTTTATACAGTGAGTTATCATTGTTTGATGTTTTTAATAACTAATTTATAGTTTAATTGATTTTGCATCTATACTGCTATATATATATTTCTGCTACATTGTCCCCCTTTGACATGATGAACGCCTCAGAGTTACATTGCCTTCTTTGGTCGCCCTCGCTTTCTTAGAGTCATGAGTGGGGTAGAGTTCTTGTCGCCTATGAATGGGGTTAAATTGGAAGAACGAAATATATCAAGTGCGATTAGTGGTTCGATTTCTTTGGCGACTTTATAGCTGCAGGAACCAATTTTCCTGATTATAGTGTATGGTCCTTCTCGTTTGGGTATGAATTTGGAGGTTGAATGGCTGGAGCGGTGATTAAAATCACTTTTGACCCTTCAATTTATCCTCGAAACTTTAGGGTTGCCCACACAATTGCTAGAGCTTCGCGTTCCGTCGTCGAGTAGTTTCGTTCACAATCACTCAACAGCCTGCTAGCGTATTCAATTGGGTGTTCGTCATCTCCCTCCCTCTGGAGTAAAACTGCCCCTAAAGCATAACCACTAACATCTGTTTTGAGAAAAAAAGGGTAGATTCGGGTCGGCTTGTCTTAGTATTGGTGCAGTCGTCAGAAGCTCCTTAAGTTTATTGAAAGCTTTTTCGTGCGCGTCTGTCCAAGACCACGTTACTCTTAATTTTGTTAGCTGACTATGGTTTTGACACATCAGCAAAATTAGAGATGAATCGACGGTACCCAGGAACACGTTTGAAGAAAAGAAAGAACTTGTTTAACATTTCTTGACTCTGGTCGATATTTGATGGCTTGTATCTTTTCTGGATCGGTACTGATGCCATAAGAATTTAAAAGGCGGCCCAAGTATTTTACCTCTTCACGGCAAAATCGGCATTTTTCTCTGTAGTTTTTTAAACACTTCTGAGATCCTCAATATGTTGATCAAAAGTCGGGAAGCAAATAATGATGTCATCTAAATAGGCCAAAATAAGGATATCTCCTAGTCCTGCCCTCAATCGGTCAATGAGCCTCGGAAAAGTAGTAGGGATATTCCTTAGACCGAAAGGCATGCATTTAAACTGGTATTTTTTTTTTTTAATACACTATCAGCTCTGTGTCGTGGAGTGCTTAAAGCAAGCAACTATCACGAGCAGAAATTGCCGGCACTAAAAGTTCACTCACAGGCTCATCATTTAGTGCAGGTGTTAGTAAGGACAAAACAATTAAAAATACAATAATTATGTACCTATAAAATACTAACACAGACACAAAATAATGCAAACAATTTAAAACATTAAAGCATTAATACGCAAAATATTTTTTAGCTTAATTTTACTAACATGCAAGTCAATCACATGATCATTTAGATTATAGATTCTACTCATGCGACTAATAGGCTCATGCCTCCCATAATTCGTTCTATGATGGGGGCTAAACAATAATTCAACACTGCGTAAATTATGGGCACCACCACGAAAATTAAAGCCAATAGACGACAGCAAGTTATTTGACCGGATATAAGCTGCTGTAAAAAAATGATATCGCTATTAAGCCTTCGTTGAGAAAGGGGTAACATTTGAAGAAGCTTGATACGTTGACTGTAGGGAGGAAGGTTAAATGGATCATCCCATGGAAATCCTCTAAGTGCAAATCGAATAAATTTACGTTGAATGGCCTCTATTCGATTTGAATGAATGTTGTAGAACGGCGTCCAAACTTGTGAAGCATACTCTAGAATCGGACGGACAAAACAATTGTACAATGACATAGAAACATAAGGGTCATTAAATTCTTTGGCCCACCTTTTTACGAAGCCCAGCATAGAATTAGATTTATTAACAATAAAATTGATATGCTTGGCAAAAACCAGTTTGGGATCGAAATAAACCCCAAGATCCTTAAAATTACGTATCAACATTACAAAGAATATGTTGAGACAAAGAATATTGAAAGGTGGAAGGTATATTCTTTCTAGAGAATGTCATATGTTGACATTTAGTAGGGTTCAGGGTTAAACCATTTTTATCACACCAATTGGCGAAGCTATTAATGTCAGATTGAAGAAACATTCTGTCTTGCTGACTAGTGATAGATTTATATATTTTCATATCATCAGCGTTGATCAGGATATTACTGTGATTTATACATGCATATCATTAATGGCTAGTATAAATAGAATTGGTCCGAGGTGACTTCCTTGGGGAACTCCAGACTGAGCTGTGAAAGATACAGATAGCGATCCTCTAAATTTCACTTGATAAACCCTTGATCTAAGGTATGAATTAACCCATTTTATGAAACATGGTGGGAAACCAAAAGCCCTGAGCTTAAATTCGATTATTTCATGGGACAGCTGGTCGAAGGCCTTACAGAAGTCAATGTATATACAATCCATTTCATCCTTATTCTCTAATGCATTAGAACAATCATGCAAGAAACTTAACAGATTAGTGACAGTGGATCTGTTTCTTACAAATCCATGCTGTTCATTACAAATTAAATTGCGACAAAGAAATATTAACTTTTCGCAAACAATTTGTTTAAAAAGCTTAGGGATACACGAAAGCTTTGAAATAGGCCTATAATTAGTGATATCACCACGTTCGCCTTTTTTAAATACAGGTGTGATAAAAGCACTCTTCCATAGATAAGTGAATTTACCAGTACTAATGGACAATTCAAACAGATATTTAAGATATGGAGCAATTGCATGACTACATTTTTTAAGATCGATCGGTGCAATGCCATCAGGACCTGATGAATAATCATTCTTCAGAGAAGATATACGAGGGGCGTTCAATATATTCTCGGTATCGGGGTGAAGCTGTGGTTGTATATATAAATTGACTTATTTATCAGGTAATACTATTATTTTAGTGCATTCATGTAAAATTTCATATAAATGTGATTATTAATTCACGTTTTATCTCTAGTTAAACAGAATCATAATGGCAACTGAGACGATGATGGTGAAAATTGAGCATCGCGCTGTAATTAAATTTCTCACTAAGCAAGGAAAAAAGTCAAAAAACTATTCATGAAGAGATGGTGGCTATTTACCAGGGTTCCGCATCTTCATTATCAACTGTGCAAAAGTGGTCAAGTGAGTTCAGGAGAGGCAGAGAGAGCATTGAAGATGACCCCCGCTCCGGTGCCCCGGCTACTGCTTGTACGGGAGAAAGCATCAAAGAAGTCGAAAAACTTGTTCTTGAGGATGCCCAAATAAAGGTGAAAATGATGGCAGAGATCACCAAGCTTTCAATTGGTACCATTCACACCATTCTTCATGACCATCTTAACCTTTCAAAAGTCAGTGCACCCACCCACCCACCGGTGCCACAAATGCTCACAGCGCCTCAGAAAAAAGTAAGAATCGCATGCTGTAGAGAGCTTTTGGAGATGTGTAGTGAGAACGCGGACGGTGTTATGGATCGAATTGTTACTGCGGACGAAACATGGGTCCACCACTATAACCCTGAAAGCAAACATGCAGTGGCATAAAAAAGGAACAGACCACCCGAAGAAGTTCAAAGTCACTCCGTCTGCCGGGAAACTCATGGCCACAGTTTTTTGGGAATCAAAGGGAATCTTGCTCATTGAGTACAAAAAAAAGGTGAAACCATCAACGCCACATCCTACGCTTCCACTTTGCATAATTTGCGGGAGGAAATTAAAAAGAAAAGACGGGGTAAACTCGCAGCGGGTGTGTTGCTTCTTCATGACAACGCTCCTGTTCACACGGCGCGAGTTTCCAAGGCTGCTACGCGAGATTGTGGCTTCGAAGAAATCCAACACCCACCCTATAGTCCAGACCTTGCCCCTAGTGATTATTTCCTGTTTCCGGATTTGAAAAAATGTCTTCGTGGAAAAAGATTTTCGGATGATGAAGAACTCAAGTCGGCAATAAATGGGTATTTTGCAGAGAAAGAGGAAATTTATTTTTTTGAGGGTTTAAAAAAAGCTTATCTCAAGATGTAACAAATGCATTGATGTTAGGGGAAATTATATTGAAAAATAAAGACAATTTAAATTGAATTGGCATTTTCCTTCATATCGATACCGAGAATATATTGAACGCCCCTCGTATGTACATATGTGTCGAGTATGTAATGTAAAAAAAGCGGATAATATGAGTATTAATTTATACATACACTAGCTGTACCCGCCCGGCGTTGCCCGTGCTCAAGAGTCTAAATACTCGGTGTTCTCTGCGCCTAACAAAAAGAAATACTTGTCTTTTTTTGATGAGAAACAAAATTGCAAGTCAAACTTGGTGAACCGATTTTGACCAAATTTCACAGAAACATATTCAAGTCAATACCAAAGCTTGCCTGATTTGAGCTCAATCGGTTCCGTGGTTAAAGGGACTGCACATTTTTCTGCGCTTTGCTTAGCCCGATTACGCTACTTCGTTGCTCCTCTATGGGTAGGTGCTAGTTGCCTGGCAGGCGCCTATGTCACCTGACTTTTTTGAATCGAACAACAACACAAAAGAAAGAAACTTCGATTTTTATTTTCTTTCAATCAATTTGTTATGCGCACGGTTTAACAACATGCAGCAATTCTAATTTAATGTCAACAACGAAATCGACCAACATACGAGTATACAAAACTGGGAATATAGCGCCATCTATAAGAATGCAACTTAATTATAAATATGTATCTCGAATTTTATAATATTACGAGTAGCTCCCATTAGTGAACACGATATTTTGTGTGTTTCATACACACGCTGCAACTGATCATTTTGGCGATGTAAAACTATATCTCCTGCCTTCAAATTTTCTTCAACCATTACAATGACAACTTCATCGATTGTTGGTGCACTGAAACGTCTCGCATGTTGTCCTACAGGAGTTTGTATTCAACCGTGCATTGGTATTGGA
Organism: Portevinia maculata; assembly: GCA_949715645.1. NCBI lineage: Eukaryota > Metazoa > Arthropoda > Insecta > Diptera > Syrphidae > Portevinia > Portevinia maculata. The sequence goes on along the minus strand of OX454525.1, from coordinate 163,641,385 downwards.
ATGCTACTCGCCGCAATTCTACATTCACGAAGTTGCTTCTTCTTCGTTGGTTTTCATTTATTTGAACGCTATGCTGATGACGATTATGTTGTTGTCTATCTCGGTCTCCAGTTCGGACGACTGCACGTTGTTCTTGCGATATTCTTTCCCGAAGTTCCGACACCCCCTATTTCATCCTGTCAAAGTTTTGTTTTCGAGATAAAAAGTAGCATTCGTCCTTCCTAGGGCCCAAACGAAACCGTCAAGCTCAAAATCGTTAAAAACTAACCATTCTGTCTCGAGTTATGCGCATGAAAACTAAAAACGCTCAACAACTGCTGTTGCCTGTCATCATTGTCCACGTCATCTCAACCACCCCTACATTTCAACTTACTCACACATAGGTACTAATGCAAGGATCCTGAAAATACTTGACAAACAAAAATGAACGATTCAAACACCATCCAACAAATCAAAGTATCGACTCCGTTTCAAAAAGTTACTTTGTGTAACATAGTGTAAATTCAGTAACGCATCACTGGCATCATAATGCCCATGATGCTTTGCAAAATGTTCATTAACGCAACTATTGGCATCACTTTCAACGTCAAGTGTTCATTATTGCAAAGTTGATCAAACTGATGCGCAAACATAACGAAAAAAAAGCATCACAGAAATACCTGATGCGCTGTTGATTCGCCGGAAAAAAAGCAAGAAACATAGGGACGGGCTACAGTCCGCTTGGGCGAACTGTTGGATACCCTATTCTTATTCCTATCCCTCATAAGTGGGCGTGACAAAAGTCTAAGTATGGTTGAATTGTTAAGAACGCTCTACATATTTTGTTATATAACATTTAAAGGATTTTATAAAAAAAAACGCTCCCTAGCTAAAACTTGGGTGTTTCAATAAAATTGTTTTATTTAATTGTGGGCGTGTCAGTCGGCGGATATATTATAGATTTCCGCTCCCTAGCTCAAACTTTGAATTTTCAAAAAAAGTTTTTTTTTTAAATTGTGTGCGTGTCAGTCGGCGGATTTTGAAAATATTTACACATTAGCATAAGGGGCCCTCTAGAGAGTATATATTATAAATTTTAGCTCCCTAGCTCAAACTTTGGATTTTCAAAAAAAGTTTTTTTAAATTGTGGGCGTATCAGTAGGCGGATTTTGAAAATATTTACACATGAGCTTAAAGGGCCACTAGAGAGTATATATTATAAATTTCAGCTCCCTAGCTCAAATTTTGGTCTTTCAATAAAATTGTTTTATTTATTTGTGGGCGTGTCAGTGGGCGGATTTTGAAAATTTTATATCCCGAGCAGTTTTAGTTTAGCTTTCTAGCTCAAAATTCGATTTTTTCCAAAATTTTGTTTTTTTGAGTTTGTGGGCGGATTTCAAAAATTCGTATTTCGGGACCCTAGAGAGTATATGGTTAAAATTTCAGCTCTGTAGGCCCAGTTTAAAGGCCTAATTTTTGCCGACGGACGGACATGGCTAGATCGACGTTACTATCGATGCTGATCATAAATATATTAACTTTTAGGGGTCTACGGGCAATATTAAGGTATGTTACAAACTATGCGTCAAAATTAATATACCCTTAGAATAAGGTATAAAATTGTCGGAAGAGAAAGCCAAGTACGTAAACAAACATTTTAATTGATAGATACTATAAGAAGGTGTCCAAAAAGGATTTAATGATTTTCGCAAATCCTAGAAACATGGTTTGGTTTTCATTTAGAAAAGTTAAATCATTAGTGAACTTACATCGTAGGTGGAGCGGCATATTCTAAAATGATTTTGAAATACATCGTCTGGATATTCTTCTAGAACTTTGAAATAGTCCCCAATCCCTAATAGTCCCTCTTTCTTCTTGCTTCACACATATTAAAACTAAATTTATCGTCTTTACGATCAAAGTTATCGACTAAAACTTTGATTAGCAAAATTTCCATTTTAAATGTTTGATTTAAACAATGCGTTCTAAAACTAAAACGCAATATTCAATCAGCAACGTATCAGCTTAAACTGTGCATCGCATCAGCATCGCAAATAAGCAGTGATGCCGCATAACTGCGCAAATGTTTGACGTTTCTGAATTTACACATAATAAACATAAACAAACTTATTAGGTATATTTAAAAAAAAAAATCAAAATTGTTGACAACAACAATTTACTTGGCAAATAATTAAAATAATTGACAACAACAATTGCTCTTAAAATTTTAAATATTTTTTTTTGTATTTGAAGTGTCACTACTCGATTTCTACCCAGTTTATTTTTTTTCAAAGTGCGACAAATGCGAATAAATCGATTTTCCGGAATTTTCTTAAACTGCAGCGCCATCTGCCGGGCTGATTTGTGAATCTAAACGATCCAGGGCGCCAAGTAAACGCATACAAAAAAAATCATTAAAATCGGTCCAGCCGTTTAGGAGGAGTTCAATGACATACACACGTACAGTAGAATCTCTATATATAAAAATCAATCCATATTTGAGTTTGTTGCCGCTGTTTGGCCAAACGCGTTAACCGATTCCAATGAAATTTTTTTCCATGAAAGGCGACGTCTGTACAAAGGATGTTTGGTATGTGTGATATCTGTATCTGCATCGGTGTGTGAATTTTGGGCATTTGAGTGAGTACACATGCATATGTGCATATGCGTGTAAATTCCGATGCAGATACAGAGATATAAAAAACCATCGTACAGACGTCACCTATTTTGTTATCCGAACGCGCATATAAAAGAGGGAGACCAGACCAACGTTTCAAGCCTATTGTGGTGTTTGTGCGCACTTTCATTCTTGAGATATCGTGTGTTCAATGTTTTATTCAAATAACTCTTATTGAATTTTTTTTGCATTGTTTTTTTGTGAATCGGACATCGGAAAGTTGCTTTTCCCACATTGATAACAATCGGTGTGAAAGTGAATGAAAATTGATTCTATCGAAGTTTTTTACTTTCGCTTTGTTGTTTGATTCGCACAAGTAAGCTGACATAGGCGCCTGCCAGACAAAAAGCACCTACCCTAAGCGGAACAGTTTGAGCTCAAATCAGGCAATCTTCGGTATTGGCCTGAGAGTGTTTCTGTGAAGTTTGGTCAAAATCGGTCTTCTTTTTTTAGGGGCAGCAACATAGGTACGCCAGATACCCGCTATAGACAATAATAAGGAAGTCTACTCGAACATATTGGCCAATAGAATTCTCGGGCACGGGCAAAGCCGGGCGGGTGCAGCTAGTTATATATATATAAAGATAGTTATTTCAAGTTGTACTTTTAAAACAAACATATAGGTAGGTATTGTAATTTCAAAACATAAGAAGCGAGAAAAGCGCACATTGAAACTTAAGAATGAAAATCCTTGTAACAATTATTGCTTTTGTTAAAACACAGGGCTGTGTCACATTTTTCACATTTCACATATGTGTAGCCATTACAATTTGGTAGCTTGCATCGTAGTCTTTTTTCCATATAGACTGGCCAATGCGAGATTTCGTCTGTTCTTATATCAGTCGATGGAACATGGGATTTTGGAAACTTCCTTTTGCGTTCTTGAAGAAGAGCTGATGGTGAGCCGAATTGCCTTCCTCTTATTTTTTGAAGCGAAGTTCCACTTCGGCAAAGAGATTCACCTAAATCTATCCGAAATTCGGAAAAACTGATTAGGACGTCATTGCGAATGTCACAATTTTTTTTGTACAATATCCATGCGTTTACGACAGTGATATCGACCAAATGGTAAAAGATCCGCATATACCATTTGCGGGATTTCATTTTAATTCTACCTCGTTCAAGTAAACTGTCAGTTAGGTCAACGCCACCCATATGTTTATTGTATTGCTTTACAATGTTTGGACAATCTACGTTAAGGTGCTGTGATTTGGCCCTATCGTATCCTTTAACCGTTCCAATAGGTAGTGCGCCGACGAATGTAGACAACAAGTTTACAGGCTTATTGTCTTTCCAGCAAAGCGTGCACATGTCAATTTTGTCCATGTTTGCAAAAAATTCAAAAGATTTTCCACGAAGTTCCTTGGACATTTGTTTGTCTTCCGGAAGCTTGCAATTCGTCAATCTGTTGCGCCGAATAGTTCCAACAGTGTATATACCTTTCTTTGCTAATTCAACAGCCAAAGGAGCGGTAGTGTAGTAGTTGTCGAAATAAAGCTTGTGGCCAACATTTACTGGCATATTTCGAGCCAATCTTATAACAACATTAGCACATGCACCTAAGTTTGACTCCGTTGGTAAAATTGCATCAACATATTCATTGCCAGTATAAATTTCGAAATTATAAGTAAATCCCGACACACCACTTAAAACAAATAATTTATACCCCCACTTATGCGGCTTGGCAGGCATATACTGTTTCATGTAGCTACGAGTATTTGCTTTTGTTGCACATATCTGCTCATCAAGAGATAAACATTCTTCGCGAGGGATAGATAAAAATTGTTTGATAAGATAATTAACTATAGGCCGTATCTTGTGAAGCCTGTCGTGATCTGCACAGTCTTTGGGCAACATGTCGCTATTTTTATTGTAGTAGTTGGAGCCCAATATCGCCGAATATTTGAAATTTGAATGACGGACATAAGAATGCATATTCCCAGATACTTTCTTATATGAGTGCTTGTTAATAATGCAGGACGTTCTGGAGAAATCCCAATAGAATACCAATTTGATTCTGCTACTATATTATCAATCAATTCACCGGAAAAAAGTAATCAAAATAGCTCAATGGTGTCGATAGTTGCAAAACGTCATCAGGTAATGAAGCCATACCTTTAAATGAGTATAGTCCTTCATCAAACTGGAAATTATTACGCTTCCATATAATTCGCTTATATTTTTCCTTTAGCTCCGTAATTTCCCTTTTAAAATGCGAATGAAGTGGGTTGCTCTTGTCTATCCTTTAAAATATGAAGAGGGAAACTATCAAGGTCCACCAATTCATTATCTCAGTCTTCTTCTATAGCGTCCTGCCTTGTGTTTGTAACAAAATCTTCTGCATCTAACATATGCACAAGAGGACCATTACTCTCAAAATCATCCTCGCTCTCCACCCATTGATCCAAAATTTGTTCTAGTTCCCTATCGGACAAAATTTTCGGCATGCTGAAAAACGAAAAAAGACTCTAGATATAGTACGTAGTTCTCATGTCCAAAAGCCACGTTTAACATACCGTAAATGCATAATGTTGCAGATATGCATCATACATAAAATACATTGAAAAAAACCTAGTTTTACCTAGATATTATATGTACGAGTATATTATTTGTATGCAGATATCAAACTGCATATATAAGAAACAATAAAAAAATTACTTACATGAACTAAAACACTTAATTATTGCACTTTTTAATAAACAAAACAGACAAGATGTGTTCACTTTGATTGCACTCGGTTTTGTGACTTCAAGTTAGATTTTTTGCTTTAAAACTTATCCACACACCATTTCCAGGAATTGAAAATGATCGTTAAAACAGTCATGGAGCGAACAAGACAAGAATCAAATAGATAACGGTTTCTGTTCTCTTATGAGAGCACATATAATAGTATGATGCAGATGTGCAACAGTATGCATTAAAGGGTTAAAAGCTATCTCACTGTGGATCAATACGAATATTGGCCACTCTATCATTCTGAACTCACTTGGGTCTCTACCAAGAAACATCGACTATACCATACCCCAATTACAGTTCGAGAAGAATTTCCAAATCACTATCCCCACCAGATCATTCTGGGAGGATGTTGCATTCACGGAGGATGGTTGGTTGGTTAGATAGGCCCTCGATGAGGTACACTTAGACCAGAGAAGGTCCATTGTGACGCCATTTTGGAAGGGGAAGAACCATCTACTTTTCTTTATGAAGTTGTTAATATCAGCCGTGCAGGCATTGTTAAGATCATCTAGATCCTGGAAGAAGTATTTACCTAAAGTAGCCATCCTGATGTTGGCTAGCGCGGGACACGTGCATAGGAGGTGCAGGACTGTCTCCTCCTCTTCCTCATCTCTGCAACTTCTACAAAAGTCGTTATAGGGAATGCCCAGTCTCTGAGCATGTGTCTTCCCATTGCACAGTGTCCGGTGATTATGTTTGCAAGGGTAGAGAGGGTTCCTCTTTTATGTTTTAGAAGTCCGTTTGACCGGAGGATAAATCCACTTCTACACCGACGGATCAAAAACTAGTGATGGGGTGTTTTCTCAGAAAGACTTAATATGAGTCTCTTTTTCCGTCTTCCTGATCATTGTAGCGTGATTCAGGCGGAAATCATGGCGATTAAGGAAGTCTTGCCTTGGCTGAAGTGAAATCTGATATCCGCTAAGGACATCCGTATATTCTCGGATAGTCAAGCTGCGCTAAAGTCCCTGAAACTTCAAATTTCATCATAGTGATTGGTGTGTTCAAATCCCGGCCAAGCTCATTACTTTTATTCGAATACATGAAAACTAAATCTCCCTAAGCAATTTAGACACCACCCGTGGAGAAACCCCCAAAACTGCACCCAAACACCTCTTTCCTATCTCTCTTTTCTTTCTAATAGTAATTAGCACCGAAAAGCATGCAATGAAATACGATACTGCCAGGTGCTGCTACCTGTTAAAAACATAAATGCTTGCGCTGTGCTCTTAGCACTATAAGGGTAGTGCAATATTCAACAGAAGAAACCCCTTTAGCGTAAACAAATTATAAAAAAAAAAAATAGCCATAGACTGCCGTTCATCTCTTGAGGAGATGGCAGAGCAGTTCAATATTCACCTCTATTGGGTGCCTTGGCATAGAGACATCCCCAGTGAACTGCAGGGCAGCTAAACTCGTCAAAAATGGAACCGCATTGCCTCTTCTACCTGATAAAGGTTTTCTAGGTATGCCTATCGCTACTTGTAAACGTATGTTTAAGCTATCCGCAGTCGAGGGCACAAACCTTAGGCGGACAGGTAGTAATACGTGTCTGTCTAGCGACCAAGCATATCTGACCAAAGCTGGATCTGCGACGCTCCTTGGGTTTGATCTCACTTAAACGACTGCACATTGGCTCTACTATAGGTGTAATTACAGGACACTGTCTAATAGGCAAGCACGCATCAAGGCTTGGTGTCTATTCAAATGACTTCTGTAAAAGCTGCAGTGACGAGGAGGAGACTGCACTTCATCTTCTGTATCTATGAGCCTTCTTCCTTAATGAACTCAGTGACTTAGCTAACACAGATGTTAGAAGTCCATCGCGCTTCATTAGAAGCTCCAAATGGTTTAGCGAGTTGAGGTTGAAACTCCCGATCCATGTGTTATCACAACGGACCTCATTGGTCTAAGAGTGTGTTTGCTATTAGCTAACAGCCACCTTAACCTAACCTAACCTGCCTCAGTGGCGAAGTGATTCGATATCGGGGGCTGCCGATACTTTTTGAGGTCAAACCGAAGAATTCCACTGCCTGGCCTGTTGTTAGTTACCGTAAAAATATGTTAGGTGGGACATAATGCCCAACATTTTTGTTTGGGACTTATGTTCCGCGGAATCGGGACATTAGTCCTAAATCGAATTTGGGACTCATGTGCCACTTAAATGAGACCTTAACCCCAAAAGAAAAAAATTGGGACTTATGTCCCTGCGCCGTCAAAGGCAGATCAGTGGACAATGCGCTACATGAAGTCACCAGAACGATCGAGAAGTCCCTAGACTAAAAGGAATTTACGTTCTTAGATATAGAAAGCGCTTTCAACAACTTGAAAACGGATACCATTTAATTCTCACTCGGGGAACCTGTTTCGCCAGAGTTTCTGACAAACTGGGTTAGGACAATGCTCTATGGCAGAGCCATTAACAGTAGCCTGTGTGGTTAAGAAACATGTTACCAGTGGAACGCCACAAGGGGGTGCTCTCCGCTCTTCTGTGGAACATCTCAATCGACAACTCAAACGACTGACCAGCAAAAGCATAAAGATATTTCCATATGCAGATGTAATAATAGTCATACCTATCACAGGAAAGTTCCTTTCCACTACTAGTGAGATCATGGAATCTGCGCTATCAGAACTAGCAAGATGGACGGTTGCCAACGGACTTGCGCTCAACCCCAAAAAAACCGAGCGCATTCTGTTTACTAAGAAACTCAATATACCCATATGAAATATACCGAAACTAAAAGTCGTTCGCCTAAATCTCTCAAGCGAGGTTAAGTATCTCGGCGTGGTCTTCAATTCCAAACTAAACTGGAAACGGAACATTGAAGAGAGATTGACAAAGGAGTTTAATGCCTTTTACGCCTATAGGAAAGCTTTTAGGAAAAAAGGTTCTACACTGGTTCTATACCTCGATTGTGAGACCCATTCTCACCTATGGCTCGATCATCTGGTGGGAGGAGGCTGACACCAAATGCGACCTCAAAAACTTTAACAAGGTTGTCTGGTTCTAACTGGTTCTATAAAATCCACTCCCCAACTGGGCATTGAACCTGCAACCCCTGGAACTCTTCGCGAAGAACGTGGCAGCCAAATGTGCTCTTTGATTGAGAGAGATCGAAATTTGGAACCCGTACACCTTCGGACACTCCCGCGTACTGGACTCCTTTAATCAACGGTGGCTCATGCCACTAACTGATTATGTGAAACCCTTTAATGACTTTAATCAGAACATCAAAGTCTCGACAAGACTGGAATTCACCAAACACGGTCATCAGATGGTTCACGGACGGAGAAGGGAACAGGAGCAGGAGTCTTTTCAGCGGCACCTAGTGTCAACAAGTCCTACCGACTGCTAGACAATTTTTTTTTTTTTTTTTTTATAGAGTTTTTTCTGCTAGACTACTGCAGTGTTTTTCAAGCTGAAATCTAGGCGATTAAGAAAGCAGCGCAGACAGTCCTAACGATGAAACTATCAGCAACGGAATTCACAATCTGAGTGGACAGTCAGGCAGCTCTTAAAGCAATCGACTCCAACCTCATAAATGCGAAATGTGTCAAAGAGTGCCTTCAGGCACTCAGAGCAATACGCTTTCACTCGGCAATACTCTGCTGGGTTCCTGGGAACGTTCGTGTGGCAGGGAATGAGACAGCAGATGCGCTGGCCAGATGCGGCTCTGTTAAGGACCCACTCGAGCTGATGTGCAGATACTGCCTCCCTTAGCCATAGCTTAGAGCTTCATTGATGGTATCACGACAAGACTATGTACGGATATGTGGGACAACACTTCAAGTTGTTGCCTAGGGCCCGTCATCTCTCCTTTGAAAGGTATCAAAGCTGTGTGCTCTGGGTATAAACCGGACACTGCATAATCGGGAACATGGCCAGCAGGCTAGAGATCCCTACAAATGACTTCTTGCAGAAGCTGCAGAGATGTGGGGGAAATAGAATCTGTGAAACACCTCCTGTGCTACTGCCCAACACTCCAAGAACGACGGTTTTCCTGCATGGGAGCACGGTTCTTTGACTGTTTGGGCGACCTAGCAGGGATACCTCAAACGGGTATTAATCGATTCATAGACAGACGCAAATAGTTTTGTTCACTGCGGGCCCTACCATGTACAAATGGGTACTCACAATGGGGCTTTTTGGACTATGGGTGATACTTACACAATTGTGTATGCAACCCTCCTAACCTAACCTCCTAACCTAACCTCCTAACCTAACCTAACCTAACCTAACCTAACCTGCGTCATCTGCGTACGCTGTTATGCCTATACCCGTGTTTCTAATTTTGCTCAAAATATCATCAATAACCAAGACCCATTGTAGAGGGAATATGACCGCCCCCTGGCGAGTTCCCCTACTTACTCATTTTCTGATAGTACTGATCTCAATTGTTGAAGAGATTCTCCTTGTGCTCATAGCCAGTAGATGATTCATCATGCTTTAGTTGTCGCGCAACCTTTTCTACCAAGCTGCGTTCATAAAACTTCATCGTGCTTATCCAAAAACTAAAAAAAAAGATTTGGAAAGTACTACACCATTAAAAGTATCTAATTTAAAATTTTAGACCTAAAGAGAACTCAAAAGTTGGCCAACAAATTTCATCAACTTTTGCTGCAAACATCCAAACTAACTCAGAACTCAAATTATAGCCCACAGCTAAAAAACGCACAGCATTTCCTAAAATGACCTTTTCATAAACTGAAAAAACTTCGACTCGAGTACATTTTCAAGTTTTCACCACTGCCCCAAGCGCTAAACCTAACAATATCCTGCAAGCCTACATTTTACAAATAGAATATCCGATTTATTTCTGATTTTTGTTTGTAGTGCAAACATATGCAAAGTAAATCTTCTTTAGGGACTTGGTTCGGAGTTCGACACCGAACTATGCAGCAAAGGGCTATCATAAATTCAGAGTAAATTGAAATCTCATTCCATTTTCGACGGGGAAAACTTTTCCCATTTGCAGGCGTAAAAAAAAGAAACTTTTCGCTTCCATAGTTTATGCTCCTCAAGGGAAATTTACGACAAATGAAACTAAAAGTCATTTTGCCGTTTTCCCTATAAAACGCAAAAAGGAGTCGTGTTAATTTTTTGTTTGTCTTTTTATTTCTAAAAATGTTCGCCGCCCCGCAAGAGTTTTTAAGTAATGAATATGAAATGTGACATCACCGTTAGGCTTCAGATAAATGACGAACGGAAGCTACGATAACATTTGACACCAAAGGACCAAGTTCTCTTTGCATTTTAGAAGCTATGATGATGTCATTGTACGAAACACCGAATGAAAGACACCTCACCTGTGTCGGGGTAGAGAAACTCCCAAAGGTGAAAAGTTTAAGTGGTTCCATGGAATATTCTATAACCGACAACAGCTGAGGTGGTCCAAAGTTGGGTAAAAGTGTTCTCTGTGGAAGCTATTTACGAAATGGAGGTTAAAAGGTGTGAATTTCATTCCTTAGAGGTTTTCATTTTCGAAGGAAGCTACGAGTGAGAAAAACGAATGCAGTTAATTTTTTGCAATGAATTCTGCTTTTACAATTCGTCTGCACGTGTAAGAGACGATTGGTAAGAGAACAACAAAAAATAATAGTTCTAGAGGTGTTACGGGTGTTTTTGTACGCTTTCAAAACCACTGCGTAAGCTCTTCTATCTGTCCTATTCTTCAGGGCTTTTTCCGAGAAGATGGAAAACAGCATTGGTCCAGTCTTTACTAGAAAAAGCCGACTGTTCTGCCTAATACTACCGACCAATTGCACTTACGTCCCTTCTTTCTAAAGTCATGGAAACGTCGATCAACCGTCAGCTAATGAAATATCTTGAATCCCGAAAACTTCTTAATGACCGGCAGTATGGTTTTCGCAGCAACAGGTAACCGTTGATTTGATGACATATCTAACCAAAAATTGAAACCAATCTCTTCACCAAGGTGGTGGAAGTAAGATTGTTGCGCTTGAATTGAATTTGGAATTGACGATACTCTTCTTCAATGGATTAGAAATTACCTTTCGGACCGTTAAATTCAAGTTGTTTTGGACGGTTTCAAGTCTGCTACTCACCAAATAAATGCTGGTGTTCCCCAATGCTCCGTTTTGTCCCCGACTCGCTTTCTCATTTTTATAAACGAACTCCTGTCCGTAGTTTCTAATCTAATTCATTCCTTCGCTGGTGACAGTACCCTCCGCTTCTCATATTCGTTTCTTGGGTCACACCCATCAGAATAAAGTATCTGCCAGGATTGAATAGGAACAACTTGAGATCTTCAGTTGGTCTTGTCACTGGTTTCAGTCCCTTCGACGAGCATCTAAAAACTTTCAGGATAAGGGACTGGGGCCTATGTGAGTGCTGCCTGGAGACGGACGAAACGGCATCGTATTTATCTGTGAATGCCCTACTTTCGCCAGAAGGAGGCTTAATATCTAGGTTAACACTTCTTCAAAGAGGAGGAGGCTTTGCTTAGGCTACTAGCAGGTTTTCGCGAACGGGCAGCTATGCTGAAGTATCTACTGGAGCAGTTGCTTGTTGTCTACAGACGATCCCATTTCGAATACCATACAATACCAGCTTAGGATTTCTTCATGTCCTAGCACCTTAGTTGTTCCCTAAAGAAGATCTTTCTTTGGACATTTACACAATTTGTACCCATCTGTTTCGTCTTCTTCAAGACATGGCTGGTACTCTGGAGAGTCGACTATTTTAATTCCAAATGCCGAAAGGCTCTTTTGGCTTGTCTAAAACTTAGGATGTTCTCCCAATATGAGATTCATTTCGTGTGTAGCCAGCTTTTAATCGCTGTGATTGGCGAAGAAATTCAACGGCGTTAAATCGCATAAGCATGAGGTAAACGACTACAGAACTTCCCTTAGATCAATTGTTTAACCACCAGTGTGGCAAGTGGCACCATCTTATTGGAACCCCATATTACTGATGTCAAGTCCATCTACGAGTAATTCTGGCCAAGAATACTCTTCCAGATAGCGACCTCCATTGACCGTAACATGGTGATCATTTTCATCGATCAAAAATTTCGGCACTTCAAGTGACCAAGTGACTGGGGATCTTGAACTGAAATACTTACGGCGGCGATATTTACGTAACTCCTAACGGTGCGTTCTCTCACTGGCACAGGAACATTCAATTGTGAATATGTTGACTCGACTTTATATACTTAAGCACACACAGCCTGTCTGGTGGGACGATTATTACGACCACATTGCAGAAAGAGGTCTTCATCTGGCGACCACCGGCTCAGATTTTCGGTAATACTTTTAAATAATTTCCAAACGTTACTCGTTCGTGAGGTTCACCATATAAATGTAAAAATTCATGGACGTTTTCACATTGACAGATCATACTAAAAGCCGGCAAAGATTATAAGGACAGAGCGAATGGAGACTAGTAATCCGCTCTGAAAAGTCTTCGATTTCAAGGCTGCCTCTCTGCCAGTAGAGAAGGACCTCGCCTAAGGCAGCGCGCACAAAAAAAAGCGCAACAAACTCGGAGTAGCAGCGGTAACTGCAGAGGTTTGGTTGATACACTTACACCAAGGAAGGTCCATTGTGATGCCATTGGGAAGGGGCAGGTTGGTTACGCGGCTCGCTTCTAGGACCGATTGCTTTTTCCTATGAAATTTTTAATATCAGACCTGCAGGCATTGTTAAGATCATTTCGATTGTGGAAGAGGTATTGTAGTAGCCCCCCCCTTATGTTGGCAAGTGCGGGACACTTCCACAGGGACCGCAGGACTATTTCTTCTTCTTCCTCGTCTCTATAGCTCCTGCAGAAATTGTTGTAGGGAATGCCCAATATCGGTGCCGTGAAATAAGACCAAATGAAATAAGGCCGACTTTTACAAAGTGAAATAAGGGCTTAAAACTCTTGACACCTCTTCGACTGACAAAAATTAAAACTCTGAACAGCTCTTTGACTGACAAAAATAATATATTCTACTAATTGCCAAAGTGAAATTAGACCAACTGTATAAAATTGGCTTTATTACACTTTTCGAAGTAGGCCAACTTTTGAAAGTCATATTTCACTTGGCCTTATTTCAGGGCATCCATAGCAACACATTGCGGGCGTTAAGGAAATTAGGGTTAGAAGATAGGGAGAGATGCCGATGCACGTTGGTTTTAAATGTTTGTAGATTATAATGCGTAGGAAAATGGAGCGCGGAAGAGCATTTCACATTCGTGTTGTATGGCTAAGGAAAGATTCCTTGTATTTCACTCTAGCCGGAATAGTAGCCAGATCAGAGTGATTGAAATATTTCTTGCAGTGCTTAAGGAAGCCTAGACATTTCTTAGCGTTCTTGGCGACAACGAATATGTGGTCACTCCAACTTGTTATTTACACACACACACCGACAATAGAAAGCCGTTCGGTTTCAACGAAGCAAATGCCATTCATGGACAGTGGTATGGTGTTAGGGTTTTGCTTTAATGACAGAAGACAGCATTGCGTTTTGGAAGCATTAAATTCCACTCTATTAGTTACACCCCACTGAGTTATGCTGTCGAGATCGGAATTCAATGAGCTTAACATACGTTGCCGTTCCAGTTCCAAACCCGAGGATGTGGGGCGTCAACCAAGAAATGAATATGAGAAGCTGAGGGTATTGTCATCAGCGGAGGAATGGATTGGATTCGAAGTAGCAGACAAGAGATCGCTTATAAAAATGAGAAAAAGTGTTGGGGACAGAATAGAGCCTTGGGGAACACCAGCATTTATTTGGTGAGTTGCAGACTTGACACCGTCCAAAACAACTTGAATGGAACGGTCCGAAAAGTAATTTTTAATCCATTTAAGTAGATTATCATCGATTCCAAATGCGCGCATTTTCGACAAGAGAGTTTGATGCTAAACACTGTCAAATGCCTTGAAAATATCAAGCGCAACGATCCTTCTTTCACGACCGTGGTGAAGAGATTGGTTCCACTTTTCGGTTAGACATGTCGTCAAATCACCAGTGGACCTGTTGCTGCGAAAACCATTCCATTGTATATAGACTCTTATAGTATTCTCATTTCGTGAATACGACGATACGCCACCAAACGACGTAAGTTCGTCAGTAAAAAAAGCTACATATTGTAGAACCATTTTTGCTACACCTTTGTTGACTTCCATTGTCTTCCATTCTCGTGACTGGGAATATGAGGATGTTTGATGTAGCATGACATTCTCATCGGGTAGATTTATCGTATTTTATTTCTTGGCTCTGATGGAAGTATCAGCAGAATATTTTTATTTGGTTTTGCGCAAACAGCTGATTTTTTGTTCTTCTTCATGCTCGTGACTAGGTATATGAGAAGGAAGATGACACAGGTAGCGTTGGTGGTTGACAGTAGGGCGGAAAGGTGAAGGAATTATTATTGGTTAGACTTATGCCATATTATTTGTTTGCTCTGATGGAAGTTTGGGGTAGGTTTTGTTTTTTGGTATATAATGCAATTGGTATGTATGGGTATGATCGTTGAAGGAGAGTCGCATTTCAGCGGTGAGGATTCTCAAATGATTTTTTTTATAATTCATATTTGCAAGTGAAAAATGGATATTCATATTTAAACGTAGGGGCGATGGTGGATAAAGAAAGGTGGGAGAATTGTCATCGAGTAGATTGGTGGTATATTATTTGTTAGCTTTGATGGATGTTTGGGGCAGGTTATGGCATATTTCAATTAGACCATCACAGTCACCTGTAACTTGTTTCTTTGTATTCAATACAATTGGTGTGTGTGTTCAGATCGATGAAGGAAAATCGTATTTCAGCAGTGAGGATTCCCAAATGCTTAATAAACCATATTTGCATGTGAAAAAATATTAATTGAAGCAGAGATAAAATAAGATCAGACAAGTTATACCTAGTGTGGGTACGAGCGGGTGCTCGGCTTGTCATAATAGCTGCGGGTATTCATGAACAACTGAAATTGGTTTATTTATTATGAACCAATTCATCAAACAAAAGCGGCATTCATTCATAATCGGTATTAAAAATCATATTAGGTACATATTTCGTTTGAATAAGGTTACACAATGGAATCTCCGAATATAAGCAGAATTTTTTCATTTGGTTTTGCACAGACAGCTTAGTTATGTTAATGAGTTTGGGAAGCTAAAAAAAACTGCTAGGAGTGTCAGCAGAAAAGCCTTACTTCGACGTTGGGAATGGAAGGATTTTCAAGCTGTACGATTATCCGCATCTCTTCAAGAGCGTGCGGAATATACCTATTGTTAAAGCACAAAATCATAATTTCGGGAGAAATTATAGATTGGAACATACTTGTTAAGCTGTATGAAGAAGACTCAAAAGGAATTTTTCAAGTCTTCTTCAAGCTAACAAAGAGTCATGTTTGCCCAAATGGTTTTGAAAAACTATCGGTAAAATTGGCAACAAAAATAGTTAGCGCTAATGTAGCTGCTGGAATTTTGTATGAATTGAATGCAAACTGCTACAAAACAGATGAGGAAAAGAAGGTTGCCGAATCAACAGCAACTTTCATACAAAAAATTAATGACTTGTACGACAACCTGAATAGCGATATACTGAGTTCCAGGAATCCAAGTCGACAACCAATTTCAGATTCGACCGACACACTTAAGTCGATACGAAATGCACGCCAGTGGATAACAACGTGGGAATATACTGGAAGAATGCAAAAACCTTTTCCGGCTTGGAGCAGACAGTGCTAGGAATTAAGATGATGTGGATGCATCTTAATTCAGATCCAGCAGAGAACTTATTTTCGATGATGCGGACAAATAGGAGATCGTACATAATATTATTTGTTGGTTTTGATGGAACTTTGGGCTAGGTTATGTCAAGTAGGTGTACCTATATCAGAGTATATCTAAGTATGTACTTACAATGACTAGGGACACTCTCCACGTGTTCCTCTTTTGTTTAACAATTTGAAGTACCGCTATGTTTCACATACATGAGAAATAGACGGCTATAAGAAATATTAATTGTTTAATGCAATGTTAATCCTGTGACCGGCAGAAATGCTCGGGTCAGAGCTATTCGATTTCCGGGGGATAGGTAGCAAAGTATTGCTTAAGCTTAGGCGAAACCTAAGGGTCGAGCTGGCTTCTTATATGTTCAGAATACGAAATGGCGAAACACCGCAAATCGGGAGCGTTTCTCAAGAAGTCAGGACAACAGCTTAATGTCTATGTTTTCCTTTTAGCCGGCATTCCAGAAATTCGTTGTTGATAAAAAGAAAATATTATATACAGAAGGCGAGGCTACAGTCCTCTTCTTCAATTTGGTAAGATTAAAAGAAGGTACCTGCAAGTTCAGTAAAGTAAATGCTAAGATCGAATTTCCAAATTCACTTCAGAAATGAAAGACTTTGTTCATACCGCACTGAAGCAATTTGTAAATGCTTTTACTAAACTGCTGCCTTTTACTTCAAGGAACTGCTAGTTCTTATTCATACGAACCATTGGCCTAAGCATTTTAAAATAAATAAATAATAGAATTTGAATAAAATAAATATAAATCGTAGGTAGGAACTTATTGACCCATAAGTGGTTGTCCAGCATGGTGCAATACTGACACAAAGTAACATAATTATTTCTTTATTAATTAGATTGAATATTTTTGAATGAATTAAAAAGAAATGATATAGCCGAAATAGTGAAAGTCTTAAAAGCGATAAACTCATAATTTCTATTTATTTATGGACAAATGAATTCTTATTTTTTTCAACAAATGAACAAAAGTTTTTACTACCCATGGGTCTTTTTTAGTATTTGTTGCCTCAACTTTTGGTCATAGGAGAATTTGACACGTTTAATGTGGGCATTACAGTCATTTCTGGCTCTTTTAAACTTTTTTCTTCTTTCCTCAGATGGGTTGGCTTTGAATGACCGAAAGCTTACCTCTTTTAACCTGATAGCCCTGTGCAGCTCGAGCCACACTACGCGTTCACCTTGGGTCTGATACTTTTTATCCTGTGATGGATGAAAGAATTCATGTCCAGGTGAATTATATGTTGTTCTGAAATAAGTTTGTCTCTAAATGACTTAAAAAACTGAGCATTATGTTTACTTTGGGTCGCTAGGAACACACCGCTTAGCTTAGACACCAATCGTTATTTCAGGATAGAACCACGGGAGAAATAATTGTATCCTCTTAGTTCCCCACATATTTACAGTTCACACACAAATTTTACCTTTAAGCTGTAAATTGCAAAAGCAAGGGAAACCCATCCAGAAGGGTTCCAACTGAAAGAACTTGACTACCTCTGAACAAGCAAAACACGTATTAGCAATCATGTCAGGTTTGTTGCTTTTGAGATGTAATTTGTGTTTACAAAAACAAATTTCCTGCAATTTTAATGAAATGACCAACCCCTTAGCTTTAACTCTTTTATTTGTATTTCAAATGCGTGTCCTCAATTTTTTGTTTGTCAAGCTGCAATTTAAAAAAAAAAAAAATTCACCCCGTCTTTTTCTTTCAGCCACACCAACCGAATACCATCAGCATCAGCCCACAGCGAAAGAGACTCATTCTGGTAAGTCCTTCAAATGTTTTTTGCTAAATAATTTATTAGAAAAAAAGAAACGTGTATATCCTCCTGGCAATTTACTATCCCTTTGCCCTCCGTGTAAATGTGTCCAAGTGCATTACAATTTAATTTTTCACTTCTCCTGAATTGCTGAATTGGACTGCGCACAAATTCCTTGTCATTCATTCTTAAGGTTAATCTTACTTGGTGTTGGTTGATAAGGGAAACAGGTAGTCCAAACTCACCCCGACGACGACGATTTAACTAAATCAATTTGTATCCACACGGCCTAAATCGGTTTTCCGGTAGCAAAAGCCCATTGTCCTTTCACCCCGTTTTGTGTCGTGGGCGTTTTTCTTAAAGTATCTGAAGAAACCGAATAAGAAATTCCACCTCGTCCTTCTGTAATTTGTGTTCCTTTTTCCGGTTCAGAGGGAATATTTTTCCCTTACATACTTTGTGGATTGTAACTTGGTAGATAGTATCTGGGGGAAGGATGTAAATAATGGGTTTTCGATAATCCTTTTTATGTTCGGGGTCGGCAGACAGTCTTACCTGTTGGTTATCGGTTTCGTTGTTAGCATGGCTTTAATGTTACCCTTGTGGTTTAATAAAAAAACAACGAATCGGGTGTTCGCCGGTCGTAAAATTTTATTTCAATTCCGTTTCACGTTCCCCTCCAAAAAAAACCGAATCTTCAAAACAACTCAAACAACTCGTTTAAGGGAATTTCTTTGCTCTTAACTTTTACAAGTTTGTAGTTGGTGCAGGGAAATAAATTTAACCAATACACTCTGACATCCATGACGACGGCGTTTAACATCAACATTATGAATCATAAATAATATCGCTTACTACGGCGGAAGAAGAGTGCACGAGCCCTGAAAACATGAAATTCATAATAATAAGAAGAAAAGTGGAATAAACAACAAGGAAAGTATAATCGCCCGGAAAGTGTATGGCAAACGTAGTGGAAAGAGGAAGAGTCTTTGCTGTCAGGATTTTACAAGTTTTTAAGGAATGAGTATGTGGATGGTGACGATGATGACGTTAGAACAGCCGGGTACTACATTATTATTTAACTTTTGAAAGTTGGAAAGGAGCACTTGAGTCTATTATTTATTGCGGCGTTCAAGAAGGAAATATGTTAAGCTAGGTTTTTTGTTCAAGCTAAAAATACTCTTACTTGGCGTGGGCATTGTTCATCCTCGGACTCAGCAACGGAGTTTCAGTTGTTGATTTAAGGCAAATTGAATCTTATTTACTAACTTAAGGTTCTCCCAACCCCGAGGAGAGCGATGCCTAAGACACTGCAGTCGTTCATCTAGGTTACTCTGCTTTTGGTTGACCGGACCTAGCTGAAATCCGCTATAGCTTCGTTTTTAAATATTTAGTTACGTCTTAATTGCCGCTCCGTTATTATCTTTTCACACGGTATGGCCGTGCCAAAGTAGGCGACATGTTTAAGCTTTTTGGACCACATTCATTGATTGTTGGCAGCATGTAGGTAGGTTGGAGGTGTGGCAGTTAGGTAAGGTTAGGTTAATGGGTTAAAGGGGCAAGAGAATCCTGCGTTCGTCACTCTTAGGTCAAGGACCCTTTGTGATACCCTGGAGGTTATGATTCCCCTACTTAGGAACCAATGAAAAACTTAGCGGGCTTACAATCCATCCCGAGGCATTTGTGAGCTTGTGCAAGTCGTTCACTGACTTGCCAGAGAGTTCTTCTAAGTCCTGGAAGAAATGTTTGCCGAGGACATTGTTTCTAATGTCTAGTTGTGGCAGTTTAACAAAACCCTATTAGAACTGAGCTCCGATTTGTAACCACAAACTCGCGTAACCTGGGTGTTAGCGTTTGTTTATGAGGAATGTATTTCATTTATTTGTTTTTATCGTATAGAAAGTTAAATTTTATTTTATATAACTTATTGTTTTTGAAGATGATAGACCGTAAATGACCTTCATGCTCATCCACGCATATGCGATAACCGTTCAGAAAATGATTCATTGCTGTGGAAGGGTAGAAGTCGGGACTCGGGATCGCCTCAATTATTGTTTAAATGGACTGCTTCAATTCAGTCGTTAAATTCCCTGCTTTCGTTTTGTACACCTCTTGTTTGACATACCCCATTAAAAAAGTCTGGTGCAGTCAGGTCAGGTGACCTTGGGGACCAGCGGAAAGTGGAGTTTTTTGGATATTAATTTGTTTGGGAATTTTCATTGGAGCTCCGCATTAACCGGTCTGGCTATGTGTGCAGTTGCTCCATCTTGCTGGAAACCAAATGCCATTGGAAGGGTACTTCTTCAGCGCTTAAATAACGGTTCCCATCGACAGTTACTGTTACACCGTTTAAATTTTTATTAACAATCAATTCATTTTGAAATTAAAGTTGTAACAGGTGAGAACGTGGTAGTAGTGTGCGTGTACACACTCGATGTTGCCACCCGCTAGGTGTTGCTGTAGACGGGCGAGAGAAGGAAACGGCCGCCACCCAGTCAGTGAGGTTGCCTCCTTGTAGACAATGCAGAGGCTGAGGTAGCTTTACCGTACTGCAGTTGCCTGACTAGAGAATACTATGAACCAGCGGGGGATCGGTCCTTGCACTTGCTGCTGTTTGATTACCGTACCCTTCGGTGTAGACGGCCGAGGCCGAAGTGTTAAGCCAATGAAATACATCGTTTGTCTATCAAGGGAAACAAAACACTCTTTCAGGCTGCTCAGAAGCTGAGGTAGCTCTACCGTGCTGAACAGGTGCCGATCAAGTGTCTTTATTTTTCGGGAGCTTCATTTATTAGAGCTGTGTCAATCGTGATTGATTCGATCTTTTTGACCCGATCACAATAAAGTATTGGTAATTGCAATCACAATGCCCGAAGTCAATCGTTCATCGAGTCAATACTAATCAAAATATTTTTATTTATTTCGGCTTATTTCGTTTTACCAACACATATTTGTTCTACAAAAATACCGCTTCTGTGCCGTTGTTATTGCGTGTATTCACTCTTACAATCCATTCGAATGTATCTGTCTCTATCGAAACTAAATTGAACGAATGATGATTGGGGTTTTTCATTGTATTGAAATTGAATGGAGGAATACAATACTCCTATGTCCCATCTGTCATTGATTGATTGAATGATTGATTGAAATGACCGAATAATTTTTTCAACCAATACTTGAACGATTCGATCATTAAATTTGAACGATTGACACAGCTCTATCATTTATACAATATTTTCTATTTTGCTAGAAGAGCTTTTCTTTACATATATGCTAGAAGAGCTTTACATTATATTTTGCTAGAAGAGCTTTACTTTTTATTTTGCTAGAAGAGCTTATTTGCTTTATATTTGCTGGAAGAGCTTTCTTTACTATATTTAAAAAAAAAATGAGATAATTATTTTTTGTTAACTTCATTTGACAATTCTTGATTCAAAATTTAGTAAGTAGGTTCGGTGTGAAGGTGCGTTACAAGGTCTATTTCTCTCCTTACTTTTTATATTTAACATGGAAGAGACCGTGAGTTCGCAGGTATGAAGTGGCGGATGACACTAACAATCGTAAAGCCTCTTTTGCCAGCTGTGGATATTCTCCTTTTCTCTTTATCCAGAAACGAGCAATAGTTTTTAAATTGAATTCAATTCTCAGCATGCCATCTGCAGCTAATTCTTTAAAATTTTCTTTCGTCTTTACCGATGGTGGATCGACGAGTTGGACTGATATATTCCAAATGGATTTAGAATCCATCTCTGTCCATTTCCGCCTTCAGAATCCAGTTCTGGAAAGTAACTTAATAGTTTCTTCTCCAAATTATGCAAACTCTGTATCATGAGAGGAATGTGAGAGCTTACTGTCATCGATTCACCTGATGAAATTTCTCCGAGAATCTTTTTAACGCTGGGAAAAGAATCATACATATTTTTTTTGCACAGACTCTTACTACAAACGAAGTTTTGCGAGGAATCCCCTGATTTTGGCTTTTGCAGTTAAAATATTTTCTTCTCTCCCTTGGAAGCTCTTATTCAAGATGTTTAAGTGGTCAAAAAGATCAGCGAGAAATGATAATTTTAAATGCCAAGTGGGGTCAGAAAAATAATTCGAATATCCGAAATCTTGTAAGAACATCAATACAGCTTTTAATTCCAGAACTCGTGTCAATACCTTTCCTTTTGACAGCCATTGAGCCATCTGACCACTTTGATCGAGCGAACCCATTTCATCACAAATGATCCTTAACAGCCGAGTTTGGTAGGTTTAATAGAGTTCACAACTTTGAACACATCTTTAAGACAATCATTTAATTCAAAAGGTAAAACCTTGGCTGCCAGAACTTGGCGATGAACAAAGCAGTGTGTCCATGAAACGTTTTTCAACATTAATTTTAACTTTGCAATGAGTGTGCTTTTGTGTGCCGTCAAAGCTTTAGCACCATCTCTAAAAATAGCAAAATATTTTGTCCAATCAATCTCGTAGTCGCGACAGCTTTCTAAAAACATGTCGTACAGACACTCGCCAGTTCGCAGGAAGAGTTTTGCAAAATAAAATATCTTCTTCAATGTTTTTATCTGCTTCAAATCGAACAAATACCACAAACTGCGCACAATCTGAAACATCAGTAGATTCATCCAGTTGTAATGCAAAATGTGGGCTCTTCTTTAATTTTTCCATTAACTTCATATCAGCGAATTTCTCGTACTCCAACCACATAGTTAAAGAACAAACTCCTAAAAGAACCGTACGTCAATACGAGAAAGAAAATTGTAAAAAACTAAACGGTTTCTTTAAGAGTTTTAACTGGTCGCTGTGCTTCCTCGACAGCGACGTGGATGCTGCTGCTGATATGATCACAAACATAATTCACCTGGGCATGAAGTCCTATCCCTAACAGGCAAACCCAAGTTTAACGCATGGTGTGACTCGAGCTGTAAAGAGGCTATCAGGTTAAAAGAGGTAAGGTTTCGGCTATTCAAAGCCAACCCATCTGAAGAAAGCCGTAAAAAGTTTAAACGAGCCAGAAATGACTGCAATGCCCACATTAATCGTGTCAAATTCTCCTATGACCAAAAGTTTAGGCAAAAAACACTACAAAGTCCCACGGGTAGTAACATTTTTTCACAAATCCGCTGGTCCAGATGGTATTTCCCCTATCGTTCTGAAGAGATGTTCTTCTTCGCTGGCAAAACCATTGCGCCAGCTTTTCCATCTGTCCTATTCTTCAGAACTCTTCCCGGGAAGTTGGCAAACAGCATTTGTCTAGCCTGTATGTACTAGAAAAAGGCGAATCTTTATCTACCTCCTCCTACCGATCCATTGCAATATCTTCACTATCTTCCAAGGTCATGGAAATGCTAATCAACCTTCAGCTAATGAAATATCTTGAATCGCGAAAACTTCTTAATGACCGGCAGTATGGTTTTCGCAGCAACAGGTCCACTGGTGATTTGATGACATATCTAACCGAAAAGTGGAAACAATCTCTTCATCAAGGTGGTGAAAGTAAGATTGTTGCGCTTGATATTTCAAAGGCATTTGACAGAGTTTGGCATCAAGCTCTCTTGTCGAAAATGCGTGCATTTGGAATCGATGATACTCTTCTTCAATGGATTAGAAATTACCTTTCGGACCGTTCCATTCGAGTTGTTTTGGACGGTTTCAAGTCTGCAACTCACCAAATAAATGCTGGTGTCCCCCAAGGCTCTGTTCTGTCCCTGACTCTCTTTATCACTTTTATAAATGATCTCCTGTCTGTTACTTCTAATCCAATCCTTTCCTTTGCTGATGACAATACCCTCAGCTTCTCATATTCGTTTCTTGGTTCACGCCCCTCATCTTCGGGTGTGGAACTGGAACGGCAACGTATGTTAAGCTCATTAAAGTCCGATCTTAACAGCATAACTCAGTGGGGTAAAACCAATAGAGTGGAATTTAATGCTTCCAAAACTCAATGCTGTCTCCTGTCATTAAAGCAAAATCCACACACACTGCCATTATCTATGAATGGCACTTGCATCGCTGAAACCGAAAGACTTGCCATTCTCAGTATGTGTGTTAATGACAACCTTCGTTGGAATGACCACATATTTGGTGTCGCCAAGAACGCCGCGAAATGTCTAGGCTTCCTTAAGCGTTGTAGGAAATATTTCACTCCTTCTGATCTGGCTACAATTTATAAGGCGTTTATTCGCCCGAAACTCGAGTACAACGCTCATATCTGCGGTCCGGTGCACCAATAACGTATTTGAAGCTACTTGACAGGATCCAAAAACGAGCGATAAAACTCATTGGCGACCGAGACATCGCGAGATCGATTGACTCTCTTAGTCATCGTCGTAATGTCTCCTGCCTTTCGTTATTTTATCGTTATTTCCACCATAAGTGCTCAAACGAAATAGCCAGTTGCATTCCTCCCCTTAAACATTTCAACCGCAATACCCGCCATGCAAGGAATGCTCATCAGTTCACCCTCAAGCCTGTGTTCGGACGTACAGTGAAGTTCAAAGAATCTTTCCCCAGGCGTACAACACGAATGTGGAATGCTCTTCCCCGCCCCAGTTTTCCTGCACATTATAGCCTTTCTCTCCTTTTCTTCTCACCCTAATTTCCTTAACGCCCGCGCTGTGTAGCTAATACATTATAAGGGTCCCAACAAATCTTTTCAGTGCGGGCTTATTAAAAAAAAAAAAACTGTTCTCGAATTAGTGATGGGCATAATCGAATGATTTAAAGAATCGAGATATTAGTATTCGAATGATTTAAAGAATCGAATGATCATTCGAATGATCTTCGAAACAATTTTTCCACCAGGTTTCATTTTAAATCACTGCCCATTAGACAAAATATCTAATATAAATCACAGTAAACTACTGATTATAATTTAATTTGCCTACCTTTATTGCTTTCTAAAAAAATAAAACATAGACAAAACATTCATAAATTACTGGTATTGTACCTTCTTTTTCAGACTTCAGCATAGAACCCAACGCAATAAAAAAAATCATAACAAACGGTTTTCGCTTCTCGCTTTTCGTTTACAATTCAATATTCAACTTCAACCCTCCACGATGCATCGATTACGAAAATGAATATAAAAAAATAAACCCAAAGTCGTGAATACAAATTATAAAGGACTAAGACTTATTTTTTATTAACTGAATCAAAGTACTTTCTTGCTGATTAAGGGATTTCAGTTTTCGTTCTAAAAATTCCAAAGGCTTGTCAGCTTCTTTGGGATGTTTACATGAGAGATGTCGCATGAGCTTTGATGGTTTCATACTTTCAGCAGATAAACCTTCACTGCAAATTACACACTGAGGCTTATTATCCAAAACTTTAAAAACACATTTAATGTAATTGTCGTCATAAAGTCTATTTTTCGGTTTTGCCTTGCTTCCGCCGCTTCCTGCAACGGCATTTTGAGAAACTTATCCATTTTATGCTCACTCGTAAAGATATTTATCGATAGGTTATAGACAACACTTAATTGTTTGATCAATAAATATTCTTACATATAAATGACATAGCGGGTGCAATGGTGCAGTAGTAGTGTATTCGCTTACGGAATGGAAGGTCGTGCGTTCGAATCCCGGCCAAGTCCATTACTTTATACCGAATACATGAAATCGTAATCTCCCTAAGTAACTTAGACACCACCCGTGGAGAAAAACCCTACAACTGCACCCAAACATTTCTTTCCTATCTCTCTATTCTTTCTAATACCAAGTAGCTTACACTGTGTTAGCATTAGAAGGGTACTGTAACAAAAAAAATCCCTTTAGCGTAAGCAAATTATAAAAAAAAAAAAAAAAAAAAAAAAAAAACATATTCTGATAATTTCAAAACATTAAAATGACTGCAAGGCCTAGCTACTACGATTTGTTTTTATTAAATTTTTGGCAACACGGTATGAAAGGGGTTCAGTGTTTGTCGCTTTTGAAATAACTGACAAAGTATTATTATGTATGAAAATAAAGGCATCCATTACTTTAAAATATTTATTAAATTTATCACAAAATTGTCTTGTATGACTTTTTTGTACGGCTTTAAAATAACTGAATCTCAGTAATTTTACGCGCGTTTGTGTGCTTTATTTATCCTGTTCCGGAATGGATACCTACCTCGAGCACAATCTAAGTTCCTAAAATCCATTATATGTAATAAATATCAATATTTCTATGTCAGTTTTCATTTTTAGGGTTCCGTAGCCAAATGACAAAAAACGGAACCCTTATAGATTCGTCATGTCTGTCTGTCTGTCTGTCCGGGCATGTCACAGCCACTTTTTTTCCGAAACTATAAGAACTATACTGTTGAAACTTGGTAAGTAGATGTATTCTGTGAACCGCATTAAGATTTTCACACAAAAATAGAAAAAAAAACCAATAAATTTTGGGGGTTCCCCATACTTAGAACTGAAACTCAAATTATTTTTTTTCATCAAACCCATACGTGTGGGGTAGGGTGTCCATAAAGTAATTTAAAACAAGAGAACATTTCCAACATTCAAACACGAACCCCCCCCCCCCCCCCCCCCCCACGCACCCACCCATCAAGCCAAAAAAAACTTCAATCCAATCAAAAGCGAATAAAATAACAACTTCTTTACAAAATAATTTATTAACACAGTTTCATTTCTATAATAATACTCTAGTACGCAAAATATATGTACATACGTTAGGTACTCTCTTAAGTAGCTTACATTTTAGTTAATTTTATGATTTAATCATAATATTTTTAGGAACATAAGTTGATATAGATTGCAAAAGAGTTTTAATTTAAAACAATTCAGTGACATTAACAAAAATACTATGAATCCTCTTCTTCATCTGAAGTTTCATATTTTTGAGAACTTCTTATTTGTGAAAGGTATTTATTTTCATTTAAAAATATATTGTAGAATTTTTGACAGCTTTTTTCAAATTTTAAGCTACTATCAAAATTGACTTAACAGTTTCCACTTTTAAACGGTTCCTTTCTTTGGTCCACTGCCAACAAAAAAATACGCTCCACGTTTCAGTGGCGTGGCGTGGAAAATGTTAAATGGTAAGTCGGAAAAAATATGCACCTGCAAACGTTTTCTGAAATTATATTGTGTACTGCAAATGGCATAGAAGTAAAGCAATTCAAGCCAATTTTTTATACTTCAAGTCATTTAAGCTTAAATTTACAATGAACCTAAAGTATAATAAAAGTGGCTTCGAAAGAAACCTTTTTGGCAGATGCAAATGCTGTACCTTAAAGAAAATTGATAGTAAGTAATAAAAAAAAGGAACTTCATAAATCACGGTTTGTTAAATAAATAAATACATAAATAAAAATTTAAATTAAAAAGCTTCACGCATAATTTTTACAAAAATGTATAGATTTTATATCTATAATATATAAAAATATTTTAATATATAAAAATATTTTAAAAATAGTTTTTGTACAAAGTTAAAAAGAGAAAATATTAATGATTAATATTTTTTTAAATCAAAAACAGTAGAATTTGGAAAAAATGTGAAAAGTTTTGTTAAATATTTTTTTTCTTTGTACTCTAAGTCTATTCTTCTACCTTTTTTCACGTATTCTGCAAGAACTCTTTCATAAAAGTTAGGCGTTCTTCTTATTTTTAAAAGGAGTCGCTTTTCTATGGATAAAAGTGCTAAATCAGAAAGCCTGTCTTCTCCTTGAGAATTTCTCAAATATGTATGAACTCTTTTAAGAGTGGAAAAAGATCTCTCCACGGAAGCAACAGTCATTGGTAGTGTTAAAAATAGTCCACTTAATTTTAAGATTTGGGGAAATGTTTCACACAATATTTCACTTCTTAAATGTTTATAGAGGGATAAAACGTCAAGTGGTTGAAGTGAAGACGTAGTATAGAAAACTTTCAGCTCATTTTTTAAACCTGCAAAATCGAAAATTCCAGGGAAAAAGTTAATCACCGAAGATATTTTATCATCTGGGCTTGACTGAGCAAAACGACTGTATTTTGATTTATTGAGTAAATCCAAAAAAATTAAATCCGTGAAAGATTTATATCGTGTCTTAATTTGAGATATAATATTGTCCTTTATTTCTACAAAAAGGCGCTTATAGTGAGTCTTTAAATCAAAATCAAGTAATCGGAGTTTCCGTGGAGGTCTAGCACAATCATTTATACTTTCAAAAATTAAATCAAATTTGTTTAGAAACTCAGTAGAAAGCCAAGACTCAAAACACTCGATTTCTCGCTTAGCAACTTCAACATCTGTTTGTTTATTTTGTATTAAATTAAATAATACATCGGTTTTAGCAAATATTTCGGAAACCGCGTGCAGTAAAAAGCAAAAATCTTTCCCTTCTAACTTAAGCAATAAACTTTCGGCCATTGAAAGTGCGTCAGTGTCCCATTCTTTTGGATGGTCTAATATTTGCTTAAAAGTTTCAATAATACCTAATCTACAGTTAAAAATAACCTTAACTATTTGGGAATGGTAATGCCAGCGAGTTTCTGATACTCCCGGCATGCGTCTGTTTGCTATTTGTTTTAAAATATTTGAACGTTTAGTTGATTTATTAAAGAAGCGTACTATTGTGTTTATATTGCCAAAAAAAACTTTCAATTCAGGTATATTTTCCAGTGATTGAGATAACACCAAATTTAAAACATGTGCGTAGCAAGGAATAAAATAAGAAATTGGACAAGCATCCAGGACTTTTTTTTAACACCACCTACTTCCCCTGACATAACCGCGGCCCCATCGTAAGATTGCCCAACTAATTTCTCCTTGCAACCGTATACATCAAGTATATTGAAAATGTGTTTTGAGAGCTCATCGGCATTTCGACTCTCACTCACGTCAAAAAACCCAAGAAACCTTTCCTCTACTCCTTCCTCCGATAAGTAACGCAAAACGGCACTAAGTTGCTCCCTATGGCTCATGTCTGGTGTTTCATCAATCATGATGGACACAAATCGCGTTTCACTTATTTCTACTTTAATTTCGCATTTGATCACTGCGGCTATACTTTGTATTAAATCGTTTTGGATGTCATTTGATAGACCCGAAAAACGGGATTACGTGCAATTGAACACTGTTCCAAATGAGAGTCCATTAACTGGTCATACTTAGATAAGTATAAAAGTGTTTCGACATAATTGCCACAATTATTACAATCTGGCTTTTCATTATGACCCCGAATTGCTTGTTCCTGTTTGCCTAAAAGAACTACCGTATCTATAAAACGTTCCATTAGTTTACGGTTTCTATCAACTTTTTTGTTGTGAGCTACAAAGGAATTACCTAACGAGGTTTCTATACGATCAGTACCGAATTCGTGCAAAGATAAACAGCTACGAATGTGTTTTTCCGTCTTGACATTTTATTTGCCGAATTAATTAAATTGTTTATGTCAGCGTAGCCCGTGCGACTCCAAACACTTTAGAAAAAAGGAGGCAAGGAAAACAAAACATTTTATTGAGCTTACAACTACCAGTCAACCAAGTATTTTTTTGATATATGGATGCGTTGAAATGCGAAACAAAACCATCCTTGCGCTTATAATCTATTTTCATAGATGGAGTAGAGCGTCCTATCTCTATAACTTTTTTTTTTTTTAAGAAAACTCAACTTACAAAAATAATTTTCTTCTTCCAAAAGCAAATCTATTAAACAACAATTTACTGTTAAAAATGCCATTTTCTCCTTTGCTGAATCTAACTGAAAATAAAACAATTTAAACTTTTCACACCTCTCACACTTTTCACTGTTTTCGATCACTTTAAATAATTATATATTGCACAACAATAATTCCACTCAATATTACTTTAAGTTACACATCGCAGTCTGCTTCACAACTGAATTTTTCAAACAGAACTCACCTCAGCTACATACAAAACTTGCCAAATAAGTCGCTGAAAAGCGGGTTATATTTTTGCATAAGGAAGCAATCAAACAGACAGGAGTCAAACGCGGTGAACGATAAGGGGAAAACAAGGAAAGAAAGCCAATTTGTTCTAACCAGCCACATATTTCATAACGCGAAAATTTCCGGGTTACTATGCTTTGTTTTGCTATCGTTTTGCGTATGTGTTTCTTATGGGGTATAGAGAGGAGTATGTGATGTTGGAGAATAGGCATGCAATGGTGTGAGCATTTGTGTGCGTAGAGCAGTAGAACGATATGAGAGCAGGTTAATGCAGGTGGTGGGTTGGTAGAATTTGTTGCTTGCAAGTGCAGGTGATGGAGACATACAAATCTTATGTTTATATACACACATTAAGATGCATGTTGCTTGTTGGATTGAAACATTGTTGAAAGGTAGAATTTTAAAAGGTAACCCGGCGTGAATCGAGTTATATGGGCGCCTCGCCACTGCCACGTTTACATTTTGCCCCGGAATACAGAAAAACATTGACAAATTTTCAATAACTCGCAATAAAATTCAGAATTATTTGAAGAACAAAAAAACTGAACCCATTTTTTAACTGATATTTTTTTTCGAAATTCTTCATTCATTAATTCCACATTTAAAAAACTTTGTAGATTACAAAACTGGTCGAAAAGTTTTGCATCATCTAGTGTAACATTTTTCGTAATCAAATATTCATCGCAACATTTTTCTACATCTTCCCAAACCATTTCTTTGTCCAGACTCATCCAGTGAAAACATTTAAACGCTTTAAATTGCTCTGTCCATTTTTCTATGTACTCAAAACATTTTTCGTAATATTTATTGCATTCTTTTTTGAAATATTATACTTCACTTGCAAACCCGTTTTTATTTAATGCGTTAAGTATTGATTTCGTGTCGAGTGAAAGAAAAGACTGATCGTGTCGGTTTTTCAAAACCGTTTGGAGAGAATCTAAAATTTGTGAAACTTCCAAAAGTGAATTATTTTCTTTTTCCATCTCTTTGGCCCTTTCATTAAACAAAAATGTAAGTGAATGCACAAAATATAAAAAAGCTTCCGACATGTTAGACTGAAATTTTTTGTTTTCAAAAGAACGGGACAGTTTTCATTACATAAAAAATATGTTTTTAAAGCTGGATATACTTGTAAAACCCTGTTAATAGCAGGGAATAGAGAAAGCCATCTAGTGGTACAGTGACGAAGCAAATCTTTATATTCCACTTCAAGCGATGCACAGAAATCTTTAAGATCTTATTGTACGAGTATATACCGCGAAATAATTATATATTTTTATAATTGTGGTTTCGATATCAGTTGAAAATGTGTCAAAACTATATTTTGCTGCATTCGAGATAATGTGAACGGGACAACCAATGCCAATCAAATCTTTTTGCATTGAAGATTTAAGTTTAAAAAAAAACATTATTAACTCCAGCTCTTTTCAAGCCTCCACAATTTGTATAGCAATTATCTGCAGAGAATGCAATGCATTTTTTTTTCTATATCTGACTCTCTTAAAGAATCTAAAAGAAAGTTTGAAATGTTTTCGGAATTGTAACTGCACAATTTATCCAAATGAAATATTCTGAATTGGTACCTTCTACCTTGAGTGGGAAGAGTTGACATATAATATTAAATTGTGAACGTGGTGAGTATCCATTTGCAGTAATGTAGTGTGAATGGTGAAGTTACACCAAAGTTCTATTACTATGTTTATATGCTGTATCGAAAGATTGAGTTTGAATAGGGCTTGATTTTCGACTCTTGAATCTATTTTCAAAGGTGGAAATGTTGTTTTATATTAATCTGTGGAAAGGCTATGGAGGAAAATAAAAAAAGAGACTAAAAAGAGCACATACAAAAAAAAGAGGACAAAAAAAGAATTTTATGAAAAAAGAGAGTGTAAAAAAGATCGGAGTCGAAAAAGAGAACATGTTCTCTAAAAAAGATATGCTCTGGAAACCCTAGTGTGGGGTATCTATGGATAGGTCTTCAAAAATGATATTGAGGTTTCTAATATCATTTTTTTCTAAACTAAGTAGTTTGCGCGAGAGACACTTCCAAAGTGGTAAAATGTGTGTCCCCCCTGTAAATTTCTAAAATAAGGAAATGATAAAACTAAACAAAATATATGATGTACATTACCATGCAAACTTCCACCGAAAATTGGTTTGAACGAGATCTAGTAAGTAGTTTTTTTTAATACGTTATAAATGGTGAACCGCCACTTATCTATTATGAAAACATCGATCAAAGTTAAAACGAACTACAAGAACTTTAATATGATGTTACTTGCTGCTACGGAACCCTTCATGGGCGAGTCCGACTCGCACTTGGCCGCTTTTTATGTAAGCAATAAACTCTTTGTTGCGTTATGATGCGTTGGAGACTTTACATATTCTATTTACTTTCATAATTTTATCGTACAATAATTAATTCATTAATGCGATAACGCATCCCGATGCGTTGATATGCGTTTGAGACTAAAGATTCTATATAATGAACATACATAGGTTTATCTATCAAATTAATTTATCAGTAGTTCTATGCGATGGCATGTAGCGCGATCGGTAAACGTCGAGATGCGTTAATATGCGTTGGAATTTTTAATTTTTTTTAAAAATTAATTTGTTAATCCGATTGATTATTTTTCCTTAAATGCGTTGATTTGATATGCGTTGGAGACTAAAGATTCTATATAAATACTTGCATAATTTTATCTTACAAATTATTTTGTCAATAGTTCGTAGCGCGATCGGTATACGTCGAGATGCTGTGGCATACGTCGAGATGCGTTGGTATGCGTCGCGATGTGTAACTTTTTTAAAAAAATTAATATACTTGAATTTCGCCAACGACCATACCACGTCGAGTCAATCGGTTCTCGTGCGCAAGGCAACGAGTGTTCAGAATCCTAATTATAGTTAGAATATGTTAGGTAGTTTAAGTAAGTAGAATAGGTAGTTTGTAATTTGTTTTATATAAAAATATAAAATTTAAATAATGATGCCGAGTTCTATTTAATTTTCTCGAGGAACACATATGTAAGATTAGTTCGTAAAATAGTTTTTAGGCCGAAAGGCAATAATTATAAGATATAGTTAAGTTTAGGGCGTCCGCATAAGGATCAATAATCTAGAATAATTATCCTGTTAATTTTAAGTTAGATTTAATCATTTTTGTCTAGTATGTAAGTTGATATAAGCTAATAATTAATAAAAATGAGTTTAAAAGTCAAAAAAGTCAATCGGTTCTCGTCCGATCACCGCAATTAAACGACGTAGGGCGTGGTTAGTACTTAGATGGGGGACCGCTTGGGAATACCGCGTGTCGTTGGCAAGTCGCATCTTTTTTGCTCATCACATAGAAAATAATAAAAATCTATATTCGCAGGAGAACATTATCATACGACGAGTACGGTTTTGAACGGAGACAAATTGAAATAAGCTACAAAAATACCTGCGAGTAATAAAACTTACAAAAAAAGGCTTCACCAAAGATTAACCTGTGCCACTTGCTTCACCTGAGAATTTAAAAAATTATTATTGCCGTTGGGCTTTGCAGTCACCCAGACTCTCCGATTCTTACTGAGCTGTGTCATTGTATATAAACCTTATAGTAGTGCAACCGTGCGTAAACGATGATACGCCACCAGTGCGCATTCGCCCGCAACAAATCATGATAGTCTAGTTCTACACCATTCTCGTGCTGGGAATATGAGTAGGAGGATGATGCAGGTAGTGGTGGTGGTTGGCAAAGCAGGTTTCGTGTAGATTTATGGTATATTTTTTGTTTGCTTTGATGGAAGGGGTATGTTATGTTTTCTGGATTTTAACACAATTGGTATGTGTGTGTATGATCGTTGAAGGAGAGTCGCATTTCAGCTAATGTGAGGATTCTCAAATGATTTTCTTTATAATTCGCATTTGCAAGTGAAACATCGATATTCATATTTAAAGGCAGGGGCGGTGGTGGATAAAGAAAGGTGGGAGAGTTGTCGTCGAGTAGTTGATGGTATATTATTTGTTGGCTTTGATGAATGTTTGGGGTAGGTTATGGCATATTGCAATTAGACCATCACAGTCACCTGTAACTTGTTTTCTTTGTTTTTAATACAATTGGTGTGTATGTTCGCATCGGTGAAGGAGATTCGCATTTCAGCACTGAGGATTCCCAAATGGTTTATAAACCATATTTGCATGTGAAAAAATATTAATTGAGGCAGAGATAAAAAAAGATAAGACAAGTTATAGTGTATTCCCAGCTACGAAAAGTATACCTAGTTGTTCAGTGTTGTCCAAGTTGGAGACCGTGTTTGTTCTAAAGCCTTGCATATGCACTGCTAAAATGTGTTTCAACTTCTTCCGCACAGGTGCGACACTCATACTAAATTTTTCGTTTTTTAGGATGCCCGTGGAAATCACTAAAAAGCTAATTTTTGATGTTTGGATTTCTTAAGTCAAAATTAAACGCTTATATGCTGTTTTTGCTTTTGTTATGGGTTACTTTAGCCATATATTATTTTCTGAGGCTGCAACAAAGTCAATCAAATTAACCTTTAAAACTTTATGTTTAAGATTTGACGAGAGATAGGCCAAAAGTGGTCGGCATAGAGAGCGCTTCGAAAATTCAAATTCTCTCTGGCTAAATAAAAATCTCACATTACCAGAACATATCTTAGATGAAATACCTTCTTCATCTAGAGTAGGAAGACCGAGAAAAAGCTTATAGATTAGATGTCAAGGTGTGGCAGGTAAATACCAAGGCAATTAAGAAAAAGCCAGAAAATAACTAATCCAAAAATTTACAAGAGAAACAGGGTTATTGGTAGATATGCCACCTCAACAGTCTGGCAATACTTATGACGGGAACAAGGCTAGAATATTTTTTAGAGATGAGGAAAAGACTGCCCAAATTACAGGGATAGATAAAGAAATTATCAAAAAGTTTCATATCATCTTAGAGGCTCTTGGGTCTGGGTTCCCAATAGATGCAGATGCTTTTGAGAAGTATGCAAAGGAAACAAGGGAACTATATTTTAAAAATTATGCCTGGTATTTTAAGCCAGTAATTGTGCATAAGGTCTTCTTTCATGGAAAACAAATAATTTCTACTTTTATACTTCCAATCGGACAACTTTCAGAAGGCAAGAAACAAGGAGGCAAGAAACAAGGAAAATATAAGGTTTAGGGAACTTCTTACCAGAAAAATTTCACGTGTAGATACAAATACTGACCTCTTAAATCGATTGCTTATAACCTCAGATCCATTCTTAGCAAGTCTAAGATACTTTCCGAGAAGAAAGCAAAGTGTCATTGAACATGCAGTCTTGCAACTTTAAGATGTAGCAAAGAATTTCATTTTAAATTAATTACGCTAAATCAGCAATTCGTCACACTGTGCGTTGGGTCGAAAACGAAGCCTCTTCTTGAACAGGTGGAGGATGTTCATTAATATCTCGTCGCTCATTATTGTCTTCACTATTGTGGTTACTTGCCTGACCGGATTGCATTGCTGCACGAGGGTTAGTACCAGCTGTGGTAAAATCTTATCCTGGCTTAAGCCTACACTACCCCCAGGTGGAGTACGACTAACTATTGGCCTGGATTCCATTGCTTCCGAACGGGGAGTTATATTTCGAAAAGTGGACGAATTTCTCAAATTACTCGGTCTTCCTCTAGAACGTGAATGTGGAACTCTATTATCCATAATAGGAAATTTCGGATTTTAAATACAACTTCAAAAACTTTTAACTTTCAATATCTTTTAATAAATCTGTATTAAAAAAAAATTAATACCTACATGCATAATTTGGTGTCAGCGCGGTCAGTGCTAAATTCAATATTAAATTTGATAAGATTAGATACAATATGCTTAAGAGCAAGATATCTATGGTAAACAGACGGACTGTGCAAATCAATGCACACAATACGAACAACACTGTATATAATTGGCAACTACAGGTAATATAGTAGCAACATAGTTCACTGTTATAACTACCAGACAATGGACTATACTATAAGAGAATTGGGATTATAAAAATATTCATATGCACAACTTATCCTTTCACGAATAAAATTAGACCAATATGAATACAAAAAGCAGTTCAACTCTTTCTGATATCCAATAGTCGCAACGCGGATTACAATTAAAACTATGAATATCCTGGGACTATAGTAATGAAATTCATACTGAACTTGAACCGCCAAGAGACACAATAGAACACTCTTCGATTGCTGGAGCTTAGCTAAAAGCTCTAGAGTTAGCCAGCATAATCTTTGTAGTGACGTTCTTAATGCCTTGAAGTATATCTAATGTTAGAACATGTTTAATGCATAAGAGAAACAAGCAAGCAACCTCCATTAAGCAAAAAATAACAACAAGTCACCTTCCTCAATGCTTCATTGAAAAGGTACATGGACTTTAAAATATATACCAACAATTTTACATGTTGCTTAAAGATAAATAAACTTGCGCAATACTCCAATTTAGCAATCTAGCTCTACGCAAAACAACGAAAATTCTTATTATCCATATAAATATTCATCGTATAGGTACCTATTGGCACTTCTTGGTGGTGCGGCATGGCACAATACTGACAAAAATAAATTATGTCATTGCTTTATAAATTATACTGAATATTTCTAAATCAATTACAAAAAGAATGATATAAATCGGTACATTTTTCGACAAGATATAGCCAAAATAGCGAGAATCTAAAATGCGATAAATTCATAATTTCTCATTTGAAAGAAAAATACCCAAATCAAATTTTATTAAATTTTTTGTTTCAAACGAATCGCCCCTTCCATCCAGAGAGTCGATAATGCGAAATCCATTATCCATACAAATAATAACCTACTTGGTTTCCATCATCAACCTCTGCTACTTGCAAAGCATACGTACATGAAAATGCTACCTGCGCTGCCTACGCCTATGCTCCTTCTTACAGAAAAAAAAATGCATACACAATGGAATGAAATTCGTTCGGCGGAAAGATTCGAGAGAGACAAACCGGTTTATTTGGTCTTGCTTTCTTCGTTTTCAAAGTGTGTATTTAAAATGAAGATGACAGCAAAAGTTTAGACACAAACATTCTAGTTCAATTCATAACGCCATCTGTATTTAGTAGGCTAAAACAAAAAATTCGACATGATGGCACTACTATAAAGTGTATATACAATGATGGCAATACTATAAAGTGTATATACAATGCCGTAGAGCGTCCGTGTTGTATATACATGCCACTCCTTGCATTTTGTTTAGTTTGGTTTTATTGTAGTTTTGAGCCTGCCGTTGGCCCATATGTGAGAATTCGGCGTTACAGGATAAAAGGATTTTGTTTATAACTACGAGCCAAAGTAGAGCTGAGATACCAATACCACCGCCTTGAGGTGTTCCCCTACTGGCAAATTTAGTTATATGTATTGATATTTCCTAGTGCTGCCTGAATCATTTTGTGCTCAACATTGAAACAATCCAATAACTTTGATGATTTTCTATGCCCAGCTCCATCGGAGACTCTAAAATCGTTTCAGTATGCACATAATTGAAGGCTCCTTCTATATGTGGGTTTTCTTTTTAATACATAATCGAAGTGGGCTAAGTGGTTAGACAATGGAATACTGAGCGTGGGGTTTAGGGTTCGAACCTCGGTGACCAGTAACGCCTAAATATGTTTTTTCAACTGCCCCACCTCTTGTGAAAGTCTGACGAACATCCAAGAGTAATAATTGTCATTATAAGCTTCTCAAAATTGCCGTTCGGTTTCTGGATAAAATTGAAAGTCCCTTTGACTTATACCAATAACAGAACTTTGAATACGCAAAAAGTTGGTGAAGCTAGGCTGTAAGCCCTGTATGAGACGTTATCGCCTACATACGAACAATTATCACAATTTCTCGCATGTCGTGCTTCAAAGCTCATAAGGTATAAAATAGTTCAACATATAACAGACCACCTCTTCGACTTACAAAAATTAATATAATGTATTCCAATAATTGAATGCTCAGGACGCCACTATGCGGCGCTGTGTCCTATTATTAGAATGTATTATTTTTATGAGTTGAAAAGGTGTCCAGAGTCGGAATTTTGTGAGGCTAGCTTGAGGAGGAATCGATGTTTGGGTAAAAGGTGTGATTCAAGCTGGACGTTAAGGTTTTCTCCTTTATAATAGCTGTTCGCTGCTTCTGCATTAACATGTCTATAAGTCCAAAGTGTCACTCGGTTCCAGTGATGCGTATTTAATCACTGTTTGAAACAACGACCTGTCATGCCACACAGCATTGTCTCAATCTCTCTGTAATATATAGAATGCCCCATCAGACTTTAAATACATATATACGACTTAGCATAGGGAAGAAATAAAACCACTCTATCTACTCGTACGTTCAGATGCCATCCGTTCATCATTTTGTATACATCACCAACAATCCCATATCTCGACACTCCTCAGCGATGCGACAGACATCGCCTCTGTCAATGAAAAACGTAAACCCTTTATGCATTTCCCGATGAAAAGGCGTTAGTACCTATCTCTTCATTGAATAGCCCGTTTTAGATCTACATTAGTCACTTCACTACCCAACCATGTATCTCTGTAGGTGATGCGCCGAAAGCCCCATCGAACCAAAGTCCAGACCACAACAACCTTTGTACATATGACCAGAATTTCAAACATCCCAACTACCCGCCGCGCCGTCCGAGCGTCTAAATCATCCTTCTACCACTTCCTACAAATAGCTCCTTTCAACCGCATCTATTGTGGTTAAAATATTCTAGTCCTGTGTCGACATCGCACAAAGCACAAAAATATCACAGCCGCCATCTCGCATAGCAGGCAGCACACAGGTGCAAGTAACACACCCCTACAACAAAACGCGCGGTTAAACCATCTAAACGATGAAAAAAAAAGTAAAACAACTCAGCAAACATCCTTCTGATCCTCGAGAGAGTAAATAGGCATCACCTCACCCCACCCTATATAAACAATGGCTCCGGTTTGTAGTGTATCATAAATCCTGACAAATGCACCCCACCAGCCAACAGCTACCCCATCGAGTTGCTATTTCAGTCATAAAAAGACGCACATTACACCTGAGCAGCATGAGTAACTGTGAGTTTCTATCACAAAAAGCATAACGAAAACAAAAACGATATTGTTGTTCCGCAGGTAGGCACAATAACAATTGTCAAGTAGAAGGCTCGAACTGTGCGCCAAAGAATATGCAAAGAAAAAGTCTGAGTTATTCATCGGGCAAAGTGAATATTTTCAAATTCTATCCAACAGGCGTCACAAAATATTAATAAAACATTTTCTGTTACTTTCTTTTGCATATCTTTAGACATTTATTTGGAGGATGTGAAGGGGAAAAAGTTATTTAAAAGCCTCGTAAATGTTCAAGGTTGCCGGGTTGTCTTGTGACAAGTGGATCGAGCTTGACAAAAATTTCAAAGAAATGTTAACAACCGATTGAAGTCGAAGGTGTTCAAGTTTTTGAAGTGTATCATTGTTTGGAGAGTTTGAGGAGAAATTGATTTTGGGGTAAATGGTGGGCGTGTGAAACAGATTCAAGTGATGCAAACACTCATACAGGGCGCAGAGGTGCATGACTTTTGTCGGAAAAAACATACGACATACAAAAATAGATTGAATTAACTTCTCAGGCCAAAGAATTCGTTCTTTTAGGTGGTCTACGTTGTTTTCAAGTATACCTCCTTCCCACTTCAACAACTGTGAAAAAAAGGATTACGAGAAAATTCCTTCTATAAAAATAATTCCATAGCCTGGCAACTCCATGCAAACTATCTGAAATCCACAGCCTCAGCCAGATGGGCGACCAACAAGCCACTTTACCCACTCAAAGTGCACTAAAACATTTACTTGAATGGAATTTCTCCGCCACACAAAACCACACCACACCGCATAGCCCATTAGAAAGTTTAAAGGACGCTTATAATCCTTGTGTCGGGTGGTTGGCTGGTGGTGCATGAGAAATGTGCGTTTGTAAGGAATTTCATGCGGAATTCCTTCCAAGCAACCGGCTGAGTGGTTGCAAATACGCATTAACTACCGCTACCACCTTCTCCGAAGTTCGCATCAAGGATTAAACCAGCGAATGATTCATTTGCGGATGAAATACACTTCATAGCTCAAAAACACAGAATATTCCGCATTTTCGGTAACTAAATGATTTAGGTAATCGCCCTTAAATTTATGCACAACAAAAAGTGAAGGAAGAATTATTGCAGCAAGAAGGGAATATTTGAATAATTCATGGCGCGCATCGGGAGCGGATGTGTTCTCTTTCTCGAGGGTTGCTTTACGACGAATTTGAAAGTATCCAACATTTGAAGGGGAGTTTGCGAGAAAATAGATTTTTTTTATATATTTTTCTATATCAAAATTCACCTGATGCAGGTGTAAATATAAATACACTCTGTAAACCTGTAAATGCCGGATCTGTGTTAAGTTATGTAAAATTTTGTGAATAGAGCTCGAGCTTATATTTATTGTTTAGATTTGAACATGGACAGTACGTGACGGAAAAATCCGAAATTTCATTTACTAAAAACAGTTTCAGTTCTTGCTATAGACACTTAGGATATTGGATTCGGTTAGGAGAAGGTAGGATATGTATTTGATGGGGAGCTCGTACTCAAAAGACATACGCGGGAATGGGTTGTGTTTTTGTGATATTTATTTGGGGCAGTATTTTCAGATTTCCTTTTCCTCTGCCACTTTATCGGGGAGAAGTAGTGAATAGTAATTTGAAAGGTTAGTACCTAGTTTCTTTTTATGGAATCGAAGTTGCTCCTTTGAACAATATCTTTTCGGAGTTGAGATACTATTCTGGACGAGACATTTATCGAGGTTGATTAAGAAGTCTCTTCGAATTTTCTGCAATTGAACGACAAGAAAATCGTATGTGTTTCTTTGAAGGAACTTCAAACATTTTTTTCGTTAGGCCAGTCAAGTTATGTCGGATTTTTTTTTGCTGTAGGCGCAGATATGCATTTTCAACGACCTCCTTAAGTCGAAGTCGATATGGTTTATAGTTTGCGGATGATATCATCCTTGTAAAATCGTTACCTAACAAAGTGACTGTGAAAATGTTTGCCACAAAGTTCAAAATTACTGTCTGACAACAAATTCAAGAGTTAATTTTTCCTTTTGATTCATTCTTCTTGGGTCGTTGTTGCTGCTTTGCCGACGTATTTCTCTTGTACCTCTTTTGCGGGAATATCGATCGACACCATTTGAAGTAAATCATTGTTGGACGTAGACCACCGCCAAATATTTTGAGGCAAACTGCATAAGACCGAAGTCTTTTCTCATTTATGGTCTTTTCTTAGTGAGGTTTTGAGCCATTTCAATTCACTTGAGAAGAGTATTAAACATATAGAAGGGCATAAAAACGGTGTACAGTGTGCGGCAACATATTATTCCTTTATGCAAAACGCAATGAAACCTATTTTATGAATCAACATTTTTTATTTTTATTTTTTGTAATCTAGGTACATATCTTAAGTTTTATTTTACACAGTTTTGAAAATCATATCAGGTAGGCGACGCCCCCCATTGTCCAAACACTGAATAAGCCGATTTCTTGTGTTTGTTATGACTTATGACCGTTGCCAGCATAGCAATTTCTGCTCAGATGTTGACCTTAAGTTATTCTAGGGTTCTAAGACAATTGGCATAAATGAAGGATTTAAAAAAAAGCCACACAAAAAAGGGGCAATTCGGGGGGAGCGGGCTGGCCACTGCAAATCCTCCTTTATTGAGATGCGGCGCTCCGAGATGTGTTCCCTCAAAACAGCTATTTCCTGAGTTCCTTTACAATCCCCAACTTGTACGGAAGGTAATGAATGTCATCGATCGGAAAGTCCAAGGGCAGAGGCATGTTTGAACGCTGTGGGTATTGCCGGATTGAAACTCTTACTGCATTAGTGATCTAATGGGCCGAGAGGCTCCAGTTGTTTGTCTTTTTACACTCGCCGTTTGTCTGAAATCATGACGGCGACTAACCTAGAAGGAAATAAAACATTTGAGCCACGCCTGTCGAATAAGACCACTCCCGTCCCGCTACGACCCCTTCAGCCTGAATGGCGCGCATACCGAAAAAGGAAACTCTAACCGCACCCTATACATGTGCAATTTAAAGAAGAATATTGCTTTTATTAATTTGTTAAGAACACAACAAATTTCCATCAACTTTTTCGATAAAAGGTTTTGTACGGTCGATGATAGTTGAAGCCTGGTAGATATGGCAGGCACGAGCTAAAAATATCACTGCAGCGTGATATCACAAAACTGTGCGATTGCAATCCCTGGGTCGACACGAATGGAGAACTTCAAGCAAGTGGGAATTTAATCGAACTGCCTGCAACTATGCTAACTTTGTTACACGTAGCTCTAAGATTTTATACTATCTTCCAGCTAATAATTTTTTTCATCGAAGCTTACTTACAATAGTTCTACAACTGCTGATTCACTAGATGCAAGCAATATGTTTGCAGATCATTTCAGTAAGTCATTTAGGGGGACCCCTCTTCACATTGATGATCAATATTTTAGTTATCTAACTAGCTGTTCCCAAATAAGTTTTAGTAGTATCTCATTCGATTTGGAAACAATTTTAAAATGTATTTCTTCTCTGAAGAATGACTATTCATCAGGTCCCGCTGGCATTGCACCAATTGTTCTTAAAAAATGCAGCCATGCAATTGCTCCATATCTTAAGTATCTGTTTGAATTGTCCATTACTACAGGCAAATTCCCTAATCTATGGAAAAGTGCTTTTATCACACCTGTATTTAAAAAAGGCGAACGTGGTGATATCACTAATTATAGGCCCATCTCAAAGCTTTCGTGTATCCCTAAGCTTTTTGAACAAATTGTTTGTGAAAAGTTTTGTCGCAATATAATTTGAAATGAACAGCATGGATTTGTAAGAAACAGATCCACTGTCACTAATCTGT
Organism: Portevinia maculata; assembly: GCA_949715645.1. Taxonomy (NCBI): domain Eukaryota; kingdom Metazoa; phylum Arthropoda; class Insecta; order Diptera; family Syrphidae; genus Portevinia; species Portevinia maculata. The sequence goes on along the minus strand of OX454525.1, from coordinate 163,598,612 downwards.
TAAGTTTCTTGCATGATTGTTCTAAAGCCTTAGAGAATAAGGACGAAATTGATTGCATATACACTGACTTCTGTAAGGCCTTCGACCAGCTGTCCCATGAAATAATCGAATTTAAGCTCAGGGCTTTTGGTTTCCCACCATGTTTCATAAAATGGGTTAATTCATACCTTAGATCAAGGGTTTATCAACTGAAATATAGAGGATCGCTATCTGTATCTTTCAAACCTGAGTCTGGAGTTCCCCAAGGAAGTCACTTCAAGTGTTTTATACTTGCCATTAATGATGATATGGCATGTATAAATCACAGTAATATCCTGATCTACGCTGATGATATGAAAATATATAAATCTATCACAAGTCAGCAAGACAGAATGTTTCTTCAATCTGGCATTAATAGCTTCGCCAATTGGTTTGATAAAAACGGTTTATCCCTGAACCCAACTAAATGTCAACATATGACATTCTCTAGAAAGAATATGCCTTCCACCTTTCAATATTCTCTGTCTCAACATATTCTTTGTAATGTTGATAATTTTAAGGATCTTGGGGTTTATTTCGACCCCAAACTGGTTTTTGCTAAACACATTAATTCTATTATTAATAAATCTAATTCTATGCTGGGCTTCGTAAAAAGGTGGGCCAAAGAATTTAATGATCCTTACGTTTCTATGTCATTGTACAATTGTTTTGTCCGTCCGATTCTCTCAAGTTTGGACACCGTTCTACAACATTCATTCAAATCGAATAGAGGCCATTCAACTTAAATTTATTCGATTTGCACTTAGAGGACTTCCATGGGATGATCCATTTAACCTTCCTCCCTACAGTCAACGTATCAAGCTTCTTCAAATGTTACCCCTTTCTCAACGAAGGCTTAATAGCGATATCATTTTTTTACAGCAGCTTATATCCGGTCAAATAGATGCACCTGACCTGCTGTCGTCTATTGGCTTTAATTTTCGTGGTGGTGCCCATAATTTACGCAGTGTTGAATTATTGTTTAGCCCCTTTCATAGAACGAATTATGGGAGGCATGAGCCTATTAGTCACAAGAGTAGAATCTATAATCTAAATGATCATATGATTGACTTGCATGTTAGTAAAATTAAGCTGAAAAATATTTTCCGTAATAATGCTTTAATGTCTTAAATTTTTTGCATAATTTGTGTATGTGTAAGGTTTTTATAGGTACATAATTATTGTATTTTTAATTGTTTTGTCCTTACTAACACCTGCACTAAATGATGAGCCTGTGAGAGCACTTTTAGTGCCGGCAATTTCTGCTCGTGATAGTTGCTTGCTTTAAGCACTCCACGACACAGAGCTGAAATTGTGGAAAAATTCAAGAGACATCGGTTTAACAATTTCACTTTACAAAGTGAGGAGGTGGCTAATTTTGATTTAACTGAAAACCTTGTATTAGACCCTATAATGGAATTTGAGGTGGTTAGTATAGCTGAAGTATATGCATTTATAACTTCGATTAAATCGAATGCAATTGGACATGATGTCATATCACTTAAATTTGTAAAATACATACTTCGTTACAAAGTTCACCCATCGACGCTTGTTATTAATTCTTGCATTATGTCATCCACTTTCCCACAGAGTTGAAAATTAGGGAAAATTATTCCAGTTGCAAAGAAGGTGAATGCTATGGGCCCAACTGATTTTCGCCCTATAAGTATCCTACCAATACTTTCAAAAGCCTTTGAAAAGATACTCGCAAAGCAGATTACTAACCATTTAAAGAACGACAATCTTTTGGCTGAAACTCATTTAAGAGCAGGTCGTAGTTGCTCCACAGCTATTATGATGACATACGGATGGAAATAAACAACGGTAATATAACTGTATTGTGTCTACTTGATTTTTCGAAAGCTTTTGACCATGATATTTTGTGTAAGAAATTGCATCATTATTTTGGTTATTTTGGTTTGAGATAAACAGCCGTTGACCTTTTCAAAAGCTATCTGCAAGATAGATGTCAAAGGGTGGTGATAGGTGAAACTTCTTCGGAATGGAGCCTGCTTGAAGCTGGTGTTCCACAGGGTTCCATTTAAGGCCGCTAGTGTTTAGCATGTACATTAATGACCTTCCCACAATATGCAGGAGTGCAAAACTTCACCTCTACGCTGATGATGTACAGATTTACGTGTCACATCCGGTTGGTTCGTTTAGATTGAATGAAGACCTTTCAGCAATATCTGGATGGTAAGTTAGAAATGGACTCATTTTGAGTCCAAATAAATCGCAAGCTATCACAATTTTGAAGAGTGTAGTAGATACCCGGTATGTTCTACAGATTTATATTTGTGATGAGCAGATTAATTTCTGTGAAACTGTCGTAAGTCTTGGTTTTCATATAAATAAAAATGTTGTGATCACATCAACTCTGTTATCCGTCGAGTGTATGGATGTCTACGTAAATTGTGGTTTTCTGCTGATTTCACCCCGCCGGAAATTCGTATGAAGCGTGTCCGAACATTAATAGTTCCTATCTTAAGTTACGATGTAAATGTATACTGTGGCTTATACTCGATTTCTAGTCACAAGTAAATATGGCCTTTAATGATGCAGCTCGATATATATACGTCTTCGTATATGCGACCGCATTTAAGGAATTCCTTACCATCGCATATAAAACAACATTACATATTCCTATAGTAAATTCAAAGAAAATATATTGGCTTTTTATGCGATTTAGGCTTGTTAACCTTTAAATTCCTTTCTGAAAATTGCTCGTATTAAATATAAGACTGCTAATTGTAATTCCTGTTATTCTTGTTAATGCACTGGAATTTTATTTTTACTAATTTTTTTTACTATTTTCTAAGATGTTAACGTATTTATTGTTCAAATATTCAAACACATCTATTGTTCTTTGTTTTCGATGTTTTTCTCTTTGTAAATACTTCAAAAAGATTTACTTTTACTTGTACTTTATGAATATCAAATAAATAAATTTAAATTGAAATTGGAAAAAAAATCAAAACGGCGAACCCCACAGGCGAACCAGTAGGAAAATGGGAGGCGGTGATCTCTTTACTCACGATATTTATAATTTAAAAAAATAGCTTAAATTTTGTAAGCGTAACTGTAGGTGGCGCTGCACGCGCAATAAAAGATAACGAACAAAAATCGTCGGTTCAAGATCTGGAAAGAGGAACCAGTCCTTGCGTCCTTGAGATATCCTTGAGATAGCGTCTATCTCTTCAACTGGTTTAATAAAAAAGTTACATTGTTTCCCACTAGAGGTAAAAATACTTTACATGTTTTTTCACCATCATAACATCCAACGGCTAGTAACTATAAAGTCCGTGGAACTTGTGTCCAAAGCAAACATTTTGATGCATGTCCAGTAAGTAAATGGAAAAATTAACCACGATTTTTCATAGTCAAACTGATAATATTGCATCCTTCTTTCCATTTCCGCGGCATCTTTAGTTCGAAGACAAGCATTGGAAGTATGTAGAGGTTTGTCTAAGATTGTAAATCAAGTTTCGTTCCGTTTAAAGTAATAATAATTACTTTAAACAACAATTGCTTCAGTATTTAACGGCGTTTTATTTCCTTTTGAAAGACAGACCAATCACTGTTTCCTCCACTTATTCCTTTCTTAAAGCAGGCCTTGAATGCCTCAATGATGATGCTGCTGTTACCGCGATTTTGTCGATGCGCTGCTTATTTTATTCCATTTGCGTCCCCGACACTTTTTGTTCGCTTGTGTTTTTGTTATATAATACTTGAATGACAGCAAACTATGACTATGATTCTTGTAAGCTATGCCGACGTGCTAAGGTTTTCGGTCTTAATGAAGCTCCAGGATCGCCTAGTGAATGGTGAATTTGAACATTCATGACCGGATCTAACCTGACCAGAGAAAATTTGATATAATTCAAGAGCTAAAACTTAAGGTTCAACCATAATAGACTTTGCTTTGCTTATGCGAACTTAAGGAAATGTCCAATTACATGCAAATAGTTTCGTCAAATTTTATGTTACTTTCGTGGGCTTACGGAAATCTCAATGAAACGGAACATTCCGTACGGAAATTTGACAGCGACGAACCAAGCGTAAATAAATTGACAGGTGATCAAATTTGCTTGAGCTCATTATGGGTAACTAGATCATTTGACTGAAATTTAGTCTGCTTTTCGTTCGGTTTTGACATAAGGACAAGGTTAATCCCACTAAAGTCTATTATGATCGGGCCTTTAAAAATAAATGCATAAACTAAATATGCATTCCATACACCTTGTCTTTCCAAATTTTCTGATTTCTTTTCTGTAGATTCGTGAATCGTTTACAATGTGATCAAATCGCCTATCACCACCATTCCTTTTGCATTTATGTCACTTCCGGAATAGCGCACGAATGTCGTCACACCCGCTCAAATATTTCCAGCATAAATTCCAAAATTATGCTAAGCAGATTCAATCGCATAACCAAAAGAATTGCATTGTATCCCATAAAAGTTAACAACTGTCATTTACAAAACTAACGACCTCCATCTTTAGTTCTTGGCTCCAAAATATAAAAAAAAAAAACATAACTAGGACCCGCAATTTCAACAAAGCAAAGCTCTTCCATTACCATTTACATAATATTGCAGTCGCTCCCACTCTTTCGCAACCCCATCCGCAACCGAATCCTTCACCGAAACCAATTCAAGGGTGTAAAAAAATATTCCTCACCGCAATCAGAAATCTTTGTCGACTTGGCAACCCCAATCCAAAAGAAAACGTCTGCTAATAAGCCTGAGAGTATGCAAAAATATTGAGTGTTGAAAAGACAACTGCTCTGCAATAACTCACACCCGACCTTTCAGTGATTGTGTTATATATGTATTTTTCTTTTCTGTGAAAGGATGTGTTGTCGCTGTGTCGTTCTTCCTTTGGAGAAAAGAAAAATGAAAATGGTTATTGCCAAGGATTATGAGTGGCAATTTCCAGACAATGAACAACATTGCAATGAAGCCGTGTGGGCGGAAAATGCTTGACCCGGTCTTTTATCCTCGCCATGATCCTTTTAATAAATATTTAAATAAAGTTTTCTCTTGGTGTTATGAGATTTGTGTCAATAAAGAGGGTGAGCTTGTGACCTCTCCTCTTAGATAGTTGATCCAAGTTAATTAAGTAATTGCCGCCTTGGTCATCTTTAATTCTGTAAAGGGAATTCTTGCGTTCTTTCGGCGAGGACAACCATGTATGAGCAGTACTCCTACCTTTTGCTATCAATTTCAGGATGATGAGTCAGAAATACGACTAAAGTTTCCGGCGAATCATTTTAATTGGAAACTTTTCTAATTTTACTTAATTCGATCCAATTAGGACGAGGAATACAAAAGTTGGTATTCGATTTCTTTCCGCCTTATAAGGCAAAAATAGGCGCAAGTTTCTGAAGTTTCCCACATTTTTTCCGTGTCGTTGCACAATTGAGAGGTTATGCTGGGACTAATGGAGTGTATTGATGGCAACGTTAAGAGTTAACACTTAGACATTTGCTAAATGGAACTCGTTGGCTTTTTGTTCCTTTTTAAAAGAATTCAAGTTAATGGTGGGCGTTGATTGGAAGTTGCATTAGAGGAGGATTGATTGCTAAAAGGGTTCTTTTTTTTTGTATTAATATTTGACTTAAGTACCGACCTCCCCGTGGTTTCCGGGAATTCAAATCATATCAGTTTGATGCAGTTGCTACTAATGAGTCTGGTTCGAATTGTAATGCTTCTGAAACTTGTCTGATTGCTTCATTATCAATTATTTCTTTTGTTTTCCGGGAACTACACAGTTTAAAAGCTTCTTGAGATTGTTTAAATAGTTCCAAGCGAACTAAGATAATCCAAAAACACCCTTTAAGGCCATTTTTGAAGCACTTTCTGCCAAAAGCCGCCCAATGAATCTTGCAATTCCTACTCAAATGCAAAACTTTTCAAAAAGTCATTGAAAAATATTCACATCCAATGAACTCTACGGAGGCAAGGAAGATGTTATTATTTGCCTCAAGTGCCCTGGAAAAACTTGCCAAAGTGTATCTAAATAGAAAAGGGGATACACACTCGAACTACTCGAAATAATTACAAACAATTCCATTTTGCCATAAGAAATAAACAACTCGTTGGCGCAAATATAATTGCTTCAAAAACATTTTGCAGATTTTACGCTCAATTGAGTTGTTCAGTCAGAGTGACGTGAGTGGAAATGCGGAGGGTGGTTCTTTTACCTTTAAATAAATTTAAATTTTGTATTAAAATGAAAAAAGCAAATATTAAAATTTAGATTGGGTACTTGTTTCTACATTGCGAATGACCTGCAGTCCCCCAATTGGGGTGCATTTATAGCTGCGGTGGGATTTGGTCTTTAAAGTTATATCAGAAGAAATTTAATTAAAAGAAAAATTTCAGTTTTTATTCGACATAAGCTTTGCATTTGCAGGAAACCCCAAGGAAAATAAAAACGTCTACAACTTTACAGATAAACTCGGTCTTTGATTCATTTGCAATTCATATTTTTGGCGTCCGAAAGTTGTTGGAAAATTAAATTCCCTGGAATGCTTTGAGAAAATGTTAAACTTTCTTGTTCAGTGTTTTGGGGGAGTTGGTTAAAGTATTCGAAATTATGTTGGAGGCTGTGGAGGAGTATTTAAAACCTTAAAGAATGTATTTTGTGGTGTTTAATTCTTTTGAATATTTAAATTTATCAAGTTTGAATCCTAGCTTGCATTTTTAAGGGATTTTATTAAGTTTTGCAAAAAAATAAATAGTGAAATCATTGAAAATGCAAGCAAGGATTTTTTTTTATTAAGTTTCACTCTCTTGCGAACGTCGGACAAACATCCAAGAGTTTCAATTGTCGTGAGAAGCTTCTCGAATTTGCCACTCTTTTACTTCGCACAAGCAAATGGTTGGAGAAGCTGGGTTTTAAGCATTTTTTTTTTAAGTTTCACTGCTGTCTAAACTTGAAATTCGTTGGCCATTTCCAGGATTCGCCTCAGTGTGAAAATGTTGTCGGCATAGAGTAAGCTTTTGGCAATACTGGATATTATTCCATATGCTTTGAATCACAGAAACATAGACCATAACTGGTTCGTTTGAACTGACAGTATCAGTACTAGTCGTATGGGGCTGCCGCGGGTATGAATACTTCACAGGTATATCTCCTTATGAAATGCTTGCGCCTGGGCTTTTTGGTAATCGTGTGTCGCTTTGTTTTCGTTCATTTGTTGCTTACTTTTCGTCGACGTTTGAAGCGGGTCAGAGGGAAATAAAAGATTAGGTAAACTTTTTTTTCTTTGTGTTGACTCTTGGGTATATGAATTAGGAAGTGCATGTTTGCTTTTTTTGACACTCGAACTTGGGTGAAAGTTGGTTGAATTCGAAGAATTTGTATTTTGAGATTCGATCGAATAGAAAGTTTTAATCCGGGGAAACGAATTCGGTCAAACGAATTGAGACATTCGAACGAACTGACTATTCATTCGAATCCCAAAATAATCATGAATATTTGGAATATTCTTTTTAGCCGTAGAAAACTAAATGAATAACCAGTTGGGGCCGAAATGATTAAGTGTAAGAATTTCTGATATCCACAACCCCACAATTTAAAAAAACAACATAAAAAAACCTTCTCGAATTGGGCTTTGGACATGATGGAAGAAAATGAAGAACTTCATTGCAAATCATCTTCAGCGATGAAGCGCATTTTTGGTTAAACAGCTTCGTCAAAAGGCAAAATATGCGTTAGTGGACAAGTGAGAACCCTCATGTGCTTCATGAAACAGCACTTCATCTGTAAAACGTCACTGTTTGGTTAGGTTTTCAAGCCGGTGGCGTCATTGGGTCATTTTTTTCGTCAATGACGTGTTGGAACGTTATTTCTTTTTGAATTGCATGAATTGGACATCAGTGATATGTGGTTCCAATATTGTGTACCACAAGCCACACAGCGGGTGCAACAATTGAGTTATTGAAGTCTCAGTTCGGTGAACGTGTTATCTTGAGAAACGGACCCGTCTATTGGCCGCCGAGATCGAGTGATTTAACGCCTCTAGACTTTTTTGATGGGCCTACATTAAATCATTGGTCTATACCAACAAGCCGACTACGTTAGAGGAGCTCAGAGCCAATATTGAACAAGAAAAAGCGGCCGTATCGGTCGAAATGTACGGCCGAGTCATCGAAAACTGGGTTCAACGTATCGACCGCTGCATACGTTCCCGTGGTGGACATATGAACGAAGTCGAAGTCCATTCAAAAATGCTTTGATAGTAATTGAAGCCAATGAAATTTTTTTTTGGGTGGTTTGCATTTTATTAAAAAAAGAAGTTGCAAAGATGCAAAGATGCAAAGATTTTTCAAATTCTCCCGTTGACTTACTTACTTTACTTAACGGGCACCCGACCCGTGAATAGTCGCTGTCTGAGACACTGCAGCCTTCTATCTTCTGCGATGCCGGGCCCGCTACTTCCAGTTGTCCAGACCAAGCGCTTTGGCATCCGCGATGGGTTGGTCTTTAAAACTGAGGTTCGGTCTTTCTTGCCTTCTCGAACCTGGGGGTTGGAAGTTCGATAGATCATGCATTTTATCCATATAGTGAAGAGTTTTGAACAAATTTGTTTCGCTTAACCGAAGTAGCAAGGAGAAGAGAAAAGCGCGTAAAAAATTGCAACAAACTCGGGCTCCGGAACATAAAGGACATCTTAAGCGTTTGTGCAGCTCACTAAAAAGAAATACTTTAAGAATAATGAAATAACAACTTACGTTCAAAGTTAAACGGCAGTAAAAGGTTCTAATTACTCCCTTTAGAAGGCTTTAAAAGGTATTAAATAACCTCAAATTCAAGCCGTACCAATTAGGAAAAATCGACACAATTGGGCCAGGCATGATAAAGGGAAAGCACAAATTATTCCCACCCAGCTGGAAGAAATTTTTAAACCGTTTGATGGGCAACATCTTATTGAAAATATAAACACATACTATATGGTCAATAGTGCAATAAGAACTGCAACACTAACCGAAGTTAAGGAAGAAATAAGGAAACTTGAGCCTAGAAAGCTCCTGGATACGACATAAACCCGGGAGCGGTTTCTAAAGCACTCCTTAGAAATGCTTTACTAAACCTTCTGTTTATTATAAACGCCGCGTTTGAACAAGAATATGTTCCCAGTCAATGGAAAGTCGCCGAGGTCATAATGGTTCTTAAGCCCGGAAAACCGCCGAATAAAAAAACGTCTTATAGACCAATTTCAGTTCTTCCAAAATTATCCAAAGCATTCGAGAGAAATTTGAAAAGCGTATAGCCGGTAAAAGAAGAAAGGCATCTCATTCCGGATCATCAATTCGGTTTCAGAAGCAAGCATTCTACATTTGAACAAGTGCATAGAATAACACATGCAATCGAAAAATCTCTTGAACAAAAGGATTTGTTCAAGTGTATTCCTTGACGTCTCTCAAGCCTTTGACAAGTTCTGCCAAAGCATCCATATTATGTTTTGGACAATTACCTAACTGATAGATTATTCTGTGTCAAATGTGGAAACGAATATTCAGATTTTAAGGAAATAATGACTGGAGTACCGCAATTAAGCGTCCTTGGTCCAGTTTTGTACTTATTATAAACTCGTGATATACCACATGTAGAAGGCACTGAGCTAGCACTAAAAAAAGTCACCGTAACTAACTAAACTGCTGTTAGCAGGAACTTCCAATGGGAAGGTACCTGCACAACATTCTTATTTCGTGAAACGAAAACCACTTGATAAGTCGAATACCTAGTTGTAGTTCATAGTACTAAACATATAAGATATGAAAGACATATTGCTAAAATGTCAAGATGGCGGTAGTGGCCAGAAAATCGGGAAGAACGAAGAAGGGTTAGTGGGTAAAAATCCGACACTGTTACTTAGTATGGCTCAGTTTCGTCTTTTGAAGACAACTTCCAGCGTAAAAAAAGCTTTCCAGCTTTAGTTTTAGGGCCTAATTTTTGCTGACGGCTAGATGCTGATCACGAACATAGTAAGTTTAAGGGGGCAAACTAAAGGTATGTGACAAACCATGAGTCAACACTAATATACAGTTAGAATTGTGTATAAAGATCATATAACAACTGAGTACTCAGGCGCGTATGCTCTGACCACGCTCGGCTCAGCAGAGCATGCTCTACGTGATTACCTGGCCCCGATACTTGCAAAATTGTTTTTTGATATTTAGTTTGATTATATATTTTGGTTACGAAATCGTGTTCGCTTGACTACAAATAAATTTTGAATGTATTTCAGATTTCTTGTTTAGATTCAAATTAAGTTGAATATCAATTAATAGCATATTTGAGTCATATTCTTACGATACGAGCGCCCACGATTTTATGCTCAAAGACCGGTGATTGTTTTGAGATCATAATATCATTCAGTATTTTCAAAGCTATTTTGCCGAACATTTTTTTTCTCCGTTTTTTCCCAACTCAAACAACCTGAAACATTTTTGACTAAAATATGTTAACATCATCGGTATACATTAGGCATTCGCTATATTTATGCAAAGTTGAAATGCTAAAAATAAATATATTAAAAAGAAATGGGAAATGTGGGCTTGTCATTTGGCAAGTATGTTTATAATTCTTAACAAATCCAGTTAGAGAGAATTCCGTAAGTATACCAAAGAATTATAATTCAACAATCAATACGTCATAAAAGCCTTAACCAAATCAGTATTCATTATATAGATTCGTCTCCGCAGCCTCCGTGATAAATTTTACGAGTAGTACAAGATGAGTTGTAGGGGATTTACCGGATGCAAACCCATGCTGCTCAATGTTTACTTATCTGACCTTTTATTTAAAAAAGTGTAGGTTACGAAGGCAGTTCGATAAGTCAGTGACTTCTATGGAAAAAGGAGTTCGGATGTCATGGAGGATTTTTTGCTGATATCTTTGTTTCTTTCTAGGCAATGATTGAGCTTTTCAAAGCAATTGAAAGAATTTTGTTTGTGTTATTTTTTGAAAATGGCTCACTCACAGTCTCGTTAGTGGGGGCTGTCTGTGAGCCAATTGTTATGTGGTTAGCCGGAAAGTGAGACTCCAGCAGATGACTAATAGTTTCCGCTTTCGTCTCAGTGAAGGTGCCATCGAGTTTTCTAAGTGATTCCAATATGGCTGGTTTGTCTTTTTTCAGAACTTTAACCACCCTTCTAGTGTCACCCAGTGTTTCAATCTTTTCGCAGAAATTCCTATAAGAAGCACTTTTCGATACCCGAATTAACCTCTTATATTCCTTCTGCTTCGATCGGAAGAGATTCCAGTCTTCATCCAAATCAGTCTTGAGTGACCTGTTTAGAAGTTTTCTAGCTTCTCTTCGGATTCTTTGCAGTTCCGAGTTCCACCAGGGGTTCTGCCAGGGGTTCTGTTTACTAGGCGCGTCAGTTCAAAACAGCAGGCAATGACACTGTTCAGGTCTTCCTCTATCTTTTGTCTCGTCCTGAGTTTGGTTGGTGTTTTGAGAGTTTTCCCTAACTCATCCCTGGACACGCTTCATTCAGTTGATTTTTTTCGGATTCCTCCTCTCCTGCAAAGTTATGGCATCGCATTCGATATGAAATTTGATATATCTATGGTCTGAGAGGGACACCTCCGAAGAGACCCTCCAGTTGGTAACCGCCTTAAAGTATCTATTAGATAAAGTTAGGTCAATCAACTCCTGTCTTCTTGACATCACAAAAGTGGGCTGTGAACCATTGTTGATGGTAAGATCAGACGATAGAATGAAATCCAGGAGATGGTTTCCTCACATGTTGCATTTGCTGCTGCCCCAAACAATGTTCTGAACATTGGCATCGCAACATACGAGGGCGGGTCAATAAGTCCGTGACTTTTTGAATTTCTGACCTCTTTGCTGAAACAGCAACACTGCTCCTGTCAACAGGCATCTGTCAGTTGACTCCTGTCAAAATTTAAACTTGCTGCGTCAGTTAGTTTGTGTTTGACAGCTATTTTTACCAGACTACTCACTAATTTGAGGAGAAAATGGAAAAAAGTGAATTTCGTGTGGTTATTAAGCATTATTTCTTGCGAAAAAAAACCATTACCGAGACCAAGGCTAAGCTTGAAAAATACTATGGGGACTCTGCACCATCGATTTCAATGGTAAAAAAGTGGTTTACTGAATTTCGTTGTGGCCGTACAAGCACTGAAGATGCCGAACGTCCTGGACGCCCAGTTGAGGTCTCTACGCCCGAAACAATCGAAAAATTCACCATATGGTGTTGGCCGACCGAAGATTGAAAGTGCGAGAGATTGTGGAAGCCGTCGGGATCTCGCATGGCTCAGTGGTTTCAATTTTGAATGATCACTTGGGCATGAGAAAGCTTTCCGCAAGATGGGTGCCGCGTTTGCTCACAGTCGACCACAAACGCAATCGTGTAACAACTTCACAGGAAGGTTTGGCGTTGTTTAATCGCAATATGGAGGAGTTTTTGCGCCGTTTTGTAACCATGGACGAAACATGGATCCATCACAACACACCAGAGACCAAACAACAGTCAAAACAGTGGGTTTCTAAGGGTGAATCGGCGCCAAAGAAGGCCAAGGTGGGTTTGTCAGCCAATAAAGTTATGGCGACTGTTTTTTGGGATGCACGCGGGATAATCCACATTGACTACCTTCAAAAGGGAAGAACAATCAATGGGGAATATTATGCCAACTTATTGGACCGATTCAATGACGATTTGAAAAAAAACCGACCTCATTTGGCCAAGAAAAAAGTTCTTTCCACCAAGACAATGCAAGGGTGCACACATGTGCAGTCGCCATGGCAAAAATCCATGAATTGGGCTATGAATTGCTCCCTCATCCACCCTATTCTCCAGATTTGGCTCCGAGCGACTACTTCTTGTTCCCAAACCTGAAGAAATGGCTTGGTGGAAAAAGATTTGACTCCAATGATGAAGTCATCTCGCAAACAAAGGCCTATTTTGAGGACCTCGACAAATCATTTTTTTTGGAAGGGATAAAAAAATTGGAGAAGCGTTGGACAAAGTGTATAGAGCTCAAGGGAGACTACGTTAAAAATAAAATATTTTTTTTATCAAAAAATCGGTGTTTTATTCCAAAAGTCACGGACTTATTGACCCGCCCTCGTATAACTAGGCCCACCTTCCTGGTGTCGCAATAGTTTATGAGCTCAGCAATTGCCCTTGGTGGTGGAGGCGCTACCGAATCATAGGAGAGATAATCTGACGCCAAGACGAAGGTCTTCCAATCCCCATTCGTTTCGTAGCTTATGGCTGCAGCAACCAAATCTTGGCCACAAAATTGTCCAAGCTTAGTCGCTAAGAGAAGGTTTGACACAGCAAGACAAGCCCTGGGCTTTACGGACCGCTCGTCACAGAGTATCGTGATGTTTAGTTTACTCTGCACAATACTGAAAATACAAACACCAAATATGAAAAACATTTTCCGCACTCCACCGAAAGGCGTATTTCAGTACTCCGCGTAAACGAAACTCAGTTCTGAGGTCTATTGCACTTTTATACAGTTCAAATAAACAAGAACTCTGTTAGCAACACGTCGGAATTAATTCCACCCGGTTGTGAATACAAGTTAAATCATTTTTCATTTAATAAGTACCCAGAGAAACCCATTGAGATCGCATTAAAAATTTACAAAATCTTGCTTTTACATTATTTCATAACCACATCTATGCCCGATGTCAGGACATGTGGACAACAACCCTGGCTATACATAAAAACTGCTATGAAAACTGCAGCAATCGCGTCAGGGAATTCAATGATTTAGGTCATCCTTTTTTATTTATTTATTTATTTATCATCTATCGAGTACATAAATCTACTAAGGGCCGGTTTCAAAGGTTGCGGATAAAGTCTCGGATAGTTAGCCGACACATACCTAACCCTATCCACCAGATAAAAGTTGCTGATATTTTTTTTCTGTTTCATCGTCAAAGTCTCTGATAAACTAACTGCTGGAAAAATTTATCAGCCACTACGTTTATTTCGAAACACATTTCATTTGTTTTGCTTTGTTTATTTCGTGTTTTGTAGAAGCTTAACCAGATTAAAACCGTTTTTAAGTAGGTAAATTGTATTGTTGCGTTTAAAATGGATAAAGCTAGCAAAAAATTGTGAAAATTTAAACAAGCATAAGAGAAATACCAATTTCTCTCAAGAAGAAACGGACCTTTTAGTGTCCCTTACGCAAGGAAAAAAACATGTAATCGAAAACAAAAAAAGTGACGCTATAATTTGGAAAGAGAAAGAAAAAGCCTCAACTTCAAGTTGAAATATGAGGCAAACATTAAAGCAGCAAAAATCCAAAAAAAAAGAATTTTAACAGGGGAGCTGGAAAATGAGTTGGAACACAAGGACACTATGTATGAATTAGAAAAACATCAACTTCTTAAAATTGAATTGTTGAAAAAAGGTTTAGGAGAAAAGTGAATAAAATGCTTCATTCACAGTCGCGCTTTACTCTATTGATTCATTCAAGTTATGGTTAAATAAGAACAGTGATAAGGTCATTTTGTCAATTTCATTTATTTAAAAAGGCACAAACATATTTAATTATAGCAGACACGAACAAAAATTATTAACAGAATTTCCTACAATATTTTGACTACTATCTCTTAATAGACTATAACTAAGATCAGAAGTTTCATCAGTATCATCTGGCATACTATATTCAAACGTTTCTTCACCCATGTCTGTGGCTATATTACGGAGCACTGCACACGCAACAATAATTGCTTGTACTTTCGAATGGTGCAAAATAATTTGCTTTGACAAAACTGGAAGTCTACTCTTTCATACGCCATAATTTTGATCTTTGTACTACACTCCTCGTTCTGATTTGTGACTCGTTGTACAAGTGCTCTCCAGCTCTCCGTGGATTGTGAAGGGGAGTTAGCAAACAATTTGTTTTTTCATACCCTTTATCTCCGAGAATCAAGTTATTGCCAAATTCTCTGTCAATTAATGTTTGCTAAATACGCAAGTTATTAAAAATAGTTTGATTATGGCATGATCCAGGCTATCTAGCAACTATGTCCATGTTATAAGTAATCGTCGCATTGGTGGAACTGCAAAACTACTAAAATCCAATAGGCAATGGCAAATAAGTTAATGTCATGTTTGGTATTCTACTTTCTATTAATGTAAGGATATTTCTTAAAGTGCTTCAAAATAATGACGCCTTATGCGAAAAGCTCTGTTCCTACGGGGCCGTGTAATATAATCGTAATATTCCTCAAATTCGTCTTTTAAACATTTAAACAAATCCATGTTAGGGCACTTGTTTCTGCTGTCTACGGTCGTCAACGAAAAAATGCTTTGAAACTATATTTTTTCTACTCACTTCAAATAAATATTTTGTTTATCTTTCGGATAAAGGATTTAACAGCCACTTGATCCGGCAGATAGGCTATCCGAGACTTTATCTGTTAGTTATAACTATCCGAAACCTTTGACACCAACAGTTCATGTTTAGCTGACAGATAAGTTCCGGATAGGCTATCCGAGACTTTATGAGCTAGTCTTGAAACTGACCCTAAGCCTTATGAAAATTTTAAATATTACTATATTTTATAAATACATATTATAGGTATAATAATAAATAACAGAGGTACAAGTTAAAATGATTACAAGAAAAAAAAAAACATTAAGGCTACAACGAACCTAATACAAGTGCTTTAAAAACATCCCTGCTAAGGAAGAAGTCGATGTTTTGAGAAAGAGAATTAAACTCAGAACTGGAACTGGAAATAGGATCGGATCTTCCGTAGTAAGTGTACGAAGGGGGAACAAGAAAGAGTGCTCGTCTCATCCTTAACGACCTTGAGGGAGCATATAGAAAGAAAAGAGAGAACAGTTTAGGGCAATCAATCCGATTACAGAAAGTATCCCTAACGAGCATTATTAACTAACACTTCCTTCTAACTTCAAGGGATTTAAGACTAATCAGAAGACATCTGTTGGCATACGGTGGCAAAATGTCGTCAACCCAATTGAGTTTTCTGAGCGCAAGACTTGTACATTTTCTTTGTACAGATTCTAAACGATTTACATCCACTTTATACAAGGGACACCATATACAGCATCAGGCATGCTCTAAGGTTGATCTTATCAAAGAAATGTACAACGCTTTCAACGTATACGGGTCAGAAAACTGTTTAGAGTTGCTCATAAGGAATCCCAGTAATTTATTGGATTTTGAAATCAAGTAGTCTAAGTGCATTTTAAAATTATTTTAGCATTAAAGATAACACCGAGGTCCCTATGGCTGTTCACCAACTCAAGCGGTGAGGCAGCAATACAGTATTCAAAATTAATTGGTCCAGTCGATCTTGTAAATTGTATACTTTTACAGTTAGCTACATTTAAATACAAACAGGTCCCATCACACCACGATGAGACTTCATCGACGTCAAATTGCATTTCCTGACAATCGGATTTGGGTTCAATAGATATGAATAATTTTAAGTCGTCAGCATAAAGCAAACAATTAGAATATCGAATACTCGATGGAAGATCATTAACAAACAGTATGAATAGGAGAGGTCCCAGATGACTGTCTTGTGGAACACCTGGCTGGTTAAGGATTTCTTTAGGTAGATTAGATAGATAGATTAGATTCTTTATTTCATGAAATATATGTATAATAGTTTGTGTTTGAGAACACGAGCATGGCAGAAATAGCCGTCTGCCGATTTCTTTAGGTACCACTGTTCCAATTTTGATATTCGGTCTACGGTTCGTCAAGTAGTTTTTAAGCCAGAAAAAAATATTGGTATGAAAACCTAAGTCCTTCAACTTACTCATACATACATACATATTTTGGCTTAGCGGGCCCATACAGGGCCTAGAACCT
This sequence comes from Portevinia maculata, assembly GCA_949715645.1. Classification (NCBI taxonomy): domain Eukaryota; kingdom Metazoa; phylum Arthropoda; class Insecta; order Diptera; family Syrphidae; genus Portevinia; species Portevinia maculata. Next base: position 163,581,741 of record OX454525.1, on the reverse strand, counting down.
AGCTTCTCCAACCACTTTCATGGGAAGTGGAGGGGGGACCTACAGTTTTACGCCGAATCCGAACGGCAAATTTGAGAAGCTTTTTCATGACAATTTGATACTCTTGGATGTTTGTCAGACGTTCGCAAGAGATGCCAAACAACACGCAGTATTCCCAAGTGTTCCCCCATCTAAATACTAACCACGCCCTACGTCGCTTAATTGCGGTGATCGAACGAGAACCGATTGATTCGACGTGGCAAGGTCGTTGATACACTTCAACTTTGAAAAATCCGTATAAATTACGTCAACCTGGTTCCCACGCTGAATGCCCTTAATGCAAAAGTTTGCAAATAAAGTGAGATTGGTTACCGTCGATCTGCCACCAACAAAACCATGCTGATCCATTGAGATGCTTGTTCTCACTTCCTCGTATATACAATTTTTCACAATGGCTTCAAAAACTTTTGGTATTAATTTCAGTTTTAAAACGAATCTGTAATTAATTAATAACCTCTTGTTTAGAGCTTGATTTGTAAATTGTACTTACAAGCGATAATTTACACTCTTCCAAAAAGTCACCTGTAGAAAGTGACAACTTGAAAATCTTGGTTAGTGGAGCTGCGAGACTTTCAGAATACATTTTAAGAAACATAGGACATACGTTGTCCGGAGCCAACTTAAAAGTGAATTTTAAGGAAGAGGTCTGGAGCAATATTTAATTTTTTTTTATAATTTGCCTACGTTAAATGGGGTTTTTCTGTAATATTACAGTACCCTTAAAGTGCTAAGAACACAGCGCAAGCATTTTTGTTTAACAGCAAGCAAAACCTGTCAATATCGTATTTCATTGCATGCTTTTCGGTGCTAGTTACTATTAGAAGGAGTAGAGAGATAGGAAAGAAGTGTTTGGGTGCAGTTGTAAGGTTTTTCTCCACGTGTGGTCTCTAAATTGCTTAGGGAGATCTAGTTTTTCATGTATTCGACGAAAAGTAATGAACTTGGCCGGGATTTGAACGCACTACCTTTTAATCATCAAGCGAATACACTACTGCTGCACCGTTGCCACTTGATTTATTGTCAAATTTAGGATATATTGGTAATAGTATCACAACAAGTCTTTTGTGTTAACGAAGAGGAGTCCTGGACATAATTATACTGAAAATAAGAAACAAACATATCGCAAATACTTTCATTACATTACAACACGAACACCTAAAAAGCCCTAGAGTCTTTTTGATGTTGGTTTCAATTGAGTGCATAATATTTAGTGTACACATTTTTTTTAGCGTTTCGTATTCTCGTCTTATTTGAGTGTAAATAACGCGACGGCTGCAATCCCTTCGATATTATTAATGCATTTCAGACATTCAGGGCCGGCCCAACCATATGTGCAAGATGTGCAAATGCACAGGGCGCCAAATTCCGGGGCGCATTGCTAGGAGTAAGAAAAATTAATTTTACCTTGCGCGGATACTGCCATTTGCATTTAAAACAAAAAAAAATTGTTCAAATAAGCCCAAAATACCAACATCTATCACACCTGTGCTGAATTTTTGCACATTAACTCACATTACTTGCAATATTGCAACTTCAAGGAGAATTTAACTCGAAATAGAACGTTTTCTGTAAATCTGGCACAGGGTGCTTGTTTGACTGGAGCCGGCCCTGCAGACATCTTATTTTTTAAGTTGCACAATCTTTTAGTGAACCAAATTGGCTTATTACTATGTTTAACTGGTTTAAGTGGAACAAACCGAATATATGCTTCCTCAATTACACCCATAAAGGAGTCGTAACATCTCTTACGTCAGGAACTCCATCTTTTGGAAGTAGTCTCGAAGTACAACAGGGTTAGCTGCACATCTACTCCCCACATCTGAAACTACCGCCTACGCTCAAATTCCAATTACATGGCGACCGCAAACCTATTTTGATTGACCTCTACTCCAGTTGTCCAATTATTTCCATTTAATCGACTTTGTTAACTCAATTTAAATTATTAACCAGTTGCACGGTCATTATCGTACATTTTTCCAATTTTATTTTTTTCAATAGCAAAACAACGCTCATTGTTAGTGTCTTCGGGAAGATGATGAATGCCGTGACTTAACGGGAGACTGAACTGTAAGTGAATCACTTCCTTTCTCTCTCTGGGCTAATATGCGGTTCAATACTTTATTTTAGTTTGAAATTCCTCTCTCCTATATTTAGTTCTCTCTTTAAACTGTCGCACCGTAGACCGTACTCCCCAATCAACCATGTTCAATCTATATTTATAGACACCCATCCCGCCCGAGTCTGCATATCTGAGACTGGCTACCTCTCGTCCTCGTCCTGTCCTTGCATTTCCGTTTTTCGATATTTATGGTTTTCAATATTAAAATTTCGCAAACTGTAGCAGGACATAGCGCAGCGCCTACGTCCATTGGAATTTGTGTTTTATTTTTTTAAATTTGCTTATTCTCTCTTGTTCTGGTCCTGAATCGAAGGGAGGAATTTTATCGGTACTCAGCATATAGCTAGCGGACATTTCGATTATTGAACACAGATGTGGCCCGTTCACATCAATCTTAGATTAACTACCACCCATCCAGCAACCAGTTCTCGATTAAAATGTATTTAAGTTGCGTTCCATTCTATTGGGGGACGTCTGTACATGGCACAGCACTTATTATTGCACAAGCATCCCTTCGGGCATAGAAACAACCACCATGGGGAGATCTGAGCAACGGCGAAGGCCGCGGCAGTACGATGCTTCTGTTGAATCGCTGTAACCACTTGAGTTTAGATTTCGATTGTCGAGAATTATTTTGTGGTGGGAGTGGGGACTTTTATCGGGCAGGAGGAGATAATATTGTTTTTTTTTTTTTGGAAAGCTTCCTTGTTTTCTTTGTAATTACTTGGACGGCAAAGGACGTCGACGCATCTTTGGCATTTATGATTATTCAGTCGTTAAAGTTGTACGTGATACTACCGAGTGGGTGGAAGGAGGCCTCAAATGCTTGAAAATAATTATCTGACTGTGTCGGAGGTGCACAGTACCTGAGGGGGATTTTATTAAAAGTTGTCGACATTCCTCTACGGGTGGTCGACTCAATTCTTACACGATTATGGTTGGTGAGGTAAGCCAACATTTTTATGTTTACAATTAAAGCCTCGATTGAGCGGATAGTAATGAACCAACTTATTGGCAGGAGGTTTATTAGACTCTCTTTGGGCGCCAGTCGAATGCAATGTTGGCGTGCATTTGTTGATAAGTGAGGCCATTTGAGTATCGTCAAATATGGGCGAAGTGGGTCAGTGGTTATTGAGCTGCACTACTGACTGCACAAAGTGGTTCAACTGCCCCAAATCTAGAGAAATTCTGACAAACATCCAAGAGTTCAATTGTCGTGAGAAGCTTGTCAAAGCTGTCGTTCGCATTCGGTGTAGGTCCTTTGCATTTGTGTCAAAAATAAAGCTTCGCACACACAAATTACTGAAGAAGCCAGATTTAAAGCTGCATTGACTCCTCACCTACTACCTACTTAACAGGCTCCCGACTCGTTAAGAGTCTCCGCCAGATATACTGCAATTATCTTTCCGAAGTCGCTCTCATTCGCAATGACTTGGTCTTCTTGCCAAGTCGACGATTCTTTTACTTGAAGCGTTATTATCCTTTTGCTCGATGTGACCGAGCCAATGTCGAGCCGAGTCGACGTGTTAAGCGTTCAGCTCACAGAGTTTGCGGTTCGGTCTTCTTTTCTATCCGTTCTTTTTGCAAACATGACTATTCGATGAGTATACTTTTGTTTTGAAATGAACCTAATTAAAACTCTTTCGTCCTGCTTATCGTCCAGCAAAAATCGTCATGAAGCAGAACAGGCAGTAGCAGCAGCTTACTAGGGTATTTTTCCTTCGGATCTCCACTAAATTATATTCGTAGACTTAATGTTAACTTCGAGGTAGAGTAAGAATGGAAAGATGTTTGTTTGTTGGTGGCAGGAACCTGGTCTTGTCCTCATTAACTTCAAGACCAGTCAGTTACGCATTATACGCATTAATCGGCATACAGTCTCTACCACGGCACGCTGGTAACGGCCGCTAATGTCGATAAAAAAGCTGGACATATCTGTTGAAGATATTTCCTCCGTGTTGACACCTGCTCTGCATGCTATCTTTTTCAGAAATAGATAGTAACATCACGTTTGTGTATCAAATAACTCGGAAGAGCTTCTTCAAAATTGCACGAAAAGGGACACTTATGCCGCGATCCCGCAATCGGCCATGCCGATGGCTCGATAAATGCTATCATATGCGGCTTTTAAATCTGTGAAAAGCTGTTGAGTTTTGACTTAAAATTCGTTGATCTGGTCTCGGATTTGCCTCAGTGTGAGCATTGGTCTTGGCGGGCCGGAAGCGACACCGTTAATTGCCAATTAGTGTATTGCAGAACGACTACAGACGTTCACAGAGCACGTTGGATACGATCTTGAATGTGAACTTAAGAAGCGATATGCCTCAGTATCAATATCGCACCGATTAACATATGATTGGTTAGCGGTTTGGTCATCTGGAGAGCTCCAGGTTGCTGAGTGGAGGAAAGGCTAGGAAAACATATTTCTACGTATCACCATATTACGAGCTGCTGCGAAATCGATTAGTCGGTAGCCATTATCTGCTTTCATAACGTTGTGGCTGTACTTACCAACTAATCGGTGTTTTCGATCCTGACATTGAGATCTGTAACAAATCTGCAGGTCCAAATGGAGTTCCTCTTGAAAAAGTGTCGTTCTACTTTGGCCAAACCGCTGTGCATGTTCTTCCACTTATCCTATTTTACAGGTAACTTTCCGGATAGGTGGAAACTACCGCATGTTCAGCTAATTCCCAAAAAGGGCGATAAGACAACTCCTTCTAACTACTACCCCATAATTTTAACGTCAGTGCTCTCTTAGGTCATGGAAGGCATTGCAAATTACCATCTTATGAGATTTCTTAAAAGAAACCACCTCCTTGACCGTCAGTATGGTTTCAGGCGGTGCCGTGACATAACCCCAAGCGTCATAAGCTTAAATCTCAAAATTTGGCCTTATGTCGCATTGTGAAAGTGACATAAGGCCAAATTTTAGCATTTGGTATTATGACACCTTGAAAAAGTGTCATAAGACCAATTTGGCTTTATGACACTTTGGCTTGGTGCTGTTTTCAACAATTTGCCCTTGCACCTACTCCAAATCAAACAGTGACCCCAAGCAGCATTGCACTGTTTATTGGATTAGTTACGAAATCGCAAGTAGATTCCATAAACTGTGTAATGCCTAAGGGGGGGCATGCTGCTCCCCTGGAACCCCCCTGCTTGGGTCACTATTTGATTTTGAGTAGGTGCGAGGTACGGTTTTGAAAATTTGGCTTTGTGTCACTTTCTGGATTTGGCCTTATGACGCTTCATGAAAGTGACATAATACCAAATTTCGAGATTTGGGCTTATGACGCTTGGGGTTATGTCACGGCACCGTTTCAGGCATCAACGTTCGATTGGCGGGTGGCATTGGTGCGATGGTAGTATATTCACTAACTGATTGGCAGGTCGTGCTTTCGAATCCCGGCCAGGGCCTTGATTTTTAATTGAATTCACATAACTAGAGATCTTCCTAAGCAATTTAGGCGCCACCGGTGGCGAAAAAAAATACTAAGCACCAAAACTTCTTTTCTATCCTCCTATTCTTTCGAATAGTAAGTAGCACCTAAAATCATGCAATACAATACTTCATTGCTAGGTGCTGCTTACTGTTCAACAAAAAATGCATGCGCTGTGTTTAACACTATAAGGATGCTGTACATTACACCGAAAAAACAAAACAAAAACATAGGGACGGGCTACAGTCCGCTTGGGCGAACTGTTGGATACCCTATTCTTATTCCTATCCCTCATAAGTGGGCGTGACAAAAGTCTAAGTATGGTTGAATTGTTAAGAACGCTCTACATATTTTGTTATAAAACATTTAAAGGATTTTATCAAAAAAAAAACGCTCCCTAGCTCAAACTTGGGTGTTTCAATAAAATTGTTTTATTTAATTGTGGGCGTGTCAGTAGGCGGATTTAAAAAAAATTAACACATGAGAATAAAGGGCCCCTAGAGAGTATATATTATAAATTTCAGCTCCCTAGATCAAACTTTGGATTTTCAAAAAAATTGTTTTATTTATTTGTGGGCGTGTCAGTGGGCGGATTTTGAAAATTTTTATCCCGAGCAGTTTTAGGAGTCATAGATCATATATAAAAAATTTCAGCTTTCTAGCTCAAAATTCGATTTTTTCCAAAATTTTGTTTTTTTGAGTTTGTGGGCGTGTCTGTGGGCGGATTTCAAAAATTCGTAAACTTGATTATTTCGGGACCCTAGAGAGTATATGGTTAAAATTTCAGCTCTCTAGGTCCAGTTTAAAGGCCTAATTTTTGCCGACGGACGGACGGACGGACGGACGGACATGGCTAGATCGACATTACTATCGATGCTGATCATAAATATAGTAACTTTTAGGGGTCTACGGGCAATATTAAGGTATGTTACAAACTATGCGTCAAAATTAATATACCCCTAGAATAGGGTATACAAACAATTTAAGACCTTTTTTTTATAATGTACCTACACTCACTAAAAGGATTTTTGAATACTCTTATAATGTAAAAGCTGCACAGCGCGGGCGTTAAGAAAGTTAGGGTTAGAAGACAGGGAGAGATGCCGATGCACGTTGGTTTTAAATGTTTGTAGATTATAATGTGTAGGAAAAATGGAGCGGGGAAGAGCATTCCACATTCGTGTTGTACGGCTAAGGAAAGATACCATTTCTTACGGAAAAATGAAACCGATGTATTCATTGTGGGCGCAGTGGCTCAGAGGTTATTGTGTTGGACTACTAATCTTAATAGCCGTGTTTCTTTGCACTCGGATATAGGCATGGCATTAAAAAACGACCATCGCCGCTTAAGAATTCATCAAAAAAAAAAATTGGCAGCACACATGCACCTATGACGTTTATTAGTGAAACAGCTGTAAGTTGAGTTAAGAAATTTGTATTGAAAATCGTGAAATTCAAAAATATTAATTTCCGACAGTTGAAATTAATGTCAAACATTTATGCTTAAATTATAAAAACCAGTCTCACATTGACAGATTTACAAAATTTTGAAAAAAAAAGTAATAATAAAATCCCGAACAAAATATTCGGCGGGATGTGCCAGTGGTCGGCGGGATGTCAAACTTTGACAATTCCTGAAAAATGCATCGCAACGATTCATCAGCAAAGAAGAAAATGGGTTTTGGAAGCACTGTTTATCCCCGCTAAAGGACTTAGCGGCGATAGCTATCCCCGCTAAAGTTAGCGTATATAGGATAAGTTGTTGTTGTATTTTACATGCAAATTTTAAATTATCCCTATATCTGCGTGCAAAGAAACACGGCTAATTTCTCAGGTTCAAATCCCATTGGGGCCAAGTAATACCTAAAAGTTTTTCCACTGCTCCATTTCTTGCAAACATGTGACAAACATCCAAGAGTATCAAGTGTCATGAGATGCTTCTCAAATTTGCCGTTCGAATTCGATCGTTGGTCCCTTCCACTTCGCACAGCAAATGGTTTCAGAAGCTAGGTTTTAGGCCCTGTATGGGCCGTTAATGCCTTGAATTTATATTTATTTTGTTTGTATTCATCACCATGGTGAATGCAAAACAGTTACTCTTGATATTTCCCTGATAAGCAATGCTTGTAGCTATGGTGTGGTTTCCATCTTCTCCAAATGGATTGCGATCGTCTAAGAAGTCGATCAACACAAGTTGTGTAAGATGGATGGAAGTATACCCCCGTTCTCAATTAATGCTGTTGTACCCCAGGCTGAGTCCTCTGTACTATCCTTTTCTTCTTTTTGTTCGTTTGCGGGTGACAGAGCTTTTGACTTTGCTTATTCCTTACCGACTCCAAGGCAAGGCACCAAGTTGTAGAGTCCCAGCGACAGCGAATTCTAGCCGAGCTCAGCTGTGATATAAATGCAATTATCCACTGGGGTGTCAAAGCCGGGTGGAATTAAACGCGTCAAAAACTTCCTTACCACGGTGGTTCCTGGAATAGATTCATAATTGACGTACATCAACACCTCACTCACTTTCCTCCACTATACAATCTCTGATTCTCCCCTATACCCTTTCCTTTCACTCCATCATGCAGAACCTATACAAAAAAAAACAAGTGGGGTGAGTGCGGCTCAGAATTTTCAAATATATTGTAAGTTACGATTTTCGTTTTCGGACCAATTACAATAACATACCCATTGCTGGGAATTTAAAAACGGGAAACAACGAAGAATTGCCTTCAAGGTAGTTGGATGATCAATAAACAAATGGGGCTCACTGTCTTGCATGCCCTTAAACCAAATGCCTAAATCAGGCTCTCAGACAACCAGTGAAAGTGATGAGTAACAACAACAACAAACTCGCGCAAAACAGAATATGGTCTAATAATAAGCCCGATAAATCATCATTAAGTGATCTGCCTTCAAATTGTAATTCACTGCACAATATGTGCACTCGCTTGTTTCAAAGTTGCATCCCGAACATAACATAACGAGTTCCGGATGCATTTGATCGAAAATGCCTCAGATTTCCACTAGATTTCATTTCCAAACTGTAGTTGTATCGCAAGGCGAGAAAATATTGCAATTTCTGGTCATTAATGTTAATTATCACCTTGAAAATACGATCGCACACGAATGCATGATCATCAGCCAGTTACTGGTCAACATCAGCTTCCATGGATGAGATTGCTATTCATAGGAAAACTAGATGAAAAAGAACGTGCCGTGCGTCTTAAAAACCCAGTTAAGCGATTTATTGGTTGCAAGAAATTACACACATTTCTTTCGCCAGAATTGGGTCACCACGATCGAGAAGATCGGTCGAAGTTTTAAGCTAGAAAGTAATGCATAGAACCGTGCTGGTTGCACGAGAAAACCATTGATGCGAAATGCGCAAGCATCCACAGTGATGTAGTTTAACAAGTCGTGAATAAGTGAAGTTGAAGTCATGGCCTCATGGCTACTGTAGCAGCAGCTGATAGATGCGCAACAGACGGATGGATCAAAACGATCTTTTGGTTACGTTAGATTTTATGTTTCCGTTTTAATTCAACGTGACGATATTTGATCCAGATATCGATTGGCAATTGTTTTACTGATGCGAGAAGTGTTGTGGAACGTGTACTTGTACATCTGATAGCTGCATGGAATCGCTGGAATTTTTGCAATTACGTGAGGCATGTTTGTAGAACTGAGATAAATTTGATCTGTGTTCAATGCGGGTTTGCTTGTTACATGACTGGCAGGCAGGTGATGTGGTTTCAATCGCGACCTATATGGTTTAAGGCTGGTGTGATTGGAAAAAGTGGAACTTTTCTAACGAGTTTGGTTTGCTTGAGTGGTTAGGTCAAGGACGGATACTGGGATAAACTATGGTTCGAGGAAGACTTCTACTTTTGCACGCGTTGTCTTGTTTTTCAATTTCGCCACTGGTCTTTTAAATGAGAAGTAGTTAGTTATGGATCCTTTTCTATTGCCCACTTTACGTTTGTTAAGGTATTTGCTTCACCAGTCTGCTGTAGACCCAATGATCCATGCGTTGATAGGTTGCTATACATTTTCTTTATTAAAGCCTGTCAAATTATTAATTTTTTCTTTTCGTATAACAGCACGGATGGTTGTTCGTTAAAAACATTCTTCGTTAAAAATCGCTGGTTTTATGTTTAATCTGCGTTCTAAGTGTGCAGCACACAAACAGAGCTATTTGTTAGATTCCCTCAAACCATCCCTAAAGAGTTTTACACATCGTTGGTAAATTCATAAACGCATCACTGCGGGAATGATTCTCAATCAATTTGCGGGTGGCAACAGTGCAGTGGTAGTGTATTCACTTGCTGATCGGAAGGTTGCGTGTTCAAATCCCGACCATGTCCATGAAGCAAAAATCCACAGAATAAAAATCAATATAATTTTTTTTAATTTTTTAATTTTCTTTATTTCATCAATCAAAGAACAAAGTTCTCTTTTAGACTAAGATAACAATATTTTAATAAAGCTACATAAGTAAATAAAGGTTTATTCATAAATAATTGTAAATAAATATATACAAACATCAAGTAGATCTAAGTACATTTAAAATATACATTTTAAAGGTTTCTCTTGTGCAAATTCTAAAAAAGTCTAACATAGTACAAACTGAATTTGCTTCCCTGATGCAACGTGAAACAGGTTCGTTACGACCATAATTTGATCTGTGAAATTGTTCGTAAAAAAGAACATATTCTCTTGAATTATAACTAGGAACGCGAATTGATATTAGTACAAGAAGCTGTGCACATTTAATATGGTAAGTAAGTATATCTCTAATAAACATTATCGCAAAATATGTACGTCGATTTACCAAACTCTGCATACCAAATAAAAGACATCTAGTTTTATAAGATGGAATGTCGTTACCCCAGTGAAGTTTATAATACATAAACCTTGAAATATTTTTTGAATTTTTTCGATTCTTACACACGAATTATTGTAATAAGGGTTCCAAACCGTGCTGCAGTACTCAAGCGCTGATCGAACAAGAGAGATAAAAAGGGTTTTTATAGTATACGGATCTGTAAATTCCTTACTATTTCTTTTAATAAATCCTAACCTTTGGTTGGATTTATTTATAATACTCGTAAAATCGATATGAGGAAGAAAAGAAAGTTTGGTATCAAGAATAACCTAAATCTTTTTTGTTTTGCACTACACGATCCAAAGAAGTACTATCAATTTGATAATCATAATAAATTGGAGAAATTTTACGAAAACAAGACATGACTTGGCATTTTGAAATATTAAGATGTAGGAAGTTTATACTACACCATTCTGCCAGATTGCTTAAATCATTATTTAATAAAGCACAATCGTCAGAGCATTTTATACTTCGATATAATTTGAGGTCGTCCGCAAAAAGAAGACAATGAGATTTTAGAAAGATTTTAGGAATATCGTTTATAAAAAACAAGAACAATAATGGGCCCAAATGGCTACCCTGATGGAACAAGTATTCGGTTAGAATGCCGATCGTCAATCTTAACCACTTGAACTCTCGATGTTAGATAAGATTTCAACCACTCAAGAAATTTAGAATGAAACCCCAATTCCAAGAGTTTGTGTAAAAGAATATGATGGTTAACGCGGTCAAATGCTTTGGCAAAATCTGTAAAAATTATATCGGTTTGACGATTAGATTCAAAATTATTTATAATATAATTTGTCATTAATGAAAGATTAGTGGATGTAGATCTTCCAGAAATAAAGCCGTGTTGGAAATCTGATACAAAATTTTTTAATTGGAAAGTAAGCTTGTCACAAACTATTTTCTCAAATAACTTAGGTAGAGCAGATATTTTGCAGATTGGTCTATAATTTGTAATTTCTTGCTGTTTCCAACAATCTAAAAATTGACCTTGCGAAAGCGATAGGTTGAAAATAGCCGTCAAAGGAATATTTAATGACGATGCACATTTGAGCAATAAGATTTGTGGGATCCCATCAAGACCTGCCGTTTTATTGGTATCTAAGCCTGATAAGGCTGATTCTACTTCAGAACACGATAAAACCATAGACCCTATATTAACGATGGTAGAAACCTTAGGTAAATTTGCATAAGTTGGAGTGTTTGTGGAATAAACAGACTGAAAATAAACAGCAAAGAAGTTACAGATTTGTTGAACATCACTCGTTGACTCGTTCTGGTACTTCATACAGCTTGGATACCCATTGCTTTTCCGCTTAGAGTTAATATATTTCCAAAAATTGGCACTGTTATATTTAACATTTGACTCAATAGAGAACAAATAAGCACGATGTAAGAACTTATTGAGTGTATCCAATTCTTTTTGAGTAGTCAAATGGATAGACCGCAAATTAACATCATCATGGTTATTTTTGAGTAACTTAAATGATTTATTTTTCCTGTTCTTAAGATTTATAAGTCTTCTGTTAAACCATGCAGGATTACTCCTAGACTTGGTTTTTTTATTTGGAACAAATCTACGTACAGCTTCGTTGACAATAGATACTAGAGTATCATTGGCGTTTTTTAATTCAGTTTTAGATATGAGTGAAACCCAAGGAATAGATAAGAAATATTCATTCATTGCATCAAAGTTAGCCTTGTTGTAATTAGGTACAAAATTATTATCGTTGAAAACATTTTTCATGTAAGTAAAAAAACTTAAATTTCCCTCAAGTGCAATATGATGTACCGAGTTATTGACAATTGGACATTTCTTATGTTAAATTATTTATCTACAAAAACGAGGTCGAGAATTCGGCCTAAGCTATTACAATTTTGATTGATTTGTATTAAATCATACTGACTAAAGAAGTCAATTAAATTAATTTCAGTTTCGGAAATAACATCAAATGTAATATTTCCTAGATTAAAATCACCGATACAAATAATATGTTGCGAAGGATTTAAATTATCAAGAATGGATTTACAATTGTTTAGAAATATATTATAACATTCATAAGAACTCCTTGGAGGTAAATAGTTAATAATTATAAATAATTCAATATTTCCGTTTAAAGTTAATGAAACAATCAATTGATCAATATCATAAATAGTTGAAGACATCGTATTTGAGTTAAGTTGTATTTCTTTACATGGCAAGGACGAACGAATTACGATCAGAACACCCCCTCCTCTGTCCATACCAGTAGTTAAGTAAGATCTGTCTTTTCGGAATACAGTATAGTCTGAGTTAAATAGTTCTGATGTTAATTGATTTTCTGTTAACCAAGTTTCAGTTAGTAAAATAATATCGTAAGAACAAGATGAAAAAATAATATATAATGATTCGAGCTTAGTCCTTATACCTCCTACATTCTGATAATAAAAAGATAGATTACTTGATGAAGCAGCAACGTTGCATTCGTTTAAAGATGAAGAATGATTTTCGGATGGTCCAGGAACTTCGTTTGGTTTATTGCTTACGTCGAATTTACAGATTGGCCCGCAGCGTCGTTTTTTGGATGGTTAATAAACTTTTTCACCTTCACGAACTTGGCCATATGGAAGAGTCACCCATGAGTTTATTATAACAATCAGAGGGGACACTCAGTTTAAAGTTCACATGGGAAATATCGGTTAGGGATAACCCTTTTTTAATTAGCTTAAAGCATTTAAAATAGTTTTTGGGAATATTCGATTGAGCCGATATATGATTTATAATGTCTTCAGGTTGAGTGTCAACATTAAATTTAGAAATGTGTAACCGAACAGAAGAGGTCAGAGTATTTAAAACACTTATTCCGCTACCCGTTAAGCAATCGTTACGATGTTTATTAGGTCTAATTCTTTCTGTATTCAGATTTTTATTGTTTTTATTGTTTTTGTTGATGTTTACATCGTTTATGTTTGAATGACTAATTGGTTGTGTGGGAGGGAGAGAGTTGAGAACATTGGGATTGCCAGTATTATTATATTCACTAACAATACCATCAAAAACAGCAGCAGGTCGACCTGAATTTCCATCAGCAGCGTCGGCGACGATCTCGTCAATTTTGTTGATGTTTATATTGCTCTCGCCGTCAGTAGTATTGACAACGAGACCTTCGACAAAAGCTTCATTGCCAACAACAACATCAACATCAACAGCAGCAGCAACCAAAGGTGCGTCTCCATCAGCAGTGGTAGTCGGAGCGGCCACGAGACCCATGTCGGTGACCTCGCTAGCACCAACAACATCACCCAACTCTAAGTTTTGGTTTTCTTTTTCACCATTCTTTCTATCCTCACTGAATTTATGTTTGTTTATAAGTACAGGAGATAAGACGTGAGCGGCTGTTGTAGAAAAAACCGGTTTGCTTAAATTCTTTGCATTAACACTCTTGTTTTTGTTCATACTAGTGGACGGTAAACGAGAGTTCAGAGTTAGAGCAGGTGATAATGGTAAGGATGAGAGCGATAGTTTTCTTTTCTGCGAATATAAGGGCAGCGAATGCTTGCAAGTGCACACATACTTTTAGTTCTTGTATACGTTTCTGCGGATTAAACTTGAATACAAAACTTCAACATAATGCTCCCTAAATTATTTAGACGCCACCCGTGGAGTAAAAACCCTACTCAATGCATACACCTAACTTTCCTATCATTCTACTTCTTTTTAGTTCTACCACCTATTAGTAGGCAATGAAATACGTCCACAACGACATTGCATTTGTAGGTGCTGAATTGAAAAATGCCTGCGCTGTGTATACACACTATAAGGGTACTACTGTGTCAATTACAGAAAAGAAACCCCTTTAGCGCACGCTAATTATAAAAAGAAAAAAAAACAATAAAAAAACATTTTCGTCAACGGTTGACAAACGCATGAATTTGGCATCACTTTCCAGGTCATCTGTTCATTATAGAATAGTTACATAAACGAACTTGCACAAAGTTTTAACGAACAAGCATCGAGAAAATTCTTAATAACGGATGCCGGTGATCGACGAAGCATGGTGGCGGAAAATAAAAAGTAAACAAATAAAATACTCGTATTTGAGGAAAATTGTAAACTTTTTATTTTTCAATTTTCATTGAGTATTTCAACAATGCAAAAAAATTAAATTGCTGATAACAACAAGGCTGAAAAAGAATTAATTTCAGGAAGAAAATCAAAAGCATTTCTGTGGGGTAAAGTTCTCTCGGAGATAAAAAATGACGGTGCAGATTGTAAATTCAGCAGAACTCAAATTCATGGGAATGGCTCGTTTGGCGTGTCTTAGACCTGCGATGTTCTCCCAATATAAGATACATTTTGTGTGTTCCCAACTTTTTATTGCTATGATTGCCCGAATGAAGCGGATGGGTTCAGTAGCTGTTTCTGAACCCTGGCCAATTCATCGGCCTTTTTACTACCATCAAACCCTTCATGACCCAGAACCCACCATCGTTTGGTCTTGTTTCTTAACCCTGGAATGCTACACTTTTTTGCACAACTTATTATGCTACATTGGGGTACAACCGTAACCCAAAGAAAAAAACACATTTTTATAGAAAACAAAAAATTATTTGACAAAATCCTAAAAGAAACTTCAATTATAATTCAATAATAGGTCTTTTTTTACAAAAATTAAATAAAGAAAAATTAGTTTGCACAAGTTGGACATATTTTATTCTAGTGTAGTAAACAAATGAATTTTTTTCATAGGGCGCAGTTGATCCTCGATTTTCTATCGAGGCTTCTTGGACAAAATGCACATCTTCCCGTGGTAGGAGCTGGCCTTGTTGATTCTTCCGTTGCTGGGGTTATTTTTGGTATACGTCTCAAAGTCGGAGTTTCTGAACGACGTTCCATATGTGGTCTTACTTCTTCTGTTCTTCTGTTTTGAGTAGGAGAAACTGAGTGGTATTCATTCTCGGTCAACGATGTAAACCGATGTTGATCTGGGCTAGAAAAATTGATACGTATGTCTTATTTCAAAATCATCTCTAAAATCTGGTATGATGGCATCGTCTTCATCGCCCTCGTCATGCAAATCATCTGAGTAAGAATCAACGAAAATTTGATGTATCTCCGAGATATCATTAGGTTTTGACAAGTCAAACATCTTTTTGAGAAGTCATTTCTTTTATAAGCTAAAAGCAAACAAATTATAATAAATAGTTAAACGAACTAACATACGAATGTAAGTATAAAACGCCGAAAAAAATCTGAAAACAATATTCGTATTCTGCTACACTGGAGTACACCTGTATCCCAATATTAAATATCACCAACATACGAACTAATGCAACGCTTCTTGAAACTACTTAGACGTTCAAGCTTGCAGCTTCACCTGCTGCTGATTGGCGGGAATTTAAAAAAAAAAACTGGGGTACAAGTGTACCCCAAATAGCATTCCAGGGTTAAGCCGAGTGTAAGGGTATTGAAACTGTGCATGACTAATTTGGAAGGGCCTTTATAGCTGCTGACTAAATATATGGATGTTTGTGCCTTTAATATCAGATATATGAATCTGGCTGGCGCATTCTTGAATGGCGTGGAGCTCTGCTTGAGATACGCTGGGACTTTTCCCATGAGTATAGTAAAGCGTGTATTTCGCTCGTATATTCCGGCTCCTACCCACGCGTCCATTTTAGAAAAATCCGTATACCACTTCATGCCGTTGTGGCTGTTTGGTGGGTTATTACCCACCCATATTTCTTTCCTTGGGATCTCTGTGAAGGCGGTCTGTGAGCGCGCAGTACATATCAAGTTCCGAGAGTTCATAGAGTATGGTCATAAGTTCCGGGTGGACGTTAAGCCTTATCTCATTTAACTGTATTAAACTTGTTGCTCTGCTGATCGCCACTTTTTAAATGTTTATGTGGAGCGGTGTAAATGCAGTTAGTGCCTCTATTGCAGCTGTTAGACAGGTTCGCTTGGCTCCGGAGATACCTAGGAACGCAAGCCGTTGTATCTTTTTGAGCTCCTCTATTGCGATCTTTTGTGTGGATTTTATCCACCATACTATGGAGGCGTATGCAATTATGGTTCTTATCATCACTGTGTAGATCCACTGGACGATCTTTGGGGAGATTGCCCAGATTCTACCATATGTGAGGCGACAGGCCCATAAAGCTCTAGTAGCTTTTGTAATTTTGTTATTTTTATGAGAGTTCCAGTTCCGTCCTTTGTCTAGGGTTGCTTCAAGATATTTGACTTCTTCGGAGTACTCTTCAAAATTTTTTGAAATTTGACCTAGGTCTCAATTTATAATTTTGGTAAACGGCATGACGGCCTTACTGGGATTAATGGAAAGATTTTCCCTGATGCACCAGTCTAGGGCTGTCTTAAGAGCATTTTTTCATTCTTGAAGTGATGATGTGGTCGAAAGCATGATATCAATTAAATCTGATGCGGTAGATCTGGACGAAGTTCATCCTTTTTTCGTAAAAGCACTCCTTCCGAAGCTTTTACCTTTTATAACACTTTTGTTAAATACGATTCCAACAACCTCTGTTTTTCCAACAAAGGAAGAAAGAAGAACGAGTACCGACCGATATCTATACTCTCTTTTCTTTCTAAAGAAAGCGTAGCTGCACAACAGCAATCCTAAACGACATAAGAAACGCAGTAGACAGCGACTTGGTTACTTTTTTGGTGCTCCTCGATTGCTCCAAGGCATTCGACTCATTAAGTCACACTGTATTATGCGGCAAATTATCAAATCAGTTTGATTTTGCACCTGAAGCAGTGAAACTTATCTTTTTTTATTTATCGGGTTGAAAACAAGTGGTTGCCATAGGAGGAAAAACATCGGGATTTTTAAGCTTACCCCAGGGTGTCCCTCAGGGCTCTATTTTGGGACCCCTTCTTTTCTCCTTGTATGTAATTGAAATTCCCGAAATTGCTGATCAATCATTAATTCATATGTATGCCGATGATGTCCAGATCCACTGTGCCCAGACCTTAAATGACGATCTTCAGAATATAAATAACTGGTCACGAGCCAATAGCTTAGTAATAAATCCTGAAAAATCGAAAGTCATTGTTATATCAAAAAATCGGTCGACTTATCGTATTTTCTTCGAATCTATCTTAACAATGCTCCTCCCGAATTTGTTGACATTGCTAACAACTAGGGAATTATTATTAATAGAAATTTAACCTGGAACGACCACGTGAATTCAATTCTTGGTAAAGTTTACGGTGCTCTTCGAGTACTTTGGGCTGCAAAAGATTTTACTCCCTTAAAAACACGTAAAATGCTCGCAAAGGCATTGGTTATACCAATCCTTATGTACGGATGTGAAGTTTTTTGTAAAAGCGATTCGGAAAGCCAGAGAAAACTTAATGTGGCATATAACAATGTTGCGCGATATATTTACGGGTTAGGGAGATACGATCATGTTTCGAGATTCTCTAAAAGTATCTATTTTTTTTTTTTTTTTTTTTTTTTTTTTTTTTTTTTTTTTTTTTTTTTGTCGGGATGTGTGAAACTTTCTGCACTGGAGCACTCAGACTCAATACTGGTCCATTGTACTGCCAGGCAGACACACCACATTTTACTGTGGGAATTTACTCGTTTTTCTAAGAAAAACGAGAAGGCGCTTCAATGATAAGGAACTTAGGTTTACAGCACTCACCATATCCGCACCAAATACCTGCCACCTGATACGAGCAAAAGCAGGACAATCACAGACGAAATGTTCCGCAGTGTCGTCGCTTTCTCCACAGGCTTCGCAGTTGGTGGTGTCGCTTAGGCCTAGCACCTTAAGGTGTTTGGCAAAAGCGTAGTGTCCCGTAAGAACGCCAGTTGTCTGTCTGCAGTCTTTTCTGTTGAGAGACAACAAGAATGCCGCGGATTTCCCACAGACGTCGGGGAGCATTTGCTTAGTCTGTCTGCACCCTGGAGAGTCATGCCAACGGCGATTGTGTTCATAGGAAACCCAACCGTCAATGGAAGCCCTGACCGAGGACGCAGGCAGACAGATCGCTGGTTCAGGTCCTGAGAGGTCCCCCTCTGAGCCTTGTCTAGCAAGTTCATCGGAGATCTCATTTCCCGTGATCCCGTTATGACCCGGGACCCAGACAAGTTTAAGTGAATTCAGCCTTCCGACCGAATTCAGAGATATCTTGCATTCACGTACTATTTTGGAGGTAGTTAAGGGTTTGAGTAAGGCCTTAAGCGCAGCCTGACTGTCGCTACAGGCGCAGATACTTCGCCCCCTCCACCTGTTCCTCGTAACATAGTCCATGGCCATTAGGATAGCATAAGTCTCTGTTTGGAAGACTGACGCATGTTTGCCTAACGGAAAGAAAAGTCTAACGCTATCGCTCTCCACGAAGACACCAGCACCAGATCCTTGATCGGTTTTGGAGCCATCCGTAAAGATTCGACTGCATTCCCTTCCAGGTTCAGAGTCCGGCCAGAGCCAGTCCTGGACGCGAGGAAAGTCGACCTCGTATTTGCGCTTTAGCCGAAGTTCCGGTGTCATCGCATCAGACGGCATATCCATAAGACAGGAGTCGAAGGACAACCGTTGCGCAAGTTCATCAAAACTCCAGTGCGAGTTATACCAAAAGCCACCTCTTGTAAGACGTGAGATAGCCTTGATTGTACAGCCCATGATGTAAACATCAAGGGGCGGAAGGTTCAATAGTGCATCTAGGCCGGAGCCAGGCGTGCTGGGGAAGGCCCCCGTGCAGCCGAGACATACCTGCCTTTGGAGTTTGGCAAAAGCAGCAGTGACGTATTTACGTGAAAGCTTATTCCACCAAACAACCGATGCGTATGCTATAAATGGTCTTATCATAGCCGTATAAATCCATAGGACTCTTTTCGGTGATAAGCCCCATGTCTTGCCGAAAATGCCTTTGCACTGCCAGAAAATAGACAGCGCCTTGGCAGTCTTCAGCTCAACATGTTTGGACCAAAGAAGTTTGTTATCCAGGATGACTCCCAGATACTTTGCTTCATTGGAGAGTTGGATTGTGACGCCTTTTAGCACTGGCTGAGTCAACCCGACCAGCTTCCTCCTTCTCGTAAAGAGAACAACCTCAGTTTTAAGAGGATTGACCGAGAGCCCATTCCTAGTGCACCATTCGTCGATCACGTCAAGGGCCGCCTGCGCCTTGGCGCATACAGTCGCTAGGCATGATCCAACAGAAAGCACGGCAACATCATCCGCGTACGCCTGAGCGTAAATATTAGAACTGTTGAGTGCGTTCAACAGAGAGTCGACCAGCATACACCACAGCAGTGGAGACATGACGCCGCCTTGCGGGCAGCCTCTGTTTACCCCCGCCATAACATAGCGGCCACAATCCAGTATCTATGGTCAGTCGTTCAATAACCTCTTGAATTTCCGAACACTTTTGCTACTATTTAATACAGAGCCTCCACCCTTCATATCTTTACAATAGACTTACGTTCTTAGCATCAAACAGACTAACGCAACTCATCGTTCCCCGGTTTACTTGTATGACATCTGAGAAGCATTTTTTCGTCAATGCCGTTCGCTTATGGAACACTCTGCCACCGACTGTGAGAAGAACAAATAATTTCACAGAATTTAGGACGCGATTTCAATCATTTTTCAACACATCTGACTAGTCTTTAGTTCTTCAAACTTTGTCTGACTCTGAACCAACTTAACTTTATGCACTTCTCTTACAGATTTTCTTTCTTATATCTTTTTCATTTTGCTTAACTTTTTTACTTACTTAATTATACCCTATTCTAAGGGTATATTAATTTTGACGCATAGTTTGTAACATACCTTAATATTGCCCGTAGACCCCTAAAAGTTACTATATTTCTGATCAGCATCGATAGTAATGTCGATCTAGCGATGTCCGTCTGTCGGCAAAAATTAGGCCTTTAAACTGGGCCTAGAGAGCTGAAATTTTTGAAATCCGCCCAAGCCTACAGACACGCCCACAGATACGCCCACAAACTCAAAAAAATAAATTTTTCGAAAAAATCGAATTTTGAGCTAGAAAGCTGTAATTTTTTATATATGATCTATGACTCCTAAAACTGCTCGGGAGATAAAATTTTTAAAATCCGCCCACTGACACGCCCACAATTAAATAAAACAATTTTATTGAAACCCCAAAACTTGAGCTAGGGAGCTGAAATTTATAATATATACTCTCTAGGGGGCCCTTTATGCTCACCTGTTAATTTTTTTTTAAATCCGCCAACTGACACGCCCACAATTAAATAAAACAATTTTATTGAAAAACAAAAGTTTGAGCTAGGGAGCGTTTTTCTTACAAAAGCTTCGTTTTTTATTGATAAAATCCTTTAAATAATATATAACAAAATATGTAGAGCGTTCTTAACAATTCAACCATACTTAGACTTTTGTCACGCCCACTTATGAGGGATAGGAATAAGAATAGGGTATCCAACAGTTTGCCCAAGCGGACTGTAGCCCGTCCCTATGTTTTTTTTTGTTCTTTTTCTGTCTAATGAATTTAAGTTAATGAAATGCCACACCAATCTTTTACCAAATTATTGAATTTAATTTCCATTTTTATCTCTTTGTACCATATTTTTAATGCTTATTTTATCAAGCTTCACAAAATTATAAGATATTGTATAATAATGTGTATGCATTCAAAGAAATAAATAAATAAATAAGTGACTTCACTTGAGCCTTTGCCTCTAGCAATGGTGACAATGACATCGGCGTACCCTATTGTATAGTGTAGCCGAAATTGGTCATTTTGTGTAGCAGGTCGTCGATGACCAGTGACCACAGGAGGAGTGCTAGTACGCTCCCCTGTGGGCAACCCCTTACGGTTGATACTGATACTGAGGTCGTTCCTGACGAAGCACTTATTTTACGACTTCCCAGCCTCGCTTTGATCCATTTATCTTTGTTTCTTTGGTGCAAAGCATTTGATATGAATTCATGTCCAGTGTTGTCAAAAGCACCCTCAATATCCAGAAAGGCGCATAGTGCAATCTCTTTGCATCGGTAGGAGTTTTTATTTTACAAAACCGATCCGCTTGTGTCTTGGTTGGCCACATTAAGTGTGCATTTAACAATAAATTGTGTTTTATGTGCCAACATATGCTTAACTTTTTGTTGGCGCACATTAAGTACTTCATTTAACAATGAATTGCGTACTATGTAGCTTCTTTTCTTACTCAGACTTTAATTTATTTATTATTAAATAGGTATCCGAGTCAATCCAATATTTCTCAAAAACCATCTGTCTTATTTTGGATTTGCGCATATCTATTGTGCGTTTAACAATGAATTGCGTGTTATGTACCAACATATTTACCTAGACTTGATTTTCTTGTCATTTAATAGGTGTTTATATGACTTAACTAATACTATGTGTAATTATTAAGCAATTTGTCTGCCTGTGTGTCTTCCTCTTTAAAGACTTTCAACAAAAAAGTTTTAACCAATATGAAAAAAGGCAGCCTGTAGTATGAATCACCAAAACCTCACCCGCTGCGGACTTCCCGTATTGTATTAAATTTGTAAGGAATCCGCAAATTGAATTAATTCAATCGACTATCACCTGTCCACTCACTTTACACCGCTATCGATCATCGATATCCTTTGGCCGCGTGATTATTTTATTTCCAATCACAGCTGGTAAACAATCGTCACACAGCGTGCTAAAAAAAAACGAGTATTCCTAATTAAACTTGCACTCCTTTCCCATTCGTCCAGATTCATAATCTTTTTGCTGAAATTAAATTCCAGTCACATATCACAATGTCCTTTCCTTTTTTTTTTCTTCGTCAGCTCCTCAAATATGCTGCAACGCTATTACTCATAATTTTTTCCGGATGGACATGCTTCCGTCCAATCAAACCAAGCGATGACAAGTTCCCGTTTGAACACATGTCAACTTGAACACCATTAAAATCAACCCAGACACAAATATACTCAAGCAAACAGTAGAATTCCGTATTAAAAGCGAACCTTCATTCGATTCGGATGTCCTTTTCTGCTGTTGAAAGTGACAAATCAGGGTTGTTGAGTGATAAATTTAATTAGATTCAAACTCAAAAAAGGATATTTACTCGCTCAATGAAAATAACTGAATTTTTGCGGTTCATTGAAGTAAAGTATTTGGTAGGATTAGTTGGCAATTTTCCGGAGAGCATCCTTTTTATTCTCGGCGAGTAATTGTCACCCTCTGGTAGTTCTATTTTTTTTAATCTTTTTAAGGGATTTTTTCTTTCTTTATGGTTTTGTTTTATTTTTTAATGGCGCGTCTGCAACCCCTCCATATGGTGTTTGGTTTAGAGGACAAAAAAAAAAACGGCTAATATTGGAGAGTGTCCTGGAGGGGACTATAAATTTCTTTTCAGAGCGATCCGGCTTAGGTATTCAAAACGCATATCATATTTTAAGCGAGGCGTAAGGTGTTTTTTTTTGAGGATTTTTTAAGAGGATTACATAAATTGTTGGGGGGGTGAAAAATATTAATTTATTATGATCCTGAAAACGCGTAAAATTGGAGTATTTAAACAAAAATATGCACGGGACTCCTGTAATCCTTTAAATCAAGTCGGGACAGTTGTTTAGAATTTATTGTGAATAAATTGATGGCAAAATTGGGAGCAAATATGCCGGTAAATTAAAGACACCGGTATCCTTTGAAAATTTCGTTTTGTTTTTTAAGGTGTGTGATTGTGGGCGCAGTGGTTCACTGCCTTGGTCTACTGGATGAGGGGTTCGATGTTGGAGTCTTGGAGTCCTATAAGGAAAGTTTTTTCAGTGTCCCACCTCTTGAATAAGTCTAATAAGAAACATCAAAAAATTTTCAAATTTGGCATTTCAAAATTGGGATTCATGCACCTCAAAAACTAAGCTTCGCACATACAAATAATAAACGGAGCTAGGTTCTAGCCACTTTATGGACCTTTAATGTCTAATACATACCTACCTATATCTTGTAAGAATGCGTGAAAAGTATATCAGTCCCAATCGCATATGCATGTAGGTATTGATGTTAAGGCATATACATACATATGTATATACAAGGTGGCGCAAAAATAACCTTCCGATGTTTTTTGGCTGTAATTTAAAAAAAAAATTAAAAACTTTGATTCTTCTTGTGGATTATTTTTATTTGGTCTTTTAATTTTTTTTACATCAAGTCGAGAATATGATGTCATGTAAATGGCCGCCGCCACAGTTGATTGTCATTTGAGCCCTTTTTATGGCATTTTCCATCACTTTGGCCAAAACTTCCGGCGATAGGTCCTCACATTGTTGACGGATATTGTCTTTAAGAGCTGCAAGAGTCTGAGGCTTGTTGACATAAACCCGCGACTTCAAAAAGCCCCACAAAAAGAAGTCTGGAGCGGTCAAATCAGGCGAACTTGCTGGCCAGTGCAAATCGCCAAAACGGGAGATTAGGCGCCCGGGAAATGCATCCTTCAGCATATCGGTTGTGGCACGTGCAGTGTGTGCCGTTGCACCGTCCTGTTGGAACCACATGTTTTCCAATCCCAATTCATCAAGTTGCGGCAAAAAGAACTCGTTGATCATTGCTCTGTAGCGCTCACCATTCACAGTAACCG
The DNA here is from genome assembly GCA_949715645.1 of Portevinia maculata. Taxonomy (NCBI): domain Eukaryota; kingdom Metazoa; phylum Arthropoda; class Insecta; order Diptera; family Syrphidae; genus Portevinia; species Portevinia maculata. The sequence goes on along the minus strand of OX454525.1, from coordinate 163,557,678 downwards.
TTTGGCCCGCGACGTCTTCGAGGAAAAAAGGTCCGACGACTCCTCCAGGGAAAACAGCACACCATACAGTGACTTTGAGCGGGTGTAATGGCTCTTCGTGGGCTACATGCGGATTTTCAGTGCCCCAGAAACGTAAATTTTGCTTATTTACGTACCCGCTAAGATGGAAATGGGCCTCATCACTCATGATTATTTTTGATGAAAAATCATCTTCCTCTTGGTGGTGATTAAGGATGGCTTGAGCTTATGTTAGACGCGATTGGCGGTCAGCAGCTAACAGCTGATGCACCGTCTGGACTTTGTACGGAAACATCTTCAAATCTTGTACCAAAATTCGCTGTAAAGACCGTCGACTGATACCCATTTGCGTGGCACGTCGTCTGGTCGATGTCGACGGCGCTTCCATGACATCTTCGGCTACAGCAGCAATATTCTCTGCGAACGGCTACTCCGGGGTCTGCCACGCCTGGCAGCATCTCGTGTTGTGCCAGTCTCTTCGAGGCGAGCGGCTAAACGTCGCAGTGTTTCACCAGTAGGCGTTGGACGGGTAGGAAATCTGCGACGAAATTCACGTTGTGCCAAAGTCACCGACCGATTATTGCTCAAATAAATAGTCACCAATATTCCGCGTTCTGGAGCAGTGTAGCGTAACATTGTTTATTAACGTGTATTTCGTATGTGTTTACTACACAAATGTCAAAACAGAACTGACATTAGGGGCCAATCGGAAAATTTATAGCATTTTCTGATAGGAGGATTACTTTTGCGCCACCTTGTAGTTGTGCGTTTCCCTATTTTGAAACCCTCAGCTGCTTACATTTTTTTTAAGCAAGCCGCCAACATTTCTGGCCAGAGAATACTTTATATAGGTACCAGAAGCCGAAGAGTGCTTTACTTTTCGGCAAATATACATTTTGCGCTTTCAAACAAACTTTTTTATAGACAAAGCAGCGACTTGCTTTTCAATTTCAATTTAAATTTCCATTTATTTAAGGACAATGGACGCACAATTAAAAAGCGTATATAGTACAGTAAAAAATATAATATTTATACATATAAAAAGAAAACATCGTAAAACAATAATTATTACACTAATTTGTTTATAAATGCAAAAAAGCAACGGATCTATAATGCTAGTCTTAATAGAAAAATGATTCGCAAATGAAATTAATATAAAGAACCTTTTAGTTTTTTGATTAAGCAAAATTTAGAAGAAGGACAATAGGAATAGGTAAGGAAATAGGGGAAGAAGAAAGTACAAAAAGAGAGGGGAAAGTAGAATACCCATTAGCATGAACAAAATAAATTAATAACAAATTATAAACATTGAGTTGCACGTCATTTAAATTCCGAGACGGACTGTATCGCTTGAACACGACTATCAAGACTGTTCATAGCCTAATACTCTGGTCAGGGAAAGATCTCTCCATCACCAACCTGTGAAATCTTGGTATAAGGATGTCGAGATTTAGCGGGGATGTCGTGTAATTAAAAAGTTCGCGTAAGTAGGGTGGACAGCTACTTCTTAGAAGTTTAAAAAGGAAAGTCATTGCACGGATTTTTAGATATGTAGGTGTTTAAAGAGCATCGGAGTAAAATATCTTTATATGTGATCGGACCTTCTTGGATTAAGCTCAAATCGGGTGCAATCATTGAAAGCCACCTCAACTCGACGGGCACAAATGCTATCTAGTTTAGGGAAGATAAAGATACATCGTCCATGTGTGACAATGAAAGTTTAAGACGAACTTCAGATGAGATGAAGTCTGCCGTAAGTCGTAGTATTCGCAGACCGCCATAGATCTTACAGAACATCGATTTGACAAAATCACAGCATTGCATTGATGAACCTAGAACTATGCCGAAACTCTTAAACTTATCTGCAATGGGTAGCTGAGAAGTCCAAAGTCCAAATAGCATGCGATTTGCTATGGTTTAAGGCTAAAAAGATTGCTTCTGACCACGGTGCAATATTATCGAGATCACAATTAATCCGTTCTATGCATTCTTCGTTGAGCCCTATAGGTCTGCTTAGATAAAGTTAAACATCGTCCGCATATATGTAGATGGCAGGAAGAACTAACGGAAGATGAGATGTCATTTATAAATAAACTAAACTATAATGGACCAAGAATTGATCCTTGGGGTACACCTTGAGGGACTAACAATTGATCAGACAAAGAATCTTTAATTTTAACACATCCGACCAAATAAGTAACTTTGTATAAAACGTATAGCTGTGGAGCTAAAATGAAAGGAAAAACTCAGTTTTCTAAGCAGGAGGTGGTGGTTTACTCTGTCAAAAGCTTTGGAAAAATCAAGTAGAACGAGAGCAGTGAAATCGCCATTCTTATATCAGTAGTTACTTTCAGCATAGCAGTTTCACAGCTGTGATGTGTGCGAAATCCGGATTGCCTGGTAGAGATAACATATTAAACTACTTGAAAGTACATTAATTTTTCCAAAACCTTGGATAAAACATAAAAGAGATATAATGCATTCAAATAAGCCTAAAAAGGGGTCAACCTGTATATGAGAGATAATAAGCTGGAAACTCGCATACACCTTCATATTGGCGTTGTAAAAGTTGTTAGGAAAGTCACATAAAATCACGTGTCTGTAACGTAAGTTATTGCGATTATCTCGGTTTCTATAGCTGCAATGATGCTAACATCTAAGCAAAAATTGTAGAGTATAAAATTTCCGACATACTCGTATTTTGTCTTAAACATTTTTTCATGCGTTCAACCACTTTTAAGATAGAGGGCGGTGAGAGCGCCGCCCTCAGCCATACATACTGTAATGCAAGGTCAACCGTGAATCACGATGAAACCATGTATAAAGTTATAAAATCATTCAAATACGAGTATCATTAACAATGAATAGTTTGTATTATATATTATTTTTTTTTTTTTTTTTTTTTTTTTTTTTTTTTTTATAAAAAGGAAATCCAAATCCCAGAGCACTCAGACTCGGTAACGGTCCATTGTACTACCAGGCTGAAATCCTTCTTTTGGTGTAGAGGCATGTGATTGGGTGGCGTATGTTGTTGTTCCCCATGGGGATTGAACCTGCACCGCACGGGTCACAAGCCAACACATTAACCTCTACACCGTCGCCACCATATATATTAGTTAATACATTGTACGAGTATTTAATAACATTTTACATTTATCTTGTTGACAACGTTGACCAGAAGCGAACAAAACTTGATTTTGGCAGCCGATTTGAAAATTGGAATCAAAGTAGGCGAATTTTCAAATCCAGCAAGAACATTTCGCAAATATTTAAATTCAGCAAGAAAATTTCAGAATAATTCGCGCAAAAGTAAACAGACGCCAGATAAAGCAGCAGCAACATTCATCAAACGAAATATAAATTAAAAATAAATAATCTTAAAAGACTTGATTTGAAACTAAAAGTAAGAAAGTTAATAATTAAATGTTAAGTTGCAACAAATACTTTGTTTCAGGGAATTTCCTTAACTTTTTAATAAATATATAGATATATAAATATTGTATGTAGCTTAAGGTAAGAAAAGTTGAAGCGTTATTGACAAATTTTAGTAACTTTTTTTTGAATTTTGTCGTTGGTTTCCGATGGCTGATTTGTGTTTTATTTGTGAGAAGTTACTTTCAGAAGGTGATTCTGTGAATATAGTGCGTGGCTTAAAAACTTTAAAAACTGCAAGTATCGAAAGAAATGACGGTCACATAGACTTCTTAAATGCTTTAACCTTTGTGAATGTGCATGTTGAGTGTCGAAAAGTGTACACCAGTACAAATTGCATAGCAGCATCGAAACGACGCCTAGAAGAAGGTGAACCTTTGATCAAACCAAAAATCGTGTAATTTATGAGTATTTAAAAAAAGTTGGAAAAGGCAATGTCAAAACACAAATCTATTCTTCAAAAAGTTTTGACAAATATCCCCTTTCAAAAAAATACATTTTATTTTTACATGCATTAAGTGGCAGTGATACAACTTATGCGCTGTTTAAAAAAGGGAAAAAAACTTTCATAAAATTACAAGAAAAACTTGCAAATTTCGACCAACTTGCTGAAGTTTTTCTTCAACAAAACTGCCCTGTACAACAATTATACGAAAATGGAGTACGTATCCTGTTAGCGATATACAATTGTCCTAAATCTCAGGACAATATCGATCATCTTCGATATACTCAGTTCGTTAAATCTACAAAGCTTCACAAACCTGTCCAACTGTCTAATCTTCCACCGACAAGTGCAGCAGCCCATCAGCATATAAACCGTGTCTATTACCAAGTTAAAAGATGGTTAGGGCATGATTTAGAATCCCAGGAATGGGGTTGGGTGCTGCAAAATGAATTCCTGGAGCCAATGACAACAATATTACCACCAGCTCCAGATGAATTACTTAAAACAATATTTAGTAATTGTAAGAATGGATGTGGTCCACACTGTGGGTCCATAAAATCGGGGTTGCAATGTACTTTAGCTTATGGCCAGTGTAATGGGCAAGCTTGTCTCAATGCTTTTTCATTGCAAAGCGACCCATGGGAAGAGAGTGCATTTGACTCTGAAATTCTACAAGGCCTGAAAACAACGATACAGGACAACGAAAATGATGACAGTGAAACAGAATTTTTCGAACGCCCGGAAGATGACGATGATGAAGAAAATTAATACATACATACTTTGATTCTTTAAATTATTAATATTTTTTTAAATGTTCACTTCACTTCAATTTAAACTAGCATCCAAAGTACCTCAACCTTAAAAAAACCCATTAAATCCACAACGAACAAATACTCCAGCCAAACTTCGCAGGAGCAATGTCAAGACCAGCTGGTATTATACCGAACTACAAATGTCTCCGGATATTGTCCTGACAGCGCTTGATACGATTCTGAAGCGTTGTTTTAATCTGGTATTTATTCCTCGGGCTGGGAGAGAAGTGGAAGTGGCTTTCATACACAAGGCTGGCAAATACTCACATGCCAGTCCACAAGACCTCAGACCTATTAGTCTACCATCATTCTTCCTTAAAACGCTGGAGCGACTGATTGATATAAATCTTTGTACCAATATTAATATGCAACCTCTATCTGCGGCTAAACATGCATGCTGCAAAGGCAAGTCAGTGGAAACCGCCTTTCACTCTTTGGTAAGCCCTATCAAATACTCCCTTCATCGCAAGGAGTACACTATGGTTGCTTTCCTATATATAAAAGGCGCCTTTAACAACATCAACATATCTGTAATCGCAAATGCACTGACAGAACTGAATGTGGATAGCTCGCTTGGTGAATTAATCAATCTTGACTTTTCTGACGAAACCAAATTCTTGGGTCTAATTTTGTTAAAAATTAAGCTAAGAACCCAACTGCAAGAAAGAGTAAAAAAAGTTACAGTAGCACTTTTCTCTTGCAAAAAAGCCATTGGCAACAAGTCGAGATTACAACCCCGCATCACTCAATGTCTAACTGTATCGGTCGTAGATACGGAGCGGTTGTCTGTTGGACTGCCTTAGATAAAGCGATAAATGGCGTTAAGCTTGGCAAAGTCCAACGTCTTGTCTGTACAATAGCAGAGCACTCCGAACAACTCCCTCCGCAGTAGTAGACATTCTGTTTCATCTGACACCCCTCGATATTTTCAGCAGGCAGCAGCTGCCCGTTCCGTTCTCTCTTTAAAAGCTACCTCACAGTGGGTCAATAAAAATATTGGCCACTCCATCATACTGGACTCATTTGGGTCTCTATTAAGAAACATATACTACATGATACCCCAATTACAGTTTGGAGAGAATTTCCAAATCACTATTCCCACCGGATAATTCTGGGAGGACGATGCACTTACAGAAAATAGATCGATGCACCGCCACACCGATGGATCAGAAACTAGTTAGGGGCTTTCTCAGAAAGACTAAATATAAGGCTCTCTTTCCTAAACCGACTGTAAATTAGCTCTACAATACATAGGTGTCAAGACTATGTAATAGGCAAGCACACATCAAGGCTTGACATTTATTAAAACGACTCCTACAGAAGCTGCATGGACGTAGAGGAGGAAGGGACTACATTTCACCTTCTTTGTACATGTCCTGCTCTCTCCCATAAAAGAAATCTGTATCTATTCTTGCTTAATGCACTACTGCCTTGGCTTACACTGACTATAGAAATCTATCGCGCTTAATCTGTAAATGGTTCAAAGGGTAGAGGGGGAAAATCCCTACATCCACGTGGTATCACAATGGACCTTGGTTTTAGTGTATCGGCAGTAGCTGACAACCACCTCAACTTAACCTAACCATTTTGAGGTTGTTAAGCGTTTAACGTTCGGTGTTAGTCGCATGGAGTTTTGTGTATATTGTGTATTTGTATTTCTTGTATTTTTACGCCTTGGAATTGTCCTCCTGATAATGGGAAATTTGTTTTCCTTCGGAATTTCTTACCCCAGGATGTAACATCATGGCTAATAAGTTCTCACCCAAACAGTGTCGGACCATCCGTAGTGAAGACTAGATTACGGAACCTTCGGCAGGTATGGTTGTTTCTCATTGCGCGACAAGGTGTATGGCATTGTTTACCATCAACAACGCTCTAAGTGTTAGCTTGGAAAGTCTGACATCGTTTTGGCTTTTTACATATCCCCACAAGAAGTAATCGCCCCTCTTGCAAACATCTGACAAACATCCACGAGTATCAATTTTTATAAAAAGCTTCTGAAATTTTCCGTTCGAAATCGGCTTTAAATTGTAGGTCCCTTTCACTTCGCACAAGCAAATGGTTGGCGAAGCTGAGTTTTGGGTCCTGTATGGGCCGTCGGGCTCAGTGGTTAATTTGTCGGAAGGTCCACGGTTCAATATCCCCCGGGACCAAGTACCATCTAGAGTTTTTTCCACTGCCCCACTACCTGCGAACTTCTGACAAATATCCAAGAGTATCAATTGTCATGAGAAGCTTCTCAAATTTGGCGTTCGGATTCGGCGTAAAATTCACTTCACACAAGAAAGTGGTTGGAGCAGCTAGGTTTTAGGCCCTGTATGGGCCGTTAATGCCTAATATTTTTTTTTTTAATTACATAGGGGTCGTTTTCAAACTGCTCACAATTCACGAGCTCAAGATGTAAGCCATGCGGCTTGTCTTGTGGCTTTAGTTTGTGCAGATCAACGCCGAAATCACTATTCCTGATTTTCCGCCAAACTTACTTATAGCGGCTTCTACAGTTTCTTCGCTACGTACATTACGTTAAAACGTGTCGGTGTGTATAGTATTCTTATGTAGTACAAAATGTATCCACAATACGACGAATGGCGAGTTCAGTTGGTCAATTATGAGGACTATGAGGTATTACGTTATTTTTCTATTGAGGACCGAATTTCGATACAAATTTGAATGATGCGAAAGAGTACTTCTTGTAAAAGTCTATTCTGTCTGATGATTTGTCAAAAGTTGAAATGTCAAAGAACTTTCAGGAATGACAGTTCGGTTTTAAAGTTATTTCTATTGGAAGATCTATCAGTCTTTAAAAAGACAATCACTCTTTACTAGGAAATTTCTCATTCTGATACCTACTCGCTTTTCGGTGTTTTTGTTGATGGAGTTTATTGATCACAATAACCCCAACAATTGATATCTACCTGCCATTTTGTTCCCAAGGGAAAATGTCACGTTTGTCTATGAATTGCCGAACCCCGTTACAATTACCACGAGAAATTTAAGAATCTGCCTCTTCACGTTCTTCCGCACATTTTTAAGGTTGCGCACATTGATTGAACGTCGCAAAAATGTCCTTAAAACAAACAACAACACCATATCTCCGTCTATGCGAAGACGAGCAATTTAATAATCTGCCTCTTCACGTTCTTCCGCACATTTTTAAGGTTGCGCACATTGATTGGACGTCGCAAAAATTCCCTTAAAACAAACAACAACACAATGTGTCGGTCTCTGAAAATATTAAGTTAATATGAGGTGTTCTGAGCATTGATTCAGCTTCCCAATTTAGCTCATTGATACACTGTACACTGTCGTCTTCCGAAGAAAGATACGTCAATAAGCGTAGTAGCTTGCGTCCATTATTTCCCAGCCCTCACTCTACAGTAAAATTTCTCTTGAAATCAACTCAAGTGGAAACATATACGTAATTGTATCCAATTAAGCGCGTCATTCATTCCTTTCTTCTCCTAGGTGAGCGTCAAAGTTCAAACGCTTTAAATCTCCCCCGCGTTTCTTTTGAAATCAAAGTCAAACTTTGTCCATGTCTCTTATCACCGAGGGGCGCATTCTCTGCTACTCTGGGTCTGCACTCATTTATCTTACACACTCGATCAAGTCGCGGTATCCCATCCCAGTATCCATACTTTTCCACACTTTTTCATGTAAGACGATCCACTCATGATCGTCTTCGTCATCGCATTCGCATAGCATTCTTTCGTTCGTGTGCGAAAATATGCTCACTCAGTCGTTGTCAAACACTCAAAGTGAACGCTTCTATCTGTGTAGCAATTTGCGCTGGAATCTTTCAGGTGAATCATTCGCGAAAATAAGCACCGGATACTTTTTTTTTACTTCGCGACTTGTCAGTTTGCTGTTTTTGCGTTTGATTAGATTTCGAGTGCTTGCTTTATCAAAACGGTTATCTATCGCTTGTCCACCCTTATTTTCGTTGTTGATTTGTTCCTATCTCTAAGTTTATCTCAAGTTTTTGTGTATGTTTTTTTTTGTTTTTTCTAATTTTGCAATTAAGTCACGCACAGTGCGCTATGTTTTATTTTGAATGCATTAAATGCAAAAATGTGCGCGAATCGTTATCCAAGTGATTCAGTGCATTTCTAATGAAAGCGGCTGATTAAAATTATCCGCAATAAGTTTGGTTAATAATATTTAATAGTGTGCGCTATTTTTGGTGCATTTTTTTCTCAATTTGGCAAAATAGAGATTTGTGTCGACTGCTGCCGGCCGTATTTGGAGACTTTTATGGATTTTCTTCGGTCTCCTGTGGGGAATAACGATGACCACTTCGACCATTGGCCGGAGCCTCTTTGAGAAGTTTTTGAACTTGGCGAACATAAGGTAGGTGAGGGAGGTATAGAGGTTTCTTTGTTTGGCCAGGGATATAATGTTAGTTATGTTTGGTTATTGGGGTGCTAATGTGATGAATCATGGTGCAATGCGATGTCATTGGAGGTGGTTTTCTGAAGAATTTAACAGTTGTCATCGGTGATTTATGTGGGGAGTAGGTGAGAGGGGGCCTTCAATATTGTATTTGGCCATCCCGTTATTTGTTGGTTAACGTTTGCTAAAGCTCTGGGCTTGGGATGGAAATTCAATTTCGATTTGCCTTATAAAGTCGGTTGGCGAATGATGCGCTGCAGGTATTTTATTTCTTGGATGATTGGTCGATATGGTACCTAACGGATGGCTATGACGTCGGTGTGACCTAACTTTCACGGTATTTCAATAAGGCTAATGTTATAACCTTCGTGTTATGTCAAAAGGAAAGGATATGTGGATACGTTTTCTACTTTCAAAAGAAATAGTCCTCTTCAGAGTAGTCCCTTAGGGATCGGTTCCTCGTCAGGACAAGAATGGAACCATTCAATGTAGACAGAACTTTTCGCTGGAATACTGAAGGATCGTGACAGCGTCCCTGCTATATAAAATATATGATGATTTTACCAACGGATCTAATTATTGAGAATATATATATATATATATAAAAGGGATAAACAACCCACAGGGTCTTTAACTTATCTCCTCCAACCAACCTGAACAGCAAATTTGAGAAGACTTTGCCAGACTATCGCAAGAGGTTGGGCAGTGGAAAACAATTTTACATGTTACTGGCCCCGGCGTGATTTGAACCTGAGACCTTTCGATCAGTAGTTCAACGCACTAACCAGTGGCCCACTGCACCCATAGCTATATATTCAGGGCTATCGTGAACAAAATTCCCTCCGGAATATTTCTCATTTTTCAAAAATAGGTATCGGCATGAATTTCGAAAAAAGGGAAAAAATTCCATCCGGAATAAATTGGTGTCGTAGACAAAATTCCCCTCGGAATTTCGCGAAATTCCCTCCGGAATATTTCCTTCGCAAGTATGCTGGTGGAAATTCAAAAATCTAAGCAGTTTGTATGTGGATAAGTAGTCGGTTGCTTTTAAGAAATCAAAAAAGTGAAATGAGAGGTCTATGTGGTTCAAATAAAAAGAAACTGGAGCTTATTTAGAAAAGAAGAAGAATTTTTTCTTTATGCAAGTATTTTTCGTTCAGGTTTTATTTCGATAATTTTATATAAAAATAAACATATAGGTCTAACTAAAATAATCAATTGGAGATGATGATAAATTTATGTGATGGAAGCCGCGACATTGCCATTGAATGTCCAGAAAATATTTGAACATCTCCTTATTGACCCTGTAGTACTGGTACCTACTGGTGAAATCTAATCAGAAATATTATATGTACTAAAATTACAACTATTACGCAATTTAATTTCTACTTACAGCGTCTGTGGTAACTCTAAGGGATTGGAGTTATCTCTTTAATTCCTTCGGATAATTCGTTGTTAATTTTTTTCTTGCCTGCCTTGTTCTTCGGCTAATAATCTAAATGCTAGGCTGTGCATATTTTTGAATTTGTTTATGCCGCTTCACTAAATCGAACGCGAGTATAATAAAATAATTAATAACATTATTTAATTATCAATTTTTATCCCCCATTCTTATGTTGCTCATGTAGCTTTCATTAATTGATTTTTTGTAATTTGTTTTCCTCTTTTTCTGTGCTTAATACTCTTTTATAAGATATGTATCTTACGATATTTAAGCAACTCGTTGAAATAAATAAAATAAATAAATAAATAAACATTAACACAATTTTCTATTAAAAAAAAATTAAATAAATAAATATTTATTTATTTATTTATTTATTTATTTCATCAACCGAGGTACACTTGGTCCTCTAATGGATTACATACTTAATTCGACAAATTATTAACATACTTAATTAACCTCACCAAAGTTTGTTAAAAGCATAAGCAATTGATTTTTGAACGTATTTCTACTTATATTAGAGTGAAGATCAATGAGATTCCCAACTGACTCAGCTTCTCTTAAGCATCTAGTTATTGTTTCATTATATCCATGCATAGGCTCAACACAAATATTTTGATTTCTCAATGGTATCACGAGTCTTCGATATCTGATCTGTGTAAGCAGGTAAGGACAATTTATGTTTAGTTATTAGGTCTCTCACAAACATGATCGAAAAATACCTCCGCCGAATACATAAAGGCAAGATTCCAATCAGCTGGTATCTGATATTATATGGTGGCAAGTCGATATTCCAATTAAGCTTTTTTATCGCAGCTCTAGTAAACCATTTTTGAATCTTCTCTATCCTTGTAGAGTGAACCATATAATATGGATTCCAGATAACAGAGCAGTAATCTAAGGAAGACCTCACATATGCAAAATATAGGTATTTAAGGGTATGCGGGTCAGTAAAATCTTGAGAGTTTCTATGTCTATGTGACTATTGAAATTTAGCTTAAAGTCGAATAATACGCCTAAGTCTTTTTTGGATGAGATGCTTTCCAAGGGTAGATTTGTTGTACTGTAGGTGAACTGAATTTGTGCCCGTTTCCGGTAGAATGTAAGGCTATTGCACTTTGAAACATTAAGATTTAAACAGTTAATTGTACACCAATCTGATAATCTATTGAGGTCTTCCTGCAATAATAAACAGTCCTGGGGTGATTTAATATACCGAAAAATTTTCAAGTCATCAGCGAACATTAAGCATTCAGAATTAAGGATGACATTGGGAATATCATTAACAAATAAAAGAAATAACAAAGGCTCAAGATGGCTGCCTTGGGGGACTCCCGAAGTAGCGTCAATGCGATCTGAGACAATACGATTAATCCTAGCACACTGCGAGCGTCCTCTTAAGTAAGAATTGAACCATTCTAAGAGACTTGAGTGAAAACCAATGTTACGCAATTTATTAAGAAGAATATCGTGGTTTACCCGATCAAATGCTTTCGCAAAATCTGTGTAGATGACATCGCACTGCATACCATTTTCCATGTTGTTTGCGATAAAATTTGTAAAAATTGTAAGGTTAGTCTCTGTGGATCTTCCAGCAAAAAAACCATGCTGATACGAAGAAATTGTGGACTTAAAAAGAGCTGTAAGTTTACCACAAACAAGTTTTTCGAACAATTTCGGGATAGTGGGAATTTTCTATATTGGACGATAGTGAGTAACATCTTGGTTGGGACCAGATTTATAAATCGGTGTTATGAACGAGCTCTTCCAAGCATCTAGAAAAATTCCTTGCTCCAAGGAACTATTCAAGAGCATATGAAGTGGCACGGAAAGTTCATCTGCGCATCTTTTTAAAATAATGTAAGGTATACCATCAACGTCTCCTCTCATGCCGGATACTAAATCGGACGAAATCGATAAGTATATGCTACCAACGTTAATCGAATTCTTGGAGTAGTCAGATATCGTACCTGCTCGTAAGATATAGGCGTATTATTTGAATAAACAGATTTGAAATGGCTAGCAAACATGTTGCAAATAACTGAGAGGTCTGATGACAACGCGCCATTATACTTCATACTATTAGGAATTCCACTAGATTGTTTTTTGCAATTGATGAAACTCCAAAATCGTTTACAATTGACTTTCAGATCTGATTCCACTGAAAGGACATATAGCTTATATAAAAATTTGTTAAGAACTTTAAAATCTTTTTGAAGCCTCCTATATTTCAGAAGTAATTCTCAGAAGATGATTTGATTTGAACTGTTTATAAGTCTTGTTTTTCAGGTAATTTAGATGGATTAATCTTTTATTAAACCATATGGGCTTTGAGTTTGTCCTAACTTTAACCTTAGGTGTGTTTACGTCGATTATGTCATTGACTATCATGATCAGGGTATTATATGAGTGTTGTCTATGCCATCAAATATTGAAGACCACGCAATACCATTTTGACAATTTTTAATATTACCTACCAAAATTGGCTCTAAGAAAATTATACTTAAAGTTTGAAACAGAAATTGGATTAACAAATTTGTAGAATTGAAAATCTAAGCTTAAAGCAACATGGTGGATTAAATCTGGCACAAATGGAAGGATACATTTACTAATGTTGACGCTGAACTCAGTATCGACAAAAACTAAGTCAAGAGTACGTTCTAAAGAATTTTTAATATTTAATTTTACTACTTCACTCTCAAAATCAAAATTTACATTAAAAGGAACAATTTTTAGGTCATCGGAATCAAGTAACCAATTTAAATTCGGCAAATTAAAGTCCCCCATAATGAGGATATGCTGATTATCATTCAAGTTATTTAATACAGAACAACAGTTATCTACATGAATTTTATATAATTCAAAATAATTAGGCATTAACGGCTCATACGGGGCATAAAACCTAGCTTCTCCAACTATTTTTTTGCGAAGTGGAAGGGTCCTACTATTTTAAGCCGAATCCGAACGGTACATTTTGAGAAGCTTCTCATGACAATTGATACTCTTGAATGTTTGTCAGACGTTCGCAAGAAGTGGGGCTGTGGAATAAAAAAAAAAAAAACAAGGCGGGAATTAAACCGGGGACCTTTCGATTAGTAGTCTGACACACTAGCTCCTCAAATATGAGCTTAAATTATAATTGAATTAATTGCGATTGACAACTGTCAACGCCTTCGAACATAACTTCGAAAATTCGGGGGGAAATAAATTCCGATGGAGATTCTCGATACTAGAAATAATTTCCAAGGAACAAAAAATGTTCATGGGAATTTTTTCCCTCGAAATTGCCAATAGCCCTGATTCGGTCCATAGTAGGACGCGGAAGATGAGGGTCTTATATAAAGTTTCCTTGGTTATTCCTGACAGGGTTCTTCTGATACTCTGTTTTCGTAGGCCAAAGAAACTACCATCGAGTGGAATTCTCGATTTGATTTTTGCGCTGTTGTCGTTGTCAGAATAGGGTAGACTACCTTCACTACCTTACCCGCTTAGCTCTGCCGATGATGTCGATGGCGTCTGCTTTAGAAGTGATGCTAATTTATTTAAAATGTTGTGTTGACGTGGAAAAACATGACAGCGCCATTGGTGGTACTTATGGCTTTTCAATCTTGAAGCAACAAATGTTTACACATACATATGTTAGCCGTAGTCGTGTAGGGATGGGATGGGATGAGCAATGTTTGGCCCGAGCCAAAAAAAAAACTGACTTTGAGTGGATGTTGTGCATAACTCGCGGATTAACAGTGCCTCACAAACGTACATTTGTTCACATATTCTTAGAGGTTGCAGGCTCGTCACTTTGACGCAAAATCGTTCACTTCGTTGCGGAGATTGAGGAGTGTGTGAGCTTGGGTAAGATGCGATTCAGGTCAACACCCATCAGCTGATAGACTGTATGCACTTTGTAAGGAAACATCTTCAAGTGTTTCACCAAAATGCGCCGTAGAGACGTGCGTGGAATGCCAATCGCTTTGTACGTCGTCTTGTCGATGTCGACAAAGCGTCTCGGCCGAGCGAGATATACGGAAACTTCCAGGGCTTGTTCGGTCCCAAGTTGTTCCATGCTCTAAGAGTTGTGCCGCATTGAACGATTAGCGGAAGTGGGAGCCGTGCGGCCAGGAAAACGGACACGAAATGCACGTTGCGCCAAAATAACTGCCGAATTGTTCATCAAAAATATCGAGACAAATCTTCCGGGTTCTTTAAGAGTATAGCGTTCCGTTGCTTAATCACTCAAATTTTTATTCCATTTGCTTCACCAATTATAAAACCAAATTGACATTCGACGCCATATTTAAAATTGATCGCACTTCCTGAAAGAGTCATACATTATGGTCCGCCTTTATTGTAACTTTTATGGATCTACGACTAAGGCGTGTTACAAACATTTGGTCAAAATTAATATACCCTTTAGGATAGGCTATAAATGTACAGATAACGTGAAAAGTTTATCGTTTAGCAGTGCCAGTAGTTTATCTACAGCGAAAATCCCACTCTGCATGAAAACCAGCAGGAATGCCCTAAGTAGATAATTTGTTATAACCCAGTTTGTTCTTCTACGGCTAGAACATCGGTAAACATTTGCCTCAATACCGTTAGTATTAGTTTAGTCACCTTTTTGTAGATTGCATAAATTAAAGACCTCAGAAAAGATTGCGGAACTTATTCCTCATTTAAAAGTTTATTAAAAAAAAAGTCATTAATATTCTAAATAAAATAAAATCGGTGAAGAATATTTAAAATATTCAATACGAATCTCATAAACAGCTGAAGACTTATTACTTTTCGTGCTTTGCGGATTTGTTTACAGAGCAAACACCGTTGTTTGATAATTCAATTGAGAAATATTTATGTTTGGTAAGGCATGGGGAAAGGGTGAAAGGTTAACAATAGGAATAATCTGTAGATTGTAGAACAGAGGTGGTAAAAAGAAACCCAGATAGTGCGTCTATTTTGATGTCCTCTATCTTAAAGCTGATCTATGATACTGCAGTTTGTTATAAAAGCAGCTCTTTGGTTAAGCAAGCATCTATATCCGCCGCTTGGAGGTAGAACTTTCCTAGGAACCGCCGACGTGTTTCGACTAAGTTTTCGCAATCCACTGCTCCTTTGTCTTCGTTGCACATTCTAACCATATCATCCAATTCAGCCATAGCCATAACCATGAGGTTTTTTTTGACACGGCAGTTGTTGGTCGGGCGCAGTGGTTCAATTGTAAATGTGTCGGGCTACAAATCGAAAGGTCCCCGATTCAATTCCCGCCGGGAACATCTAGAGTATTTTCCACTGCCCCACCTCCTGCGAACGTCTGCAAACATCCAAGAGTATCAATTGTCCTAAGAAGCTCCTTCGCCCAAGAAAGTGGGTAAGAAAAGCTAGGTTTAAGGCCCTGTATGACGTCTTAGTCAGTTGACTAAAAGTAGTACTGAGTTGGCAGCCATTTGCTTACCTATGATGTCAATGGGAAGGAGATGTAGCATGGTTTGAAGTGAGCCTGTTGGAGAGGTTGTCAGTGCCCCCGTGATACTGAGATTATTTCCATGGACCTAGACCATAATAAAATCGATCTTACTACCGACATGTACTGCCAATACATTATATGCGGTTGTAGGCCCCATGATGAGCCTTCTGCCCTTTTGCAGGTGTATAGGGCAACCATGGCTTCCTGGTACGTTCGTCAACGTTTTCTTTTCCAGATTCCGGTTCAACTTAAGTTCTAGATAGCTAGCACTGTTGGAGAGTTTAAGAGTGGATCCTCTTAAAGTGGAATGAAGAATTAACAGAATCTGCGGTCTTGGTTTTGAACCATTTTTTTTTATAAATAAAATGAAATCCGAATCCCAGAGCACTTAGACTCGGTAACGGTCCAGTGAACTACCAGCAAATCCTCTTTCTGGTGTAGAAGTTGGAGAAAACAAGGTGTCATTCGTTTCTCTCCATAAATGGGTGCGGTATGTTGTTGGTCCCTTATGGGAATTGAACCTACACCGCAGGCGTTTACAAGCCAACACACTAAACTCTACACTGTCGCCACTCGCCATTGTTTCATATAAACCACAACCCATAATTTCTGAAATTTCTTTAATATCCTATGTTTGTTTCACATCCTGTCAATAAATTTTAGTTCCCATAATTGCCCCCCTCCCCCACCATTACGCCACCTGCACCGGTGTGGTGACGACTTAACACGCTTTCCTCCTTTCGCAGGTCGTGAAAGTAGTAGTTGTAGCCGTCCGATCCATCCAGGTTGAATTTTTTTTCGCCGGAAAACACGACAGTGTGTCATTCCTTTACCACGTCTTATGGTCTTGAGCAAACCGAAGGCGTGCCGCTTTACGCACATCTTTTTACTTTTAGCCTCTTCGAATGCTTGGCACTCCGAATAATCCGTTTTACAGTTGCCAGACTTACATTAACTCAGCATTCTTCCCTGACTTTGGCAGCAGGACGTTGAGAATTTAAAGCAGTTATGATGATAAGTCTTCTATCTGATGTTGTTGTCGCGTGTCGAACACCCCTTTCATATTATTTCCATAACGGCATATTGATAACCAATGAAATTGCTAACAACATTTTGGCTCCGACCAACTCCATGGTCGATGGGACTTTGTGAAAAATGTCCGAAGTAGATTTGAAAAAAAAACGCAGTAGATTCAACTGTTTCGCAGTATATTTTTTTTTTAAATATAAATAGGACATAACATATAATGTGCACGTATTTTTTTTTTTTTTAAATGGAGTATGCAAAATAATAAAACGCATTTTCGCTAACGAAATCAACAGTTTTATAGTCAGATTCGGTTTTGAAAATGTTTTTCACATTGTCCTTCTTTTTGGGTGATTGTAACTGTATTTCATTTTCGGGAAGCTGCAAATTCACAGTTGGCTCGCAGTTTCCATGGATTATATCGTCTATGTTCGACCAAAGCTCATTAACTGACAAAATAAAAAGACCGAGATAAACAAGTTTTAACATAACAGTTTTTCATTTTTGTTACTAGTGCTTTAAATTTTAATTTCTTGTTCTAGATTCGGTTTATAATATTAGTCCACTGTAGGATGCATGTGGAAAACTATCTAGATTCAAAAATTACTGTCAGTCTTACCATCTTAGAGTGTTAAAGTATTTAATGAATTGTGTCTGATAAAAAGAAAACCGAAAGATCACATTAATGAGTTTAGAGTTTTGTTTCTTTTAGTTAAATTAATTCGTTCATTTATTCATTCATTGATTTTCAATGTCCCGCTTATCCATTAAGTGGGTCGCGGGTATAGGTTACTCAAGTGGACCCTCCATAGCTCTCGATTCTCCGCTACCAAATCATCAAGGGCAATCCCCATACGGGTAGAGAAGAGATTATGGACTTGATCTAACCATCTCATCCAGCAATATAACGGATAAACATCTTCTACTGGATAACTCAAACCTTTTTTTCTCGTATGCAGACCCGCTCATTTTCGACGATTGGTGAGGTAACAACTGACGAAATTAATGCTGTTATCATGAAATCCAAAAATGGAAAGGCGCCAGGCGAAGATGGGCTTCCGTACGAATTCTACAAAAATGCTAGTCCAACCTTAATCAACTATTTGAAAGTTCTCTTCAACAGTGTGTTCTCGAGTGCAGACATCCCTTCATCGTTTAAGAAGTCTGTAATATTCCCCATCCACAAAAAGAGTTTGCTGGAAAACGTAGAAAACTACAGGGGAATCTCATTCATGAATGTGTCAGCCAAGATATTTTGTGGCATACTTGTAGGACGATTAGAAAAATGGGTAGATGAAAAAAATATTCTGACAGAGCGTCAAGCTGGATTCAGAAAAAACTTTTCAACCGTTGACCAAATATTCACATTATCTTCGATTATAAGAGCCTTTCAAGTCAGAAACAAGAAAATGTATAGCTTTTTTGTAGATTTCAAGGCAACTTTTGATCTTGTTAGCCGAAGCGCACTCTTCTATAAACTGTCTCAGTTGGGTATCTCTACAAAATTTCTTAAGACCATTAAAAAAATGTATGCCGAAACAAGTGCAGCAGTCTGGGATGGAAAGGATTTCTCAGAATGGTTTAAAACACAGACTGGTGTAAAGCAAGGATGTCCTCTTAGTGCCTTATTGTTTTCTCTATTTATAAACGACATAGAAAAAGATTTACCTGGTGGAGTACGAATTGCTAATATCGTGGTCAATGTCTTGTTATATGCCGATGATCTTGTTCTACTCTCTGAATCTCCTGAAAATCTCCAATTGATGATAAATCGTCTAGCCAGCTACTGCAAAAAATGGGGACTAACCATCAACACCGAAAAATCTAAAATTATGGTCTTTTCCCGTTCACCACGAGTGCAAAGTGGTAATAGATGGTTTTACAATGGAAACCGATTAGAGATTGTGAACGAACTCAAATATTAAGGAGTGAAACTGAACCCAACCTTAGAATTTGGTAGTCATCTAACGGATAAAGCCAAGTCTTCCCAAAGCTTAGTGAATCTATCATGGAAAAATGTTTTTGCAAACAAACGGATGCTCCTTTCAACGAAATACAAAATATTCGATTCAGTTGTTAAATCAACTCTTTGTTACGCCTCTCAAGTTTGGGGATCAGACGAGTACGAAGTAATCGAGAAATTTGACAGGAACTTGTTGAAAAAATTATACAACTTACCAATGAAATCCCCGAACTACACAATCTATTTGGGAACGGGTCTTCCAATGCTTTTTACAAGCACTCTCAAATCGCAAGCGGATTTCATCATTAAATTAGGTTCGTATCCAGACTCCCGAATAACCAAAAAAATGCTATCTTATGAATTAAGAAACAAGGACTGGTGGGCTTCAAGATGGTTAAGAATTGGAAACGCGTGTGGAGAAACTATTTCATTCGATCTAAACAACCTGGACAACTTAAAGAACCAACTTTATCGAATAATAAATAAAAATGAAGATGCTATTCGTGTGCGATTTATAAAGAAAGCTCGTGAATCAGATAGCAGAGTATTGTATTCTCACTTGAACTTCAATCTAAAGGATAAGAACTATTTCAATGACTCACTCAACTATAGTGAAATATCTCTTATTTTCAAAGCAAGATGTGAGTTGATTGGTTTAAATGGCAGCCCATATAATGGAAGCTTCAACCAGTTTTGTAATATTTGCAACTTAAAAGCGAAAGAAGACTGCTTTCACATTATTAGTGTCTGTCCAATCTACAAACCACAAAGACTAGCTTACTTCGGAAAAGAATTCCTTACCATGCAGGAGACAATACAAATTCTGAACGAGTGTGATTGGAAAAAGTTATTTTATTATATTAAATTCATCTACAAATACAGGTTGCTATTAATAGCAGAGTATGATTGATTAATTTTATTAACAAACAAAAAAAAATAACTATATTGTTCAAGTTTACATGTATAAGCATTTTGCTAACCAAGCTGACGGCTAAGCCATAGCTTTAAAATTTATTTATTCTTACTTGTAAAATGTAATAAGAACATGTTATATAAATGAATTTCTTACTCTGCTTCTTCTTAATTCTTACTATAACGGATAAATCTCATTTCGGCAGCTTGTTTCCGCGATCTTATTCTTTGGGCCATTACCCAAACTTCATGACTGCTAAATTACAATAGTTAAATCAATGTAAAATAGAAATTGGTTGATGATTATCTTTAATTTAAGCATTAGGAAAAATTATGTTAGTTCACAATTTGAGTATGGTAGGTACATAGTATAAATTAAATTAATAAGGGAACACTTGTGGATAAAATATTGAAAAGTTAGTTCCTTAATCTTCTTCTTCATCTTCGTCGTCTTCTCCCTCTGACAAATGAGGTTCTGGCAATTTATTAGCCTCTGCTTTTTTTCCAACAGGCAGCTTATCATACCACCCATGGAACTCCTCCGGAATAACGCCCAAAATTTCCATAAATTTTTTCGTTTCTCCTTGCTTATAGGAAGTAAGCCTTTGTACAATTTTCGAAGCTCTTGTACTCCATTAACTGTTTTACCCCGCCTAGCTGCGACATGAATTTTCGTGTAAGAACTGTGATGATCATATCGGTAAAAAATTGTGCCTGGAGTTTTTTTCTCAAACCGCAAAGATTTTATTTTGAGCCAACTTACTTTTGCACCTCGCTCATCTTTTAAGCGATTTTTGATAAGCTCATCTGAGAGGGCTTGTAGGTCATAAAAATCACTGTACCGCATTTCCTTGACCTGGTAAGGATCTTTCTTTGAACCTTTTCTCCTGAAAGACCTGGCGTTTTTCATAATGCACTTCCTGCCGCTCATGCCAAAAATATCTCTTCTCTTACTCTCGTTTTCGATAGCGGATTACATACTGTCACACTCCATAAAAGTATGTCCGGATTCCAGAAATTTTTGTTCAATTATCTCTATGTGGCGTGAGTTGCAAACGGCGTAGAGTAAGAGCGCTGCAACGTTTTTGTTTCGGTTTTGCCCTGGACACGTATCGGAAAAAAATGTTACTGTCTTAACATGAACAGGTAGCGAATTCAGCCATTCCAAAAGAATCGTGCCAATTTCTGAACTCCCACGTTTGCCATTCAATTCATTCCACATAAAGCAGAACGCATTTCCACTCGCCCCATCGTAGATGGTAAGGTTATACACATAAATTTTCCTAGAGTAATAGAACTGAGAAACATCTGAACATGGAAGCTGAAGGACACTCTGCAGATCAAAAGTTGCGGTTACAAAAGATGGATCGGCTTGGGCAAGTAGCTTATCTTTTGCTTTTTCAGAAAAACACTCGTTCTTTCTTTCAATATGGGCATCAAAAGTGGCTCTTAAACGTTATTTGTCTTCAGCTTGTTCAAATTTACTGCAAACCAAACATTGATCTTTCTTTGGGTTGAAGAATGTATAGTTATAATTTTCACAAAAGTATCGGCTATAAGAACTTTGGCTGACAACGTTTTTGATTTCATTTTCGTCACAGTAAGACCTGTATAACTCAAACATTTTTAAAATGGATAGTTTTTTGTCTAAGTACCGCTTCGATGTGCTTTTCCTGCAGTAATGACTTTCCATTATCCTCCATGTACTATGCTGAAAATGATCTTTTAAATGAACAAATTAATTGAAATGGAGTCAGTAACTTTTTATTTCCTCCTCGGTAAAACCGCGAAGGTATTTTCCAGACAATTTGTTTTTCCTCTCGACCGCAGGCCAAACACTTTAATGTATATTTTCCCATTTCTTCTTTAAATATTTTTAAATTAAAAAACAGTTGAACTTTATCTTTTAAAATGCACTTATTATATCTTATATATTATATATATCTTATTTGTTTGCTCTGAGAAATAACACGCGTCACACCGTATTGTATTTTCTTCACTTTTTACGCACGACTGACAAGTGACAAGATTTCAAGTCAATACGCCTTTGAAAATACATAATGAAAAAACGTAAGCACCGCCTACCCAACCTTATTGCAAAACCAATGTGACCAACCACCGTAAAAACTAGGAAATAATGAGTCAAATCATTTTTATTGTTACTATGCCGAACACCGGATTGCATTATTTTAAGCGAAATCAAAGCAAAGAAGAAGCATTTACTTTCATATTTTTGACTGAAGGGTAATTGTAAAGGTTCATATTTAGGTGTAATCAGTAAAAAAAAAAATAAGAAAAACCAGTCAAAACCATTTTAAAACATAGGGACGGGCTACAGTCCGCTTGGGCGAACTGTTGGATACCCTATTCTTATTCTTATCCCTCATAAGTGGGCGTGACAAAAGTCTAAGCATGGTTGAATTGTTAAGAACGCTCTACATATTTTGTTATATAACATTTAAAGGATTTTACCGAAAAAACGAAACTTTGTATAAAACGCTCCCTAGCTCAAACTTTTGTTCCAGAGTTTTGACAGCATCTGGGCTACACAAAGCTGTAACCTGAGGAGTGACTGAGTTTGTGCAGGTGCGGTCTTGGATTTTCCAGTAATTAGGTTTACTCAAACACTCGAACGAGGTATTCGTTCCGATACAACTTTCGGAAAAATTCTCCGATGACATATAGCGCACATTAGGCGTTTTTCTTTTTTAGCTCCGAGCGGGGCACTGAGCTGTCAAAAAAAGAACTGTGTTACTTTTTTAACTCGGAGCGCTCTGAGCACAAAATTTGTATTTCTTTTTTATCTCTGATCGCTCGATGAGCTCGATTGAAAATGACCGAGCACATCGAGCGAAAAGCTGAGCGCGGCTGACTTCATTCATTATTTGTGCTTTTTCCATAGTTTATTTACTAGAAATTATAATTTAAATGGAACAATCCTTGACAAACACCAATTTCAGAAGCAAACCTGACTATTTTGAAAATTAATAAAAAAACATAGGGACGGGCTACAGTCCGCTTGGGCGAACTGTTGATACCCTATTCTTATTCCTATTCTTATTCCTATCCCTCATAAGTGGTCGTGACAAAAGTCTAAGTATGGTTGAATTGTTAAGAACGCTCTACATATTTTGTTATATAACATTTAAAGGATTTTATCAAAAAAAACGCTCCCTAGCTCAAACTTGGGTGTTTTAATAAAATTGTTTTATTTAATTGTGGGCGTGTCAGTAGGCGGATTTAAAAAAAATTAACACATGAGCATAAAGGGCCCCTAGAGAGTATATATTATAAATTTCAGCTCCCTAGCTTCCCTAGCTCACTTTGAATTTTCAAAAAAAAAAAATTGTATGCGGATTTTGAAAATATTTACACATGAGCATAAAGGGCCCATAGAGAGTAAATATTATAAATTTCAGCTCCCTAGGTCAAACTTTGGATTTTTAAAAAAAAATGTTTTATTTATTTGTGGGCGTGTCAGTGGGCGGATTTAAAAAATTCGTAAACTTGTTTAAATTTCAGCTTTCTAGCTCAAAATTCGATTTTTTCCAAAATTTTGTTTTTTTGAGTTTGTGGGCGTGTCTGTGGGCGGATCTCAAAAATTCGTAAACTTGATTATTTCGGGACCCTAGAGAGTATATGGTTAAAATTTCAGCTCTCTAGGTCCAATTTAAAGGCCTAATTTTTGCCGACAGACGGACGGACGGACGGACATGGCTAGATCGACATTACTATCGATGCTGATCATAAATATAGTGACTTTTAGGGGTCTACGGGCAATATTAAGGTATGTTACAAACTATGCGTCAAAATTAATATACCCTTAGAATAGGGTATAAAAAGCAAAGCAGGAAGCACTGCACGAAGTGAAAAGCTACACACAACGAGGATCAAGTCGATAGGCCTTTAAAAAAGCATTATGAAAAGACCCACAATCATTCGTCTTACGAAGCACTCCGCATGTAGTGGTAAGTACAGACAAAATATATTGTGTACCGTTTTTCCACTGCGGTCGTTCCGTAAGGGTTAAAACACATCCTTTTGGCCTGCTTCCACATATTGTAGGCTTTTTTCTGCACTTTGCTTTGTAGTAGTAGGAAATGCATATGTAGAGATAGTGTCCCTACTCATTATATGGATATACTCAGTCACTTGCCATCAAAATATAACCGATAGCCGAAAGCCGTATGAACATTATAATTAATGGGTGAACCAAATGTGCAGTAGATTTTATTTAAAGGCAGTAGATTTATTTTTCGAAAAAAAGCAGTAGATCTACTGTAATTGCAGTAAAGTCAAAACCCTGGTTCAAAGCATACAAAAAAAGTAAATATGTATGCAATAGACTGAGAGAGAAGACACATTACAAAACAGAATTTTTTGAACCTATTCAGTTGAGTGGAAGTGTATATGTCCAAGTGATGTGTCCAATTAAAATGGCATTTACTTTCATCCGTCAATTACATGATTTTTTGTCTCATCCTGCATACAAAATTTAGCACGCATTTATCTTGGTGTGGAAAGAATAATCGGAGACTAGGGTCGCTAAATTTCAGTGCAAGCAGGGTTTAATGTAACAGCACCAAGAAGTTGTTTTAAAAATGGTTTATGACTTCCGAACACTTGGACCTTACACCCTGCAGACCGACCTTTTTGCAACATTGCTGAAGTAGTTATTTTCTTTGTAATTGGAAAGCGATAAATCATTTTTTAATGGAAACATTGAGACATTTGAAAAAAGAAGACATTTGAAAAAATCTGAATTAGCTTTAAAGACTGCAAACATTTTTTTTCTGAGCTGATGCCATTCTCATTTCTCTGTAAATGAACTGTTTTCCTGGGAGTTATTAGTTGCCGCAAATTGTTTAACTAAATGGGACTTTTCTTTCCTGCCATCTGCTCGCAAGATAAATTCCCCAGACTCGCGAGTGTCAATATTCGATCTAGATTGACCCACCCGATGTATACTTTTGTGTATTCGCCTTGTTCAGTGTCACTCAGATCTCAGCTAGAAGACTCATAGCCATTTTTGTTTTCTTTCTTTAAATAATTCCCTTTTCACATTCTTTTTTTTGTATTTTGTATTTTTATTTTAGCGGAAATATTACATTTTTTTTTTTTTTTTTTTATAATTCGCTTACGCTAAAGGGGCTTTGTTGTATGTACAGTACCCTTATAGTGTTAAACACAGCGCATGCATTTTTTGTTGAACAGTAAGCTACAACATAGCAATGTAGTATTGTATTGCATGCTACGAGTACTTACTATTCGAAAGAATAGGAGGATAGGAAAGAAGTTTTTGGTGCTTAGTATTTTTTTATCTCCACGGGTGGTGCCTAAATTGCTTAGGGAGATCTCTATTTATGTAAATTCAAATAAAAATCATGGCCCTGGCCGGGATTCGAACGCACGACCTGCCAATCAATTAGTGAATACACTACCATCGCACCAATGCCACCCGCTTAAGACTATATTGCATAATTTACAGAGATGTGGTATACTCTACCTTACAACTGAAATATTAATTATAAATGTTTTAAAGAATTTTTATTTAAACTATGTAAAAAGGAAAAGCTACTATAAAAACCTTCTTATCAATTTAAGATCCTAGGAACGTAGGCTGAAGAGAAGGAGAGGCGGTGAATAACGCAATGACATCTTGATTTCATAAGAAAATGTTTACGAACTATTGCGACAACAATTAAAGTAACAATTGATTAATAATTTAACAAAATTTAAGGACTTAACAGTAAACAAATGAACCAATCAACAGATAAATAAATTAACAAATGAATAGATAAATATGTAAACAAAAGTAAGTAAATAAATAATTTGGTTAACAAATAAATAAATAATATATAAATAAATAAATAAATAAATAAATAATTGAATAAATAAATGAATAAATAAATAAATAAATTAATTAATAATAAATAAATAAATCAATAATAAATAAATAATAAATAAATAATAAATAAATAAATAAATAAATAAATAAATAATAAATAAATAAATAAATAAATAATAAATAAATAAATAAATAATAAGTAAATAAATAAATAAATAAATAAATAAATAATAAATAAATAAATAATAAATAAATAAATAAGCAAATAAATTATCACATTTTCGTAATCAAATAGCTAGATTTGAAATCAGGATGTTGTCGGAAATAATACACGCAACATTGTATCGATCATGTAATTTTAAAATTCTTTCTGATACTTTTTCAATATTTGCCAATGCATGCAGCTCGTCGGTGGTAAACTGCCAGGGAAGATCAAAAATCATTTTTAAAAGTTTGTTTTGGGTTATTTGCAACCGACGAATATGACTTTTTGCACACTTCCCCAAACAGGGGATCCATAAAACTTTATCGCCTGGAAGATAACCTTGAATATGATTATTTTGTTTTCAAGGCTCAATGAACGGATAAAGCGTCTTTATTGTTATGTTTACCTTCGTTTTTATTTGCTGTATATGTGGCCCGAAGGGCAAAGTTTTATCGAGATGTACCCCTAGGTACTTTGCACTCTGCTTCTATTCTGTCTGAATACCACTTATTTGCAGTCTGTTGCTTGGTAATAAACAGGTTTTTCTTTTTCTGGTAAAAAAGACTGCCTGAGTCTTTAAAGCATTTATTTTTATTTTCCAATTACTGAAATATATTTCAATTGCATTCAAGGCAGATTGCAATTTGGTTTCAATGTTGGAACCGATTGCATCTGATGACAGAATACATGTATCGTCTGCAAACATAGCGGTATCACAATTTCTAAGTTGTGGAAAGTCAGCGGTGTAGATGATAAATAATATGGGACCAATCACCGAGCCTTGGGGTACGCCAGCAACAATGGAGTAGTTTTCTGAAAACCCCTTGTTAACTGACACTTTAAAACTACGCCCAGTTAAAAAGCACTCGATAATTTTGATAAGGTAAATCGGGAAATTAAAACTGATAAGTTTGTGTAGCAAACCATTGTGCCATACGATGTCAATGGCTTTCTCAACATCAAGTCCTTTTCACATTCGATGCCTGTTGAATCTTTGGAAATTCTTTAAATGCCTGCAAATCGTTATTGGAAGAGTCGAGGCTCCCCCCTTTACCCCATCGACACCTTGACCGTGTCTCCAATCTCCACATTCCACCATCAATTCAACGTCTTAATCTCTTCAAAAACCTCTTGAATCTCATCAAGATCCATTTGTATCTGAAAGCCCATCTAATGTCGTTTCGACATCGTCGTCGTCCCACCCCTATTCACTTGAATCGACCACAGTTTCGCCACTAACCATCAACAAAGGCCAGATTCACAATAGCTGTACGGGTACTCCTCTACATGTATATATGTTAGCATGCAATCCTCTCAAATGTAGCTATTAGCTCCTTTGTCAACGAAACCAGCCCAACCGACCCAAGATCATTTGTATTCCGTGCTTCTTTGTGTTTCGATGTAAATTTCCCAAGACAGAAAAAAACTAAAAACAAAAATGAAAATGCACATCACTCCGACAAATGACTGACCGCGATTGTGAAAACTTGAATGCAAACCGCGGCTTCAAGCTATAATTACCATCGTTGTTGTTGCACATACATTTAGTATTCTGTGAGAGTGCATTGTTTGTATGTTCGACAATCATGGAAAATGGGTTACACTACACTCACAGTTGTTTTGCTATCCTGCACTGGTAAATGGGCTGACATAATTGTCGAAAACTCGAAAGTTATTACCGTTGTTTTCACGAGGGAAATCCACATGTTGATCGTTCTTCATTGATCAACCTCCCCCCCCATCGATCAACATAATCGGGGATCAAACAAAACTTGTCGAAATGCCATGGAAAATAAATAGACAAAGTCCAATTCAATTTCAGTGCCTACTCGTTCACCATCCACCCATTTGGAATGTCTTCCTGGGATGCATATCCCGCATAGATATTATGAACGTTTGCTATTAATAAGCAGCCTAAGCTAGACCGAAACTTTGATGGAAGGAAGCCAGAACTCGCGAATTCCAAACGTAGGCTGGCAGATTCTCAATTTTGTCCGCCCATCTCTGCGTGGCACGTAAATAGTGACATAATAGGCATCACCAAGCATCAGCTATAGCAAGTTGTCCCGCTGTGCTGTGCTGCGCTGCGTTGCTTCCAAAGTTGATGTCTGTACGAGATGATCATTTTGGACGTTAAGTGCGTTGACCAGAATATTAGATTGCGTGCCATACACAAGTGGGCTACCAGCAAGTCTGGTAAGCAAGATCGATAGATGCCGATTGATCTTTGGTTGAGTCATTCGAAAACATTTACAGGAAATGTAAAATTATTTATATTTTCTTGATAAATTTGTTGAAATAATTTTTGGCAGGCGCGGGACAGCACCGTTGACAGTATTTTTTCAGAAATGAGTAATTGCTGGTAGAAAAGTGTGTTGTTTGGTGGCGTTTTGGATTACGAAGGATTGGTCTTTTGTATGCAGGCCTCTTGCATGGACGGACTAAGAATATTACTGCAACGCCCCAATAAAATCTGCGCAAATAGGGCTAAGCAATTCTAACATTCAGGTGAATCTAGTGACAAAAATGCTTACTTACTTACTTAAGGTGGCCCTACAGTTGGCGAAGGTCCCTCCCACTTGCGTGCGCCACCTGAGTCGCGGTCTTCCGTTACTGCGCCGTCACTCGGGTGGTGATTCGAAGATCTTCCGGGCCGAAGCTTTCACGTCCATTCGCTCTACATGACCCAGCCACCTCAGTCGTTGGACCTTCACTCTTCTGGCTAAGTCGATGTCGCTGCACAGCCCGTACAGTTATTCATTGTATCTCCTCCTCCGTTCACCGTCTATGTATCAAAACACCCAAGAGTGACCTCACAAGCTTTTGCTAGAGTCCATGCACCATAGAGAAGGACTGGGATTATTAGGGTCTTATAAAGGATCACTTTAGTTATTCGAGAGAATGCTTTGCTACTCAATTGCTTTCTTACCCCTCAGATAGTCAAGCTGCACTAAGATCTCTGGATTGTGTCTCCCCAAACTCCATCGTAGTCCGTGACTGTCGATCATCTCTAGTGGAGATGGCGGAGCAATTTATCTGAATAGCGGATGAACTCGCCAGGAAAGGAACCATAGTGCCCCTTCTACCTGATAACGGTCCCATAGGGATCCCAATTGCTACATGCAAACTCAATTTTATGAGGGACTTTTGTTGGACTTTAGCTCAGATATGGCTATCTTCACTTCGTCCAGGTCGGGTGGACGAAATTGTTGGTCTTCATCGTCCAGGTTGAATAGTGCATTCTGCCTGACAGCGGGATTTAGTTCGTCATCGCCGTTAAACAGTCTGCAGAAGTAGTTCTTCCATATCCTCAGCATCGACTGCGATTCTATTATGATGTTCCCTTGTTCGTCCTTGTAGGCTTCGGTTCCGGCTCTGTAACCTTGGCTGGTTCTTTTTACTCTTTGGTAAAACTTCCGAACCTCATTCCTGCTGCAACATCTTTCTATTTCCTCGATCGCGCGCTTCTCGTGCTCTTTTTTTTTTCCCTGAGAAGTCGGTGTTCGTCTCTTCCTTTCTGCGCGTAGAGCTCACGAGCAGCCCTGGTCCTTCTTTGCAGCGCCGCTTTGTATGCCTCTTGTTTCGCTGCATGTGCTTGCCAGCACTCGTCGTCCAGGGGTTTCGTTGTGGTGGCTGAGTGAAACCAAGCACATCAGAGGCGGAGTCTCTGATGGCCTATTGGCAATGTTGCCACTGGTCTTCAACACTTGACGCTGGCTGCATGGATCCTCTTGAAAGATTGAGAGAGACTCGATCGGAGAAGGATCTGGTAATCTCATGCGATTTTAGACGTCCGACGTCAAATTTCCTCACAGTATTTACTTGTCTTGGCGATGTTCGGGATATCCGAAGGCGTACCTTGGCTATAACAAGGTAGTGGTCCGAGTCAATATTGGCCCCTCGGAACGTTCGGACATCCATAATACTGGAGGATTGCCTTGTGTCGATCGCAATGTGGTCAATCTGGTTGACGGTTGATTGATCGGGAGATCTCTATGTACCTTTATGAATAAAGAGATGCGGGAACCGCGCACTTGCTATGACAAAATTTCGCCCCTCCGCGAAATCGATCAGCCTAAATCCGTTATCGGAGGTGGTGTCGTGTAGGCTGTACCTACCGACAGTACTCCCTCACCTAGGACAATTTTAATGTCATAGTTAGGGCACTTTTGCGAACGTCTGACAAACATCCAAGAGTATCAAATTGGCATGAGAAGCTTCTCAAATTTGCCGTTCGGCTTCGGCGTTAGTCTAATTTTGAAAAAGTTTACATGCGAATTTTTCAAAAACTATTGCCATAAATAATTTAATTTAATTAGTATAGAACTTTCTTGTAAGTACAATTAATGGTTTTTTATGTGATACGACAATTTTTCCTGGTTTTAATTTTTGTTTTCCGTCAATTTCCTTCATGTTGTTTTGAATGAATAACCTTACAAAACCTTTCTTGTAAGTGTTGCCGTTAGTGTCCGACCGAACATTCGGCTTCGGCTTTGGCTACGGCCACCTTCGGCTAAAAATATCACCTTCGGCAAAACATTCGGCTTCGGCCAAATGAGACCGAAGTTTTGGCCGAAGCCGAAGGTTTAGTTTATGGATGTCATGCGTCGTGATAGGCGCCGAAAAAAATTCAATCTCGTTTTTCGTTATGAATGCGCAAGAGCCGGACAGCTGCCGTCGCTTCATTAGTGCACAACAAAATCTAACGATAAGTTCGTGCGCGTATTTGTTCCGATCTTGTCTTGTGTTTATACCCTATTCTAAGGGTATATTAATTTTGACGCATAGTTTGTAACATACCTTAATATTGCTCGTAGACCCCTAAAAGTTACTATATTTATGATCAGCATCGATAGTAATGTCGATCCAGCCATGTCCGTCCGTCTGTCGGCAAAAATTAGGCATTTAAACTGGGCCTAGAGAGCTGAAATTTTAACCATATACTCTCAGGGTCCCGAAATAATCAAGTTTAATCCGCCCGCAGACACGCCCACATACTCAAAAAAACAAAATTTTGGAAAAAATCGAATTTTGAGCTAGAAAGCTGAAATTTTTTATATATGATCTATGACTCCTAAAACTGGTCGGGATAAAAAATTTTCAAAATCCGCCCACTGACACGCCCACAAATAAATAAAATAATTTTTTTATACCCTATTCTAAGGCTATATTAATTTTTGAAAATCCAAAGTTTGAGCTAGGGAGCTGAAATTTATAATATATACTCTCTAGGGGCCCTTTATTCTCATGTGTTAAGCCCACAATTAAATAAAACAATTTTATTGAAACACCTAAGTTTGAGCTAGGGAGTGTTTTTTTTTGATAAAATCCTTTAAATGTTATATAACAAAATATGTAGAGCGTTCTTAACAATTCAACCATACTTAGACTTTTGTCACGCCCTCTTATGAGGGATAGGAATAAGAATAGGGTGTCCAACAGTTCGCCCAAGCGGACTGTAGCCCGTCCCTATGTTTTTTTTTTCGTTATATGCATTATTATCTAGCTACAATTGTGACCTTTTATTGTTTTCGTTATTCTTGTGCTTGTAGAAGACACTTAAAAAATA
The DNA here is from genome assembly GCA_949715645.1 of Portevinia maculata. Lineage (NCBI taxonomy): Eukaryota > Metazoa > Arthropoda > Insecta > Diptera > Syrphidae > Portevinia > Portevinia maculata. Next base: position 163,526,154 of record OX454525.1, on the reverse strand, counting down.
AAAAAAAAACAAGTAAGTACATATTCGTATTGTTAGTATGTATATAATATAGACATAATGTATCTACCTACAAGTTACTCTTTTAAATCGAGTGCAAGATACAGCTTAGTTTTGGCGATTTTTGTATTTTAATTTTATTTTATTTTTCTTTTAGGTAGGTAGATACATGATGACATCTTTGGGACAAAAGCCTCTCTGGGAATATGTTTTGTTTTGAACTATTAACTATTTCAATAAATTATTAAAATTTATACTAGTTTAATTTGTTATTATTTTTGAAAAGTTAATTAATTTTTGAAAAGTTATTTAAGCGTACATTCCAGAAAAACTTCCCAAAAATCATTATTTTTTTCACTTTTAGTCAATCTTAAACGGAAATTCTTTATGTTATTAAAACTTAGGCTTCGGCCTCGCCCAAAGGTTGTTGTTTAGCCGAACATTCGGCTTCGGCTTCGGCTTCGGCTTCGGCTTCGGCTTCGGCTAGGAATCGACCGGTTGGTCGGTCACTACTTGCCTTTGTTTTTTAATAATTTTTTTTTTCAATTTAAGTCATTTGTTCTAAAATTGTCCCTACCTCGTTGAGATAAACTTCGATCAAGGTAGGTACATTGTGATGACATTGAAAAAGAGCGGGTGGATCACCCTGTCCGCTCCTAGAACCATTTGCTCTTTTTAATGAAATTGTTAATGTCAGCCCTGCAGGCATTGTTGAGATCACCCAGATCTTGGAAGAATTATTGACCTAAAGTAGTCGTTCTAATGTTGGCAATTGCGGGACACGTGTACAGGAAGTGCAGGACTGACTCCTCTTCTATATCGTCTCTACAGTTTCTGCAGTAATCGTTGTATGGGATGCCTTATTTCTTAGCATTCCTACCTATCGCACAGTGTCCAGTGATTATTTTTGTAAGGGTAGAGAGGGTTTCTGTCTCATTTCTTATAATCCCATTGGATCTTCTCTGGTCCTTTTGGCCATAATTATCTAGCGATGCTACACTGGCTAAGCTGCGAACAGAGCGAATCTGTTACATCGCACTTAGGTACATGTGGTCCCAATGTGATACCCTTTTATGGGAATGTTGTCCTCGTTGTTCTGGCGTTGGTCCTCCATCGTTATGTTCTGTTCCTTGGGCAGTGACAGAGAAAGTCATGGGGCTCATCAGCCTCACCGCAGCCGCTACAGATGTCGTCATTCTTGAGATAATTTTAGCAAATTATGACCGGTAAGAGTTCCAATCAACTAAGACAGTGTTGTTCTGTCATAGTCTAAAAGTTTGTTGGTACGGTTCTTATTATATTTTGGCAGCAGTTTGCGTGATATGTCACAAGTGGTTAATGATTTCCACCTGTTGTTCGCATTCATTCGGATCTTGTATTTCACTCTTTCTCTGAGATCACAGAGTGGTGGTTTGAAGTGCCTGTTCTTGGTCGATCGGCGACAGTTTTCTTGCCAGTTGATCAGCTCGCTCGTTGCCGGATATGTCCCTGTATCCTGGGACCTAGCAGAGAGACGGCATAAGACGGCGAGCCTAAAGCTTCGCGACAGCCGCGAACAAGCTGAGATTTAATTTCGGTAGCAGATTTCGCTTTAATGGCCGAGGGCTATCAATAAATTTGGTAATATCGCTAAGTGGTATCGCCATCATTGACAACATGCTTGTAACTTCAGTGATTGCTGGAACTTCTGCTTGGAATACACTACAGTGATCCGGTAATCTAATCGATCTGTTTATGTTCAATTCCTCTGAAAATAATCCAGCACCAGTTCCACGGTCCATCTTTGATCCGTTTGTGAAGATGGATATCGACTTCCTTTGCAAAGAGTAAGATCTTTCAAAGTCTAGATAAGGAGACATGTAGTTATAGTTGATATGGTTCCCTATGTACGTGTTCAGAGTCAGTTACTTACTTACTTACTTAGGTGCCGCTACAGTTCGGGGTGGACCTGGGCCTCAACCAATACGCCTCTCCAGTTAGCACGATCTTTGGCTAACTGCCTCCAGTTGCGCACTCCAAGTTGGTTGAGATCCCCTTCCACTTGCGCGCGCCACCTAAGGCGAGGTCTTCCTCTACTGCGTTGTCCCTCCGGGTTGGAATCGAAGACTCTTCGGGCCGGAGCGTTGGTGTCCATTCGCTCTACATGTCCTAGCCATCTTAGTCGACTTATTTGCACTTTTTTGACAAGGTCGATGTCGCTGTACAGATCGTAGAGTTTAGTGTTAAATCTCCTCCTCCAAAGCCCGTCAACGTAAACGGGACCGAAAATCACTCGAAGAATTTCGCGTTCGAAACGACCAAGGAAATCTTCATCCGCTTTTGCTAATGTCCACGCTTCTGCGCCGTAGAGCAGGACTGGGATGATGAGGGTCTTATACAAAGTCTCCTTAGTGTTTCTTGACAAGGCCTTACTATTCAGGATCTGCCGTAGTGTGAATATCTGATCGGTCGTGGAATAACCGGGCCTAAAACCGCACTGGTAGGGACCAATCAGGTCGTTGACGAATGGTTTCAGGCGTTCACACAGTACACTAGACAAGATCATGTCTAGGCAGTATTCAGGAGACTGATGCCTCTATAGTTGGCGCAGTTTAGAGGGTATCCTTTTTTGTGGATCGGGCAAACGATGCTGAGGTTCCATTCATCAGGCATACTTTCTTCTGACCATATCTTGGAAACGAGTTGGTGTATGCTCTCCACCAGGTCATCTCCCGCTGCCTTAAAAATCTCGGCATTCAAGCCGTCTGGTCCAGCAGCTTTGTTGGATTTTAGTTTGGATATCGCTATCCTCACTTCGTTTTGGTTAGGTGGACGGAAGTCTTGGCTTACATCGTCCAGGCTGAATGGTTCGTTCTGCCTGACAGCGTAATTTGTGTCGTCTTCGCCGTTTAACAGTCTGCAGAAATAGTTTTTCTATATCCTCAGCACCGACTGTGACTCTACTACAAGATTGCCTTCCTCGTCTCTACAGGTCTCTGTTCGGGTCTTGTTTCCGTTCAGAATCAGTGCATGTCCTTAATGACTCGGTTTCCAGCTTTTAGTTAAGCTGATCCTTAAGGCACTTTTCGTAGCTGATTCCTCTATGTATAGATCCAGGGGTGGGAAATTGAGAATTGCTTATAAGCCAGCTGTTGGTGTCGTTTTATTTTCTATACATGCCAGTCTTTGTATTTTTGTCATGACCTTGTCCGTGGCTTGCCACCAGACTAAGCTGCCGTATGTGAGTATTGGTCGCACTATTGCCGCATATATCCACGGAAATATTTTCGAGTTTGGTCCCCATTTTTTGCGAAAGATACAGATACATGCGTAGAAAGCAATCTCTGCTTTCCTAGCTCTGTTATCGACATTTGGCTTCCAAATCAGTTTTCTGTAGAGGATAATTCCTAGATATTTCACACTCTCTGCCACCCTCAGGGGTATTCCTTCAATCGCATAGTAGACTTCGAATAAAGATTCTTTCTGCGAATAACAAGGGAACTAGACTAGCACAAGCAAAAATTTAGGAGAATTTCTTGAATTGACCGACACAAATTGATACAAATTCCAAATAAAGTATTTCTTTAATTAAGAAATTTTATTCGAATTTTAGACCACCCAAATTCGACGATATAATTCGGCGATATAACGATCTGTGATCGTGGCACATGCACTCATTGTAGGTCATATCACATTTTTCGACAAATGCCCGTCAAGGTCTGACATCTAATAGGCTATAGAATGCCATTATTCGTTTGAATTGGAAGTTAGGAATATGGGAATGGAAAAACACTTATTCCAAGCGCTGTCGTGAAGCAAAACAATTTAATTGTCTTGTATAGTTTTCCAGTCGAATGTGATTCGAATTTGTTTCAATAAAAAAAAAGAAAGAACAAGCCACATTGTCAAACACATACTGACATTATTCAATCACTTTATTTTCAATCATTCACTCACCCCTGTATCATTGTCAATGGGGAATGGGATGCGAATGGTGGGCAATTGGTTGGTTCAATGAATTTCCATATCGAAGCGATCGGACGCACGGACAGACACAGAGAAGTATTCAGAGCGCATTATGTGAAAATTTTAAAATGATTTTCATTCTTCGAATTGGGTTTTTTTCTATTGAAAATGCGAACGGATTGATGCTTGATGCCCCGCGGTATGAATCAAAATGCGAAAACGCATTCGATTGTGAGTGGAGTAATTGGTTTAAGCAATTAAAATGGCTAAGGTGGTTAATGGGAAAAACAAAATAAACAGTAATAATGATTAATGGCGGTAATGTTGAATTGCGCGCTAGGGAGAAGCAATGTAGTGATTAATGGAAATGCAATTTGTGTATTTGTTATCTTGCACCCAACCGAGAGATTAGGAGTAAGTGGATCTGATGTGCACGGTGTGAGTTTCATAGTGGCTCCGGTTTGGTGCAAAGAAACACAATTGCGCACTTTTTGCGATTTTAGATTCACAAATATTATGTATCTACATTTATTTTGATGGATAGCGGAGAACATTTTTTTAATACACTATCAGATCTGTGTCGTGGAGTGTTTAAAGCAAGCAGCTGTCACGAGCAAATATTTGCTGGCACATAAAGTGCTTCCACAGGCTCATCATTTATGGCATGTGATGATAAATGCACATTCAAACATAGTAAATATTTATAGGAAAAGCAATAAAATATATATTATATTTACAATTCATACACAAGCACAAAGAAAGCAAATTATTTAAGACACTAAAGCATCATTACGCAAAATATTTTTAAGTTCAAATTTACTGACATGCAAGTCAATTACCTGCATGATCATTTAAATTGTTAATTCTACTCATGCGAATGATACGCTCATTTCTTGCATAATTCGTTGTAGAAGTAGTCATTTATGGCCCCACGTTGAGACTTCTGGAATATTATCTAGAACAAATATCGCAGGGGGTAAACTAGTCATCGTGCATGAGGCCAACACCACCATGGTTAGTGGGAAGAATCTGGAAATTCATCGAAGCTCCTGTTAGAGTCGCCGATGTCAGAACTTCACGAGGAGAGTTAAGGCGGCCCATTTGCAAACTGCAAGTTTTGTCGTCTCTAAAAGAGGGCGGAATGTGGAAGCAGATCATCATCACCCCATCATATATGATTTGTTCTAAAACGAATGCATTCGTTAATTATTCAAACTTGGCGCTTCATTTAGACCATTCGTCATATTGTGTGGGTATACTTTTGAATTTAAACTGCAATAAAAGTTAAATCTGTCTCTGAATTTTATTTTAACTTGTAAAGGGTCTTTCATTAGGACCTGACAACTTCTTTTTTAAATAAAATGCAAACTACTTGAGATATCTCAGCAACAAAATTATTGGCTTGAATTGCTATCAAAATATTTATGAATTTATTTCGACTTCGTTCATATGTCCACCACGGGAAAGTATGCAGCGGTCGATACGTTGAACCCAATTTTCGATGACTCGGCCGCACATTTTGACCGATACGGCCGCTATTTCTTGTTCAATATTGGCTCTAAGCTTCTCTAACGTTGCCGGCTTGTTGACATAGACCAATCATTAAATGTAGCCCCATAAAAAAAGTCTACAGGCGTTAAATCACACGATCTCGGCGGCCAATGGACGGGTTTGTTTCTCGAGATAACACGTCGCATTGTTGTACCCGCTGTTGGAACCACATATCGCTGATGTCCAATTCATGCGATTGCTCAAAGAAATAACGTTCCAACATGTCTCAGTAGCGAATGCCATTTACCGTAACATGACGGTCATTTTCATCGACGAAAAAAACGGTCCAATGATGCCACCGGCATGAGAACCGCACCAAACAGTGACTTTTTGAGGGTGAATTGCTGTTTCATGAAGCACATGAGGGTTCTCACCTGTCCAGGAACGCATATTTTGCTTATTGACGAAGCCGTTTAACCAAAAATGAGCTTCATCGCTGAGGATGATTTTGCGATGAAATTCTTCATTTTCTTCCATCATGTCCAGAGCCCAATCGTCGCTTCATATGATCAAGTGGCCTTAGTTCTTGAGTCAGCTGGATCTTCTAAGCCTGTTCGTAGTAATGCTTTCGGAGAGGCACAATTCTTGAGAAAGCCGTGAAATTGACTGATTTGGCTGGTATGCGACAGACGCCTCTACGGCAGCAATATTCTCCACACTTCGGTCAAAGCGTAGTCTCAACGGTACGGCAACATCAAGCAGCGACTATTCTGACTCAAATTATTTCACTTTACTATGAATTGCTTTTCTACTGGGACGAGAACTACAGCCGAAAATTGGCATTAACGCTATTAAAGTTGCGACCACCGACTCGGAATTTCGGTAGTAAATTTTAATTTTGTGTAAACATTGTTCCTTCGTGAACTTCACCATGATGAAAATGTTGATTTTACTGAATATTTTGACATTGACAGTTTGGTAATCGGTTTAGGGTGCCGACACTGAAAGTTTGAAGTTGTCAAGTCGCTAATAGCCTTTGCTGAATAAAGTTGATAGCTTGTGTTTAAAACCCTTAGGGGATCTGGCCTATTATTTTTTGTATCGCTCGCTATTTCTGCTTTTCATCGTAAAAGAGGAAATTGTTCTCCGTCGCTTTTTTGTTACCGTTAATATTGTTTAATCCAAAAATAAGGATATTCCCATCCTTAAGAAAAACGGAATTAATAGAGATCCCACGGTTAGAGTGATTTTATGTAAAATAGGAAAATGTCTCTTGTACATTTTCACAAAATAAAGCAATTTTTTTTTGTCGCTAGCCATTCTTTCTATAATGATGGCTTAACAATAAGTCAAAACCACTTAGGTTATAGGCTCTACATCGAAAAAACTCCTGGACAACTATTTCTTTGATAGTCTAGAAGCTTCGATTGACTACAACAAATTGGTGCGTTTTTGTATACATATAGAGTCAGGCATTTTCCCGGTTTTTTTTCAGGACATAACAATTTTGTATTTAAATAAAACACAGATTAATTGAGATATCGGGCTGAAAGTTATTCCAGTATGTATGTAAGTATCGAATTTGATATCGTTCATATGACCACCGCTAGCCAATTTTGCACAACTCTTCCACACATATCGGCCGGAACGTTGGAGAATTTCACATTCGATATTATTCCTGAGCTCCTCTAACGTTATTGGCTTGTTGTCATAAACCAACGACTTAACGTTACCGCATAAAAAGAAATACAACGGCATTAAATCGGATGACCGATGTGGACATTCGACCGGGCTATTTCTCGAGATTATACGATTACCGAACTTCCCTTTTAATTGTTTGACCGGCTATGTGACATTTGGCACCATCTTGTTGGAACCACATATCACTGGTGTCGAGTACATCCAATTCTGGCCAAAAATGGTCTTCCAACATGGCCCGATAGCGAGCTCCATTGATCGTAACATGGCGATCATTTTCACCGACGAAAAAAGACGGTACATGAAAATGAAATTAAGGCGCATGTGGGTTTGTCATCATTGAGCGTCATCGCTGATCATGATTTTTTATGAAATTCAGGACTTTCTTCAACTTTTTGCAGAGCCCAATCGAAAAAGTTTCGGCTCTTGAAATGACCAAGAGGCTTCAGTTCTTGAGTTAATTTGATCTTGAGCCCGGATCTTTACGCAAAATTTGCCAGAATGAGGATTGAGAGATTTCCAATTCCTGTGAACGGCGTGGAATCGGTGTGGAATTTGGGTCATTTCGAACTGAGGCACTTACAGCTACGGTATTTTCGGTATTTCGATCGGTGCGTGGTCTCACTTTCACAGGAACTTTCAATAAATAATATGTCGACTAGAATTTGTCCACTATAGCACAGCCTGTCTTATAGGACGATTGTTACGACAAAAAATTGAAATTTAGAACAAAACACATACACTTTTTGAGGGTGCGTAGATATTTAAATACAAAGTTGTTACATTGAAGAAAAAAAATAAATAATGGATGGAACCAACTTGCGCTCTCCCATTAATTAAGTCTAAATTTGAATGAACTTAACGTTGATGAGTAAAACGGAATGTTTTCTGATGTGATAGCTTAAATGGTTGAAACCAAATATCTGCAGTTTTAATACCGTGCCAATCTTAAGTATTTGCAGTATTATGCACGTTATACGAGTACTCTAGAGAAGTTATTTAAAAAATGACAACACATTCAAATCATTTGCTCCTCGAACTCAAGGCAAATTAACAAAAACTTATGTCGTCGCTTGGAAAATTGCTACTTTTATAATGTTCACTCTGTTTTCACCTTAAGTACTATATAAGGGAAATTGTCAAGCAGCGCTACGGAAGAGTTCCTTTTCTGAGCACTGTGCTCCGTATATATCAAAATGGGGATGCACTGCAAAGTTAAATTGCAAAAAACAAAAATAAAAACTTACATTTTTATGCCCATGCTAAACAATATTTGCATTCTATTACAACTTAATAGCGATCATTCGTTGCGTGCATAATTTGCACATATCTATCGCAGGCAAAAGCTGCCCTTCCCTAATTCTCTGACAAACATTATTCATGATGGTACGATTTTGAATACACATTATTGAAGTTTTTCTTAGGACAATTTGTTTGTGTCTGGTTTCGAGGAATCTCTTTTTTTGGAAACATGAATGATATGTTGCTTAATTTTATTATTTATTTATTCGTAGAACGTTAGTTATACCGAAACCAATTTGTTTGTTAAAGATTTTAAATAAAAAAACAAAGAATCTGCGCAGACAGAATTACTACCGCGCCCGCAACAAAACAAAAAACAAAATAAACAACCAAAGAAAATCTGAAACCACAGGTAAACCTTAGTATTTTAATTTTAAAGTGAGGTGACGACCGATGGGTTAATATTTCACGAAATATTTATTACTTTTTCGGTGGCTCCCCTTTAACGTAAATAGCTCCCGAAAACCTTTTTGATATTGAAAAACGGCAGCACTGTTCTCAACCTGGATTGTTTACCCCATAGAAACTTGACCTCTGATTCACTATCTCTAATAGAAATGAGAGAATGAGAGAAAAGATATTTACCATTTTTTGGCTGTGTGCCCTCGCAAGAATTCCACAGGTATATTTCAATGTTAGCCCGATTTCTTTTAGTCTATATTATGACATCTTGAATAGTTCTATTGGCTGGTCTATTTTATTTCAATACTGCAAGCATGCTCTCTCTTACTCAAAATTGTTTCGACATTTTTGAATTAATAAACTATCGCTAATAAAATGCAAATCATTTTCTTTTTCTTATGTTTTTTCCACCTTCTTGACATTAATTAAATTAAACATAAAACATACTTTTAATTTTGCTACCTTTATAATTTATGTATCTTTATTTTTAATCTTTTGAAATGTCTCATCCAACGGTCTATGTAAATTCCAAGGAACATTTTATAAGCAATCTAATAGATGTCAATAAAGAATTTTTGAAATGAAATGAAATGAAATAAAGAAATAGTGTTAAGATAAAGAATATTGAAAGGTGGAAGGGATGCGCTTTCTAGAATGTCATCTGATGACACGTAATTTGTTTCAGGACTAAACCCATTTTAATACCGCAAGTGGAAAAGCTATTTATATAGGTTTGAAGAAGATTTCTGTCGCACAGGCTATTGACAAATTTATTTATTTCTATATCATTCGCGGATATCAAAATCCTACGAAAGCACCAAATGTCTTTCCTATCCTCCTATTCTTTCGAATAGTAAGTAGTTCCTCAAATCATGCAATGGAATACTTCATTGCAGGTGCTGCTTACTGTTCAACGAAAAATGCATGCGCTGTGTTCCAAACACTATAAGGGTACTGTATCCTACAGTCCCTGGCCAATTTATTAGACGCACTGTAAAGTTTTGTGTACTTTGTTTGTACTTGTTTACTTTCGCGTATCAATTGGGTAACACTGTAGTGCAACATGTTAAAAATAAATACAAAATGGAATCATATACAAAATCTCCTAAATAAAAACACATTATATGTACGTTTAAATATAATAATATTGCATCTAAACTTGTGCAACACATTAAAATATAAAAAAAACTACATTGCGTCTAATAATATGGCCAGGGACTGTATACAGAAAAAACAAAGTCCCTTAAGCGTGCGCAAAATTATAAAAAAGAAAAAGAAATTGCTTTGTTTAATAACTGATCTAACACCCTTAATTACTGGTATAAAAAGAATTTGAGCTTCTTGATAAGGTATGAGTTGACCCATTTTATGAAACATAGAGAGAAACAGTAAACAATGAGTTGAACTCGTTTTTATACCCTATTCTAGGGGTATATTAATTTTGACGCATAGTTTGTAACATACCTTAATATTGCCCGTAGACCCCTAAAAGTTACTATATTTATGATCAGCATCGATAGTAATGTCGATCTAGCCATGTCCGTCCGTCCGTCCGTCCGTCGGCAAAAATTAGGCCTTTAAACTGGACCTAGAGAGCTGAAATTTTAACCATATACTCTCTAGGGTCCCGAAATAATCAAGTTTACGAATTTTTGAAATCCGCCCACAGACACGCCCACAAACTCAAAAAAACAAAATTTTGGAAAAAATCGAATTTTGAGCTAGAAAGCTGAAATTTTTTATATATGATCTATGACTCCTAAAACTGCTCGGGATATAAAATTTTCAAAATCCGCCCACTGCCACGCCCACAAAAAAATAAAACAATTTTATTGAAAACCCAAAATTTGAGCTAGGGAGCTGAAATTTTTAATATATAGGGGTCCTTTAAGCTCATGTATAAATATTTTAAAAAACCGCCCACTGACACGCCCACAAATAAATAAAACATTTTTTTTGAAAATCCAAAGTTTGAGCTAGGGATCTGAAATTTATAATATATACTCTATAGGGGCCCTTTAAGCTCATGTATAAATATTTTCAAAATCCGCCCACTGACACGCCCACAAATAAATAAAACAATTTTTTTGAAAATCCAAAGTTTGAGCTAGGGAGCTGAAATTTATAATATATACTCTCTAGGGGCCCTTTATGCTCATGTGTTAATTTTTTTTTAAATCCGCCTACTGACACGCCCACAATTAAATAAAACAATTTTATTGAAACACCCAAGTTTGAGCTAGGGAGCGTTTTTTTTTTATAAAATCCTTTAAATGTTATATAACAAAATATGTAGAGCGTTCTTAACAATTTAACCATACTTAGACTTTTGTCACGCCCACTTATGAGGGATAGGAATAAGAATAGGGTATCCAACAGTTCGCCCAAGCGGACTGTAGCCCGTCCCTATGTTTATACCCTATTCTAAGGGTATTATAATTTTCACTTGGTTTGTAAGATACCTTAATATTGCTTATAGACCGCTAAAAGATACAAGTTCAAATTTTACGTATCATTTTAAATTGGCCGCAGCTTTTTTTACAGCTATTAGATTGCACCGAAGTTTTTTCAGGTATGAAGTAAATACATTCCCGTTAACTAAAATGGATTGGTACACCATTGAGCAAAGTGTTTTTATTATTAAAACTTATTTTATACAAGGTGGCGCAAAAGTTGTCTGGTGGCGCAAAAAATGTCACCCGATGTTCTTTCGCTGTAATTTTTTTTATGAATGAAAAACTTTGGTTCTGCTTTTGGATTATGTTAATTGGTGTCTTAAGTTTTTTCTGTATAGTTAACTTCACAAATGTCAAAGTAGAATTTACATTTGCCGCCATTTGCAAAAATTATAGCTTCTTCCGATAGGATGATGACTTTTGCGCCACCTTGTATATGGTGAGAGTTTTGCAGAAGTTCAAAGAAAATTTCGTTCAAAATACGGTGGAGAAAATGCTCCGTCAAACCGTGCTATTAAACGTATAGATCATAAATTTGAAGAAACTGGTTCGGTTCAAGATCAGAGAAGTAAAGCCTATCATCGTAGTGGTTGTTCGAGTCGAAATATTGCAGCTGTTAGCAGAAGTGTTGCTGAAGATCCAAGGACGTCAATTCGTCGTCGTTCACAGCAATTAAACCTCAAACCAACAACTTTCTTTAATATTTTGCACAAAGATCTGCATGTAAAGGCTTACAAAATACAGTTAACAGAAGATTTAAAGCCATCTGACCACGCATTGCGTCGGCAATTCGTTCATTGTGAACAAGGGTTTATAACATTAACTTTTGAATGGGATTTTATGTAAAGGGTCTTTCATTAGCGACTTGACAACTTCAAACTTTTAGTGTAAAATCAACATTTTCATCATGGTGAAGTTCGCGAAGGAACAATGTTCACAAATAATTGAAATTTACTACCGAAATTCCGAGTCGCTGGTCGTAACTTTAACAGCGTTAACGCCAAATTTCAGCCGTAATTCTCGTTCCAGTAGACAAGCAATTCATAGTCTAGTGAAAGAATTTGTGTCAGAATATAAGAATATTCGCAGCTTAATGTTGCCGTGCCAGTAAGACTACATTTTGCCCGAAGAGTGGAGAATATTGCTGCCGTAGAGGCGTCCGTCGCAAGCCATCCAAATCAGTCAGTTTTACTGCGTTCTCAAGAATTGGGCCTCTCACAGACCACATTATGTCGAATTTTGCGTTCGGATCATGGCCTTCACCCTTACAAGATCAAGCTGACTCGAGAACTAAAATCACTTGATCATATGAAGCGACGTACGTTCTCGAATTGGGCTCTGGACATGATGGAAGAAAATGAAGAATTTCATCGCAAAATCATCTTCAGCGATGAAGCTCATTTTTGGTTAAACGGCTTCGTTAATAAGCAAAATATGCTTTTCTGGACAGGTGAGAACCCTCATGTGTTTTTGTTTGGTGTGGTTTTCATGCCGGTGGTGTCATTGGCCCGTTTTTTTTCCTCGATGAAAATGACGGTCACGTTACGGCAAATGGTATTCGCTACAGAGACACGTTGGAACATTATTTCTTTGAGCAATTGCATAAATTGGACATCAGTGATATGTGGTTCCAACAAGACGGTGCCACAAGCTACACAGCGGGTGCAACAATCGATTTTTTGAAGTCTTAGGTCGGTGAACGTGTTATCTCGAGAAACGGACCCGTCTATTGGCCGCTGAGATCGTGTGATTTAACGCCTCTAGACTTTTTTTTAATGGGGTTACATTAAATCATTGGTCTATGCCAACAAGCCGGCGATGTTAGAGGAGCTCAGACCCAATATTGAACGAGAAATAGCGGCCGTATCGGTCGAAATGTGCGACTTAGTCATCGAAATCTGGGTTCAAGGTATCGACCGCTGCATACGTTCTCGTGGTGGACATAATGAATGACGTCGAATTCCATTCATAAATGTTTTGATAGTAATTCAAGGAATAATTTTATTTTTTGAGATATCTCAAGTAGTTTGCATTTTATTTAAAAAAAAAGTTGTCAAGTCCTTAATGAAAGACCCTTTATATGACCTGTTCGGCAGCTTTTTAGAATGAATTAGATACTGTTTCTAAATTTTGCTTTTTGCATGGACAAAAACGTAGACAAAAATGTAGATAGTCGTACAAATCAATTGGCCCTGCAAATTCAACGTTTTCTCTTCCGAAAACACCACATAATGGTGTCTTAGTACTTATGCATAAATCCAACATGGACAAGAACTCTCAACCCAATGCCACCACCGATTTTGAGGGATAGAAATATCGAAAGGGGATCTTATAGTCTCCCAAGTCGACTGTATAGCCTTTCGTTATGTATTTTTTCTTTTTTTTTAAAGAACTTATCGAAGAAACAATTTTCCTATCTCAAAGGTCCCCAGAAAGTGGGTGTGGGTGTGGGTGAAAAGGTTTGTTTGGGCGAATTTTTTAAAAGGCCTTTATTTGCAAATATAGATTAAGTAAATAGTTTCTAGTAAATAGTGATTGTGTCATTGGTTTTTTTTTCCTTATGCTTCATAATCTAAAACCCCTGAGAGTATTAGTTCCAAATTTCAGCTTTTTTGCTCGAATTTGAAATCTTAAAATTAGTGACGGATGGGCGAACGGACATGGCTAGATCGACATAGCCTTCGATTCTGATCACAAATATAGTAATTTTTTGGGGTCTACGACCGATATTAAGAAAATCTATGAGTCAAAATTTATATACTCTTAGGACAGGGTATACAAATCTATAGAACATGTCATTGATGAAGTTAGGAATTATGACAGAATTGTCTTTTTTGCTTCCTGCCGTTTCAAAAACCTCGCTTCCCTACCCTTATTCCTTTTTTATGTAAAATTTTTCTTGCTTAGAGCAATTCTGTTGCAAAGTCTTACGAATACAATCCCGCATACCCTAACCGCTTTCAAAGAAGAACCTCATTAAAATTAACCCAAACTTTAGCTAGCTCCAAAAAGTTAATTCATTTCAACTTCTTCCCCATCGTCGGACTTTTGCCTACATAATACTTTAAGAGACTCAACAATGAAAGAAAATTCAAATAAATTTATTAATTTCTCCTTCGGGAGCCATAAAGCTATAAACCAACCAAACAACAATGCCAACAGCAAACTCGTTACTCTAACTCAACTCGATTCTCTTTAGAAAAATATTTAATTACACAAAACCGGAAGCAGTCACCGGGAGCCGGGAGTACAGCATCCTGGGAGGCTGAAGCTCACAGCGAGCGCAGTTATCCGTCTGTGTAATGTTTATTATTTCTGATTATTCTCTCAATTCGCATAACAAGCCCAAAGGCTTCACAGTCTCTCCGCCTACAGTGTTCGCATAGAGATTTATTTCATTAAGCCAAAACATCAAGGGATATTAGGTTGGCTTTCATTTTTAGCTGCATGTCATGTCGTTATCCGAAAAAGGGTTTCTTTCGTATCTTGGGAGTACCTACCTTTTTATATGATGCATGCGGTTTTCTGCATTCAACATTATAGTCGTTACTAATTATCCGCTCCACGAAAGGGAGGCAGAGAAGGTCCTTCAAAGCCACTGTGCTTCTCCAAAATGAAATTACTCTGAACTCATAAATAGAATTGTTTGTTGTGAAGCAGGAGGCCGGACCCGGAACCGTAAAGTAATATCTATCCTCAGAATCATTCGAGGAGTGAAAGTAGATTAAAAAGTTAGATTTATGCCTTCGGACTGAAAAGAGATAAACGTTAAAGTTTTGAACTTCGCTGATGTCGATGCGGGTTGGGTACTTGGATACTGACGATTACGATGGTGTTTGGTGGAATAGTTTTGGAGGGCTTTCATTCTAACCAAAAACTGACAGTGGGATAATAATCGTTGGAATTTATTTGCTTAACGTGAGTCTGGGCGCAAAATGTTTTGGCAATAAGATAATAATTGAAAAGTGTGTAAGTTTGTTTAACTGTAGATATTTTGATCTGTTGTGAATAAGAAATAGGGCTTAAGTTCTAAGTCTGAGTTGACATGGCCCTATGACACTTGAGATACTTTTTAGTTTAAAGGTACAAGTGGGATGGGAAGAATAAAAACAAATTGCGAAGCCATCTTAGTGGTATGATGGATTTACAAAAATTTCTCAAAACAGTTCTCTAAAGATTTTCGCGTTATTTGAAAAGATCGACATGAAGATTCTGTTACACACTTCTGGTGCACATGATGCTTTTGCTATAGCATGTACTCGCTGTAGTGGTTTGTATAGGCTCTTTGTCTTCCCATCCCATCGAAGTTGTTGGATGTGCTCTAGATCGGTTTTTAAGGTATTCAGTGTTATTTCTTTCGAAGTGGTGGAAGTATTGACCTTTGAGGCAGTCTTGCGTTTTGGAGGAAAGCCACTAGGATAATTTTTGCATTCACATATTGGTACAGCCTATAGAATTCGCAATTGTACCGTCTCCTCTATTTACCCTCCTCGCGCACAGGAGCAAATATCGGACGAAGAATTTTTCTTTCAAAGAAACCCCATATTAACTGTCCCTCCTTGCTTGACGTCTTCCGCTTGGCGCGGCGCGATAAAGCTGTACTGGCAGGTAAATCGTGTTTTCTGTGCTTTGGGTCAGGATCAGAAGTTTTGAACTCATTTGTTTTGCCAACCAAAATCGCAGCGGTTTCCTAGATTAGAGTTATTCTCCGTCGGATCTTATTTTTAATAAATAAACTATCAGCTCTGTGTCGTGGAGTACTTGAAGCAAGCACCCATCAGAAGTAAAAATTGCCGGCATAAAAAGTGTTCTCACAGGCTCATCATTTAGTGATGGTGTTGGTAAGGACATTCACATAGGAAAACATATAAAAAAAAATATAATAATAATTATATACCTAGACAATACTAATTTTTAATTCTTAATTAATTCTTAACAACTCTGTGCAGGCATTTAATAAAGCGTCTTTCATAAAGGACTTGACAACTTCATTTTGAAATAAAATGCAAACTACTTGAGATACGAGTATCTCAAAAAAAAATTATTGATTGAATCACTATCAAAAAAAATTATGAATGAAATTAAACTTTGTTCATATGTCCACCACGGGAACCTATGCAGCGGGCGATACGTTGAACCCAATTTTCGATGACTCAGCCGCACATTTCGACCGATACGGCCGCTATTTCTCGTTCTATATTTGCTCCTTTAACGTCGCCGGCTTGTTGGCATAGACCAATAATTTCATGTAGCCTCATATAAAAAGGTCTAGAAACGTTAAATCACACGATCTTGTCATCCAAAAGTCGGGTCCGTTTCTCTAGATAACACGTTCATCGAACTGAGACTTCAATAACACGATTGTTGCACCCGCTGTGTGACTTTTGGCACCCAACTATCAGTGATGTCCAATTCATGCAATTACTCAAAGAAATAACGTTCCAACATGTCTGTGTAGCGAATACCATTTACCGTAAATTGGCGGTAATTTTCATCGACGAAAAAAAGCCCAATGACGCCACCGGCATGAAAACGCACTAAACAGTATTTTTTTGCGGATGAAGTACTGTGTCATGGAGCACATGAGGCTTCTCACCTGTCCAGTAATGAATATTTTGCTTATTGACGAAGCCGTTTAACCAAAAATGTGCTTCACCGCTGAAGATGATTTTTCGATGAAATTCTTCATTTTCTTTCATCATGTTCAGAGCCCAATTCGAGAACATACGTCGCTTCATGTGATCAAGTGGCTTAAGTTCTTGAGTCATCTTGATCTTATAAGGGTGTGGGCCAAGATCCTTACGCAAAATTTGCCATAATGTGGTCTGGGAGAGGCCCAATTCCGTAAAATTGACTGATTTGGCTGGTTTGCGACGGACGCCTCTACGGCAGCAATATTCTCGCCACATAGGGCAAAAGGTAGTATCACTGGCACGGAAACATCAAGCAGCGAATGTTCTAACTCAAATTTTGTTTACTAGACTATGAATTGCTTGTCTACTGGGACGAGAATTACGGCCGAAAATTGGCGTTAACGCTCTTAAAGTTACGACCACCGACTCGGAATTTCGGTAGTAAATTTTAATTATTTGTAAACGTTGTTCCTTCGTGTACTTCACCATGATGAAAATGTTGATTTTACTGAATATTTTGACATTGGCAGTTCGGTAATCGGTTTAAGGGTGCGTTCACACTGAAAGTTTGAAGTTGTCAAGTCGCTACCGAAAGACCCTGTATATCGAATTCGGAAATACGACCTGATTAACTTATATCTGAAATGTATATACGAATATTAGAAATATTTATTTTAAAAAATTACCGAGAAAAGCGGTAAGGTTATTAGCACCTTTTGATAGTCCAGATAGCTAACGACCAATAAGCTTACTAAGTAGTCTTAGCAAAATATACGAAAGGATTTTGAAAGAAAAAATTGAGAAAATAGTTGATGAGGGCAAATTATTACCTGAGGTGCGGTCCGGTTTTATGCGCAAACTTTTTAATATTAAGTTGAAAATAAAAACCGTTTACTACTACCACTATAAGGCCCGTTTGCTGATACGAATCTTAAGTATTTAACTATCGCTTAAGCGCCTAAGTAATACTTAACGGGTTGCACGAAAAACAAAGTTAATCTTAAATTTCCGTATGTGACACTTAAATTAAGCCCCAGAAATAGTTCGTCATAGGGAGCCTAAGTAATGCTTAAAGACTTTTAAAGGTTATGTTGGCAGTTTTATTCATTTAATATTTTAATTTCTTCTATGAGCTATCTCTGATTGTTTTAGAACAGATCGAGACACGTTTGGAGTGCCCCTTTAATAGGTAAAAAATCTTTTTTGGCTCTTCAATTAAGATCATTTCATTTTAAGAATTGTTAGAAATAATTCTCTATAGCGCCAATCAACCAACCATTGTTGCTCTACTCTTCTTTGCGAATGGGAGTCATCTTTTAAGCATTGCTGATTTCGGAGGAAAGCATATTTCAACAGTTTCAAGGATCGTTTTAAGAGTTTCGACGTCAATTGCTGCTCTCTATAAACAATACATACAATTTCCCACCACATCCACCGAAATCGCAAGGGTAGAAACAGAATTCTATAATATAGCTTCTTTTCCGTCTGTAATTGGCACAGTGTATGACAACCCAGCGAATTTAGTATTTTTTACTTCATTTATTTTAAATTGTATTAATTAGGTGGTTCAGATCCAGACGTTTTCAGGATAGGGTACTTCTCAATTAACGTTCAGGGGACGTGTGCTGCGAACAAGGTTTTTACTGATATTGTTGCAAGATGGCCTGGGTCAACTCATGACGCAACTATTTTTAGCAATAGTAGAATGAAAAACTCTATATTAGAAGGACAAATTTATTCTGATTGTGTTGTTTTGGGTACCTATTATTTTGTTATTTTTCTGAAAGTTTTTAATCGTTTGAAGATTTTAGGTGATTCAGCTTACCCCCAAAAAGTGTATTTGATGACACCTTTACTTAGTCCACAAACAACAGCAGAGCACCTTTACAATGAATCTAAAAAACGTTCCAGGGGTCCCATTGAAAAGGCTTTCGGGATTTTGAAAAGACGATTTCCAGTTTTAGCATATGGATATCGCTTAAAATTAAATGCAATATATAATAACAACAAAAGTTGCAGCCTGTGTTCTACATAATATACTACGTCAGCATGGTGAACCAGAGGAGCCACCAGAAAGTTTAGATTTTGATAGAGACGAACTTCAGCGAGCCATCGACCTTGGACAAATTGAGAATCGTTTTGAGTCAAACGAAAGGAGTTCAACGTCGCTTAATATGGGGATGCAAAAGCGTGCGAACTTAATAAATAATTATTTTGGAAGATTGTAAGGTTTAAAAATGGACGCTCTACAACTTAAATTTTTCAGTTTTTATTAGATAGATAAATAAAAAATTTAAATTAAATGTTAAATAATTTTTTCATGTCTTTTAAAATATAACCGGCTTCGCCTATGCTAAAGAAACTATTTTTGATTTTTTTTTTAAATCTCCGCCTTTATTTCAATTGATTTTTCCAGCGACTTCTTACGTAGTTCATGCTCAATTGAGTCGGTAACTTTTTTTTGGTTGGCTTCTTCTTTTAGGGTTTCGTATTGCAGCTTTGCTAGCTCAATTTTAATTTTTGATAGTGCAGAGTATTGCTCAGTTATTTTACTACCGTGCAGAGTCGGAGCCACTGGTCTACGCCTATCAGACCATTTCTTTGTACGCTCCGTGTTCTCGTATGTGTCCTCGTATTGTTTTCTTGTGCCTTTAGACACAATGATGGGTGCTTCTGTTGATTCCTGTACAGGTGAACAAGGTTTGATACATTCTCACTGATTGGCCTAATTTGAAGCTTTGAATGAACTGGCATCTTAAGCTGACTAGGTTTATAGCTCCCTCAATCTGCTGTTGGGTCATCAGGTAAATTCTGAAACAAGTTGTTTATGTCAAAATTTTAAAATTGCTGCTATTTAACAGTCTTTTTTTATGTAGGTATCATTGCGAACATGATTTTAGTATTAGGTATGAAATGGAAACTTACATTAACAATATTCGCGTCTTCATTAATTTCAATTGAATCACTATCAAAGACGTTGGTCAATCCATGTACAGTCTTTGGATTCATTATCGAAATGGTGAGTTCAAAATTTGGGTCCTTCACTTTATGTGGCTTACCGCTGCCAGTTTGAATTGAAGAACACTTTTCAGCGGCAGCTTCTTTTGTCACTTCTTTTTTGTAGTTCACATAACACTTTTTTAGTGAATCGGTACTACGGCTGCATGTGTCTCCTGATGCCTGAGAATTAAAACTGCTGGTAATTCTCCTCCAAGCTTCTTCATTTTCTTTCAACGTTGCACCATCAGTTTTTTTTATTTTCTACCACGTCTTTTTCATAATATACGCATTGAAGAAGTATATTTTTTTCCGTTGCTGAAAAGTTTTGGCTCCTCGTTTGCTTTTTTTGAGACATTTTTCAACAAAGCAAATTCTATTAAAAATTAAACTTCAACTTATTTTCAATGAAATAAGAAAATTTGACAGTTTTTTTCAATGCTGTGAAGTGGAAAGCGATTCAAAAGTTTCTCTTTGCTAAGCTGAACTTAAATATTTCTCAGCAACTGGAAATAAGCTATGATGAACTTAAGCGTTAAGTTCCACATAACGCAAACTATTACTTAGCTAAGACACAATTTTATGACTAGTAAGTATCAGCAAACGGGCCTAAGTCTGGGAAATATGTACATCCTTAAAAAAAAGGGTTGGGGTCGAAATTCTGCCGAGGTCAAAATTCTTTTTTCAAAATTCTGTTTTACAAAATTCTGCTTTTCAGAATTCTTCTTTTCAAAATTCTGCTTTTCAAAATTCGCGCTTTTAAACATTTTCCAATCCTTTTTTTATTATTTGCAGAATTTTGAGCTCACTTGTTATAGAAGAAGAGGTAAAAGTACTTTTTTTTATTGGTTTTAAGATTGCTCTCTTGGTTTCTATATTGCTATTAGTTGTCTGTTAATTGTTAACAACAACAACAAAATCATTGAATTTGATGTGCAGGTCAAACGATAAAAACTAATTGCAGTAGAAATGTACTTTGATTCAAATTCCTGGAGTTTGAGTCATAGAAACATAAACGTTTGTTTGTTTCAATGTACATATTTTGAAAAAAAAATGTTGATACGGCAAGTGCTAACTTCTAAACTACTTCACTTAGAGATACAATTTTTTGCCACAATATATAGAATGCTATATTTTAGGAATGTTTCATACCCAGTCCAAAATCGTAAAAAATGTCGAAATATTTTGTTAGTATGCCTACCCTTGTGAGTGAACGTGTGCTTCTATGGAGTGAAAATGAATATATCTTTAATTAAATGAAATAAAGGAAAGGAAAAGTTGTGCGTTAATGGATATATGTATTATTGCGAAAAATTAAATAAATGCTGTTTAATGTTAAATGTTATTTTTTTGCTGTTTTTTTTTGTTATGTGTTCCTGGTACCCACCTGTGTACCTTCTTTATATGAAATATATTGTAATTTGTTGTAACAGTTGAAAAACATTTGTTTTCCTAAAATTCGTACATTGGAAAAAAAGCAGAATTAGCAGATTTTATTTGTTTAAAATATTGCCTGTCAGAATTTTAAAAAGCAGAATTTTGTAAGACAGAACAGAAAAGAAGCTGAATTTTTGTGTTAAAAGTCAGAAATTTACAAAGCAGAATTTTAAAAGCAGATTTTCGACCCGCTCCCAAAAAAACATCGGCAATTAATTAAACTGTCTAAATCGAAGACGTTGGTATTTCTGACATTAATTACCGTTACATCAATTATGTAAAACAGCTGTGTTGCTTATAAATTGCAGTTCGTTAATTTTGTTATCTTAGAACTTCATAAATGGGAAACTCTCTCTTGTTTTTTTAGTTATACCGCCAATACACCGCTTGGACTAAATGCAAAAATCGTTTGGAACCAGGAAAAGCCGAAATCCTCTTGCACACTCAGTGTCTATGAATAAATAGGTTTCGGCATTCAAAAACGTTTCCCCAAAACCACTTTAAATTCCATTGCAATATTAATAATTCCGCATGTCCTCATGATTTCACGTTATACTAATTTCTCTCTGTCACACCTCCTTTCAACGACATAAAAAAAGCCGGTCCCTGACGCTGCTGCACATGTTGCTAATAAATGATATTCCTAAAATGTTGCCGCCAAAAACAAAAAATGCTGCTCAACCCACCTTTTCCCGCAACGCATCGTTTATAATATTGTCCATCGGGCGTCATGACGCTACTTGGTGTGATAATTATTGCACCCCAACATGTGTGTGTGCGTGCAATGTGCGTGCAATATACATCCAATATGATGCAACACCATATCTCATCAGCAAATTGTGCATATTTTCGAAAATAGATTTTCGAGTTCTGGACTTATCAACCATGTCTACACAGATACAAAGTTGAATGACGGTTTCAGTAATAATTTATCGTCCCCAAATTAAGCTTTACTGCAGTTAACATCATTGTGATGCTGAAAATATTCTTATGCAGGGATGTCTCCGCGAGGTTCTTGTACATTCCCATTTCTCTACTTTTACACGTGATTATTGCCGTAATAAATGGTACTTTATGCAGTCTTTTTCAACCTAGAGAGGCGAATATTTTCTTGTTTTCTTGTGGACAGGAGTCTTTGTTATTTGGAATGACACCCAGTTTAAGTTAAACTGATGATTTTCTTTTTTTTTAAATTATATTAATCCTTGGAACGAGAGACAGGCAACTATTGTGACGTTTAGATACTTACGAATCTTAAATCAATAATCGAAGGAGTCAATACATTTTATTTGCGCATTCTCGATCAGAAATTGCGGAAAAAAAATCTAAACGGAAAAATGTGGTGTGCTTCTCTGGAATTTTTCTTCTATAAAAACAACTGAACACCGGAAGTGAGTCAGTCATCGCCACCCCAGCTCGAGCAGGGTTCTTCAGACATTCTGACCACCCTTAGATACAACCGACCATTGACTGTTGAAGTATTTAACTGATAAGAATCAAAAGGTTAATTTTACAGAGTGTTCAGCATTTAGTACTTTCTCTGAGATTTGAGGGAAAAAGGGGAAGATAAGATTAAATTGTCTCAAAGTTTTATTTTTGTGCTTGCGTTTGCTTGAGAATTGTTATTTTATCGACTTTGGGAGGGTGTGTAGTATTTCCCGATTTATTGTTGTTAAGTAATTTTTGGCTCTGTAGTAGATTAAGATAACGACTTTAATGTTGGTTTTTTGTGTTTATGGATTGTTTTTCTTATTTAAACATTTTATAACTAATGCGTTGTTTTTTTCTTCTTTTACAGGTGAGTGGATTATTTGAATTGTTTTTTTATTTTATAATAAAATCAATCAAGTAGCGGTGAGTCTTGTTATTTATATCATTGGCCGTTATATGTATCTACCTAATATTCTTTGGCATTCAACTAAACGGGCCCATTAATTTTAACTGCACATTAAAATTGTTATTGTTAATGCGCATTGCCATTGGGTCGTATCTGAGAAGTGTCCGTAGCTAAGTTTTGTGACTGCAGTGGAGTGATCCGTGTATGGTGACTATTGAAGACTCTCTAGTTCCATTTCCCCTTGTAACACTACCCATTTCCTGCGAAAGAACGAAACATTATAGAGTATAAGCTGTTATGAGGAGCTTGTCAAACTTAATTTTGCATACCAAAAATACACTGGTGATCACAAGGATAAGGCCATACATTCTGCAATCGATTTTCAGTCTTTATACCTGTTGGAAATGTTATACCCAGAAACTTTTACTACCTGTGAACAGGTACATATTTTTCCAACAGTAAGTCATAAAATTAAAGTGTGTAGCGGTTGAGATTGTTGTAAATGCCTTATTTTTGAAAAAAGAAACTTTACATCATTGGCTTTACTAAAATTAACAGGATTAGTATTTATAACTACTTTTCCCTAAATGTTAGAACAGAAAAAGTCAGTGCTATGCTTCACAGCAGTATCATTGGTTCAAGGATCAATCAAGATCTTTCTTCTAAAAAAAAAAATGTTTTTAATCAAGATCACGGAGATCCACACGATACTACTGCTTTGCTACCGGTCCAAGGATCAATGAAGATCACGTAGGTAAAATAGGTTCGCACTACCTTTCCTGGCTCACTGCCAGAAAACGAATGAACTGCAACCTCGTTTATACTTAACTAGCTGCACCCGCCCGGCTTTGCCCGTGCCCGAGAATTCTATTGCCCAATATGTTCGAGTATACTTCCTTATTATTGTCTATAGCGGGTATCTGGCGTACCTATGTTGCTGCCCCTAAAAAAAGAAGACCGATTTTGACCAAATTTCACAGAAACACTCTCAGGCCAATACCGAAGATTGCCTGATTTGAGCTCAACCTGTTCCGCTTAGGGTAGGTGCTTTTTGTCTGGCAGGCGCCTATGTCAGCTTACTTGTGCGAATCAAACAACAAAGCGAAAGTAAAAAACTGCGATAGAATCACTTTTCATTCACTTTCACACCGATTGTTATTAATGTTGGATAAGCAACTTTCCGATGTCCGATTCACAAAAAAAAATGCAAAAAAATTCAATAAGAGTTATTTGAATAAAACATTGAACACACGATATCTCAAGAATGAAAGTGCGCACAAACACCACAATAGGCTTGAAACGTTGGTCTGGTCTCCCTCTTTCATATGCGCGTTTATATAACCAAATAGGTCACGTCTGTACGATGGTTTTTTATATGTGCGGTCTCTGTATCTGCATCGGAATTTACACGCATATGCACATATGCATGTGTACTCACTCAAATGCCCATAATTCACACACCGCTGCATATACAGATATCGCACATACCAAACATCCTTTGTACACACGTCACCTTTCATGGAAAAAAAATTTCATTGGAATCGGTTAACGCGTTTGGCCAAACACCGGCAACAAACTCAAATATGGATTGATTTTTATATATATAGATTTTATCATTTAACATATTTGTATATACATACTTGTAATCTTTCAGAGGATTTGGAGTTCAATCAAAGTCCATCAACGATCATTTAACATATTTGTATATACTTATAATCTTTTAGAGGATCCCGACAAATTGTCGTCGTCCATTGATTTTGCTTAATACTGACTATGCACATTCACAGTTATAAATAAAAAGAGGACAAAACAGTGTGTTGGACAAGAAAATACTTATATAGTGTATGTTACAAGAAAAATGACTATGAATCTTATATTATAAAATACATATATGTATAAGTAAGCTTATAAATAAGCTGCTACAAGTGTAAATAAGAAACGATCGCTGGAATTTCCCAAGAACAAACAATGAACTACTTGAAAAGCTTATAAAAAAGATGCGCACTAGGATGCGGCCACAAAATCGTCGAAAGAAAGAAAAAAATGAATAAAATGTTTACATTTTATAGTTTTAAGACATTTATTTATTAGGTTTTTCTACATTTATAAAGAGTATGTATGACCGCCATTTTTCGATATGACCTCTATAAGACGGTTTGGAATAGAATCATGTTGCATTCACCTGTGGAGGAACAAATAATAATTTATTAACATTAACAAAAGGAATTTTAAATAAACATACCCTACATGAGTCGGCTCTTCAAAGTTTCGTTCGTTTTGTTTTGTTTTGTATCTTCTGTGGTTGTCAGTTTGACATTTACCAAAAATATCCCTATCAGGGAAATGAATCCAAGTGGTGCAAAAGTTAAATTATTAGAACTAGTCAGAGAAGAGAAGATTTAAATCAGGATAGAAGACAAATTTGAGAGGCAAAAGTGAATTACTGTCTAGCGGCAAAATGTATGTTTTACCGAAATAAGGAGAAAAAGAAAAAAAAGATTCTCTAATGTCCAGTTGGAAGTAAAATCGTGGAAAGTAGAGGAATGAGAGTAGGATCTGCGAACTGCGAGTCATTTTAAGTCGAACCGTGCAATGCCGAAAAAGTGCACGTTACATTTTTGAAAAAAAGTGCATAAGTGCAAAAATTTAAAGAAAAGTTTTTAGTGTAGATCACCTGCAAATGCAGACTAACTAAAGTCTAAATCCTCACGTTAATTTAGTGCAAATAAAGGGTGAGTGATTATATTATCTTATCTTTTTTGTTTGGTATCCTAAATATAATTTTAAATAGGCAGAAACTTTTGAAATAATAGACGGAAACCATCATCGAGGCGATCACTGACCATTCTTTGTAAAACAAAGTGGATCGCCATATTTTTGTAAATCGTTATAATTTGAATGCCGTAGAAAAATTAAAAACCAGTAAATATACTGCTTCAACACCATCACTTATACAACAATCTGGATATTTCTGTGAAATACGACAGCAAATTTTTTGATGAAGTGAACCTGTGAGTCATCCAAAAAAATGACCTTCACACTGTGACCCCGAAATTTCATCGACATATTGTCCATATTGTTTCTTGTTCTTTTGCGATCTTCATGGTTTTTTTTTTGTACGGAGTTGGATCTGAAGTCCACTAAATTAATAAATTATCATTGTTTATCTTTTAATTAAATTTAATTTGTAATTTTTTTGCGTGATTCTTGCTTGATTTTTTTTATTATTAAGTTTTGTTTCCTTTTTTTTATTTTTTTGTAACTTTAAGCAATTATAATTTGTGAAAAATCGCGTTCGCTGTCGCCCCATTGTCTTTTAATCAAATCCCGGGAATAGGGCTGTAAAAAGATATGCCTTCGCCCCCTAAAGAGAGCTCGTTTTAGGTAGGCAGTCGAATAAAGAGAGGTCGCATGAGAAAAACGCATGCATTTAGGGTTCCAACGGTAGAAACAAAGTTTTTGTTTTAACTAGGTTAAAGTGTTTTGTTGTTTTAATGTTAATTTAGTTTAAGTTCTTATTTATATTAGTTAATTAATAAATTTTAAATATAGAACTACTTTGGCGAGATGGTTTGATTGAGAACAACATCGACATATTGGGGAAATCCAAAATGGCCGCCGGATTTCCAGGTTGGGAGGGAAAAGGTCATCGCTGATCAACACCGCAGCGCCCTCAGTGTGGTAAGCCCAGTCCGTCCGTAATTGTAGTTGAAAAGAAATGTTTTTTTTTTTATTTGGCATGTTTTATGTTTTGTCATAGGCTTCGTCGTGTAGCGGGGACAAGAACCACCCCATTCGGCGAGCTTAGCCGTGCTTCGCCAGCATGCCACGCACCTCGCTCTCGACCTTCATTCCCTTTCCATTTCATTCCCATCCTAAAGTCCCATCCACATCCTTGCTTCCACCCCAATTTTCGTGCTCCTCACGCCCTCTATATTCCAGCAACCGGCCAATTACAATCATACAGTTTTTTTTAAATAATTAAGAGAAATTTGGGCCCAGTCATCACGAATACCTTCAATTAAAGTGTCCTTGTCTTCAAATTGTCTGCCGCCTTCATACACTTTACGAGATAACCATGCCCAAACATTTGCGATTATGTTTAAATCAGGTGAATAGGGCGGCCATGGCATAAGTTCCACGTCTACTGATTGAATCCAACTTCTACCAACCCTGGAAGTCTGGATAGGGGCTTTGTCTTGTTGGAATATTACTTTTTTAAATGACCGTTCCAGCAAATATTTTAAGTTGTTTTCGTTCATTGTTGTGGACAAAAATTCCAACTCGATTGTGCCATAGTGGGTAATAGCTCCCCACACCATAACGGCTGATGTACGGCTGCGATATGTTGCCAAAATAAGCTTCTCCTTTCTTAGATCATGGAAATAAAAGTTGTAACCATCGGGGATGTCAAGGCTAAAGTTTTTTTTCATCCGAAGAGACAACGCGTTTCTATTCACTGCTCCAAGCTACATGTTCTCTTGCAAAATTCATCCGATGCTCCTTGTGTACTTACCTCAAAACCGGTTTCTTTTTAAGTTTTCTTCTCTGTATAGTACCACTTTTTCGTATTATCCTCCGCACCGTTGCTATGCGTTCTGATACTCTGCTGTTGGCCCTTATTTTAGTCACTGGTAGAGTAGAATTTGAGGCAAGCTGTAGAATAACCCGCCTTTCTCGCAATGTTGTTGCTTCTGCCGTGCGTCCTTTTTGATTTTTCCCATAGTGTTGTGGATCCGCAAGATAACTGTTTACAACAGTGTTACTTCTATTTAGTCTCCTTGCAATTTCTCGGCCTGAGAGTCCTAACTCCTTGAAAGCATCTTTTTTCCTCTTTCTGTCGCTATCAAAGTCTTTCCAGATCCCATTTTTTTACCTAAATAAAAACAATTCTTTTCAACGCTTTTGCAAATATTCTTAACAAAACTTTGAAAAAAATCGCTGATGTGAACTCCTACAACGAAGTATTCGTAATATCCTCATACTAGTGGCGCATATTTTTAAACGTTTCTCAAGTAGTTCTTGATCTTGGGAAATTCCAGCGGTCGTTTTTTATTTACCCTTTAATTTTATGACTTACTGTTGGGAAAATATGTACCTGTTCACAGGTAGTAAAAGTTTCCGGGTATAAAATTTCCAACAGGTATAAAGATGAAAATTGATTGCAAAATGTATGGCCTCATTCTTGTGATCACCAGTGTGCATAGAAATGGTTGTAGCAATAGATACAGCACTAAGAGTTTATTTCTCACCTCTGTTGTACGTTGTGGTCATTAACGAGATACATACTAAGGCTTTAATACTCACCCGGGTGGGCATAAGTTTACAATATTTTAAACCATGTTTCCATAATCTTAAAAAGGAAGAACCCCATTCGTCCACAATTGTTGCTTCTTACTTTTTCATTACTTTTACTTTAAATTCTCTTTTTAAGTTCATTCAATTGAAATGAACAATAGAGCTGTTGCTTTAGCGTAGCAACAAAATTGCGTGACCGGGATAACGGATAAGCCATGAGAAGAAAAGGGTTAAATCTCTTTAACCCGCAAAGTGTACTACCCAAACACAGTTTGATTATAAAAACTAGTGCTGGGGGGACGGAAGGAAAGCAAAATAAAGTTGCCAGACAACTAGCACCTACCCTTAGCGGATCAACGAAGTTGTGTGAGCAGGCTACTATGCGCAGAAAAGCGTAAAATTACTTTAACCCGCGAAGGGCCACCCAAACAATGTTTGATTCGTCCTTCATGAGTCAGAAGTCCACATAAGTATCGTGTGAACCCATGCGGGTGGGTTATAAGTTCACAATTGATGTGTGGATTTTTGGGCTGTGGACTTATGACCTTGCAGCAATCCTCAAACTATTCGATTACGTGAAATTCGAATTTCGTGGGTGTTATATACACAGAAAAGTCGATTGGAAACAAATTGAAATCAATCTCAATTGCTACCGTTAGCTCTAAAGGGTGTTTTTTTTTAAGTTGTAGGGTTTGAAATTGAAAAAAAACACTACTGTTAAACAAAATGAGGCAGGGTTTTTTTTTGTGCGAAAGATAATTTTTGAATTCCGTGAGGATGATCGGGCATATGACACCACGCGAGCGTCTCAGAAACAGCATCCTATCGTTTCATTTTTCGAGCCTTTAATGCTGTATCTCGCAAATGGTCCGCTTCCAAAGCTGAATCGTTGATGGCTTAGAACAACCACTTCAAATGCTCCCACAGGAATATTGGAAGATGCCCGACATATATTGGGAGAGAAACGAATTCGCACTCCAATCTGTATCCGTTCAAACAGATGCTTTAAAATGTACAGGATGTTTTTTATAGAGGCATACAACTTTTTTTAAAAATAAAATACAACAAAATTAATGGAATGACCAAATTTTATGGCATTTAAAGCATAGACCAGAGATTTGACGTACTCCCACAAAAAGTAGTCCAAAGGTGTCAAATCACACGAACGAGTTGGCCAACTCCTAGGTCCATTTCTTGAGATGATTCAGTCACCAAACGTTTGGCTCAACAAAGTCATGGTTGCACGCGCTGTATGGCATGTTGCGCCGTCTTGTTGGAACCATTTCTCCTCCAAATGGTTTCCAATGACATGAGGAATAAGAAACTCACGAATCATTTCCATCCCAAACGCGTGGTCCAGTAGAACCATTAGCAAAACCAGTTCCAATTGTCAACAAACCAACATAAGCAGCTTACTCTTTTCTATGGAAGAAATTAATTCACTGACGGCAGAGATGATCACACTTCTTGGTCAATGTAAATCTAAAGCAGATCAGTTCAATTGTATTGCACAATTAGCAATTTAGTATTTATATGCAGGTAATAAATGATGGATGTTAACTTAAACATAAACTGTTGGAATGCTAGAGGCATTCGATTTAAATCTTTAGAATTTTTTGCTTTTTTGCATAAGCATAATATTGATGTAAGCCTAGTTAATGAAACTTGGCTAGATAAGAATATTAATATTTCAAATAAGGATTATAAATGTTATCGTCGAGATAGAGAAGAGAGAAGGGGAGGAGGTGTAGCTGTTGTTGTTAAACGATCAATTAAGCACAAAGTGCTTTCGGTAGTCAATACGACACTAATCGAAGATATTGGAATTGAAATACCATTTGAAAACGGTCTTTCTGTAAAAATATTCGCAGTGTATTTCCCGGGAGGTAACACTTCACCAAGTAAAAGATGTAACCTTAAAAATGATTTGTTAAAATTGGTTAGAATTAACGATTTTTTCCTCATCGGAGGAGATTTCAATTGCAGACATAGAAGTTGGGGTTGCATTAGAGCGAATTCATGGGGCAATATTCTATCAGATTTAAATTCTAGGCATCCGTTCAGCATTTTATATCCACCTCACCCTACCTGTATTCCTCCTAATAACAGATCGAATCCGTCCACAATAGATTTATTCTTAACAAATATGCCCCAACTTGTAAGTCATCCTATGGTGGTAAATGAGCTTAGTTCAAACCACCTCCCAGTGATATGTAGTGTCTATAGATCAGCAGTTCGAAGTAAGAAATTCGTATACCTTTTCAAAAACGCTAATTGGAAACGGTATAAAAGAAACATTCGCGCGAAACTAGATGAAATGCCGGAACTTGTCCCTACCGAAGTTACATGTAATGAAATAGATGTAGCCGTAGACAGTTTCACCAATGTGTTACTTGAGAGCGTAGAACAATCTGTTCCCAAAAAAAATACATCTTTTGAAACATATAATATTCTACCTCCTAACATTATTAATTTCATTAAAATTAAAAATAAATACAGATTTTTGTGGATGAGCACACGAAATCGGGCATATTACTTAGAAATAAATATTTTAAATAATAAAATTAAAACTTTTATAACAGAACACAGAAATAAAACTTGGAACACTAAACTTCGGAGTTTGGATAAGGCAAGCAAACCCTTCTGGAATATTGCAAAAGTTATTAAGAAGAAAAATAGTGTTATTCCGGCGTTTAAGATGGGAAGTACAGTTTTGCTATCAAACGCTGAAAAAGCAGATGCTTTGGCAAGGGAATTTTCTTTAAATCATTTAAATACCAGTAATATAGGGGGAAATAATACTCTTGAAGTTGCTGTTCAACAGTCCTGTGAAACTATAAGTTTGAACACAGTCGATATTCGTGAAAATATACTTACATTAGATGATCTTAAATATATTTTGTCAGGCTTAAAAAATTCCAAGTCACCTGGTCTCGATGGAATACGAAACATGTATCTTAAGAGACTACCAACAAAGGGTATAAAATATCTTCTAAATTTATTTAATGGATGCTTTTATTTGGGGTACTTCCCTAAAAAATGGAAACAGGCAAAAATCATTCCTATCCTGAAGCCAGGAAAGGATTCTTCTTTGCCGTGCAACTATAGGCCAATCAGCTTACTAAGCTCAATAAGCAAATGCCTTGAAAAAGTTATCAAAAACAATCTTCAAAATCACCTTAATTTATTTAACATTTTGCCAGTAGAACAATTTGGATTTAGAACCCACCACAGCACAACCCATCAGATACATAGAATCACTAAAGATATTAAAAGTAACTTTGCACTTGGGCAAAGCACAGGATTAGTTTTACTAGATGTTGAGAAGGCTTTCGACACGATATGGCACAAGGGTCTTATTCATAAATTGAGAATTTTGAATTTTCCTCATCACATTAATAAAATAATTTTCTCGTTTTTAACCGAACGAACATTTAATGTGTTTATTGATGCTGCATGTTCGGATACGAAGGAAGTCGTTGCTGGTGTTCCCCAAGGATCTGTTTTGGGTCCATTCTTATATAATATACATACATCTGGCTTTCCGAAGCTCAGGCACTGTAAGACCGCTATCTTCGCAGATGACACGTGCATTTATTCAGTGGATTCTAATGGTTTAGTTATTGAAACTAATTTGCAATCTGCTTTGGACGATGTTAAAAATTATTTCAATAAATGGAAGATTAAGGTGAATGCTGGAAAGACTCAAGCCGTCTTTTTCACAAGAAAAAGAAAGGCTTGTCATCTGCCCAGCAGAATGTTAATAATAAACGGGTCGCAGGCCGAATGGAAGTCCAGCGCAAAATACTTGGGGGTGCATCTTGACAAAACATTAACTTTCCGATTACACATCCAACAAACAATAAATAAAGTTAATTTGACAATAAAAATTCTTTACCCATTGATCAATAGGAATTCAAAGCTTAGTGTTGAAAATAAGTTAATTTTATATAAAGTGATTTTTCAAAGCATCATGCTGTACGGTTCACCTGCCTGGGGAAAATGTGCAAAGAGTCATATTTTAAAATTACAAAGAATTCAAAACAAAATATTGAAAATGATGCTTAATTTGCCTTGGCATTATTCGACAGAAGAACTACATAGATTTAAAAACATTGAAAGAATTCCATCTAGAATAACAAAACTATGCAGCAGTTACGACATGTCGTGTAGTTCATCTGATAACTACCTGATCTCAAATCTGACTTTATGAACATTTAAATATACTTATAGAAATTTAATAATTATTTATTTATTAATAAGAGAGATTATACTAATTCATATTGAAATTTATTGTTTGTTAATTAAGAGATTTATATATTTATTCATTTATTTACTGTTTATTTATTTATCCTTTAATGTATTTATCTATATATTTATTTATTTATTAAATTACTTAATTATTTATTTATTTTATATTTAATTATTTATTTATTCATCTATTTATTTGTTTATATATTTATCTATCTATTTATTTATTTGTTATTTATTTATTCGTTATTTATTTTTTATTTATTTTATTATTTATTTAATACTTAAACTTAAACTTATTTATTTTGTATTGAATATTAAATTGTGTGATACCCAAATGATATTTATTTCAAAAACAGTTTTGTAAAAAGTCATTGATTTGTCTGAGGTATTTTTCAGTTATTCCCTCCCCTTCTCTCTATCTCATCTATTCATAGAAGGTTTTCCCGGTAGCTTTTCCTTCTACCAATTATTTATCTAAGACTGTGTTATTAAAAAACATTGTTATAAATTTTTCAGTAGTAAGGTAGCTTTATACCAAATCTCTGTAAATTGTGCAATATAGGTTTAATGAAAGAATGTATAATAATTCCGCTACAATAAACAATCTATCTATCTATCTGTCATTTCAATGTAGCGTTTGCCATTCGCGGATTTAAAGACAAATGGGCCGACGCCATGTAAAACACACCAAACAGTGATTTTTTCGGAATGTAATGGAGTCTAAGAGTCTCATGAGGATTGTGCTCACTCCAAAAATGACAATTCTGTTTGTTTACAAACGCGTGAAGCCAGAAATGAGCCTTGTAAAAATTTCTATGTCCAGGAGAAGGAATATAAAACACGTCTTTTCCTGCTGGACGCTCTTTTACGAAATCACTCTCTATTTGACAGCCAAGTGAGTTGCCGTCAGAAATCGAGATTCGAGAGTGAAATCGTTTAGCGCTATTTATTTGAACATAATTCATTTGGTGTATTCAATACTTAATACGAGTATAACATAGTTAATTGGGTGTTTACAATACTCCCCCTTTTAAATAAAATGTTTTAACTATTACAAAAGAAAATTTAAGCGTAAAATGTTAATTGTGAATGTGAAATGTAAAAGTAAATTAAAGACAAAATGAGTTTATCCTTTTAGTATAGGTTACAAAATGAAAGTTACTTTTTTATGACAACTGTTTGTACTGGATGGTAATTCGACATCCTCGTTGTAAATAAAAGCTGGTTTTAATCTATCTATATTTATATTAACTTCTTGTCCATCCACATTTATTCTATATACTCGTACCTTTTCTATAACCAAATGCGGACCTGTATACGGAGGATTTAAACTACTTTTGTAAATAGGATCCTTTAAGAAAACATGAGAACATGTTCTGAGATCTTTTGGAACAAACGTATAACTTAGACTTGGTTTGGAACTTTCATTTATGTTAGGATTGATTTTTAAAATACTGTTGCTTATTTCTTTAGCTACCAAATGTGTAGGTTGTTCGTATTGGAAGAGGCACATGCCACTAGCTCCCCCGTCAGACGCAAAGACTGTCCATACAACAACTGTGCCGGAGAGCAATTAAGCTTTTCGATCACAGCTGACCGAAGCCCGAGTAGTATCCATGGTAGTTGTTCAAACCATTTTTGGGTTCGTGGGTTGCTCTGATAGCTGTTTTTAATTGGTGGTGTAGGCGTTCAACGCATCCGTTGCTTTGCGGATGGTAAGCTGTAGTACGAACTCAATCCGAACCGATGATGTTCGACAGCTCCTTAAAAAGTCCCGATTCAAATTGAGGACCTTGGTCCGTTGTTAAGGTGGCCGGTACCCCATACCGACAGACCAAATTCGCTATAAAATGCTTGCTGATCGTTGTCGCTTGTATGTTTCTTACTGGTATGACTTCCGGCCAGTGTGAAAAACGATCTTTAATAGTTAAAAGATATGAATAACCATGAGATGGTGGCAAGGGCTCCACTATATCCAGGTGCACATGTTGAAAACATGCACCGGATA
The DNA here is from genome assembly GCA_949715645.1 of Portevinia maculata. NCBI lineage: Eukaryota > Metazoa > Arthropoda > Insecta > Diptera > Syrphidae > Portevinia > Portevinia maculata. The sequence continues at coordinate 163,491,399 of OX454525.1, read as the reverse complement.
TCTCAAAACTTCCGAGAGGCGATACCGTATGTCTTGCAATTTTAGCTTTCTGACAACGGATGCAGCTTTTGGTCCAGCCGTTTATATCGTGGCTCATATTGGGCCAGAAATACTTGGCTGCTATTAACTTCCTGGTTGTGCGAATGCTTGGATGGGAGAGTGTATGAATTTTGTTAAACACGATTCTCCGTAAACTCTCGAGAACATAAGGTCGATTTTTGCCTAGTGACCTATCGCACCAAACCTCTATCTCTTCCTGTGGAATTAAAACTTTTTCTAGCTTCCAGGACGAGTTCTGTCTGGAAAGATCTGGTCTCAAAAGTTGTATTAATTCTTCATCCCGTTCTTGCTCTTTGAGCAGGATCTGAAAACTTATCTTATCCTCAGCTATGGCATCTACGAATGGTGCAGGGAAATAAGTCCACGGGAACTAAGTCCACTGAGGGACTTAGAGTTTTGGGAATTTATTTCCGACCTTACATGGGAACTAAGTCCACTTCGCGAAAGTGGTTTTATTTCCCACTTAATGGGAACTAAATCCCTCAGTGAACTTAGTTCCAGTGGACTTATTTCCCTGCACCTCTACGAATGTGCGCAAAAGCGTGTGGCGAATGTCATTAGTAAATTGTGAAATGAACGATAACTGGTTTATTTGACGGGGAGATTTTTCGGACTTGGATGCGATTTCTTTCGTTAACGGTTTATGATCCGTATAAGCCGTAAAAGATCTTCCTTCGATGAAGTATGTAAAATGCTTGATGGCCAGAAAAAGTGCAAGAAGCTCTCTATCGAAAGGGGAATACTTTTTCTGATTGGGTTGTAAGCGTTTGGAGAAAAACCCCAATGGACGCCATCCATTGTTTTCATGCTGCTGAAGTACTCCACCCACCGCGTCGCCAGACGCATCTAGCCATAGGCTGACATTCCCAGATGGATGTGGATGTGAAAGAGCAACACAAATTTCCAATGACGTTTTGATTTTTGTAAACACGGTCTCCGCTTCTGCAGACCATTGGATCTGTTGATCCCTACGCTTTGTCCCATTTACGTCTTTAAGTATATCGTAAAGTGGTGCTGCTATGGATGCGAAACAAGTCAAAAATCTATGGTAAAACTTCGTCATCCCAAGAAATCGTTGGAGTTGTTTTAACGTCGATGGCGTAGGAAATGCTCTTATTGCCACGACTTTAGCATCTGACGGAATAATTCCATCTGAGGTAATTCGATGCCCTAAGAACTCCAGTTGAGCTGCGCCTAAAATGCATTTCACTGGGTTGATTTTCACACCGAATTTATCTAGTCTTTGAAAAAGTAATTGAAAATGTCCCTTATGTTAAGCGACTGATTTACTTGCGACTAGGATATCATCGATATAAGCGAATGTGAACGTAAGACCGTTTAAAATCTCATTGATAAATCTCTGGAAAGTCTGAGCTCCGTTTTTTACACCGAAAGGCATTTTTAGAAACTCAAACAATCCGAAAGGCGTAATAACCGCCGTCTTATACACGTCCTCGGGTGCAACTGGGATTTGATTGTATGCCCGTACCAAATCAATCCTTGAAAATACATGGCATCCATGCAAATTGATTGTGAAATCCTGTAAGTTTGGGAGAGGGTATTTATCGAAAATACTCACAGCGTTTAACTGTCGATAATCCCCACAAGGCCTGAAACAATTGTCTTTTTTGGGCACCATGTATAATGGCGGCGCTACAGGTGAAGATGAAGGCCTACAAATCCCCAGTTTGACCATGATGTCAAACTCAGCTTTTGCCTGTATGTATCTTTCCGGACTGAGGCACCGTGCGCGCGCGCGGATGACAGTGTACCATTAGTGATGCGCAACACTATGGTTTAAACTCGTAGAAAAATCGGGTGGTGTTTTCAGAGCCGGAAAACTATTCAGGATCGATCCGAATTCTTCTTCTACTTGTGCCAGTTTTAGAGAGACTGAAAAGACCTTTCGGCATAGGCAAATAACGGAGAGATTTGTTTTTGAATCTACAAGTCTACGTTGGCGTAAATCAACGGACAAAGAAAATTTATGGAGGAAATCTGCTCCTATAATGAGGTAATCAACAGTTGCAACCATAAAAGAATGAACAAAAACTCGTTTGAGTCCCAGGTTTAATGAGATTTGTTTGTAACCAAACGCGGAAATCGGCATGCCATTGGCTGCGACTAAACCTTGAGAACTGCGTTGAAAAGTATTTGATATTTTATTTTTAGGAATAATGGACACATCAGACACATCAGACACAAAGATAGAAAGGGGCAAATTTTAATTGCCAATTGTAAGTCCATTTTATTCTTTACTACATTTTCATTTCTATATACCTATCAACAAAATTAACGTGCGAAAATAAAATAGGCTTTTGGAAAAAGGAATTTTTGAGAAATAGCTAATATCGTTTTTTTCTCTCGTGACACGCGAAAACAATTTTCATATTTTTTTTTTCTTGGGTAAATTAACTTTGAATTATATTGCGAAAATGCGCTGAAGATGATTTGACGATAAAAATCTGGTTCAACTTCCAGTTGATTCTCAGCCCATTCACAGAACACACGACGCAATCTGCTGGCCTTAATTTTTGCACCAGTTCGATCTTATTCGGATGTAGGCCAAGATATTTCCTCAACATTTCCCATTCCAAAGTAGTTTTTTTTTTGCGTGTAGCTAGGTGAAAATTGTTGAAAGACATCGCTTGCGAGCTTTGCTATAGTGTGGGGCTTGAAACACCCACTAAAAACACCCAGGGAAGGCATGATGTTACCATCCTTCCAGTAATCGCACCTAGGCGTCAGAATAATCAGCAATTTTGTTATAATATTGACTTATGTACTTATGTACTGTGTTGAGAAACTAACTTGAGTTTGTTAGCTTTTGTTTTTTAGTTCATTATTGTTTTGTTCGTGTGATTGTGTTGTTACATACAAGGTGGCGCAAAAGTCATCATCCTATCGGAAGAAGCTATAATTTTTGCAAATGGCGGCAAACGTAAATTCTACTTTGACATTTGTGAAGTTAACTATACAGAAAAAACTTAAGACACCAATTAACATAATCCAAAAGCAGAACCAAAGTTTTTCATTCATAAAAAAAATTACAGCGAAAGAACATCGGGTGACAACTTTTGCGCCACCTTGTATATATTTCTTTCCTTTTTAACTAGTTAGCTATAAGGTTATATTCTACGTAATCTTTTAACTAAATTGTTATTATTAAGTAGTTGGACTACTTCTAAATTAGCATGGTTGCGAGGCCTAACTTCATGTCTTCTTGCGAATTTCCGAACCTCGTCCTCTACCTGGGCCTGCTAGTTCCGCAATTTTATTGCGGTTGAAAGTTACCGGGCCAATCGGAAGGTTTAGTTCGTCGTAATCGCCGCAAAAAATTTGTTTCGTCCAGAATTTCAAGGATTATTTGAGTTATTGACGTGACGTGTCCTAATAAACGATTTATGTACCTACTTTAGAGCGCAATATCTAGATTCTTCCTTAACCGTGGGAATTCCGAGATCTCTATGGAGATCTTCGTTTCTACTCGTAATTTATCACGGTGTACATTGACGAATGATCTTATCACTTTATTTTGAAAAGTTTGTAATGTGTTTATATTTGATTCACTGGTACAACCCCATAGTACAACGTCCACACGAGCGTTAGCACTTGCTTATATAATAAAAGCCTGTTCTCGAGGTTAAGCCTGAAATATTTTTCGAGGTACCAATAAAGTTCTGTATATTTGTTCTTAAGTTCTTCGTATTTCTTTTTACATACGACTTCCATTTCAACTTTGCGTCGAGAGTCATTCCGAGATATTTGGCCTCATTTGCAAACGGATCTTGGACCATATTTATAAAAACAGGCACGTTATTTTATTGTTTATATATAAAATCCACGTGGATCGATTTCGTTTCGTTAAGAGCGATCCTCCATCATTTTGTCCATTCATTGACCCGGTTAAGCGCGCCTTGTAATATTTTATTTGTTTCTTTTGTCGTTGTACCAACTGCTAATATAGCAGTGTCGTCGGCAAACCTTCGGCTTACGGTATATCACACGTAAATAATTGGTGCAAAAGTGGCCCAAGAACGCTTCCTTGCGGCACACCTGCCCTTATTTCTTTAAATTCTGAGTAGTCGTTTGACACGAAAGAGTCTGTTCTGTAAATAAGATTCTATTATTTTATACAACTGTTCGGGGAGAACTTGTCTTAATTTGAGCTTGAGGCCTTCATGTCACATCTTATCAAATGCTTGCGAAACATCCAAGAATACGGCAGAGCGATTTTATTTTCTTCGAGAGCTTTCTCAATTACGTCATTTATCCGATGCACTTGATCAATCGTTGAATGTTTGCTTCTGAACCCGAACTATTGGTCAGGTATGAGACGGTTTTCTTCTATAATTGGTTGTAAGCGTCTGAGTAAAATTCTTTTAAAATTTTCCAAGTAGTGGACGGGCAGAGACCGAGTTGCTGAGAACGGTATCGGATCGATAAATTCGGGTCCTCTCTCACACTCACGTCTAAAGCGACGATGGCTTCTTCTGTACGCACGGGTTCGATTTGAATAAATTTTATCACAAAGAGTAAATGTAGTCGTGAATCGATCCATAGTATTGTGTATTAGCAGCTCAGATGAACGATTATGCGCACCATAAACTTGACGAAGTGCTCTATAAATTTGGCGAACAGAGCGCGAATTTTGGAAATAAATTTCCACGATTAGTAAACGTTGTTCTCGTGTCTTTCCATGGTGATTTGCCAAAGTGTACTAAAAAAAAAGTCAAACACACTTTATTAGTATGACGGCTAGTTTTGACAGTTATCCCTATGTAGGTGTTGCAGCTGGCTTTCTTCATATATAAGATAACAAGCATATTTCCATTCCCTAATCACAGTAGTGTCTTGCGGGCGGAGATATTGACACGGCGCAGCAAAATTATATCACTATTTGCATTCATAGTCAGACTGGTGAAACGCTGTCGCTAAGAAAAATTAAATAAATAATATTAGACATTAACGGCCCATACAGGGCGGCGTAAAACCTAGCTTCCGCAACCATCTGCTTGCTGCTTGCGCGAAGTGGAAGGCACCTACAACTTGAAGCCGCATACGAACGGCAAATTTGAGAAACTTCATGGTTGCCACTGGACTGGATAGTCAGGGAACGAACATTTGGTCAGGGAATGCCAGGGAAAGTCAGGGATTTTCGAAAACAGTCAGGGAAAATTCCCTCTGTGTGTATTTTTTTTTTTTTATAATATTAAACAAAATTTTTATGTCGAGCTCTGAAGTTTACCCACACAAAATTTTTTTTTTTTTGAAAAGGAAGGCAACTTTATATCTTTTCTGTTCTGTGCAATATTTTTGAATTAAATTTATGTGGTTTTCCATTGGGAGCAAAAATATTACTTTTATTTTTTTTTTTTTTTTGGGATCACATTTCGCAGATCTCGATATCTTTCGAGATATACCCACGCATCATTTCACTAATCCACCATTATTATCTAAAAATGTATATACCTTGGACATTTTTAATTTGATTGATTGAGACGATTTTGGTTTCGAGAAAGTGTAGCGTTTGCACGCAGTTGTATTAATTGCTAAACAGCTAATGGAGATGCCAAGTAGCATTGAAAAGCATATGAATCCTATTTTTCGATCCATGCGCTACGAAAAGTCTGAGATAATGCTTAAATGGAAAACCACATCTTCATGCTTTGCGAGAAAAAAGACATGCGAACTTTTATGTAGGCACATCTAAAATCAAAATAGTCTATTTCGATTGACTTTGTTTAGCTAAATTTGTTCCCTTTGCTAAGGAAGATTTTGTATAGAATAGTTTTTATTTTAAGGCAATAACAGTAAAGTAAGATGCAAATTATGCAAAAGAGAATTTGAGTTAAGCAACATGGGCCAAAAGGCTTTGGTGTCGCATCAAAATGGACTAGCGCATAAGTCAAATTCTAAAACTTTGACGTCACAAAAAATTGATACTTTCTTCACTGCGTCTCATTCATTGGTTGCCTCTAGTAGTCAAAAACATCGCAAAATACAACAGAAAATATTAGCGCTCAAAATACACAAACAAAATATTTTACTTTCGACAAGACCGATTCTATTGTCGCAGAGATAAGGTGGTGTCTGTATATTATTTACACCAGAGCGTCCTTGAACTCGGCTGTGTTAATTAGTGATCGTTTTCGATTGATGTTCCCAGACAGCCAAATTGCTGAAAATTTTAAGTAAGGAAGAACTAAGAGTTCCTACGTTATCAACCACGGTATCTCCCCATATTTCCATAACAATCTTTTGGATAAAGTAAACAAATGTGACGACTTTGTTATATGTTTTGACGAAGCACTGAACAAAATAGCTCAGACAGGACAAATGGATTTAGTTGTCCGTTTTTTTGATGAGTCAAGTTTGCAATAGGGACTTAGAAAGCGAGTTCATGGGATCTTCAAAGTCAGATGACATTTTAAAACATTTTCACAATGGAATCCGATTTTTGAAAAAAGAGAAACTTCTTCAAGTATCTATGGATGGTCCAAACGTAAATTTATCTTTTTTTAAAGAAATTAAAACAACAGCGAAATGAAATTGTTCCGGATGGTACGCAGCTACTAGAATGTGGTGTGTGTGGTCTACAAACCGGACTTGCAAATTTTTCATGGGACCTGCATATTCTTTTAGGGCATCTTTATTACGTTTTCAAAGACAGTCCTGCAAGAAGAAGCTTATTTACCTCCAAAACTGATGGTACTCGATTTCCCCTGAAATATTGCGGTGTAGGTTGACTCGAAAACAAAATCTGTTTAGAGAGATGCCTGAACATTTTTGATGAGTTGAAGCACTTTTTTTCTATGACAAATTCAGATTTACCAAAAACAAGGCCATTTTATCAAAATTTCAATTCGAGACACCATTGATATTTTACCTTTATGAAGATCTCCTCATAATGGTTAAAAACTTATTGCATCGCATCGTCAAAAAAAAGTATATCAGCGAATAGGATCTCAACTTTTTCCCATCGATCTTTCAAGTGAATCCAATCTTCTGGAAATAAAAAACGTTGACGTTGGCTTCAAGGCAACAAAAATCATCACTGCAATAAAACAAAAAGACAATTTTTCGGAAAAAGATATTTTAAAATTTAAACTGGATTGCCGCAAAATTATTATAAGCATACTACGTATCAAAAATCGAAGAACGAAGCCCATTAAAATACGATTTGATTGTAAAGGTGAGCAGTCTTAATCCTAGAAATATTTTGCAAAACAACGGACTCTACAGTAAAAGATTCAAAAATTTGCTTCCGATTTTATATAATGCCGATTGTTTGATGCATACGAGGAAAGAGCAAAATTGCAGTACATAAATGCATGTACAGATGCAAAGACAGCCCTAAACATAGGGACGGGCTACAGTCCGCTTGGGCGAACTGTTGGATACCCTATTCTTATTCCTATCCCTCATAAGTGGGCGTGACCAAAGTCTAAGTATGGTTGAATTGCTAAGAACGCTCTACATATTTTGTTATATAACCTTTAAAGGATTTTATCGAAAAAACGCTCCCTAGCTCAAACTTGGGTGTTTCAATAAAATTCTTTTATTTAATTGTGGGCGTGTCAGTAGGCGGATTTAAAAAAAATAACGCATGAGCATAAAGGGCCCATAGAGAGTATATATTATAAATTTCCGCTCCCTAGCTCAGACTTTGAATTTTCCAAAAAAAAAAAAATTTATTTAAATTGTGGGCGTGTCAGTGTGCGGATTTTGAAAATATTTACACATGAGCTTAAAGGGCCCATAGAGAGTATATATTATAAATTTCCGCTCCCTAGCTCAGACTTTGAATTTTCAAAAAAAAAAAAATTTATTTAAATTGTGGGCGTGTCAGTGGGCGGATTTTGAAAATATTTACACATGAGCTTAAAGAGCCAATAGAGAGTATATATTATAAATTTCAGCTCCCTAGCTCAAATTTTGGTTTTTCAATAAAATTGTTTTATTTATTTGTGGGCGTGTCAGTGGGCGGATTTTGAAAATTTTATATCCCGAGCAGTTTTAGGAGTCATAGATCATATAAAAAAAAATTCAGCTTTCTAGCTCAAAATTCGATTTTTTCCAAAATTTTGTTTTTTTTTTGAGTTTGTGGGCGTGTCTGTGGGCGGATTTCAAAAATTCGTAAACTTGATTATTTCGGGACCCTAGAGAGTATATGGTTAAAATTTCAACTCTCTAGGCCCAGTTTAAAGGCCTAATTTTTGCCGACGGACGGACGGACGGACATGGCTAGATCGACATTACTATCGATGCTGATCATGAATATAGTAACTTTTAGGGGTCTACGGGCAATATTAAGGTATGTTACAAACTATGCGTCAAAATTAATATACCCTTAGAATAGGGTATAAAAAGAGGACTACAAAAGCTTTATAATCAACGAATCTGCTTTTAGAGTTGATGAGTTCTACTTTCAGCTTTTTGGCAAAAGGAACATTTTAAAGATCTTTGGCATGTTATAAAAATGTGTTGCATTTTATCGCACGGAAACGCCTCAGTTGAGAGTGGCTTCTCAATTAACAAGACTCTTTTGGTCGAAAACCTCCTTGAGGAGTCACTAGTCGCTCAGAAAAGAGTCTTAGATGGCGTGAAAGAGGCTGGGGGAGTATGGAAAGTGGAAATAAATTCAAAATTAATATTTTATGTTCGATCCTCTCATAGCCACACAGCAGATAGAAGAAAAACTTAAATTAAAAAAAAAGAAGATGGAGTAAACGTATTAAAGAAAAAGGTAGGAAGACATAAAAAGACTTCATAAGGAAAAAGCAAAAATTCGCATTCAACCAGGTTGAAGAAGAGAAAATAAATTATCAACTCTCCCTTTTAAAAAAATAAGGTATATCCTCTTCTTAACTGATTGTTTCGTTGAAATTTTTTAAGAGGAATGTTTAGAAGTATACAATTTGTCTGTTCTTTAAATATTTGGGACTAGTGTTTAAATGCGCCATTTTGTTTGCTATATTTGCAAAATTTGGTGAGCGAAAAGTTTAAAACTGGTCAGGGAAAGTCAAGGAAAAGGCAGAGAATTATTTTTTAATAATAGTGGCAACCATGAACTTGGATGCTAGACTCTTGGATGTTTATCAGACGTTCGCAAGGGATGTTTAAAAAAAACTTTTAGGTGTTACATGGCCCCAGCGGGATTTGAACCTGAAACCTCTAAATTGATTAGTATTCCAATACACTCACCTCTACGCCAATGCGCCCACACCGTGCTTGTTAAGCGTTCGCAAGAGGTGGGACAGTGGAAAAAAAACGATGGGTGTTACTGTGCCCTGGCCAGATTTGAACCTTATACCTCTCGGTCAGTAGTCAGCCACTGTTCTGAAAGCGCATACAAGCAATTAGTTTAAAAATGTATAGCCTCTCCAAAGAGCAAACATATAAGAGGACCTTTTGTTTGGAAAACTATTTTATGGAGTAAGTACTTCAAAATGGCTGTTCGAGTATCATCTATAATATTTCAAACTCAATGACTTTTTATTTCTCATGCAAGCCTTTCTCAGTGTCGCAAACAAATAAATTCCTACACAAAAATGTGTGACACTAACAACCCCCACAGTACTGGTATGTTTCCTATTAATTCCCTCGCATCACCTTCATAAGCAATTCTATTGATCTCCACACTTTTTATTTGAATCTAATTCCATTCCGAATGACAAATGGTCCACATGTAGACACCCTCCCTAGCATGCTCTCGCGAATTGATCCCTTAATCGCTGCTATTAATTAATTTCATCGAATTGTGATGCGAATGTGAATATAGCCTTCCCTCTGTGTCTCGTACGATTATTATAATCAATAAATTATCCCTTTTAATCAAAATGTCCTTACAATTATTGCCATTATTATACAGGATTTGTTTCCATATAAATTTCTTATTCAATAAATTATGCGACATCAGTTGTTGAGGTCAGCATACTTAACGACATCCCTGGGAAAACATTGTCATGTCCGTTGAACATAACCCCAAACGACTACGACCACCCCCAACAGAATAATGGCGGCAATAAAAACTTACTTAAAATTAACTGTGGACTCACTTGAGATAATAAAATGCCAAAACAAAAATATAACAATTGAATTTGGGAAACATTTAGTATGTTTATCAAGTTGCGGCGGCATTAAGTTGGCAAACTTCATGTGAAACAAGAATGCTTGCCAGACACGGAATCAATTAACTGTCGTGTGATTGTGAATTTCCGTCCGTAAAACGGAGCGTCTGATGACGGAAATGTGTGAATGACACGAAGAAGAGCGTTGGCATGGGGTGAGTGTGTGCGAATTTTAGTTGACTGACGATTAGCCCAATTAGAGGTGGTTGGGATAGTTGAGGAAGCATTGGTTATAGGCCAAAAACTATTGTTAAGGGGAACGACCAAATTTGGAAGACCTTTCAAATGGAGGCAGTTTCTTCTGCAAACAAGAGCTCTTACTTATTTCCTTAGGGTGGCGCTACAGTCCGGGGTGGACATGGCCTCAACTAACAAGCGTGACCAGCCAGCACGATCTTTGGCCAGCTGTCTCCAGTTTCGCACATCAAGTTGGTTAAGGTCCCCTTCCACATGCGTGAGCCATCTGGGTCGCGGTCTTCCTCTACTGCGCCGTCCCTCGGGTGTGGATTCGAAGATCTTCCGGGCCAGATCATTCACGTCCATTCGCTCTACATGACCCAGCCACCTCAGTCGTCGGACCTTCAATCTTCTGGCTAAGTCGATGTCGCGTACAGTTCGTCGTTGTATCTCCTCCCTCATTCATCGTCTATGCAGACGGGACCAAAAATTACCCGAAGAATTTTCCTTTCAAAACAATAGTGACCTCATCCGCTTTTGCTAGAGTCCAAGCCTCTGCATCATAGAGAAGGTCTGTGATTATTAGGGTCTTATAAAGGGTCACTTTAGTTGTTCGAGAGAGAGCTTTGCTACTCAATTGCTTCCTTAGCCCAAAGAAGCAACGATTGGCAAGAGTTATTCTTCGTTTAGTCTCAGCGCTGGTGTTATTGCCAAAAGTCCTGAACCACCTCAAAGTTATATCTGTCTATAGTGACATTCTGTCCGAGGCGTCGGTGTTGGGTGTCCTTTCTTGATGACAGCATTTACTTTGTCTTGCCTTCATTGATCGCCAAACCCATCTTCGCTGCCTCCTTCTCAATACTCACGAACGCGTCAGTGACATCCCGATGTTGATGACGTCGGCGTAGGCGAGTAGATGGACAGACTTTTGAAAGATAGTGCCTCTAGTGTTAGCATTTGAGTTTTGCACTGTTCTTAAGAACGATGTTGAAGAAGTCACATGACAGCGCATCGCCTTGTCTAAATCCTTTGTTTACATCGAAGGTCTCGGTGAATTCTTTACCGACTTTGTCATCCAGGGATGCCAAATCGCGCGATTTTAAAATTAAACATCTAGTTTCAATTGCAAAAGCTAGAATATTAAAAAAAAAAAGCGGGAATAAAAGAAACGGACTTATAAGAAACAGGATTATAAAAAGGGGGTTTGTAAAAAACAGGATAAAAAAAAGCGGGATTTTAAAAACGTGATTTTAAAAAGCAGTATTTTGAAAAGCAGGATATCGTACTCAACCCGATTTTGTGATCGAATGCGCGCAAGTATTACTGAGTTGAGAAACTTATTTCCAGTGCTACCTGTTGCGTCCAAAAAAAGAAGAAACCTTGACCCGACATTCAAATGCGTCGCCAACCATAACAAATGCAACTTTATTGATGGTCGGTGCATTATATCGGCCCGCGTGCTGCCCAAATGGTACTTTGTCTGCTTTGATGACGATCGTATAGTTGTCGTTGTGGTTCTGTAAAAACGGTTCTAAAATACCCACAATTTCTCGCTCCTCCATCTGCTCGATATTGTTGTACTGGCAGCGTGCGTTTATTTGCTGCTCCTTATCACCCATGAAGTAGATTTGCAGACATTTTGAATCGGTATCAGGCATCGGCATTAAAGAACCAATTTGATGATACACTTTGAGTGCATGACAGTGTTGGCATTGTTTGTTCATAGCACCTATTACAATTTGTGAATATGACGAATAGTCGATGTCCGACTCATATTCAGACGCAAGACGAAGAAGTGATGCACGTGTCAATGCGCAATGTACTTGCAAACGCTGTTGTTCACGTGTTCTGAATGTGTCGGTGGCTCGTTGACGGGCCAGTCTTTGTCTCAATGCATTAACTCGAAGGCGTTCATTGCGTTGCTCTTGACTTTCATTAGCACGTGTGATTGCAGCCTGGTTTCTTGAATTTTCGTTGTCCATCAATTGATCTTCTGCCAATCTACCGACGGTTCTGGACTAATTGTGAATTCCGAGTCCGTCGACCAATATTTCCTCCTCGTCCACGAAGATGTGGCATTGTTTTATGTACGTAACTTATATGTGAATATAATACACTTAATATTCACTGAAATGCGACACCTGAAATATCAAAAGATATTAAACTTTAAAAACGTTTAATCTTTATATATTTAATTTTTACCTTAAATTAACTTTCTAAACGCGATTAAACTGTTAAAGCGAAGCACAAAATCAAAAACCAGCACTGTTGACAAACTTATTACATTAACCTGAAATTCTCGATTCACTCAATTCACTTTTGTAATACAAATCAACGCCATCTTAATTCCCGAGTCAGTCAATTCACTTTGTAATAAAAAATCAAGTGTGTAAAATGCGAATAAATTGATTTTCCGGAATTTTCTTACTGCCTAAACCTGAAATACAGCAATACGAACAAAACAAAAAAAGAATCATGAAAATCGGCCCACCATTTATCGTGTTATAACGTCATCGAGCTTTACCCCCAAAGACAGCCGACGGCACGGGGGCGGGCGTGTTTTCAGACAACCCTGCGCTCAACGTCGTACTACGACTGCCTGACCACTGTAGTGTATTTAAGGCGGAAGTCACGGCTATCCGCGAAGCAGCACGCAGACTCTCTATGAGCCCCATAGATGGAAAAACTATCGTGATCTACATAGACAGTCAGGCAGCGATTAAAGCCTTAGAATACCCAACAATAAGATCCAAGTTGGTAAAACAATGCCGCGAATCTCTTAACGAGATCTCGGTCAGATGTAACACTTCCCTGCGCTGGGTACCTGGTCACAGTAATATTCCGGGCAACTGCAAGGCGGACGAGTTAGCCAGATGGGGTTCCGCACAAAAACTCTCCGACAACAGAGAGTGACCGGCGGTACCCATTCAGACACTGAAACTCAAACTTCTAGATAATGCGTTAATAGAAGCAAACAACAGGTGGAATAGCATCAGTACATGTGTGTCCTCAAAGCAAATTTGGACCAAATACGATGCGAAGAGAACATCCAAACTTCTCTCCATCAGCAGGAAGAATATCAGCTCTGTAATCGGAGCAATGACCGGCCACTGCCTTTTAGGCATACATGCCATTAGATTGGGAGCTCCCTCAAACGACTTCTGCAGAAGCTGTAGACACGTCGAAGAGGAAGAAACCACCACTCATCTCCTGTGCAACTGCCCCGTACTAGCCAATTCAAGGAAACAAATACTCGGCAACTATTTCCTTGATGATCTAAGTGAATTCAGTAAGACAGATATTGGCTGCATCAGCAGATTCGTCACTAGGTCCAAATGGTTAAACTGTTCTGGAGGACGGATTGGACGATAACTTGAGCCCCTCCCGCTCCGCTCCCGCAGATCACCACACACCGATTCCCCTGCAAAGGAAAAGAGATCTCACTGAAGTTAGATTGTATCAGTCACTTCAGTCAGAACTCCACTCCGGTCTCCCCCGGCCTTGCTGCCTTCCCGCTATGCAGACAAAACGGGAACAGAGTTGAGGTTAGATTGTAACAGTCACCACACTCTGCTTCTCTCCCATGCCTCAAAACCTGCTCCACAAACCCCCGAACTCAGTCATCATAATTCCAAATCGACTATCAAGGCCGCCCCTCCCTGCTCCCTTTCCGCGGAATGGTGTAACTTGAGGCTCGTACTGCAACAGTCGCCACAAGCCGCACCCTCCCGCGATGTGTGCAGCAGGGTTGGACCACCTTCAGTCACGCCCTCTAGCACAGTTTTGTAACCAACTACTTGACTGTGCAGCCGGTACACCCCGACCCCCCCCCCCCCCCCCCCCCTCCAAGAAATGTAATAGCTTGCTCGGGATTGACTGTATCGGTCTCCCTGGCACGGTATTGCCTGCAAAGAGAGTGAAGAGCAGTTTGAGGTTCGATTGTAACAGCCATCTCAAAAGACTCTTCCCTCCCCCGGTGATCAGGAGGCAATAGCCTCCCTCCGTGGCGCAGAATTTGAGTTCCACCTGTGGTTTGATTACATCAATCACCTCATCTCGATCGCAACCCTTGGTTCGGATGTCGGACGAAAGTCGCCTCTGCACTAGTCACTCTAACACATCGCAACCGATGCGAAACACAGCCATGCTGCACACCCTGATCCCTTCAGGAGTATCTTCCCCCCTAAAACCACTACCTCACAGGAGGCAATCACGGAGAACCCAGTAGGCCGCGACCGGCAGAACACCCACCCCCCCCCCCCCCTTTTTGTGGTATCACAACGGGCCGAAACTGCGGCCTAAGTGTGCCTGGGTTCACGCCCTCGCAGCCACCTTACCTAACCTAACCTACCCCGAAGGAATTAACTGCAGCGCCCGCCACCCAAACGCATACAAAAAAAATCATTCAAATCGGTCCAGCCGCTTAGGAAGAGTTCAGTGAAATACTCACGTACAATAGAATTATATATATATAAAGAAGATATTCACTTACCTTGATATCATATAAAGAGAAACCAATATTCACTTCAGCAGTACACTTTAAATCACCTCAAAATAATATAAACTAGCGTAACCGATACAGTTATTGACATACCCATAAGATTTTTTTTTTCAAAACGCCGTAAAAAAATATTGACTGGAGTACTTTGAAAACTCTTGGGCTTTCGAAATATGTTATTTTATTAGAATTCATTTAGTTTTTATAAAAATTAAGAAAAATTGATAAAATAAAGTTTAATCACAATATTTCAAAAGACTTATAAAATTGTATATTAATTGACACCCATGTACAATTGTTGACACCACGTAAAAGTACAATGGTTGACATTTATATACAGCTATTGACACCATGTAATGATATAGTTATTGACATATCTTTAAAAGATTTACACGGCAGGAATAAAAGAAAAAGAAATTAAGTACCTTGATTCGTTTATCAAAGAGAAAATATACATTTTATAGCGATTCAAAATTAAAAAGAATAGAAAGATTTTTGTTACATTTCAAGTTCATTATGTTTAACATAAAAAAACTTAAAATATGTTAATACAGTTAACTAAATAAGTTAATACAAAACTAAAATAATCACATTATTGGTAAGTAAGGATTATTTCGGGTGAAATGCATGAAAGGACCACTTCGTCAAGCAATGGAGCCAACTTTTGTCTTGTTAGAGACTCACCACTGTTTCCACGATGCCACTCAGCAACTTTGCTGTTCCAACCATTTTTTAACGGCTTGAATGCCGCAACATCCGCTGGCTGCAATATTCTCGTGAAATTTGGGTATAATGCACTTAAAATGATTCCTAGCTGAACACATAGTTTGCTGACAGGTAAGATTTGATGTGTGCTATGACCATCAACAAAAAATAAAACTGGAAATTTAGTTCCAATATGTGGATGAAAAACTTTGAAGATATATTCATAGAATACTTCTTTGGTCATCCAACCATTATCGCTTATACCCAAGCCCCATCCCTTAGGTAATGATTTTCGAATATCCGCTGGTATTCTCTTGTATGGATATATAACCATGGGTGGAACCAAGCTGCCCACTGCTGAGAATGAGAACATAACTGTGAGGTTAGATTTCGCCAGTCCTCTATCAATCTCGTATATATTACGAGCACCTTTTGCTGCCAATACGTTTTTGGTTTTTGGACACAGTAAGAAATTGGTTTCATCACCATTAAAAATCCTGCTACCGTCTTCTAGAATGTCCCGCCACTTCTTCTCCTTCAGGAAATCTTCAATTTTGACAAACCACGATTTTATGTCCGAGGATCTCACTGTTGCACTTGCCGATGTAACCGGGTTTGGTGTTCTTAGGGAAATGGAAGGGTGTCGACTTAAAAACGCCTTAAACCAACCATTTCCCGGCATGTTTTTCGGCCCAAATGGATGGACCCATTTGTCTCCATCGAGAAACTCTTTAACGGCATTGAGCACATCCTCTTTTCTTTTAGGAAAAGCTTTTCGCTGGGATGTAGTTATCCAATCTTCCAAGGCTTCTTCTTCGATGGCAGTTAAAACTGTCATAGGACCTGGTCTTGTTTTAACACATTTTTCGCTCAATCGAAATATAAGCGTTGTTCGAGGGACCCCATAACATTTGGCCGCTGCCTTTTTAGACATAGCTTGCATCCTGACTGCTTCAAGAACTTTTTGGAGGTCTTTTTCTCGGTATTTGTGGCCAAAATATTTATTTGGAGAAAACTACTATAATTGATATAATTGACATCCTCCAACAGTATAATTATAGACATGGTGTCAACTTTTGTATTCCCATAGAAGAATTATGGACACCATGGTGTCAATAAAAGGAATTGAGCAAATACTAATACAAGGTGGCGCAAAAATAACCTTCCGATGTTTTTTGGCTGTAATTTAAAAACAAAATGAAAAACTTTGATTCTTCTTGTGGATTATTTTTATTTGGTCTTTTAATTTTTTTTACATCAAGTCGAGAATATGATGTCATGTAAATGGCCGCCGCCACAGTTTTTTTTTTTTTTTATAATTTGCGTGCGCTAAAGGGATTTCTTTTTTCTGTAGTGACACAGTACCCTTATAATGGTAAAACCACAGCGCAGGCATTTAGTTTGTTGCGCAAGTAGCTCCCAGCAATTCATTGCCTATTTTTGGGTGCTACTTACTGAAAGAATAGAAGGATAGGAAAGAAGTTTGGTGCGATGGGATTTTTTATTTCTCAACAGGTGGCGCCTAAATTGTTTTAGGGAGATCAGTTTTTGTTATGTGTATTCAATTTATAAAAATCATGGCCCTGGTCGGGATTCGAACGCACGACCTGCCAATCACTTTAGTGAATACACTACCATCGCACCATTGCCACCTGCAGTTGATTGTCATTTGAGCCCTTTTTACGGCATTTTCCATCACTTTGGCCAAAACTTCCGGCGATAGGTCCTCACATTGTTGACGTATATTGTCTTTAAGAGCTGCAAGAGTCTGAGGCTTGTTGACATAAACCCGCGACTTCAAAAAGCCCCACAAAAAGAAGTCTGGAGCGGTCAAAGCCAGCGATCTTGCTGGCCAGTGCAAATCGCCAAAACGGGAGATTAGGCGCCCGGGAAATGCATCCTTCAGCATATCGGTTGTGGCACGTGCAGTGTGTGCCGTTGCACCGTCCTGTTGGAACCACATGTTTTCCAATCACAATTCATCAAGTTGCGGCAAAAAGAACTCGTTGATCATTGCTCTGTAGCGCTCACCATTCACAGTAACCGTTTGGCCCGCGACGTCTTCGAAGAAAAAAGGTCCGATGACTCCTCCAGCGAAAACAGCACACCATACAGTGACTTTGAGCGGGTGTAATGGCTCTTCGTGGGTTACACGCGGATTTTCAGTGCCCCAGAAGCGTACATTTTGCTTATTTACGTACCCGCTAAGATGGAAATGGGCCTCATCACTCATGATTATTTTTGATGAAAAATCATCTTCCTCTTGGTGGTGATTAAGGATGGCTTGAGCGTATGTTAGACGCGATTGGCGGTCAGCAGCTAACAGCTGATGCACCGTCAAGACTTTGTACGGAAACATCTTCAAATCTTGTACCTAAATTCGCTGTAAAGACCGTCGACTGATACCCATTTGCGTGGCACGTCGTCTGGTCGATGTCGACGGCGCTTCCATGACATCTTCGGCTACAGCAGCAATATTCTCTGCAGAACGGCTACTCCGGGGTCTGCCACGCCTGGCAGCATCTCGTGTTGTGCCAGTCTCTTCGACGCGAGCGGCTAAACGTCGCAGTGTTTCACCAGTAGGCGTTGGACGGGTAGGAAATCTGCGACGAAATTCACGTTGTGCCAAAGTCACCGACCGATTATTGCTCAAATAAATAGTCACCAATATCTCGCGTTCTGAAGCAGTGTAGCGTAACATTGTTTATTAACGTGTATTTCGCATGTGTTTACTACACAAATGTCAAAACAGAACTGACATTAGGGGCCAATCGCAAAATTTATAGCATTTTCTGATAGGAGGATTACTTTTGCGCCACCTTGTACAATAGTTGACACCCCATTTATGTATTTAATCAAATAGCAGTAGAAAAAAAAATAAACATAAAAGATGATATGTGAAAGCATGATCTTTTGCAAGAAATGAAAAATTTGATCATGATTGTATAAAATAAATCATGCAAAGTCACTTACTTGTTTCAGTTCCTTAACAAATTGTTCTGCTTTCTGCGCTCGATTTAAGAGCCACGAACCACTGATGTTAGCTCACTGAAATTTTGTACTACACTGACAGCGTCTCAGAGTGCACGATTGTAGAGAAAAAAAGAATAAACGATTTAAAAAAGCAGTTACTAGATTTGCTCCACATTTAAACCAATGAGTGCTTATGTTTGAAGAGGGTGTCAATAATTGTATCGAAATTCTGCTGTGTCAATAATTGTATACGTTACGCTATGTACAAACAATTATTTTGATCCAAACGCAAAGCAACTGCCACTTTAATTCAAAAAAGGGTTTTCCCCCAATAGCGAGTTAGATTGTTTTTCATAGTTGCCACTATACTCGATATACATATAAATACAAAGGGATCCCATTTTGCCCCGAGTGACCATTATGCCCGCCTTCCCCTATAAAAAAACCGTGCTGTCCTAACTTGTATTACACCACCCTAATCGAAAGATTAAATGTGAATCCACCAGGCAGATCTGATGAGTGATAATGTTGCTTATCCCCGGTTTCGTTTTTTATTCTAATCCCACTTTTTGCATCTTACCATAAGAAATACATCTCATTTGAATCCACACAAAAATCAAAAACTCACTCGAGGCAACACGTGAAGCTTTTGAGTGCTTTGCAAGAGCTTTTGTGGATAATTTTGTTAACTCGTGTAAAATTCTGCCGTCGCTGGCTCTGGCTGCTGGCTGCGGTGCTTACTTTCCACTCGTGGATTATTCATTCTCATTTTGTGTAAATGTGTGTAACACTAACACGACCGGCAAAATAAAACGAAAATCTGAAAAACTTGAATTGCCTGACTGGCTGCCTCCTAAGCGAACACCGCGAATAACATGCCGCTGATGATGGAATCATTTAAGATTCATGTAGTCTGATGCAAATTTTGGCCGGAAGTTTGTTATGTTTTCCTTCTGTTCCGCTGTGACTACCTCAACGGCTTGCCAATGTGTTATTTATCTTCGAGTTACTGCATCTGTAGTTGTACATCTACGCACCTACGACTACGGCTATGTTGAAGCGGATTTTATGGCTGCTGCTGCTGCAGTAAGGCAGAATGGCCATCTTGTTAATTACATCGCAATAGTTTTACTCAGATGAGGCGCCACACCCACGATCCATGAATAGAGAAGAAGTTTTTGTTTATCTAGATTCTACACTCGGCAGTGTGGATATTTCTTAAATTATAGGCAAGCCGTTAACCTCGTGTGTTTGCATCATTTCGTTCTTTATTGGGAAGCGAGCGTTTTAAAACAGCTGATGTGACCTTGGCTTAAATTCGCAACCCTATCCAAGCGTTACTCATCGTTTCTTTTAATTTTTTTTTTTAATTTGAATTTCGGTCAGTTGTTGTGACTTCTACGGAACTCTGACTGTCCCACGTGGACTGATGAGTAATTCATCCGAGTTTTAGTGGTTTTCTGTCACGCGTGTGAAAGAAGAGAATTCCTCTTAACAAATTGTTCGGTCTATTTTTATAGAGAAGTGTTTTTTTTTTTCATTTTGTAATTTCAACATTTCAAGTACTGAACAGTGAACAATCTGAATGTTCATTTCACGGTACGATTCTGTGGATGGAATGATTTGTAGTTGTTGTTTTATTTGAAAGTTGCTTAGAAACGAACTTAACCAACAAAACTCTAGAATGAACGGAAGAGAGAAAGAAAAGCTCACTCAAGTGGGCTGTAAAGTTTGTGGATGGAGTTTTCCATGATAGTTGTCAGGTTTGTCGCATGAGATTGGATGGTGAATGTTCCACTGTGAATTGGAAAACAAGACAGAGCTGTTGACTGTGACAGATTGAGTGGGTGGAAGGCATAATGCCAATGTCCGTCCAATGGGAATGCTGTTATAATGTAGGGACGTAAGCTAGGTGATGCAATTGCTTTAGGAGTTCATTAATTAAAAACAATATCATGGGAATAGGAGGGAAAGTGACATATTTAAAAAATAATCCTTCATAGGTTAGTTGAATTGCTGCGACCTTGGCCGCATAAAGAGGGGATAGGCAACATTTTACTTAGCCTTAATGCCATTTATGATAGGGGATCTTTGGGAATACTGATGAACACTTATCCTAAACAATTGCAAGGAATTATAAAGCATTTTATGAAGTAATTGGTTCACCAAGGGGGTTCTGGGGATTATGCTTTTTGCAAATAGGCTTAACATCCTATCTTACCGAGAATGGAATGCAGAACCGTTTTGGTTCACAAATTGTGATTCGCATACTTCTGAGTTCCCCACCATTTCAGAACAGCAGACACTTTTGCTAAAATCTATTTAGATTTTTATTTTGCTGGAATATAATATTTGGTCTAAGTGGTCAAACGGTTTTTATATTACTAAAGGGATTTTTGAGTACCCTTATAATGTAATACCTACACAGCACGGACGTTAAGGAAATTAGGGTTAGAAGAGAGGGAGAGATGCCGATGCACGTTGGTTTTAAATGTTGGTAGATTATAATGTGTAGGAAATTCCCTTAAGTGAGAGATCGATCATCCCCTACAACGATTTCTGCAGAAGTTGAAAGAGATGAGGAAGAAGAGGAGACAGTCCTGCGCTTGCACTCGCCAACATAGGGATGGCTACTTTAGGTCAATACCTCTTCCACGATCTGGATGATCTCAAGAATGCCTTCACTGCTGATATCAGCAACTTTATAAAGAAAAGTAGATGGTTCTAGGAGCGGGCAGCCTGACCAACCTGTCCTTTTCCAATTTCATCACAATGGACCTACTTTGGTCTAAGTGTTAGTTATCGAGGGCCATTTCTAACCCACCCACCAACGCAGTGCCATAGTATTTACAACATTCCTTGATTATCTACTTGAAGGAAACGCGACGGGCTCAAAAGTGCATCGCTTATTCGCTGCCGGCATATATGATGGGTCACACTTGATATATGAGTGAAGAATCGTATTAGTCTAAAAATTAATGAGTTGGAAAGGGGTTCCAAATTGCGAAAAGTTCAACTATCAGTTAACCCTGTAAAGTTCAAACGAAAGATCCTATCAAAACAATCAAAATCAATCAAATTTCATACACAATTGGGTATGAAAGGCATTCTCTAAAACGTCATATGGATAACACAAGTTCTGATTCGAAACCGGTAGGCGGATACCTACTTTTGAGTTCAAATCTTCGAATAACACAGCTGAACCAAGTATGGATGCAGTGAAGTTGGAGGGTTTTAATTCCTCTATTTCGGATCATAACTTCTTTGTTTAATAATAATAATAATAATAATAATAATAATAATAAGAAGAAGAAGAAGAAGAAGAAGAAGAAGAAGAAGAAGAAGAAGAAGAAGAAGAAGACGATGACGAAGACGAAGACGAAGACAAAGACGAAGACGAAGACGAAGACGACGAAGACGAAGACGAGGAAAAGACGAAGACGAAGACGAGGAAAAGACGAAGACGAAGACGAAGACGAAGACGAAGACGAAGACGAAGACGAAGACGAAGACGAAGACGAAGACGAAGACGAAGACGAAGACGAAGACGAAGACGAAGACGAAGACGAAGACGAAGACGAAGACGAAGACGAAGACGAAGACGAAGACGAAGACGAAGACGAAGACGAAGACGAAGACGAAGACGAAGACGAAGACGAAGACGAAGACGAAGACGAAGACGAAGACGAAGACGAAGACGAAGACGCAGACTAAGACGAAGACGAAGACGAAGCCGAAGCCGAAGACGAAGAAAAAGCAGACAACGATAAAGATGTGAGGATGTAAATGTATAAAGATGTAAAGATGTGAAGAAGAAGATGAAGAAGAGCAAGAAAAAAAGAAAGCAAGAAGTAAAGCTTCGTTCAGATCACCGTAATTAAACGACGTTGGGCGCGGTTAGTACGTAGATGGGGGACCGTTTAAGAACAACCGCGTGTCGTTGGCCAGTCCCATCTACAGAGTTGAGGTAGATAATTATACGTGGTATCACAATGGACCTAAATTGGTCTAAGTGTGTCGGCTTCTGCCGACACCCACATAAACCTAACCTAACCTAAAGCTTCGTTCTTGTGTTAATCTCGATCAGCGCTGAAGGAATTTAAATGAAGAACGTAGAAAACAAAAAAAATTCAATCATCAAACGTAGGCACGGATCAATGTTTGTGCACCATACTTACTTTACTTAACGGGTTTCCGACCCGTAAAGTGTCTCTGCCTAAGAAACTGCAGCCTTCCATCTTCTGCGATCCCGTTCACGCTGCTTCCAGTTGTCCAGCGCTCTGGTATCCGCGATGGCTTGGTGGTTAAAACGGAGGTTCGGTCTTCCATGCCTTCTCGAACCAGGATGCTGGAAGTCAAAGATCCTCTTGGCTGGAGCATTATTTTCCATTCGCTCAATGTGGCCGAGTCAATGTAGTCGACGTGATTTAGCTTTTTGGAATAGATCCACATCTTGGTACAGCTCATAGAGTTCGCGGTTGTATCTTCTCCTCCATTCGCCCTCCTCGCACACAGGACCATAGAACTTAGAAGATGTGACTTTAGGTGTAATGTCTATCCTGACTAAGTTTCATAGTTTAGTTCCTGGTCGCATGGTACTTTTTCGTGTGTCTGAAAGGAAGAAATATTACTCAGATGCGTGTTTGTCGAAAGAAGAGCCTCTTAATACAAGCACTGCTCATCGTCAACGATGCGAACAGATCATCTCTCTTAACCAAGATCTGGAAAAATACGCATATGGAGTAGAGCCAAACTGGTCGCATTCTTCTTGTTCTTCCTTAAGGGCGAGGCTATCACCCTTATTATGGTTGTCAAATATCAATACGATATTTGATAAATTTGTTCGTTTACCAATAAAATTGATAAAACGGTATTATGATTAACAGACATCAACATTTTTGATCAGTAGTGAATAAAATACCATTTGGCGGTCTATTGTGAACGGCATTGTTCGTTTTTTCGCAGTATTATGGTTGTCAAAATTTTTGATATCTATCAATTTTTCAGCCAATCGCCAATTCGTCGTTGGTAAACATATTATTTCATTTCATTTCATTTTCATTTATTTCAAGAAATATTTTATTTACAATGATACATTAAGATTTGAATCTTTTATAGTATCTAGAATTTAATTTACATAATTTTCCTGATAAAAAATAAACAAACAATGGAATTATTAAAGAATATATTATTATAATATTAGAAACATATACAAAAAGAGAAGAAAAAAAAAAAAAAAGTTTTAATTAGAAAAGTGCAAAAATAGTTTCCTCTTAAAGGCTGATGGTGCAGAAATTCTTTGCAATTCATTAGGAAGTAAATTCCACAAACGAATCGCAGACACATAAAATGAGCGTTCTGCTATGTTGCGTGAGTGACGCGGTAATATTAATTTCAAACCCCTTTGTGAGCGTGCAAAATGTAGGAATTCACTAAGATAATTAGGACATCTATTGTTGATGACATCATGCAGCTTCAGAAGTAACCTGAACCTCAAGTACTCACCCAGCTTAATACCAAAGAGAGTATGTTGTAGATGTGATACACTGGAATACCTCGGAATACCGTATATAAACCGAATACAATCATTTAGAGCAACATTTAGTTTGCGCTTGCATTCACAATCCAGAATTGGGTATACTGAACAGTTGAAAATGAAGTACGGCATAATTAATGACTTAACGAGGTATATTTTCATATTTGTTGACAATAAGTTCGAGGAAGATCTCAAGGTTCGAAGTTCATAGTAAATATGTCTAATCGTGGCTGAAATTGCCCCACAGCAGCTAAGGTCACTCTTTATTCTATATCCCAAGTACTTAACATCCTTCACATAATCAATGGTTTCATTACCAATAACAACTGGGGCAAAATTTACTTGGTTGTTTTCATCTCTAGAGCATAACATGGCAACAGACTTAGCAGGATTAAGTTTCATACCGTTGGCACTAGCCCAAGTGAGAATAAGATTTAGATTCTCATTTAATCTTGCTATACAGTCCTCCATCAAACCAATTGTACGAAAAATATAAAGTTCCACATCATCAGCATACAAATGTATTTGGCAATTTCGAATGACATCGGGTAGGTCATTAATAAATAACGAGAATAATAGTGGACCCAGTACTGAGCCCTGGGGTATTCCGGTATTGGTTGTAATCGGTTCTGAAATATCTACTTCAGTTTTTATTTGCTGTACTCTATTTTGCAGATAATTGCACAATAGTTTAAGAGAAGTGGTAGAAAAGTTAAAATGTCTCTTCAGTTTAGAGAGAAGGATAGAGTGATCAATGCAGTCAAATGCCTTAGAAAAATCTAGCAGCACCATGACACCAAACTTATCAGAGTCCAAAGCGAATCGAATGTCCGACGTAACTTTAATTACTGCAGATTCACAGCTGTGCTTACTACGAAAACCAGATTGCCATTGTGTAAGTAAATTGTTTTCATTTAAATAGACTTGGATTTGGTCATGGATTACTTTTTCAAATAATTTCCCCAAGAAAGATAGAATACTAATGGGCCTGTATTCAGAAGGGTTGGAAGGGTTTGGTTTTTTGGGAACTGGTATAATACTTGCACTTTTCCATGCCTCAGGAAATTCACTACTATAGATACAATAATTAAAAATGTGAAGCAGGTATTTCATTATAATAGGGAATATGAGTTTTAAAAATTTGGGCGAGATATCATCTGGGCCAATAGCATTAGATTTGATAGACCTAACGCAATTAAACAATACATTAGCACTTATGTAGTCGAACGTGAAGGAGTTTTCACTTTCAGACCTATCGAAAATATCTTGGGGAATGCGTGAACCTGAAAAGGACGGGATCAGAATATTCGACATCACTTCAGCTCTATTATGGTTTATTTTATTGATTTGTTTTGTAAATAATAATGTCTACGGTAGAAATTTTTTTCGGTGAAAATGATATTGTGGAAGAGGATAATATGAGGCAAGAAAACATTCGGAAAAAATTACGTGATGCTTCTAATCCACTGGATTTGGACGAACAAATGTATGTACATACATAAATCTGTAAATTTTCTTAAAAGTAATTAAAACTCGGTTTTAGATTTGTACAAAACTTCAGACTTTCGAAGGAAGCATTCCTAAATGCATTTGATGACATCAAGGACAAATTGAAGCTTATAAAAAGACAGCGAACTGTTCCCAACTTACTTAAGCCTACTGCTGTCTTAAGATTCCTTGCGCAAGGAAGCTACCAACCAACTAAGCGTTGGGAATGATTTTAATATTGGCATGGCCCGGCCAACTGCGTCGGTTGTTTTAAAGAGAAACCGTTAAATGTCTTGGAAAGGCATATTTGTCCTAAATGGATTAAATTTAAGTATTCAGAAGATGAAGAACTAATGAAATAAAGTGAAATGTCAAACGAAGTGCGCACTATTCACAGTAGTTTTTGTTAAATATTCACAATGAGTAAGAATTTGTCAATCGTTGTTCATAATACCGAATATCAAATTGATTGACAAATTTTATCAAATGTCAAATAATTGATCTTTGACAATTGTAATAAGGCTGTATGATTAGGATTGAATGGACCATAACCCTCCTACTTTATTACAACCCTACTGGTCCACCTGTGAGGTTCGCCATATCAACCTCAACGAATATTGGCAGATCTCCCGGTGTCGTCACTGAGGCTTATTGCAGTTGTGTAATCCGGTAGTTTTTATGCCTGCCTCTTGTTTTAACGATTTCGACACGTACATGGTCCCTATGCTGATAATTATTTGATCTCCTTTTATGACAACTGTGATCACCAGTCGTGTCAACCAACGAACTTGCATGCACAC
This sequence comes from Portevinia maculata, assembly GCA_949715645.1. Taxonomy (NCBI): domain Eukaryota; kingdom Metazoa; phylum Arthropoda; class Insecta; order Diptera; family Syrphidae; genus Portevinia; species Portevinia maculata. The sequence continues at coordinate 163,465,029 of OX454525.1, read as the reverse complement.
TTGCCGGACAGTTTCAAGATGTTAAATGTGTCGCTAGGCTCACATGAATGGTAAAATTGTCTAGATGTGATTTCTCTCCTTAGTCGTCTTTTATGACAAGCGCGGTGTTTTGGGTGAGTTGCATATTGTTAGCCCGTCCCTGTACAGGCTGCAAACCAGATGCATTCAAAGCCAAGATTACATCCACTGTTCCATAGATTCAAATGGATGACCAGGCTATTTACTTATCCTTATGGCCGCATATGGCAGCAACTCGGGTGTAACTTGTCATAACCTCTAATTTAATATTCCAAAGACTACTTCCGTAAAATTGAATTTCATTCAGAACACAGACGTACTTACTTCCCCTAAGCAGCTCTTCCGTTGGTTATAAGCCACAAGCTGGACCAGGGAATAAGTATAGCTCTCAAAGCTGGAGTTTGGCTTCCGGATATTCAATTATAATACTAGACAGTATTCAAAGACGAGCAGACTCTTGCGCTAGTTTATCGTTGTAAGTTCGCCTTTCCTCACCTACAGAATCAGTTTTTAAGGAGAAGCTTCAAAAAATCTTCTCTCATTGCAAATTTACAGAATCTATAATACATAATCACATTACCAAATTTCAGGTTCAAAGCCCAGAAGTTCTTCATCAGAGAGCAAGTGGCATTTGCGTTTTAATTGTCCAATATTAAGAAGTCGCAAGGAGGCTGCGGTTTGAAAATTTAAAATTTAACATGACAAACGTTTTTTTTTTTTTTTTTTTATTATAAAAAAGGAAATCCAAATCCCAGAGCACTCAGACTCGGTAACGGTCCATTGTACTACCAGGCAGAAATCCTCTTTTTGGTGTAAAGATTGGACAAAATAAGGTGTTATTCGTTTCTCTTCTTTAATGGGTGGCGTATGTTGTTGTTCCACATGGGGATTGAACCTACACCGCACGAGTCCCAAGCCAACACACTACCCTCTACACCATCGCCCCCAGTGATGACAAACGGTACTTGTGGTACAAAAATATTTAAACAAAAAAAAATGTACAGCAATCCCACTAAAATCACTCAAAACGTTAAAATCCCGCAAACTGAACTATTTCACAAAATCAATATAAAAATCTGGCGATTTCCCCAACTCTGGTAATTTCGTTCCACTTCACATGAGGTAGCCCCGACCACCCTAAAGCAGAGAGAGCTAAGATTTGATTTTTTTTTGTGTGAACGCTCTAAAATGGAGCACTCAAACTCAAAACTGGTTCGTTGTTCTGCCAGGAAGAGCAGAGCTAAGAATAGGATCAATGGTTTTTGAAAATGTTGGCATTTGATCATACAAAATCTGTTTCAGGTTTGTTGTAACTTAGGTTCTAGAAGTAGCAGAAAGCGGAGTGAAAGTTCAAAATACTCGATAGCGTACTGCCTTAAAACAGTTTCCGGCGTTTTTGTTTACATTAAAATTAGTCAAAGAAATGACAAGTTGAACAACTGAGGTTCAAAAAACATTGCAACCTCTTCTCTCTCGATCCTCCGAGAAAGATTTGCAAAGACCGGTTTTATCTCGCGTCTTCAGCATACAACGAACCTCCATGCGAATTTTGAGGTTTCTAATTTAAATGGTTAAGGCTTTGCTTTTGTTTTTAAAATTAGTTTATGAAACATATCCAGCCAGCCGCAGGTTAGCAAATCGGATTGATTAAGGCAGTTTTTTTTGATTGTTAGTTTGACAAATTTTACTTGAGTATATATGACGTTCATTGGTAGCAGTGGTCTGCGGCATCAACCACCAAAGCTAGCCGAATTCATCTTCACACATCTTCATCGCACACAGATTTCCGTGTTAAGTTAGGTTAGAGTGACTGTCAGCAAAAACAATAAGCCTAATATGTGGCCCTCTGTGAACACAGGAGTTATCTACTTGCTGAACCAGTAAGAGTTTATTTTGCGGTGGTGATACCTAGAGGCGCTGATATGCGGTCTTGTTGCGACATGTTGTAACCACATGTCCACCTGAGGTTTGTTCTTTTTTGATTGGTAACCTTTTGAACCAGTGTCAAGTAAAATATGCGGTTTAATTCTATATTTGACAAGTTCATTCGCCTTGCTGTGCCTTGGAACGCTTCTTTGTCGCTCGGTCGTATAGAGGTGAATGTTAAACTACTTCGCCATCCCCTTAAGGCATGATCACCAGTCTAGGGCTATATATTACAGATACTATTTACAGAGATTCCTAGGATTCGATGCCATCATGAGAAAATGCGCATGTTACGGTTTTCTTTTAGCCTGCAAAACGCTTCAATGGTTGGGAAGACGGAAGGAGAGACTAAGATTCACCTTGCCTGATAAGAAACCAGGACCACCCTTCACTAGTATAAGATCCATCGGTGTAAAAGTGGATCCATTCATTCAACAAGGATACATCATCAATGGTTACTTAAAAGTTTTTTCCCAGCTGTAACTGAGGAAGGATTTTTTGATGTTATATTTTTCATTTCATTTTGATGTCGACAGTTGTGGGTGCACTACACCTGAAATGTTTTTACTGCGGCAACTCTGGTGAGAGTGTGACAAACATGCCAGCGTAGTACAAACTGTCATGAGAAGATTCTCAAAATTTGCGTTTCCGAATCGGCGTAAATGTCAATTGTGCCAAAAAAAAATTAAGCGTTTTTCTTTTTAGTTCAGAGTAGAGCCTGAGTTGTCAAAAAAAAAGTTCAGGTTTATTTTTTAACTCTGACACTTTAGAGCTTTCGAACTGTATTTCTTTTTTTCGTTCGAAGCTTGATCAGAGCGCGCTCTGTGAGCTCACACTAACTCGACCGAACAGTCTGAGTAAAAAACTGAACAAGGCCAAAGACAGACTGAGAGGACGGAAGATGACGGAAAACGAAATCAAAAAAAAAATTAAAAATTTTCGGGTTGTTTTTCTGGTGTAGAAAGTAGTACAATTTCATTAAATAATCAAATGATAGCAGAGCGCTCAACTGTGTTTCATAAACAAATCAGAACGCTCTGACAACGCTCAGTTCAGAGCATTCCCTACATGGCCACGCTCTGTTCAGTTTTCAGCTCTGAACTTAAAAAGGAAAATGCCTACAGCGCCCACAAATAGTTGGAAAAGCTAGGTTTCAGCTTTCTTAGTCTTATATTTGTCTTTATTTCGACAAGCATAACATATTATTTTTAACACAGCCCCCTTTTCCAGTTTGGACTTTTTATCCATGGCACAGGTTTGATCTTTGAAATTGACGTTTGTTCTTACTTGTCTTTACGGACCTGAGGGCTGGAGATCAAGCGCAGTCTGTGATACAGTGTTATTTTCCATTTGCTTAATACGGCCGAGTCAATGAAGTCGAAATGTTTTGGCTTTTTGTAATACATTTGTATACATCTAATAAAATTGCGGTTTTACTCTTATTTTCATTTCCATTCGAATTTCTATTTTTCAATTTCTGACGAAGAATATTTCTCTAGAAAATGTTATGTATATTTCCATCCATGTATACGTCCATCAGTAGCTGATGTATAGGTAGCAGAACTGACAGGACCAGTATTTTGTATAGGTTACACCTTGTCTCCGCTTAAAGGGTTTCCAACCAATTTGTTTTTCCTAAATACGAGTATCAGCGGTTTTAGGAGCAATTTTTTGTCTTATCTCCATTTAGGTTTCATTATTGTAGGAAGCTGAACTACCCTAACTTTCTTCAAGTTGCTGATGTCAATGGTTACAATTCCAAAGCGTTCTAAGAGATAAACAGACGATTGTTTGCGTGCTGCCGGCATGAACTTGCTTATTTTCTATCCACCCTTGCAGGTCTCTTCCTGAGACACTGTAGCCTTCCATTTTCGGCAATCCCGGTCACGATGCTTCAAGCTCCCTGGCAACCAATGCAGCTTGGCCTTGAAAACGGAGGTTCATTCGAAAAATCGGTGTCAACTTTTTCACCCCCTCACCTTTCTAATTTCACTCCAAACGAATTGTAAGCTAATCAATCCTATTGAAAAATAGAAAGAATTCGAATGAACTGTAGTACACTTGTAGGCGCTTAGTAACCATTAAATTCGATAAACATTGAAACCCCATTCAGATAGAGCTGAACTTGTTTCTTCCACATGGCGGTGCGAGCAACTCCTGCCACTACTTCACGTGATAGAAATCACAATTTGTTGTTCATTCGAACTTTTTTAACAAAACTCACCCAATCATCCGATAGAAAAAACGTTTATGCAGCTGAAAACATACGCCGGTCAAATGATTGGGCCGTTTGACCATTTCAATGTAAATTGACGGAAGATACCCCAATATAAAACTGCGCCTGGGTTTTCTTTTCACACAAAAACCTATTGCATTGGTAATCCTTTTTATCGAATACATGAAATCGTAATCTCCCTAAGCATCTTAGACACCACCCGTGGAGAAAAACCCTACAACTGCACCCAAACACTTCTTTCCTATATCTCTATTCTTTCGAATAGTAAGTAGCACCGAAAAGCATGCAATGAAATGCGATAGTGCCAGATGCTGCTTGCTGTTAAACACAAATACTTACGCTGTGTTACGCTACGCACTATACGGTTACTGTAACAACAGAAAAAATCCCTTCAGCGTAAGCAAATTATAAAAAAAAAATCGTTTTTTATGGAGAATTATCGTGTAAATAAAAAATAAATACAGGGTGGGCCAAAAGTGACTTCCTAGTGATTATTTTCAAAATAAAATTAAATTAGTTTGGTCCTCTCTAAAGCGCTGTAGTTCATTTTAGTAAATCTCACAATTTTGTTTTATAAAAAAATAAATAAAAAATATTTGGCATTAACGGCCCATAGAGGGCCTAAAACCTAGCTTCTCCAATCACTTTCTTTGCGAAATGGAAGGGACCTACAGTCTTAGGGCGAATCCGAACGGCAAATTTGAGAAGCTTCTCATGACAATTGATACTCTTGGATGTTTGTCAGACGTTCGCAAGAGGTGGGGCAGTGGCCCCGTCGGGAATGAATTGAACCGGGGACCTTTCGATTAGTATTCCGACACACTAACCATTTAGCCACTGCGCCCGTTGTTTGTTATATAAGTACCTACCTTAAAAAAGAAAAGAAAAAAATTAAAAACAAAAGAGTTGATTTTTTCAAATTACTAAGTCGCTTTTGACCCACCCTGTATAAGGCATTTAACGCCCCTAACAGGTCCTAAAACATAGCTTCTTCAACTATTTGCGTGTGCGAAGTGGAAATGACGTGTAAATTCAGTAACGCATCACTGGCATCATGATGCTCATGATGCTTTGCAAAATGTTCATTAACGCAACTATTGGCATCACTTTCAACGTCAAGTGTTCATTATTGTAAAGTTGATCAAACTGATGCGCAAACATAACGAAAAAAAAGCATCACAGAAATACCTGATGCGCTGTTGATTCGTCGGAAAAAAAGCAGGAAAAATGTCGGAAGAGAAAGAAAAGTAAGTAAACAAACATTTTAATTGATAGATACTATAAGAAGGTGTCCAAAAAGGATTTAATGATTTTCGCAAATCCTAGAAACATGGTTTGGTTTTCATTTAGAAAAGTTAAATCATTAGTGAACTTACATCGAAGGTGGAGATGATTTTGAAATGATTTTGAATGGAAAATGATTTTCAAATACATCGTCTGGATATTCTTCTAGAACTTTGAAATAGTCCCTAATCCCTAATAGTCCCTCTTTCTTCTTGCTTCACACATATTAAAGCTAAATTTATCGTCTTTACGATCAAAGTTATCGACTAAAACTTTGGTTAGCAAAACTTCCATTTCAAATGTTTGATTTAAACAATGCGTTTTAAAACTCAAACGCCATATTCAATTAGCAATGCATCACCATAAACTGTGCATCGCATCAGCATCGCAAATAAGCAGTGATGCCGCATCACTGCGCAAATGTTTGACGTTTCTGAATTTACACGACGTACAATCTTACCCCGATTTTGGACGGCGAATTCGAGAAGCTTCGCATCATAATTGATACTTTTGGATGTTTGTCAAACTTTCGCAGGAGATGAAAAAAAACTAAAGCTGTTACTTGGCCCGGCCTAATTTGAACCTGTGACCCCTAGATAATTACTCCACTGAACTAACCACTGAATCACTGCGATTGCGACCACCAAAGTAAAAGTCCTGCGTTCAAATGGAAATATGTATATAGGTTTCATGATTGTTTCCACAAACGATGGAGGCGTCCCCAACAGAACTTTTGCTCCTTATCCACTCACTTTGACTAAATTGCACTCTTTAATTGAAACGCATAATTAGTAAATAACTGATGTCCTTGTCCCCAACAAATGGTCCTCCGCAATCAACCATTGTCATCCACCGACACCGTATTGCCACCATTCCGTTTCCGCAACAAAAGGTGTAAAATTAAGTTGTAAAGTTCTCGCTGCACGGTTATTCTCTCATGAAACTTTTATATCTAGATACATAGTTCATCATCGAATTGAATCGACCAACCATCCATGTTCACTCGCTTTTTATTCATCAGTTGAACTTTAGATTCCACAGAGTTTGGACGTGTTTTACTGCTACGGCTACGCAGATTTGTTTTCCTCCCTAAATTTTGGTGATGTAAAAAGGGATTTCCCAATCAAAAAGATTTTGTTTCCCTTCTTTTGTCTGTCATAGAATTATTGTGTGTGCGAGTGCGGTGTCGGTGTGCTGCTGTGCATGCCAAACTGACAGCTGGTGTACTACGTTGCGACCGCGTCGGGGTGATATTTTTTCTTCTGTTCCGGTTGGTGACATTTTTTTTTATAAAAGTTGTTTAATATAGGTTTTTCTTTTTGAGTAAATCTAAGAAAAGTGCCCGTGAAGGTGGATGGACCACTTTCGATTTTAATTTTCCATTCAATCCTTGTCTGTTTTCTGTTTCTTGTTAATTTTACTTGTTTTTCTTGTTTTGCTTTAATGAATTGAAAAACTACCCAACTACGGCGGAAGGAGTAGTAGTAAAACGGTGGCAAATTCGAGTGCTTTCGCAAAATACGAAAACAATCTAAAAAAAATACATTTGTTTGCCTTCCTCCCTCTCGTTCATCTCATCTTGATGGCATTGTCGGGCGTTTCGGTCCAAGTGCTGTCTGTGCATAATATTTTGTTATGTGGTGATGTATTATAGGCGACGCGAACACTGACCTCTCGTGGCCATCCATGCGAATTGTATCTACATATGTATCTCTTCTCTTAAAGTGGACAAATATGGTAGATGTAGATAAATATAAAAAGTGCTTAGTGGATTAAAAACAAAATATCAAACCCAAACGGATACATCTTTAAATAGTAATCACGATCGGTTTCGTAACTGTAAAAAAGTATTTCAATGATACACAAAACTTTGGTAAATTTTAACTTTTTGTTTATAGCTACGTAGGTTGTAACATTAGTTTGTTTTTTGTGTGTTTGCGTTCCAAATTTGGACTGTTTGGTTGGATGGTGATGAAAAGATTAAAAGTTGTGAAAACAAAAGACGGAACAAAATGCTTGTAACCAGTTAAATAAAGTGGCCGTATACGAAAAGTGTGAAGTGAATAAGAAGCTGTTTTTTTTCTTTATTCTTTGTTTTGGTCTTAACTTAGGATTCAACTGCTTGGCAAGAGGTATTGAATAACAGTTTGACACTGAAAATGATTGTGGAATGGCGGAAAGTATTTTTTTCGGACAGATTAGGCTCAAGTATTAGTATCTATACATTTTCTTCCCAATTATGTTTCAATGTTGTTGAAAGGGAATTTGAACAACACCTTGCGCAATATTTTTATCTATAATGTTGCGTTTGAAACAAAAACAAAAACAAACTTATCTATACTTTCATCATTGAATGTCTGATTATTGAGTCAACAAACCTTTAGCAAAAGCAAGTGGATTATCTTTTAGCAAGGTAGCCAGGTTTGCATAGCTTCTTCTTTATTTTTCAAGAAAGACATGGATTGCCGATTTCATATTCTACTAAACGTTTTACCATCTTGGCATTTCAATTAAACCTTGGGATTGCTTATCAACGTCCCGAGGTCTATTATCGTATGTCTCGTAGGAATTAGCAAGTCGAAAACATCCTCTCAGCGCAGGGTAGTATGTACATATCTTAATTGATACTTTTTTTCTTCATCGCTGGTGTTATGATCTGGTTTCGAAGGATTATACCTTTTCATAGTCTAAAGCCGTGGCAGAATATGGGATCCCGGCAAACCTGATCCAGCTTTGTCGCGTGACACCCGTGAAACACTCTCTCGGACAAGAGATATGCTGTCACGTGATCTTATTCTGGAGAAAATAATGCACCGTCAACAAGGAAATCAGTATTTTCAATAGATCCGTCCACCTACTGGGGTATACCAGCTTCCGAAGATACCGCCTTCATCGACCGTTCCCAGTCTAGCCTGTAAGAGACTTTTACGTCGATCGTAGGACATGCATAATTGGTTGTTCTTGAAGTTAAAAAGGAGACAACCAAGTGCATGCTATCAACAAACAATTAGACAGCTACCCACAGCCTAGGACAAAACGTCGCTGTTGATAGCAATAGTTTCGAGATAGTTAGGGAGTTTATCTACCATGGAGTGAACATCAACTCTGCGGATGACATCGATGTAAAGATCCGACGGAGAATTACCTTTGCTACTACTTTGATGATGTTGCCTGTTCTATCGAAAATTAATTCACTTAGTTTTGCTTTTCCGCCTGGGCCAAGTAACACCTCGAATTTTTTTTACACTTCCCCACCTCTTGCGATCGTCTGACAGACATCCAAGAGTATCAATAGTCATGAGAAGCTTCTCAAAATTGCCGTTCTGGCTTAATTTTTTTTTGTTTTGTGTTGGGAATTCGCTTTAAGTAAAAAATCATCGAAACACATTGCAGAGTTAGTAGGTACGCGAGGGATGCTTCTGCAATAGTGATGAACTTTAACTCATCTAAAAAAACTCTCGGGGGACTGACATTCGCCATCCCGAATCAGATTGCAACTAGTCGACGACTAATCCGCAATTTGTTTTGGAATTATTTAATGAATTTAAGAGATAAATCCGCCGTTTGTCGGATTTCCTTACTTTTTTTTTCTTTGGAAACAATACCAGATTTTTAAGCCCTAGCTAACTCTTACAGATCAATCTCCTGATTACATTGTTATTATTTAAAAATTCTGTTATTTCTGTGTTTACATGGTTGAGAAGCCTACTTCTGTGCCTTTGCGCAACTTTCTTAACTTCATCTTCAACCATTTCACCATTTAGATCTTTATGCAGATCGGCATTGCGTATGTACCAAGGTGCATTAACTGTATTCCTTACTTACTTAGGTCCGGGTGGAGCTGGGCCTCAACCAACAAGCGTCTCCAGACAGCATGATCCTCGGCCGGCTGTTTCGCATGCTAAGTTGGTTAAGGTCTGCGCCGTCCCTCGGTGTGGATTCGAAGATCTTCCGGGCCGGAGCATTCACGTCCATTCGCTCTACATGACCCAGCCACCTCAGTCGTTTGACCTTCACTCTTCTGGCTAAGTCGATGTCGCTGTACAGCGCGTACAGTTCGTCGTTGTATCTCCTCCTCCATTCACCGTCTATGCAGACGGGACCAACAATTACTCGAATAATTTTCCTCTCAAAACAACCAAGAGTGAACTCATCCGCTTTTGATAGAGTCCATGCCTCTGCACCATAGAGAAGGAGTTTGATTTTTAAGGTCTTATAAAGGATCACTTTAGTTGTTCGAGAGAGAGCTTTGCTACTACCAAAGTTATATCTGTCTATAGTCACATTCTGTCCGAGACGTCGGTGTTGGGTGTCCTTTCTCGATGACATCATATACTTTGTCTTGCCCTCATTGATCGCCAAACCCATCTTCGCCGCCTCCGTCTCAATACTTACGAACGCTCCAGTGACATCCCGCTGCGTTTTGCCGATCATGTTGATGTCGTCGGCGTAGGCGAGTAGATGGACGGACTTTTGAAAGATAGTGCCTCTGGTGGCATTTCAGTTTTGCACTATTCTGTCAAGAACGATGTTGAAGAAGTCACATGACACCGCATCGCCTTGTCTATATCCTTTTTTGGCATCGAAGGTCTCGGTGAGTTCTTTACCGACCTTGAAGAAGCAGCGTGCATTCTCCATTGTTATCCTGCACAAACGGAAGAGTTTGGCAGGGATGCCAAAACTAGACATTGCTCTGTATAGCTCGTCTCTATAAATGCTACTTGGAGTGTAAGTCTCATAATGTTACATTGGTTGTATATCATGATCGTCAGACCTTTTATCACGTACGCGGCCATCTTATGATGGCCGAAATTTGTTGAACGGACAAAAGCCGTAATCTTGCAGGGATGTTAGCAGTTTTACAGATTGACTAATGGCCTTATACAGTCACTGTACGAGTAAGAAAGTGGATTGGCCCCATGGAGTATTCTACGCGCTCGAGTACAGGGGAAGATAAAGCACAATCTGGGAGCGTTGAGCTAGCTGCAAAGAGAGCATCAAGCAAATTGGCCTTATCCAGAGAGCTAACAGCTCGAATGTCATTGTAAATGAGTGTCGGGATACATGATAGACAGATATTTTTAACAAACCACCAAAAGTTTGGTGGTACCCGTGGGACTTTGTAGTATTTCTGCCTCAGCTTTGGGTCGTACGACATTTTGACACTATTAATAAGGGCATTGCAGTCATTTCTGGCTCGTTTAAACTTTTTCCGGTTTTCTTCAGTTTTTGACCGAAAGCTTACCTCTTTTAGCTTGATAGCCTCTTTGCAGCTCGAGTCACACCACTCGTTTACCTTGGGTTTGATACTTTTCATTCGGTTGGGGATAAAGGATTCCATTCTCAGTAAAATCATGTTTGTTATCATACCAGCAGCAGCATCCAAGTCGTTGTCGAGGAAGCATAGCAACCAGTTAAACCTCTTACAGAAACCGTTTAGTTTTTTTCCTAATTGGTTTTCTCGTATTGCCATACGGTTCTTTCAGGAGTTTGTTCTTTAACTATGTGGCCAAAGTACGAGAAATTCGCTGATATGACACTATGGTCTGACGAACCTAGAGGCGGTTATACGTTTATAAAGTATTTTTCCGGGGTATTTTCCCGAGGTGAGAAACAAGTCCAGTGTATTGGCGGTTTGACTGCTTATATCCGGTATTCGTGTTAGCTCATTTACAAGCTGAGTCAGATTGTTTACCTCAGGAAAATTCTCAACATACCTTTCTTTGGGTGCTGTCTGTCCACAATGTCGACGCCAATATGAATTGTGTATATTGAAATCGCCCGCAGTGACGCGATTTCAGTATACGAGGATGAAGGGTCACAATTCTTGTGATGGAATCAGAGAGCGCATCCAACTCATTATAAGTCGAATGTCTTTCAAAATTGAGGGGGGGGGGGGATTAATTGCCTACAGAAATTTGAGATATTAAGTTCCGGAATGGAACATTGTCCATATTTAGGCTGAAGTTGGTAGGCTATTTGCACCGAGATGGGGAAAGAATTAAACCTTCACCTATGTTAAGTGGTAGTATTTTTCATCTAGGAATATATTATACCTTGGAGATGGATTTGTCGACCAAAGGCCCCTTTGCTTTACTGAAAGGAGATGGAGCACAATAAGTGTCATCATTGTCAGACAAATATTTTTTGTTTTCCACCTTTAGGGCTTTTTTATTGGCTAGCTCATGACTTCACATGACGTTATTATGCCATAATTGACGCACGCTGCGAATTTATAATTTTGCCAGTTATTCGGGTATTTATCGAAAACGGATTAAAACTCTTTGGAGGACCTTCCTGCTTTTAAAAGGATCATAACTCTCCCATTTAATTGCATGCCTGGTAATTCAGGTGTTGGAACAAATTTAATTCTCGCTATAGGTACAAAAAGCAAAATTCTTTACAACTGTTTCCTTTAAGTTTTGGGAAACAAATAAACGAACGCTGCCAGGCCTTGCACTGAAGGGGTCTATCTGCTAGTGATTAAATTGATTGCGAAGCTCCATCGGAAGCTATATTCTAGTACCACGGCAGACATTCGGCTGGCCCGGCATAGTCTGTTGCGGTTGGCCCTAGTGTAAGAAATCGTGGTGGTTGTGGTTATCCGAAAACGCTGAAACCAAAGGTGTTCTTGATCACAAAATGTGTTCTCGCTATTCCTTAGACATCGTATATGAAATTTTACTTATTGTGATATAAGTATCCTGGGGCGTTTGTCAACGTCTTTCCCTTGAGCCTGAATGTAAAGAGTCTTTCATTGGCGACTTCACAACTTCAAACTTTTAGTTTGAACGCACCCTTTAACCGATTACCGAACTTTCAATGTCAAAATATTCAGTAAAATCAACATTTTCATCATGGTGAAGTACACGAAGTAACAACCTTTACAAATATGTAATTAAAATTTACTACCGAAATTCCGAGTCGGTGGTCGCATCTTTAACAGCGTTAACGCCAATTTTCGGCCGTAATTCTCGTCCCAGTAGACAAGCAATTCATAATTCAGTAAAAAAATTAAGTCAGAATATTCGCTACGTTATGCCCGAAGTGTGGAGAATATTGCTGCCGTAGAGGCGTCCGTCCCAAACCAACCAAATCAGTCAATTTCATGGCGTTCTCAAGAATTGGGCCTCTCCCAGACCACATTATGGCGAACTTTCTGTAAGGATCTTAGCCTACACCCTTACAAGATCAAGCTGACTCAAGAACTAAAGCCACTTGATCATCTGAAGCGACCCCGACGTACGGTCTCGAAATGGGCTCTGGACATGATGGAAGAAAATGAAGAATTTCATCGCAAAACCATCTTCAGCGATGAAGCGCATTTTTGGTTAAACGGCTTCGTCAATAGCAAAATATGCGTTACTGGACGGTGAGCAAAAAGTCACTGTTTGGTGCGGTGGTTTTCATGCCGGTGGCGTCATTGGGCCGTTTTTTTGGTCGATGGCCACGTTACGGTAAAGCATATTCACTACAGAGACATGTTGGAACGTTATTTCTTTGAGCAATCGCATGAATTGGAAATCCGTGATATGTGGTTTCAACAAGACGGTGCCACAAGCCACACAGCGGGTGCAACAATCGAGTTATTGAAATCTCGGTGAACGTGTCTATTGGCCGCCGAGATCGTGTGATTTAACGCCTCTAGACTTTTTTTATGGTCTATCATTGGTCTATGCCAACAAGCAGGCGACGTTAGAGGAGCTCATAGCCAATATTAAATGACAAATAGCGGCCGTATCGGTCGAAATGTGCGGCCAAGTCATCGAAAATTGGGTTCAACGTATCGACCGCTGCATACGTTCCCGTGGTGAACATTGTTTTGACAGTACATAGACCTATGTTGTAGTGATTGAAGAGGATGTGTTGCTATATCCAACCTGTGGATAACGAGAAAACGGATAAGAGCTTGTATCTCTTTGTCCGATATATCGCTAAGGTCGTCGAAGAATGGTTGACTCAGTGCCCGCAGTGTGGAAATGGAAGAGAGTTTATCTTTCAGTGGAGGTTAAATGGGATACCTAGTTTGGCCGCATGGTCTCCAATTGGCTAATGTCCCGTGATTATCGCCGTAATTCTGGCGACATCGGGGCGGGTTCTGTTTAGAAGATCCTTTGTTCTTCTTTTGTCAAAAGTAGGCCATATCTTCCTTGTTATGATGCAGTTAGTTAACCTTCTCCATTGAAGTTTGGCTTTCTGCAGAGTGTATTTGTGTCTTAACCGCACCTACCGAAATGTGAACCCTTGCCGCGAGTGAGCAGTCCAGAGCTGAGCCCTGCCTGACCAGCTCATCTGCACGATCGTTTCCTGTTATGTAACTATGACGTGGAACCCAGAGTAGTGTAACCCTAAAACGTTCGCCCAGTCGGGCAAGCTCGTTTCGACACTCCTGCACAAGTTTAGAGGATATGGTAGCCGAGTCAATGGTTTTGATGGAGCATAGCATTGTTTTGTTTGTACGTTGTGTCAAGCCCTATACTCTATCCAACAAAAATTGTCAGTACAGGGAAGTTAGGATGTTTGTCTCTCAGTCTGGTTGCAATGACTTACATAAATCAGACCCTCTTTAAAGCTCTCACAGGGTTGTCGTAGTGTGTATGATAATTCGCCATAACTTAGAAAGCAATTCTATTAGGGTTACCATCTTCCAATTTAAAATAAAAATATTGCGGAACGAAATAAATTCCGTTTATCTTTTTTTTCTTTTCCGGTAAGATAATAATAGTCGCGTTTTTTTATGGGTATCTCCAGTAGAGCAACAAAATATATAAATTTCGTAACACAAAAAAAAAAATCAAAACGAAAAATATATCACTGTAATCCAATTTATTCATTATAAATATTGTAAAACATAAAATACTAATTTCTAATATCACTACTCAACTAATCCGATGAGTAATTACTGCCACTGTTCTCGTTATTTAGGTCTAATATTAACCTTTCAACTGCTTCCTCGGCAAAAATGTCCATTTCCCATATATTTGGCTCAACAACCTGTTCAACGTGTTGGACACATCGATGCCATTTTTCCTTGTCAACACTTGTAAGTGCTGTCGTTAGTAAGTCTCTTATTTCAGCCATTTTAAATGACTTGTTTTGGCTTGCTACAAACCCTTTCACTTGACCCCAAACCAATTGTATTGGATTAAGGTCACAGTGATAAGGCGGCAAGCGAAGCACTTTATGTCCCGCATTTTGAGCCATTCCATCCGCGATGTATGTTTCATACTTGGCTTTGTAACGTTTAACGATTTCAAGCAACCTATTGTATGATTGCATCCCTACCTAACTTCAGATCTTCCTTTTGGGGATTACCGTATTCATTGGCAAAACAGGCGTCATTCATCGGATAAACAAAGACATCATACAAACAGGTACATAATGAGATGAAAGGATGTATTCATGTTTTTTTTTATTTAAACAGTTTGCGACATAAACTCAAACAGCAAGATTTTCTAAAAACATTTCCCAGTCCATTCCGCTATATGTATATTGTGAATGGTAGACACAATCAGGCAATTAGAATACAAAATTATATAACCACGATGCAATGTCAATACAAATACTGTATATGCAGCTGTACAATACAAATACATACAATCCAATTAAAACCGAATGGCAACACCCCACGTAATAATTTGTTCTCAAAAGCACTAAAACCGAAAGTTCTTTGACAAAATCCATAGAAAAACCCTTAATGATATGCTTCATTGTAGAGATGGTAATACTCTTCTGATGTGCTTCAGTCACACACACTGCTTATTTTGTTGGATGATAATAGCAAGCGAACACAAGACGATCATGCTCATTCGCATTCTGTTGTGTGGGAGACTGGTTGTGCTGGGTCGTATGCGAATTTTAGGAAAATTACAACAACAATTCCTTGGTATGCCAGTGGTTTGGTTTATATTTCAGTAGCAATTCTTGCGTTTGAGTGCCGTGAGAGTATCTAGAGGCACCGCTGGTTGAAAAAAAGCTCCTCCATAATCCCTGTACTGACAATTTTTGTTGGATAGAGTATAGTTGCGTGCAGGCCTCTCGGATAGCCAGTAGTTCCGCCTGGAAAACGCTGGAAAAATCCGGCAGGCAGTAGGATATTGATATTTTTAGTGATCCGAGTAGACTACCATTAAGTAGTTTGCATTTTATTTAAAAAAGAAGTTGTCAGGTCCTTAATGAAAGACCCTTTATATGGGACTCTCCGGTTCGAGTTCTAAAAGTATCGGTAGAACACTTCATTTCGAATCGCTTAGTCACAGACAGTTTTGCATTTGTGTGATTATTGATATTTTAGGCCTGCCCCTTTTTTACGATTTCCATATATACATGTTTCCGTTTTTGGGCGTTGTACTACCGACTGAGGGGTATCAGCTTTAAATCAAGCTAGTTTTTGGGGCCTTTATGTTTAATATCTACCTAACTTTTATTTTTTCCTTTTACAACACAACGTCGATCTCCAGTCGTGTTAAGTTACGGTTTCGCATGCACAGTTCCGAGAGAATTGCAGTGATATTTTAAGCCCATCTCGATCTCTGATTTGATAAACTGCCAATTGACATTCAAGAAGCTCCAAAGCTTTGCTTTATTCGCAAACTTTGAGCGAATTTCGTAATGCTCTACCATTGCAAAATGTTAGCCTTCTACCTGAGTCCCACGTCACATTCCGTTTAACACCAGAAAATAATGATCCCACACATTAGAAATTTTCAAGGCATTTCATTAACTGTTGCCAATAAAGTGTTGCAATAACCAACGGCCGCGCGCCGCATCCCTTCATTCTTTGAAACAACTTCATTTATCTTTCCCTTCGTTTCGCGCATTATCACCAAATCGCAAAATGTGTTACACCCTATTACATTTTATTGACTAATTTTGAGGTTTAAGTTATCGCATGGTTAGTGTGCTTTATTAGTGCGGAACCGCAATACACCGACACACCGTGTGCCGTCAGGCACAGGCAGAGTGAGGGTGCCTTGCGTCAATGGAGTGTTGATTTTGAATTTGGGAAAAGAAGTCAACTTTCTTTTATCATTGGTAATAATAATCAATCGGATAGAGTCGCATAGCACGTGGCACGTGTTTTTAAAACGGATAAAAGATTGAATGAAAAGTGTGCGGCCCCTGATATGAGTTCATGGGAATCGATGGAATGAACAAATTAATAGACAACTTTGCGGTTAGTCTAGAAGTCGGGTTGACTTCATCGATAATATGATTACCTATGTTCTGGGTCTGTGTTGTTGCGTTTATTTTCCCTGAGAATTCGTGAATAACGCTGATAATAAGACATTAACTTATTACTATTCCCTGGCCTAACCTTGATTTCCAAAAAATATATCACATATTCCGTAGCAGGAAAACAGAAAAAAATAAAATAAAAACGTTTTTCTTAACCCCGTCAATAACATTGAACTAGATGGCCCATTGTTTTGAACGAAAGTGTTATTTCAGACGACATAGTGTATGCCGACATGCATATATATACTGTCAATTCGTTGCTTACCTAGTCGACGACGTGATGTTTAATGCAAATTTTATTCTCAAATGTCAGAGCAGCAGCGCCGCTTCGACAGCTTGACAAGTCCCCATATAATCCTACTACTGCGATATGTATACCTATGCACCTACCTACCAATAGCAGAACACCACAGACAACTTGTACTCGTCGTTGTTATTCTATGGATTTAATAATACTTTTTTTTATATAGATATGTCTGTATATATTTGCATTTAGTTAGTTAAGTTGTGCGCCAACGTCGAACTACTCGTAAGAGAATTCAATATGCAGTCCAAATGCTGCAACCACATTGGCTATACCCACATAAAATGTTTTGGGTTGCATAAATTTTCCGACTTCTTGTGGGCATTGCCTAGATATTATGTTCCCATAGGTGGATACAATTATGGATTGGAGAGGAGAAATAGTAACAAAAAAAGATACTAAAATTTAAAAGACTAACGGTTATGAAAATCAATTAAATTAAAACAGAAATTAGGCGGTTTTGAAAGTGTAAATGAAAAAGTGACACCGGAAAGCTACATTAGCCCATAGACTTTGTTTAAAATATGACAAAACTAGCAATGATTTGAGTTTTGCGGAGCTATACATAAAGCTGCTTACGGCTTCAAGACAGCTCTGGAACAAACTTTAAATCTAGACAAAGCTGGGTTAGAAACATGTCAGTATTAACTGCATCAAGCCGGTGGTTTAGATGTCAGACCATAGGTACATCGAATTCAAACTTGAATGCGAAGCTGTTACTTTCCAGGAGATAAGAAATCCGAGAGCAACAAACTGGTCGCGACTAAGTGAGAAGAAGTGGGTGGCGTGAGTGGAATACGGAACAAACCCAGTACATATAACTCGAACCAAATCACTTGGCCAACGGTGGGTTGCGCAGAGATAGGATTCAAGAAAACAAAAACGGTGCGTAAGAGAATTAATGAGTGAAGGTTATTTCCTTATTTTTACAATGCCTAACTCAACCGTGTATTAATTTTGAACATACCTTAATATTGCCCGTAGACCCCTAAAAGTTACTATATTTATGATCAGCATCGATAGTAATGTCGATCTAGACATGTCCGTCCGTCCGTCCGTCTGTCGGCAAAAATTAGGCCTTTAAACTGGGCATGAGCTGAAATTTTAACCATATACTCTCTAGGGTCCCGAAATAATCAAGTTTACGAATTTTTGAAATCCGCCCACAGACACGCCCACAAACTAAAAAAAAAACTAATTTTTCGAAAAAATTGAATTTTGAGCTAGAAAGCTGAAATTTTTAATATATGATCTATGACTCCTAAAACTGCTCGGGAGATAAAATTTTCAAAATACGCCCACTGACACGCCCACAATTAAATAAAACAATTTTATTGAAAAACCAAAATTTGAGCTAGGGAGCTGAAATTTATAATATATACTCTCTAGGGGCGCTTTAAGCTCATGTACAAATATTTTCAAAATCCGCCTACTGACACGCACTGAAAATTAAAAAAAAAAACCTTTTTTGAAAATCCATAGTTTGATCTAGGGAGCTGAAATTTATAATATATACTCTCTAAGGGGCCCTTTATGCTCATGTGTAAATATTTTCAAAATCTGCCTACTGACACGCCCACAATTTAAAAAAAAAACCTTTTGTGAAAATCGAAAGTTTGAGCTAGGGAGCTGTAATTTATAATATATACTCTCTAGGGGCCCTTTATGCTCATGTGTTATTTTTTTTAAACCCGCTTACTGACACGCCCACAATTAAATAAAATAATTTTATTGAAAAACCAAAGTTTCAGCTAAAGAGCATTTTTTTTACAAAAGCTTCGTTTTATTTTTTGATAAAATCCTTTAAATGTTATATACGAGTATAACAAAATATGTAGAGCGTTTTTAACAATTCAACCATACTTAGACTTTTGTCACGCCTACTTATGAGGGATAGGAATAAGAATAGGGTATCCAACAGTTCGCCCAAGCGGACTGTAGCCCATCCCTATGTTTTTTCTTTTAAATTGAAATGTTATAAGATGTATGAGTTTTTTTTTTATTACAAATTTCGGTTCACTTGTAATAAAAAAAATAATCTTGCACAATGCAATAGGGTTAAATATATGAGCTTAACAATAATCCCGGTTAATTGAAACGATCTAAAAGGCACAAGTTTTGAAGCAATTAACCGGGAAACTTAATTACAGAAATCCCGGTTAATTGAGCCATCGAATTATTTAAGAAAATCCCGCTTATTTGTGATGGGAACTCAATTAAGCGATGTTTTTTAAAGTAAAATACTAAACACACTATGTAAGCGCACTTATTATTTCTTTTATTAAAAAAAAATAACAAAGAAATAACGAATAAAGAACATTTCATTTAAAAATAATTGCCAAAAAAAATGTGAACATAAACCGGCGACAAGAAAAATTAATCTTAAGGCTTAAAAAAAGAAAGTTATTTTTGTCTGGAAATTACTTTTTTACATTGAAAAATATGTCAATGTTTTTTATTTCTATTGAAAACTTATTGTCTGGTAGTATGTATTGGTGAAGAATATTTAGCGAATTTAAAACTTCTTGAGTGGTTGGAGTATTTTCTAAAATTTTGTCCTCGTCTTCATCGTTTTCGCCCATAACTTCAATAATTTGCGGCGATATTTCGTTAACGATCTCGCCATCAGTAGCCTAATTAGAACAAATTAAATCATCGTCAAAACAAACATATGATTGAAACTCTGCTTCGTTTCTTAGAAGATTCTCAAAATCATCTTCCCCTTGAGCTCCTTTTTAACTTCATCTTCTTGATTAACAATCAACTTTGCATATAAATCAAAAAAATAGTATAAAAAAAACGTTTAAATTAAGATTTTACGCTTACCCTTCTGAAACAGTTTACAATGGATATCGCTTTTACTAACCACCAAGCATGTTCCATAATATGCATGGCTGTAAAAAGTGTTATTGACTTCGCAAACAACAGCTCTCGAGGATCTAATAATTTTGGAACCAAATGCAAACGGCGCGTTCAACTTTGCTGCACACTCCCTTGCGATCTCGCTTAGATTTCATACTGCGAGTTTTAAATTTTTTCCAAAAGGACCTGCTTGTTCTGAATATTTCTGTTTATTGATGACTTTGAACATTTGTATTTTTTACACAGGTCTGCTTTAGACATGGAACCGACTTCATTTCCTATTTTAAGTTTTTCTTTTAACGACAAACTATAGTAATTTTTTGGCTCATGTCTGTAGAGAGAGAATAAATAAGAAATGTATATAAAATTAAAAAGAAAGAAATTGCCTCGAAATTTTGTATCCACTTTCGGTCGGTATAACTTTTGGCAGATGAATAAAATATTTTCTTGTGCGACACTGACAGTTCATACCCATTTTAAAAGTGCTGACATTAATAATTTTTTGCGTTGAACTAAATTAGCTCATTTTTGCTCAGTTCTTAATATTTTGTATAAAGACCCATTTAACCGGGGAAAAATGAATGTATTTTTTGAATAAATTTAATAGAATATCAATGCAATTAATTCAATTCAATTCAATTCAATTATTTATTTGGCAAAGTACAAATAAGAACACATTGTCTTTTATAGTACATTATGGCTCAATAGATATACATACAATAAAATTAAATTAATTCACATAATGAGCAGAAAAATAAAAATAAAAATAAAAAATTACATTAAATTAAATACAAACGCAATTAAGCGGGAAAAGTTCCATATATTTTCTATGTGTAATTTTGCATAATTTCGAACGCAATTAAACGGGAAACGCAATAAAACGGGGCGCAATTAATCGGGGACTACTGTATATATTTGTGTGACCCGTGACCTAGGACCTGGGGTTGAGGACTTTTGATTGTTCTATGTTTTTATGGTTTTATAATTTACCCAGGACCAGGTATTCGGGGCGATGTGTTCGTATTTATTTTATGGTGTGGCATTTTGGAAAAACACTAACGGATTAGTGTTTACAGGTTTTAATAATTTTTTTCCTACGAGTTTTTAAGAATGTATTTCAGGGTGTTTTTTTTTTATAGAGGCATACAATTTTTTTTAAAAATAAAACAACAAATTCAATTCAATGAATAAATTTTGGCTTTATTAGGTCACAAATTTCATGGCATTTAATGTTTAAAAAATAATTTCTAGCATATGTCCTCGGCGACTGCGCCTTATGAACGCCATCCTGTCGGTCCAATTTAGCACCACTTTTTCGAGCATAGCAGGTCTTATTTCGTCAATAGTGCGTCGAATGTTGGCTTCTAAGTGATCAATCGTTGCTGGTTTATCAGCATAGAACAGTGATAAGACGTAGTCCCGCAGAAAGTAGTCCAAAGGTGTCAAATCACACGAACGAGATGGCCAACTCACAGGTCCATTTCGGTCACTAAACGATTGGCTAAACAAAGTCATGGTAGCACGCGCTGTATGTCATGTTGCGCCGTCTTGTTGGAACCGTTTCTCCTCCAAATGATTTCCAATGACATGAGGAATAAAAAAATCATGAATCATTTAACTGTAGCGTTCGCCATTCACGGTAATTTTGGCACCGGTTTCGAATTTAAAGAGAAATGGGCCGATGACGCCTTCGGCACGTAAACCACACCAAACACAGATTTTTTCGGGAAGTAATGTAGTCCCAAGAGTCTCATGAGGATTGTGCTCACTCCAAAAACGACAATTCTGCTTGTTTACAAACCCGTGAAGCCAGAAATTAGCCTCAGCGCTGAAGATGATTTGACGATAAAAATCTGATTCAACTTCCAGTGGATTCTCAGCCCATTCACAGAAAACACAACGCAATTGATGGTCCGCTGGCTTTAATCCACCACCAGTTGAATCTTATATGGAAGAACTTTCCTCAAAATTTTGCAAGTGGTGGGCGGGCAGAGACTGAGTTGCTGAGAAGGGTGTCGTATCGATAAATGCATGTCCTCTCTCACACTCACGTCTACAGCGACGATGGGTTCTTCTGTACGCAATATTATCACAAAGAGTAAATGTGGTCATGAATCGATTCATAGTATTAGCTGCTCAGATGGACGATTATGCGCCCTTAAGTTCGCGCTCTATAAGTTTGGCGAACAGAGCACGAATTTTGGAAATAAACCACGATTAGTAAGCGTTGTTCTGGTGTAAGTCTTTCCATGGTGATTTGCCAAAGTACGAGTACCTATACTGAAAAAAAAGTCAAACACACTTTATTAGTATGACAGCTAGTTTGACAGTTATCAGTATCAGAAGTTTCATACCTCTATAGAAAACACCCATTACTTTCACAAAATTAAAACAAAAACAGTCCCCTACAGTCCGCTTGGGCGAACTGTTGGATACCCTATTCTTATTCCTATCCCTTATAAGTGGGCGCGACAAAAGTCTAAGTATAGTTGAATTGTTAACAACGCTCTACATATTTTCTTATATAACATTTAAAGGATTTTATCAAAAAAACGCTCCCTAGCTCAAACTTGGGTGTTTCAATAAAATTGTTTTATTTAATTGTGGGCGTGTCAGTAGGCGAATTTTAAAAAAATTAACATATGATCATAAAGGGCCCCTAGAGAGTATATATTATAAATTTCTGCTTCCTACCAGTAGCTCAAACTTTGGATTTTCAAAAAAATTGTTTTATTTATTTGTGGGCGTGTCAGTGGGCGGATTTTGAAAATTTTTTATCCCGAGCAGTTTTAGGAGTCATAGATCATATATAAAAAAATTTCAGCTTTCTAGCTCAAAAGTAGATTTTTTCCAAAATTTTGTTTTTTTGAGTTTGTGGGCGTGTCTGTGGGCGGATTTCAAAAATTCGTAAACTTGATTATTTCGGGACCCTGGTTAAAATTACAGCTCTCTAGGCCCAGTTTAAATGCCTAATTTTTGCCGACAGACGGACGGACGGACGGACGGACGGACATGGCTGGATCGACATTACTATCGATGCTGATCATAAATATAGTAACTTTTAGGGGTCTACGAGCAATATTAATATATGTTACAAAATATGCGTCAAAATTAATATACCCTTAGAATAGGGTATACAAATTATTGTTGGTTATTTTTTACATTATTTATTTTTTTGTCAAATAGTATTTAAATACATTTATGTTGCATAGAATTTTTAGTAGTTCTTAATCTTATCGGTTCTTATTCGGTTGAAGAATCATCACCTGAATTAATTATAATTGAATCGGACATTGTGTCCCACATTAACTTGTGAGAAAAGTATTGCTCCTCCGCCCATATAGCTTTTGCACAAAATTTAGAATATTATGCTTTCGAACTAGGGTTGACATCTATAGATCTTTTTTTTCAACCACTAGAGATGAAATACTTGTTTGAAAACTGCATAATAAACCATGAAGCTAAGCTCCGATGATGGAAACAGCGTCCGCATGTACACCTTATTTTTCTTTATTTATGCTTATTAATTTTCGTATTTTCCGGTGCATATGTGAAAATTATAGAGATGCGTACAGAAATTTGAAGAGACCTGAGCAGTAAAATGGCCAAATGAACTGGTTCGCGCTAAACAAGGAAGTATCTGTCTGAAAGTATAAAAGAGCAGATCCTTAGTCGAATGTGTTCGCAGATATTTAAAATTCCAAAAAAAATAAATAAAAATAACTTCATCATGTTCGGTCCATTTAAGCGATTTACCCAAAAATCCATCAAACCAGCTCACGGTAACCCACCGGAAAAATATAATTAAAGAATGTGTCGCCGCGTAAACATTGTGGAAATATCACTAAGAAAACGAAAAAGAAAACAACACAACACTTTTTTGTTTGTCGCGTCCAAGTATCATTCACCTCATTTCAGTTTAACTCCAACCAAAGAGGAGGGCCGTGGTATAGTTCATAGATAACAACAACGGCACCAATTCGAGTTATCGATTTACAACCACAACTGCGGCCTGTCTCCACATCAATTTAAACCCAATAGATATGAACATTCCAATTTCGTTTTTATCGCTTTCATGGATGATTTGAATTTTCGAAATTGAACCATATTTTCCTAGCACTCGTGTTTTCCCCGCAAACAGTGCTTATTATCAGAAAATTTACACCGATTTTTGGTTTGATTTAAAAGCAGTATCAATTTTTTTTATCTGCAGATTCAAATACTCGTAAACTAGGCTGATAGAATCGAATTAATTTCGTTCCCCACTATCAGAAGAAGGTAGGTGTTTGCTTATTGAGTAATGGCTATCGGTCGTGAAGAGAAAATGTATGCATCTCAATTAAAATAAATAAATAAATCGACGAGAGTGTACAAGTACGACTACGGGTATGTTGGATATCAAAACGCGTTCATACAGGCCTGCACGTTGATATACAAAGATACACGAAAAGAACTTAGCATAGGAAAAATCAAAGAAGAAAACCAATCATGTGGGAAGTAGATGATCGTGCGGGCTGTTTAGTAGTCCGGTTTTAGGAAAGCTGTTTCGGATTAAAAAGGCGTTTTGTATTCACTTTATATTCAAGATATGTGTGTACACACTTAAGTGTGGGCATTCACTGGGAATAAATGAAATACTCTGATTGACTTGTGATTCGATTGTCCTTGAAAAGGTTTGATGATGTCGAGGAATTTTTTTTTTGTGACTTGGGAAGATTTTATCTGAAACCTAATTAAAATTAGAAAAATTAAACAAATTACCCGAATCACGGTGTCTTTCTAAGAACGAGTTTTATATACAAAGTGGAAACTGTAATTGCGGAATGTGCCTGTTCACGGATGTCGCGATTTGGTTCAGTTCTCCCGAAATCGTTTCTGAGTCTAGTAAATTCACTATCACAATGGACCTTTTTATTGGCCTAAGTTTGTCGGCTTCTGCCGACGACCACTATAACCCAGTTAATTGCTCGCACAAAAAAAAAAAAAAAAAGATTTTTATTGGTGCACTTTGTCCATAGATTGTAGATTGCAGACTTAAAGGTGGTCAAAAGAATCCTATACAGCAACGGCAACCAGTTGTTAAAGCGCATTCATGATGTTATAAAAGCGGTTAACTCATTGTATAATCCAGCGGCACTCGAGGTGTCCGCTGTTGAAAGTAGAACTGCCCAGGTATCGCTGACGTTATGATTAAACAGTTGCAGTCTCATGATAGACGCTCTGCTGTTTCTTCGTCATCGTTGAACAGTCAACAGGCGTTGCTTTGTGGTATACTATACCCAGAGGGCCTTACCAATAACGAATTTAATGTGGAGTTTAAATTAGTGGTCCCCTTCATTTAAATTTCCTTTTGCATAGGAGTGAAAGGGACTACAAATTTAAGCTTCACTTTAAATTTATTATTGGTAGCGGTCAAAGCTATTGGGGGGTCTTTTCACATAGCAGAGCCCAGTAAGGAAACCTGTCACTAATTAAATCTGACTTCTGTTTTTTCGGGTATTCCTTTATTTTGTGGAAAGTGATGAGATTATTAACTTGCGTGTCTTGAGAGTAAAAACGCAAGCTACTCTCGAGAGTTATTTCATTGCTATAAAGGTCAGGATTGTGTCGACTTACGAAATCAATAATCGAAAGGTCTCATGTTCAAATAACGCCCGGGCTTATAGCACTGCCCCGCCTCTTGCGAAAGTCTGACAAACATCCAAGATTATCAATTACTATTGGAAGCTTCTCAAATTTGCCGTTCGATGTCGGTTTAAAATTGTAGGTCCGTTCGACTTCGATGGTTGGAGGAACTTCGTTTTAGGCCCTGTATGGGCTATGGCATGAGGTACGAATACATTCAAATGTTGGTCCTGGACAGCAATTGATTTATTTAATTTCCCATAAAATATCCAAAAACTCTTCAAACTTATCAGAATTGCTGGCTTGATTTAGGTTTTAAATTGCAATCGGTTTTGTTGACTGTTTCTGGACTGTTTCGGTAATGACTGCACTGTAAGATTTTAAAACGTTCAAAATTGCGAACATCTTTAAATTGAGGCAATAAATGAGCTTGGTACACTGCACGAACATTTCAAAAAATTGTATATATAACTTTCTACAAATTATCCAAACCTTTATTCATTTAATCATTGTTCCTGTTCCTGCCCAAATTTTCTGGTTTGTTTCTGCCGTTTCCATCTTGGCGACTCTTCTGCATCAAAATATAAGAATCCTCTGATGCATCAAGGCTAGAAAGAATCCTCGCCTCGAATCCAACTATGCCCAGCTGTCTAAGGAAAGCTGATGGCTCTTCGACGACATCTAGCGAGAAATCGCTTAATCTGCTTCTTGATACTCACTTCCCAGAGCTGCAACATTACCGGCTATAGTAACCTGAACAGGTCATATGCTTTAGGCGCTACAAAGCTATAAGCCTTTTAAGTCTGCAGGACCAGACGGCATAATGCCGCCCGAACTACAAATGTCTTCGGATATTATCCTAACAGCGCTAGTGATGATTCTGAAGAGCGGTTTGAATCTGGTATATATTCCTCAGATTTGAAGAAAAGTGAAAGTGGTCTTCATACCTAAGGCTGGAAAATACTCCCATGTCAGTCGAAAGACCTCAGACCTATTAGTCTATCATCATCGAGCAATAAATCGTGATAAGCTGAGCAAGGTCCAACAGTTTGTCTCTGCATTAGCGGGGCACTCCGAACTACTCCCTCCGGATATGCAGACATTCTGCTTCATCTGATACCCTCGACATTTTCAGCAGACAAACAGCGGCCTATTCCGCTGTCCGCTTAAAAGCTACCTCGTAGTGGGCCAATAAGAATATTGACTACTCCATTATTCTGAATTCATTTGAGTCTCTACCAAGAAACATAGACTACACCGTTCCCCAATTAGAGTTCGGAAAGAGCTTCCAAATCACTATTCCTTCCAGATCATTATATAAATCGATCCACTTCTACACCGATGGATCAAAAACTAGTGATGGGACTTGGCGTTTACTAAAGCGACCTCTGCATAAGCTGCATGGACGAGGAGGAGGAGCAGACTACACTTCACTTTCTTTGTACATGTCCTGCTCTCACGCATAAATCTATCTAGGAGACAACTTGCTTAATAATCTAAGTGACTTGGCTAACACTGACGTTAGAAGTCTATCCCGCTTCAGAAGAACGTCCAACTGGTTTAACGAGGATTGAATGAAACCCCTAGATCCGTGTGGTATCAAAATGGACCTAATATGTGTTGGCTTTAAGTTGTCAACCACCTCAACCTAATCGAAGAAATCAAGCTATGTACACAAAGTCGTTCTTAACAATTCGCGGATACAAGGTGGAATATATATATACGAGTATATTAGACATTATCGACCCATACAGGCCCAAAACCAAGCTTCTCTAACCATTTGCTTGTGCAAAGTGGAAGGGACCTTACAATTTTAAGCCGAATCCGAACGTCAAATTTGAGAAGCTTCTCATGACAATTGATACATTTGGACGTTTGCCAGACGTTCGCAAGAGGTGGGGCAGTGGAAAAAAGTTTTAGATGTTACTTGGCTCCGGCGGGATTTGATCCTGACAACTTAAGATTAGTATTGTATTGTATTGTATTGTATGTGCAGTGGGGTCATCAGTAGATGACAAGCACTTAGACCTATTGTTCCATTGTACTTCAGCATAGCTGCCCGCTCGCTGGTTATTGGCGATTAGTAAGATACAGTGAGGGAGAACCTACCAGTAGCCTTGGCAAAGCGAAGAATATTAGCAAGTTCAATGTCCCCCATCTCATCTTCGTTGACGAATTGTTTGCCTATAGTGGTGAGCCTGGTTCTGGCGAAAGCTGGACATTCACAGATGAAGTGAGATACCGTTTCATCCGCCTCCAGGCAGCACTCACATAGGCCCGAGCTCCTAATGTGGATGGTTTTGAGGTGCTCGTTAAGAGGACTGAAACCGGTGACGAGACCAATCAAGGGTCTCAAGTCTTTCCTGTTTAGTCCAAGCAAAAACTTAGCTCTGCTGATTTTCGGACCGTCCACTAGCTTCTTCTAAAACCTGCATGAGACCAGGTCATGCCAGTATTCGGAATGTTTTTGGCGTAGAGCCGAATCCATTTCACGTTTGTGGACAGATGAGCAGCATCCTATAGATGGTTGTGCGCTAATGAAGGCTGTTGAAGAGCCCTTCCTGGCCAGAGCATCCGCTCTTTCATTTCCATCCATACTTGTGTGCCCAGGAACCCAGGCAAGTGATACCGAGTTACATCTACCCAGACGGTTAAGCTTAACCATGGTTTCCTCAATTTTTTTTGACTTGAGAGAACCAGCCGAACAGGCTTTGATAGCGGCTTGACTATCTGAGCAGATGTATAAGGTTTTACCCTTAATCCTTCTCCTTAACAGGATATTTGCGGCAGTAGCAATCGCAAAGATTTCTGCCTGAAAAACAGTTGTTTGTCTACCCAAGGCTGCAGATAGATTTATCCGACAGTCTCTAGAGTAGACCCCGGCTCCGGAGATACCGTCAATGAGTGAGCCATCGGTATAGACGATGACATCACCCGGCTTAAAGCCATTCCACCCCTCACTGTTCCATTCCTGCCGTTCAGGTAGGATGACCTGAAAACGGGGCTCAAAGACTTGCTTCATGCACACAGTGCCAAGTGCTCCTCCCCGATGGCCAGGTAGGCTGTCATAGAGAGCTCTGTACCTAGCACCTCTGGCCCCATCGCCGAGATTGACCTGCCGTCCAAGTACTACACACATACGGTATAGTGATTTTCTGGCCTCACTCTCAGCAAGGAACTGCAAGGGAGGTAAACAGAGCAACACTTCCATAGCAGCAGTGGGAGTTCCTCTCATCGCACCTGTAATGCATAAGCACGCAAGGTGCTGTAGCTTCGACAGTTGACGTTTGAGGATGTGAGCTCTAGCCCACCATACAACCGCACCATACATAAGGTATGGCCTAACGATGCACGTGTAAATCCAGTGAACCAGCCTGGGACTAAGTCCCCAGGTTCTGCTGAACATCCTACGGCACTGCCAGAGAATGTTAGTTGCCTTCGAAATCCTAGCAACCAAATGTTCAGAAAAGTTAAGCTTTGGATCTAACACAATACCCAGATACTTAACCTTGCTTGATAGCTTTAGTTGAGTGCCCTGGAAGTAAGGCCACCTCACTTGAGGTATTGCCCTTCTACTCGTGAACAGCATCATCTCAGTCTTCGCGGGGTTGACTGACAGAGCTTGCTCGCGGCACCAACTCCCAACACTATTGACCGCTGTTTCCATCCGCTCACAAAGAGTTGGTAAAAACCTGTCGCTGACAATAATGCACACATCATCAGCGTACCCAATAACAGGGTGACCTTCCCCATCAAGTCTCCTCAACAAGGAGTCGACCAACAGGTTCCACAATGTAGTGGAAAGTACACCGCCCTGCGCAAAGCCTTTAACAGCGCGCACAGTTCTGACGCAGCCGCCAACAGCAGCTGTAACTTCTCTGCTCCTAAGCATTTCCAGGATCCATTCCACAGTTGTAGAATCGACGCCCTTCAGTGTTAAGGCAGACTCAATTCTGCAAAAGGTGGGATTGTCAAAGGCACCCTCAATATCCATGAAGACAGCAAGAGCTGTATTAGTAGGCCAACACACTAACCTCTGCTCCACTGCGCGCACAAGGTAGAAAATAATATTCCTAACTTTTTCCAAATTGAATTAAAATGCTGTGAAAATTAAATGGGTCAGAATCTGGGATTTGTTTTGTTTTGGAATTGTCACAGTAACGTAACAAACTTCTTAGATCTTTGGAAAAATGGCCTAGTCAAAATCAGGAAATTGGTGTTGAACTTTATACCCCTTTCGAAATGGACATAAACTGGAGGAAAAACTATTAAGAAACTTGTAAAATTTTGGCACACGTTTATTATTTAATGAACTCTCTTGTTGAAGTCTGACAAACATCCAATTGTATAAACAGTCATGAGAAGCTTTTCAAATGTTGCCGTCAAATTGTAGGTCCCTTTCATTTACGCGAAAAACATAGGCAGCTTCTGCTTCACATACATAAATGGTTGGAGAAGCAACGTTTTATGCCCTATATGATGCCGTCAATGCCTTATATTTATTTTCTTGAAATTGGAAAAATTCGGTTGAAAAATGCTTTGGATCCATATCTGATTTTATCAAATATCTTGACAATGTTTTCGAATAATCTGAAAACTTAACTCAAATCTGAAATTGTATCGAAGCATCTTCCACAAGAAAACTCCCCGTCTACGCAACAATATCCGCCTGTCAATGATGTGAGACAAATGGATCCATATCGATAAGCTAAAACGCTTTCCCTGTCATTTTGAAAGCTTCCTGCACATACCATATGCCTCCAGGCCAAACATAAAAATCTTTAAAGAGAAAGATATTTATAATCCACCCAAATGCGAGGCACTTGTACTCCCTCAAAGAACTAACACACTCACCCGCCATAAATTGTAATAAAATGTCGAAATGATCATAATTAAAATATTTAGAAATCTTCGACTACTGCGGTCAGTGGTAGAATGTTTTTGAGTTTTTTTTTATTGTTTCCTTTTCGAATACAATACCACTTAGCCTAGAGCCCAGCAGTCATTGGGTGACAACATAATCCCATAGGTTCGAAATAGAAACGAGATCAAGGTGCTACACCACACATTGCCATCGCATTCGTCGCTATCGTCCTACTCAACTGAATTGCGCAAAGGTCAGTGTGAGACGTTCTATAGCGCACGCGAAAAAGTATGATCACCAGCTCATCGTCATTGTTGTGATCTTTAGATTGAGTGTGTCTCGGGAAAAAAATGTTCTTTTGACAAAAATATTTCTATGGATGAATTTATGTTTCTGTCTAAAGATAGCTGCCTTCCATCTACTCGTAGGCCTTTGTTACTGTTTTAAATTAATGAAAAGAAAGAAAATAAACATAATGCCTATCAATTAATAGTTTAAGATACATTTACGGGCTTCCCCCTTTCGCTCGATGGCTTCTATATTCGACTCGACTCGGTT
Source organism: Portevinia maculata (assembly GCA_949715645.1). NCBI lineage: Eukaryota > Metazoa > Arthropoda > Insecta > Diptera > Syrphidae > Portevinia > Portevinia maculata. Next base: position 163,434,114 of record OX454525.1, on the reverse strand, counting down.
ATTCGATACAAATTGCAGTGGATGCGCTTCCTTCGGTTGATGCAATGACGTTCAACAACGGAAAAAATATCTAGGTGGGCATTTTCCTCTCGTTTCGTGGATAGATAAACAAATTTACAATTAATTTGTATCAAAGTGTGAATTGGGTCAGTTTATAGACAAAAAAAAATCATTAGCGATTTTGTTTATTTGTTCTCATTTGCGCAGAGTTTTTGTGTGGATTTTCGGTCAGGCGTTTAATAAAATTTTTGGGGGGGGGGGGGTTTTAGAGTTCTTTGAACTCGAAAACAATTTCGAAATTTGCCGCGAAATTATCGTTCCTTTAACACATTTATGCGGAATTATTTTTTTTTTGTTGATTTAACGTTTATTAACTTAAACATTTAAGCAATAGTAATTTTATTCGTTGACAAAAAACTCGAGTTTTTTGCGTTTTTAAAACGTGGCGTCAACAACATCATTAAATATTTTTTTTAACAATAAAATGACATTTTGTTTTGATGTGGTTTGCATAAGCGGTAGGGTTTTCTTTTGTGTCATGGAAAAATGCAATTTACGGTCTTCTTCTTTTGCTTTACGACGAGAGGAAGGTCAGAATTAAAGCGATCGGAGCTCTCTCACTTCATAATATCCCTACTGCTCTGCCTGTGCGGTTCCCGGTTCGACTTCAATTAACATCGGTAGCATACCCTGTTCCGGATCAGTTTTTTACTCAGGCCAATCAAACGAATCTTGTAATTGCATTTGCATGATCCCGGCCTGCCTCGTGCATGCTGCTGTCGTTCACTTTTATTTGATCGCCTTTTTAAGACATTGATGATCTCCAGTCGTGTCAACCCGCGGATTTGCACTTGTCGGAGAGTTTCAATGTATTAAATACGTCGCTATGCTCTATCCAACAAAAATTGTCAGTACAGGGAAGATATGATGTTTGTCTCTCAGTCTGGTTGCAATGACCTACATAAATCGGTCCCTCTTTAAAGCTCTCACAGGGTTACCGTAGTGTGTATGATAATTCGCCATAACCTTTGTATATAGACTCTATAGTAATGTCATCAACACGAATTTGAAAACGTCGACAAATAAAATACGATAAATCTACCCGATGAGAATGTCATGCTACATCAAACATCAGCCACACCATCCTCATATTCACAGTCACGAGAATGGAAGACAATGGAAGACAACAAAGGTGTAGAAAAGGTTCTACAATATGCTGGTATAGATGTAGCTTTTTTTAATGATGAACTTACGTCGTTTGGTGGCGTATCGTCGAATTCACGAAGTGATAATACTATAAAGTCTATATACAAAGCCATAACTTAGAGAGCAATTCTATTAGGGTTACCATCTTCCAATTTAAAATAAAAATATTGCGGAACGAAATAAATTCCGTTTATCTTTTTCCTTTTCTGGTAAGATAATAATAGGGGCGTTTTTTTTAAGGGTATCTCCAGTATACCAACAAAATATATAAATTTCGTAACACAAAAAAAATCACAACGAAAAATATATCACTGTAATCCAATTTATTCATTATAAATATTGTAAAACATAAAATACTAATTTCTAATATCACTACTCAACTAATCCGATGAGTAATTACTGCCACTGTTCTCGTTATTTAGGTCTAATATTAACCTTTCAACTGCTTCCTCGGCAAAAATGTCCATTTCCCATATATTTGGCTCAACAACCTGTTCAACGTGTTGGACACATCGATGCCATTTTTCCTTGTCAACACTTGTAAGTGCTGTCGTTAGTAAGTCTCTTATTTCAGCCATTTTAAATGACTTGTTTTGGCTTGCTACAAACCCTTTCACTTGACCCCAAACCAATTGTATTGGATTAAGGTCACAGTGATAAGGCGGCAAGCGAAGCACTTTATGTCCCGCATTTTGAGCCATTCCATCCGCGATGTATGTTTCATACTTGGCTTTGTAACGTTTAACGATTTCAAGCAACCTATTGTATGATTGCATCCCTACCTAACTTCAGATCTTCCTTTTGGGGATTACCGTATTCATTGGCAAAACAGGCGTCATTCATCGGATAAACAAAGATATCATACAAACAGGTACATAATGAGATGAAAGGATGTATTCATGTTTTTTTTTTATTTAAACAGTTTGCGACATAAATTCAATCAGCAAGATTTTCTAAAAACATTTCCCAGTCCATTCTGCAATATGTCTATTGTGAAAGGTAGACACAATCAGGCAATTAGAATACAAAATTACATAACCACGACGCAATGTCATATACCTAAACAGATGGTAAAAAAAACTGCACTTGTATAATACAAATACAATCAATTTAAAACCGAATGGCAACACCCCACGTAATAATTCGTTCTCAAAAGCACCAAAACCGAAAGTTCTTTGACAAAATCGATAGAAAAACCCTTAATGATACGCTTCATTGTAGAGATGGTAATACTCTTCTGATGTGCTTCAGTCACACACACTGCTTATTTTGGTGGATGATGATAATAGCAAGCGAACACAAGACGATCATGCTCATTCCCATTCGGCTGTGTGGGAGACTGGTTGTGGTGGGTTGTATGCGAATTTTAGGAAAATTACAACAACGAATCCTTGGTATGATAAGTAGTAAGTAAGAAATTCATTTATTTAATATTTTCTTATTACATAAGTTACAAGATAGAATGAATTTTAAAGCTATGGCTTAGCCGTCAGCTTGGTTAGCAAAATGCTTATACATGTACCTACATTTGTTACTTTAACAATATAGTTATTTTTTTAATAAACTTAATCAATCATAATACTCTGTTATTAATAGCGACCTGTATTTGTAGATGGATTTAATATAATAAAATAACTTTTTCCAATCACACTCGTTCAGAATTTGTATTGTCTCCTGCATGGTAAGGAATTTTTTTCCGAAGTAAGCTAGTCTCTGTGGTTTGTAGATTGGACAAACACTAATAATGTGAAAGCAGTCTTCTTTCGCTTTTAAGTTGCAAATATTATATGGGCTGCCATTTAAACCAATCAACTCACACCTTGTTTTGAAAATAAGAGATATTTCACTATAGTTGAGTGAGTCATTGAAATAGTTCTTATCCTTTAGATTGAAGTTCAAGTGAGAATACAATACTCTGCTATCTGATTCACGAGCTTTCTCTATAAATCGCACACGAATAGCATCTTCATTTTTATTTATTATTCGATAAAGTTGGTTCTTTAAGTTGTCCAGGTTGTTTAGATCGAATGAAATAGTTTCTCCACACGCGTTTCCAATTCTTAACCATCTTAACGCCCACCAGTCCTTGTTTCTTAATTCATAAGATAGCATTTTTTTGGTTATTCGGGAGTCTGGATACGAACCTATTTTAATGATGTAATCCGCTTGCGATTTGAGAGTGCTTGTAAAAAGCATTGGAAGACCCGTTTCCAAATAGATTGTGTAGTTCGGCGATTTCGTTGAATAATTTTTTCAAGAAGTTCCTGTGGAATTTCTCGATTACTTCGTACTCGTCTGATCCCCAAACTTGAGAGGCGTAACAAAGAGTTGATTTAACAACTGAATCAAATATTCTGTATTTCGTTGAGAGGAGAATCCGCTTGTTTGCAAAAACATTTTTCCATGATAGATTCACTAAGCTTTGGGAAGACTTGGCTTTATCCGTTAGATGTTTACCAAATTCTAGGGTTGGGTTCAGTTTCACTCCTAAATATTTGAGTTCTATCACAATCTCTAATCGGCTTCCATTATAAAACCATCTATTTCCACTTTGCACTCGTGGTGAACGGGAAAATACCATAATTTTAGATTTTTCGGTGTTGATGGTTAGTCCCCATTTTTTGCAGTAACTGGCTAGACGATTTATCATCAATTATAGATTTTCAGGAGATTCAGAGAGTAGAACAAGATCATCGGCATATAACAAGACATTGACCACGGTATTAGCAATTCGTACTCCACCAGGCAAATCTTTTTCTATGTCGTTTATAAATAGAGAAAACAATAAGGCACTAAGAGGACATCCTTGCTTTACACCAGTCTGTGTTTTAAACCATTCTGAGAAATCCTTTCCATCCCAGACTGCTGCACTTGTTTCGGCATACATTTTTTTAATGGTCCTTGGTATGACAGTGGTTTGGTTTTTACTTCAGTGGCAATTCTTGCGTTTGAGTGCCGTGAGAGTATCTACAGGCACCACTGGTAGAAAAAAAGCTCCTCCATAAGGCCTGTACTGACAATTTTTGTTGGATAGAGTACCTATAGGCTCACCTAAATGTTAATATTGCGTAGATGCGATTTGTCTTGGATGACATTCTGAAAATAAAATAAGAGGTTTCGGATAACTCATATCGGAAAGCCCACTTTTGTAAGCCAACATTGTAAGGAAGGTCCTCGTCACTACATTTTTGGGGAATTCCAAACCTCACTTGGGTAGAAGCTTCTTATGTGTTTGAAAGAACTTCTGTGCTGCTTTCATCACGAAATTGCTTTTATCTTATCGTTCTCTTCATCTTCCGATACATCATCAGTTATATAAATTTCCCCAACAGTTATGACTGAAACAGAAGTGCAAAAAGATGATTTTGTATATACCTAAAGGGTGGCGCACCAATTGTGCTACAATAAGAAATTGAAATAACTTTTTTTTTAATCAATGCATTTCATTTATTTATTTTTTATTTTATAGAAAATTCAATTTTATTTTATATAATTAATTGTCTTTGAAGATGATAGACCGTAAAATGACCGCCATGCTCATACACGCATATGCGACACCTGATCAATTTCTGATTCATTGCGGTCTGAGGGTTGAAGCCGGGATCGCCTCGATTATTTTTTGAATGGACTGCTTTAATTCGGTCAAATTCCTTGGTTTCGTTTTGTACACCTCTTGCTTGACATAACTCTATAAAAAAAAGTCTGGTGCAGTCAGGTCAGGTGACCTTGGGGGTCAGCGGAAAGTGGAGTTTCTGGGTATTAATTTGTTTGGGATTTTTCAGTGGAGCTCCGAATACCAGTGTTAGCCAAGTCGTTTAGATCATTAAGTACGTTTTTTTATATGAGGGAGAGATTAGGGCACGCACAGGGAAGGTAGAGTGTAATCTCCTCCTCTTTGTCCATGCAGCTTCTGAAAAAAAGTCGTTTAAATATACGCTAAGCCGTGATGCTCGCCTGCCTATGAGACAGTGCCCAGTGATGACACCTACAATGGCGCTTATGTGTAGTCGGTTTAGCGAAATTAAACACTTAGAAATCGGCTACGATGGAGTTTATAGAGACTAAGTCTGCGGGATTTTATCGCAGCTTGGCTATCCGAGAAAGTACGGAGCTCCTTAGCGGGTATCGCGTTTCTCTTTAGCCACGATAAGACTTTCCGCCTGGGCTACAGTGATCAGGATTTAGTCTGTCTGAGAAAACGCCTCAGCCAACCCCACAACTAGTTTTTGCTCCATGTCGGTGTTAAAGTGGATCGATTAAATTTTCGGACAATACATCTGCCTCACAGAATGACCGGGTAGGGATGGCGATTTGGAAGTTCTTTTCAAACTGCAATTGAGGTATGGTGTCGTCTGGGTTTTCATCAGAGACCTGAATGAGATCAGAATAATACTTATTTAACGGGCTTCCGACCCGTGAAGAGTCTCTGCCTGAGAAACTACAGCCTTCCATACTCTGCGATGCCGGGCACGCTGCTTCCAGTTGTGCAGATCAAGCGCTAAGTCCAGAATAAAAGAGTTGCCAATTTCCGTATTGAACTTAAGTTCAATAAGAGTTTGCTACCTTAATGCACGAAGTCTTAATGTTTCCAAACTGGATTATTTAAAGTTTTTGTTTTCCAGTTCTTGTATTGATGTGGTCTGTGTAGGTGAAACCTGGTTCAAGTCTGATTTATGTGATAGTGTGTATGACATCCCTAATTTCAATCTATACAGAAATTATGGAATTACGAACACGATGGGCGGAGGTGTAGCAATTTATTGTAGGTCATCCATTAAAGCCAAGGCCATTGTCAAATCCAATGGGCCTGGGATTGAGTTCTTAATAATCGAAGTAAGTGACTCTTACACCAAATGCTTGATTTCATGTGTTTACAATAAAAATGGAAACTGCTCATCAGTTCCATTTTTTTTCCGCTCTCAGTGATCTTTGTGCAACTTCAGAGCATATCATAGTTTGCGGTGATTTTTATACTGACTTGCTTAAAAATAGCCGTGTTTCGATGCTAAGTGTATACCTACCTCAGCATAATTTTACACGTAAACAATAACAAAAAGGAGTGCTGAAGATAAAGAGGTCTGCAGTCGAGGACTGAGACGAAGTGAACATAGAGTGTTGATGCCATGAAGCGACTGGATGGCGGTAAAATAAGTTGGGAGCAAAAATATTCCGATTGTTATGCAGAGATAGTGGATGTGTTCGTCGATTAAACAAAAAAAATCCTCATTTCGAAGAAAATTCGAAGAAAATTAAAAAAAAATAAAAAATTGGCAAAAATAAGCATCCGTTCTTTTCCTTGCTGTCAAACACAAATGATTTTATGGTGTTCAAAATTCGTTCAAAAAATACGTTTGGATTTGCATCCTTGCTTTAATAATAATCCGAATCGCACTCTTTTAAATTACAAACACTGCGAACACTTCCTTAAAAATAAAAAGTGAATTTGTAAAATTATGCTGAGCTGGGTATACCTACACTAGCACCGAAACACGGCAAATGTTAAACCTGCCTTTCAGACGAAAGATTTAGTGTCTTCAGTTGGAATGGGAATTGTAAACAACACTTATCCAACTCGCTTCGCTTCTGATCACTCTCCTAGTCTTCTGGATTTGACTATAGTTTCTAATCCATCATCAGTGCTTCTGTTTGATCAGATATCCTTTGAGTTGTCTGATCACGATCTTTTACGGCACATATGACATCAATTTACCACAGTCTGCTAGTAGTGAATCGTTTACCTACAAAGACTTTAAATCTATTGACCTTGACAACCTCCGTCTAGAAACTGCTGGGCCCCCTGGCTTATGTGTCGTTTTCACGCAAATGCTAATGATAAGGTTAGCTCTTTTCAGCATTTGTTGGTCCAAAAATTTAACCAAAATCTTCCCACTAAGACGGTAAAAATCCAAAACGGATGTTGCCCTTGATTCTCTTCGGCTTTGTTAACTGCAATTAAAAATAGAAATGAAGTGCATAGTAGATGGAAGCACAGTCAAACAGCTGCTAATTGGAGTGCACTCAAGGAAGCCCTTAATCAAGCCACTTGTATAATTAGTACATCTAAAATAAATTATTACTCATCCAAACTTAACACTTCTTTACCCCCTAAGAAATTATGGATCAATCTTAGTAAAATTGGTGTCTGCAAAAACAAAGGCCCTCAATGTTCTCTCGAACCTAACGAACTTAACAATTTTTTTCTTGGTGATCCTATCTCGGTTTGTGATTTAGGAGTCAACTCTTTAAGGAATTCGTCAAGGTCTTTGCCTAGACTGGAGGATTTCGAAGTAGTCAATGAAGATGAAGTAGGTAATAAAATGTGTGATGGCTGTAAAGTCCGACTCTGCTGGTGAGGATGGAGTACCTACCTATCCGTTTCATCAAATTTATTTTGCCATTTATTATTACCCATCTCACTAATATAATCAACTGGTGCATTGTTACAACTACTTTTCCCCAGTCTTGGAAAATTGCCAGAGTACTTCCCATTGCTAAGAAACGTGACCCAATCTCTCCATTGGATTTTAGACCAATAAGCATACTGCCTTGCCTTTCTAAAGTCTTTGAGAAGAAAATCGAGAAGCAAATCTTAAGACACATTTCCAATAACAAATTGCTATATGAGAAACAATCGGGCTTCAGAGCGAATCACAGCTGCTCCGCTGCTATGAGAAATCTCCTTGATGATATAAGAATTGAATACGATAAGGGTCATATCAATCTCCTCTGCCTACTTGATTTTTCTAAAGCTTTCGACAAAGTGAATCATGATGTTCTCAAGTGGAAACTGCTAGACTTTTTTGGCTTCGGTGACCGGGCATGTAAGCTCATAACTGATTATCTGTCGGGAAGATGTCAATGGGTCACTTCTAGTGGGAAATGCTCAGCTCCAAGACCTGTTATCCAAGGAGTCTCCCAGGGGTCGATTCTCGGTCCAATACTCTTCTGCATGTTTATCAATGATCTTCCATCATGTTGCTTACACGCTTCGGTTCACTTATGCGCAGATGATGTTCAGCTTCACCTGGCCAGGCCATTCTATCAGCTTGATGGACTGTCCATTGCTATTAATCAGGACCTCGACCAAATAAATGCTTGGGCTATTGTTAACGGCCTACTTTTAAATCCAGCTAAATCTCAAGTCATCGCAATATCAAAAAGAACATTCGATCTAAGCACTTTACCTGACATATCGCTGCATGATAGTAAAATTATAGCAGTTGATCACTTCACCAGCCTTGGCTTTACTATAGACCGTCATCTATCTGGCTCTAAACATACGAATTGCTCGCATTTATGCCTACGAAAACTGTGGCCTTCTGCTCACTTTACCCCTGTTGAAACCCGAAGCAAACTTGATGATAGTCTCTTTAGTTCTGCACTTAATTTCGTATGCTGAAATCGTGTACAGCGCTCTGGACTCCCTATCTCAGCGTAAATAACAATGCCGCTGTTCGCTATGTCTACGGTCTACGACAACATGACCACTTTTCTAATTTGTCAAAGAATCTTCTTGGTTGCACTCCTTTTCCCTTTTCTGCTTTCTTCCATATACCATTGTAATCACTAAGTGTGTATATCATAATAAATAAGTACTATGAAAGATGTAATCTTACTGTACGCACCATTATTGTTATAAATAAATATAAATAAAAATAAATAAATAAATATTAACTTAGGTTAGGTTAGGTTTACGGGCTGATGGAACAGAACGAATCTGTTACACCACACTTAGGTACATGTGGTCCCATTGTGATACCCTTTGTTGGGAGTGTTGGCCGCGCTGTTCTGGCCTTTGTCCTTCATCCTTGGTTTTCTTCCTACTCCAGTTTGTCCATCCATTTGGATGTCCTTATAAATCTGTAAAGATTTGATAGTGAGACATCAGAAAGTTCTTGAATGTCTTGGAAGAAGTATCTTCCAAGTGTTCTGTTCCTCAGGTGACAAAGGTTTGGACAGTGACAGAGAAAGTGAGGTGTGTCCTCATGGGTTTCCTCATCACCGCAGCCTCTACAGATGTCATCATCCTTGAGATTTAGTTTCATTGTGTGATTCCTTAGCAGGTGCTGGCCAGTAAGAGTACCGATCAACTTTGACAGCGATGTCCTGTCGTAACGTAAAAATTTGTTGGTTCGGCCCTTATTGTATTTTGGCCACAGCTTGCGAGATATGTCACAAGTGGTAAGTGACAACCACCTGTTGTTGGCTTTCATTCGTGTTTTGTATTCCACCCTTTCTCTGAGGTTACAGAGTGGTGGTTTAACCGACTGAAGTGCCTGTGCATGGTCCATCGCGGACCCCTTTGTTGCCAGTTCGTCAGCTCGCTCGTTGCCGGATATGTCCTTGTGTCCAGGGACCCAGCAGAGACTCGTTTTGTGCTTTGTGCCAAGAGCTTTGAGCTCCTCGCGGCAACGACGAACAAGCAAGGACTTTATTTCTGTAGCAGACACCGCTTTAATGGCCGCCTGACTATCAATAAAAATGGTAATATCACTGTGTGGTATCGCCATCATTGATACCATGCTTGCGGCTTCAGTGATTGCTAAGACTTCTGCTTGGAATACACTACAGTGATCAGGTAATCTAATCGATCTGTTAATGTGTAGTTCCTCTGAGAATAGTCCAGCACCCGTTCCACAGTTCATCTTAGATCCGTCTGTAAAGATGGATATCGATTTCCTTTTCATGGGTTCGTTTGCGTACCATTCCTCCTTGCTCGGAAATGAACAAGAGAATGGTTTTTCGAAATCTAAGTAAGGAGACATGTAGTCAGATATGACGTTGTTCTCTATGTACATCTTCAGAATCACTGCATGTCCAAAATGACTCGGGTTCCAGCTGTTTGTTTGGCTGATCCTCAAGGCACTTTTTGCAGCCGATTCCTGCATGTATCGATCCAATGGTGGCAGATTGAGAATGGCTTATAAGCCAGCGGTTGGGGTTATTCTCATTGCTCCGGTTGTCCCTATACATGCTAGTCTTTGTATTTTTGCCATCACCTTGAGATTGGTTGCCTTGTCTGTGGCTTGCCACCAGACTAGGCTGCCGTATGTGAGTATTGGTCGCACAACTGCCGTATACATCCACAGGATAATTTTTGTGTTTGGACCCCATTTTTTGCCGAAGATACGGTTGCATGCGTAGAAAGCGTTGGCCGCTTTCCTAACTCTATCATCGAAATTTGGCTTCCAACTCAGCTTCCTGTCGAGGATAATTCCTAAATATTTCGCACTCTCCGCCACCTTCAAGGGTATTCCCTCAATTTCTGGTATTTTGAATTCTGGTATTCTTCTTTCATATTAACTTACTCACCGTGAGGTAGCTTTAATCCTTTCGCTTCCATTGGGATCATATGACCCAAGCAAAGTTCGAAACTTCCCATAAAGTCACGATTGAAATAAAAAGCTATATAAAGTTGTCCCATTAGTAGTTCTGGTTATTGACATGCTTATTATCCGCTATTTTTACCGTTTGACATGTTTGTTTATCTGAACAAGCTGTAAAATCAAATCAGTTCACGGTCAATTCTTGCACACTTCACTCATTTCTCTTGTGGTTTTATTTACAACAAATTTTATTTACAACAAAGTGTTTTTTTTGGGCAGTCGTACTGTTCATACAGTTTTCAAAGACTCCAAAAAGGAAAGGAAAAATAGTTGTAAGTGGAATGTTTATATCAAAAAAACAAAAGGGATGATATGTCCCATTGGTGTTTTTCAGTGGGACACATAATCCCATTGGTGCTGTGGAATTGTTTTATTAATATCCATCCTATATACACAGCTTCTGAATGGCTGAGCTACCTGAGGAATTGCAACGTCTTTTGGAAGAGGAAGACTCCGACTCAAGTGATTTCAGTGGTTCTGAGTCTGAATATTGTCCTTCTGACGAGAGAGAATCGAAGTTCCTATACCAGTTGCAATTCAGAGCTATAATGAAATAATGGGGGGAGTGGACCTGGCTGACCAAAACATCTCCGCTTATGATTTGGATCGAAGATCTGCTAAATGGTGGAAGATGTTTTTTTTTTTTTTTTTTTTTAATTCACTTACGCTAAAGGGGCTTTGTTTTTTCTGTATGTGTACAGTACCTTAAAGTGTTAAACACAGTGTATGCATTTTTTTTTGTTGAACAGTGCACCTAGCAATGAAGTATTGTATTGCATGATTTTAGGTGCTACTTTCTATTCGAAAGAATAGGAGGATAGGAAAGAAGTTTTGGTGCTTAGTATTTTTTTTCTCCACGGGTGGCGCCTAAATTGCTTAGGGAGATCTCTATTTATGTGAATTCAAATAAAAATCATGGCACTGGCCGGGATTCGAACGCACGACCTGCCAATCAGTTAGTTAATACACTACCATCGCACCAATGCCACCCGCAAGATATTGAATATGGCAATATATTTCAAGATATTGAATATGGCAGTTGTGAACGCTTCAATAATTTACTCTGAATTGCACCATAAAAAGCTAGAACTTCTCCAGTTCCTCGTCCCCTTGGCTGAACAGATGATAGGTATCGGGAAGGAGAAATCAGGGACCCTCAAACGAAGGCGCAGTTCCGGTCGTCCATCCAAAAAGGTCAAACATCTGTTAAATGTCGGAGAGCACATGCCAGAAGTGACCACACAAAGACGACGTTGCGTCCAGTGCTCCGCAAACGGGACAGAAAAACGCACTAAAACTATTTGTGCGAGTTGCAAGACCACATTGTGCGTAACGTGTTTTGCCCTTTACCATAAGTAATACATTATGCGCCAAAAGAGAACGATAATTTTATTAGTATTTTAGTAATTTCCAATAAAACTGAATTTTTTGAAAGGGAAACTTTTTTTTCTTCAGTTCCATTGGGATATATAGATCCCACTCATAACTACCAATGCGACAATAGGGTAGAGTTGCCAGTGGCCGGCCCCCTAAGGATTTTTTTTCATAAAATATAGCACTGTAACCACAAATACTAACATTTTCGAATAATTCATGAAATAAATTATTCTTTATTAATTTGTTCATCGGTGAAAGAAAAAAAAAAGTCGATTATTTTTACCAAAAAATTATTTGTTTAGTGGCCGGCCCCTTGGTCCCCGTTTCCGGCCAGCTGGTGTCCCATATTCGGCCACCCACTAAATAAAGGGCATTATTTCTGTAATAATTTTTATTCAAAGGTTTTATTATTGAAAAGTTAAGAAAAAATTATTTTATATAATTAAAAAAAAAATACAAAAAATAAAGAAATTATTTTTTCCAATTTTCTAACTCAAACATTAAAACACAAAATCAAAAAATCCTTAAATTTAATTCAGTTCAGAACATTTTTTAAAAATCATATCTTAGATAAATAGTAAGTATTTTTTAATACAAACATTTTTTTCAAAGCATTAAAAATTTGTTTATAATATTTGTTAAAAAAAATGTTTTATTATTTGAAGGTTAAGAAATTATAATTTACTCGTATATATAGCGAACAAAAAAAAAACTTAAAAATAAAAACAAATAAATTAGTTTTTCCATTCCTGTGTCTCAAACAATAAAAAAAAATTCTTACATTTAATTCAGTTCAAATCATTTTTAAAAAAATAATATAGATAAATTGTAGGTACTTTTTAATAAATTTTTTTTTTAAAAACTGAAGTTTCTTATCACATTTTGGACGCTTAAATATCAGATTTTGAACATATAAAATCTTTGACCTCAGCATCTGCAAAAGGCATGGTTGATAAATTGGTGCATTTAAGATGGAACCAGTTTTCGCATTTGTCACCCCCTAAATTCTTTAGCCCTTCTTCTTCTACGGCCGTAAGGACATCTGCACTGCATAAAGGACATTTTGGCACAATTTGTTTTCGTTTTGTTGAGTTCTTTTTCACTTCACTTCTTTAATAGACTTTCCTTCTTTAGTTTTTTGTCGAGCAAGCTTTCTTTTTTCCTTTTCGGCGGCTTTAAAGGCACCTACATCCGCCGGTTGCAGGATTGGATTGGTGTTTGGAGGAAGTGCATACAATATTATGTTGTTGCTGCTGTAGAAGTCACTAAGCTCAAGTGACATGTGAGAAGCGTGTCCGTCAACAAAAAATAAAACTGGACGTTGAACATTATTGTTTGAAATCCAAACGTTCAGACCATCTTTCACATACTGAAGAAATGTTTCTCCCCGCATCCATCCACTGTCTGTTTTGCCAAAAACCCAGTCAGGCTTTTTATTCTGGACTGATTTCAGCCAACTGGGCGATCTCTTGTATGGCAATACAACCATAGGAGGGAGTGTTCTTCCATCTGCTGAGAAAGTCATCAGCACAGTCAAATTTTCTTTTTCGTTTGCTGCCTTTATTTCATATAAATTTTTGATGCCTTTTGGGGCAATTACATTGCCACTTTTTGGAGCCATGCTGAATCCTATTTCATCTGCGTTAAAAATTCTTGAGGAATCCTCAAGAATGTCTAAAGCATCTTCTTGGGCTGCGAATTCCTTAAGCTCTTCAAACCACTTCCTAATCCCTTCCTCTGTTATTTGGGCGCACGCTTTGGAAACAGTTTCAGCGGTTCACAGGCTTAGATCGGGATGGCGTCGCATGAAACTATAGTACCATTTCTTACCGGGTTTGTTGTTTTTAAAAAGAGTTTTGCGTCCTTCTTTTTGGAGAATAGCTTGCACCGTTCTCAAACGGTTTTTAGAGGTTTGTGGAAAGACACATTTAGCTAGATTCACAAGCCATTTCTTTATTTATTGATCTTCCTCTGCAGAGAGCACAGGGCAGGGACCAAATTTCCCAATGTTATCCGCTTCCCTGTTGTGGACTCGATCCTGAAGGGTCGTCTTTGGGATCTTGAACCTTCTTCCTGCTGCTCTGATTGGCAGTTTGTTTTGCCGGATTTCAAATAAAGCTTGCTCTAAATCCGTGTCTTTATATGTTATGACACGCTTTTTAGCTTGCGCCTTCTCATTTGTCCGGGTCATTCTAAGTCGCTTAAGACAATTTTTAAATATCTATTTAAGGATCAAAAAGTGGTAACCTTATAAACATTTGTGTTAACCCTAAGATAAAACTATATCCTATATCCGGCCACCAAGAATTTATTTTAAAAAAGGGGGGCCGGACACTGGAAACTTTTGAATTTAAACGATTTTTTTTGCTCCACGATGATCAGAGTAGGTTTATTTATCATTTTGCATTACTCATTTAAAAAAAAAAAAATCGAGTTGCCTATCTCCGGCCGGGGCCGGCCGACAATAGGCAACCACGTGCATTTTTGTATCCTATTTCCGGCCCCCTTAAAATCAAGAATAAATACAACAATTTTTGACATTAAAAAGCAGTTTTTAATGAAAAATAGTATATTTTTTAACAAAAACAACACTTCAAAACAGTTACCCACAAAACAGTTGCTCTCTAAACACTAATTTCGACAGTAATTTCACTAACGATTTTGATACTAAATCACAAAAATACCTTCCTGGACTAACAAAGCTACGCAAATGTGTTAATTTCTCGAAAGTGGCTGAACAGACGCAATCACAATTTTGACAGAATGAAAAAGAGGTTTAAGAGAACAATTTAAAACCAAACGCTCAGAAGAGAGAATATGAATTCACTAGTTACAAATAATTTTCTGATAGGTGGCCGGCCACTGGAGGGGGCCGCAATTAGGCGACTCTACCCTACGTCCCGGCCTTAAAACTTCTATATCGGCCTTGAATTTGACCCAAATTAAAAAAAAAATTGTACCCAGTTATATTTGGTAAGTACGTACACAATGACCCCTGTTATATAGAAATAAAAAATTGGAGCGAAAGGGTTAAGGGGAACAGCTGAACTGGTTGTTTGCCTGCTAAACATGTGAAAGCATATCAGATGAAGGTGTTACTGAAAAATCATACATACGCCAATTACTTTTTATTCCCCAATATGTATTTCCATTACAAAAACTCTATATTTATTAAAGTTTCCAAATGGATTATTGAAGTAAATTTTACTGATTCTCAAAAGTTGTTTATCCTTATTCCTTGACTTAAAGCATCTATTTTTACTATCAACTATATTGCAGTGAGATAGCTTCCTATTCCGCATCTTCTTGTCATTTTTTTGACTATAAGTAGTCCATCCGCTGAGAAAAGAACCTGAAGAATTGACAAAAACAAAAAGCTCCACTCTTACAAAGTACGAAACCGAATTCGTTATTTAATAATTAACTGCACTCGAATTTCGTGCCTTCAGTTACCAACTGAAATTTACGAACCAAATCAGTCTTAAAATATTTTTTTATTTTAAAACAACCAAGTCCACCGAATTCAATTATTCATTAAACGTTTCTGTCTACCCATTCACCAAGCGATTTAGCTTAATGTGCACGTCGCCTTCGTACTTTTAGCCCTCAAACATAAACATAGCCAGGGCACAATAATGGTGCAACTGACGACGACAACTACACTACGACGCCAACGCCGCCGCCGCCATCGCCATCGCTGTTCTAAATATTATACTCTGCGTGCCTTTCAAACACTACTCGTAGAAGTAGAAACAAATCCAAAGCTAAATGAAACGAATAAAACTGGTATTCCAGAAAGGTGAACGACGTACATATGTAGATGCACTGCAAATGCATATACATATACGTTGATAGATACATTTTGTAACCGTACACCGCACTTTGGCATTAAAACGCAACAACAATGCAAAACAAAAAATATAATCCAACGGAGATGGAGATGAAATTATTTAGCCATTTCCCTTGCGATATCATCTGGCATCCCCCATCCCTCTCGAGTCACGTACTTCATACAAAGCTGCTGCTCCACAATAAGGCTCCCTACCACTTGATACACTTAAAGTCGTTTAACCGTGAGTACAGGCCTACTCTAAGACTGTGGTAGGATGTCAAAGTGATGTAGAATCATCAAGAATTCGCTACAGAACACAAAAAGATACACAAAACTCAGTTAGCAGATACAATTTCATACTTGAGCCAACCTGTTTGCCGGTAATCTTCTTCTCATCGTAGTAGTGGACCAAACAAAAAAAAAACCGTACACCTGTTCGCCCATACTAATAAGAGACTTTGCGTGTCCTTTAGTGGTCGCATCTTTATACCTACATTTGTATCTGCAGCTATATCTACATCTGATCCACGATGGAAAATACATTTTCTCGGCGACAACTTTCACCAAATGGTTGGCAATATTGTTGTATGCCATTTTCACAGTCGTACACGTTTATTTGTTGATAATCATTGATCTTCATTTGCACGATCAATTTTCAAATAATTTTCTTTTTCATTTTCGGATTTCTTTTGATCAGCAAGTCATCTTTTGTATGGCATGCTGGGTGGCTCCGTTGATGCGTCGTCCGGTTGTGTGTGTGATGATTAGGTGCTGTTTTCAATTTCGCATTCAAAGTGTCAAAGCATTCGCTTGTTAAAGTGGGATGTCTAAATTTGACAGATTTGACATTTTCAATTTGTCAAAGGCCCATGCCTAACTAATGGCATTTGAATTGGTGTTAAGTGTGGGGATTTTTTTATTTTATTTTTTAATAGCCATTTTACGTTTTTATGTGTAAAAGATTGCGAGTATACCTGTTCTGAAAACGGTACTTACTCGTATTCCGTAAATGAATGATGTAATTTTGTGTTACTAACCCATGGAAACACATTGTTTTGTTTTTAAGTCTCAAAGTTAATAACAGCGGGGAAATAATTCTGCTCAGAATTTAAAACAGTGTCCCTTAGCAATCTTTTGTTGGTCCATTTACGCTCTACCATTAAAAGAGCCTCGAAGCTGGATTCGAGTTTAATCTTTGATAGTTCGATTGTATGTTGACGTAAGTCTATAAAAATGGACGAAACTCTACTTTACATACCTACTACTACTACTTTTTTTATGAAGGTGGAAAGCATCGAAAGCTGGAGTTTAGGACGTTAGTCGCATTAAAACCACATCTGCTTTCAACCCTCTTTTTTCCCATGGAATGTGCGAAACCCATTATTTGCCTAAGCGCGCAGATCCTGTATGTTGGCGAAAATCTCATTTTTATCTCCTTTGTCCTAAGTGCCTACACCGGGACTGGGGCGGCTAGAAGTAGACCAAAACGAATATGATAACTCTGGAGAGTATCATCCTTCTAGCGTAGCAAGGTCCACTGATATTAAACAGAATGCGCGAGGGATATCCTTATATTTGCGATGATTTCTTTGTTAAATATTCAACCTACATTTTGAGCTACAAGTGTGTAGTCTTACATAACTCCAAGGTAATTGACTTTTTCTTTGGATCTAAGGGTTTGGTTCCCCTCCTGGAAACTGGTGAATAGCTGATTCTACTGCACAGATGTGTTTAGCTACCGTCACAGGGAATCCAAGTATTTTTGACTCGGCGAGGTAGCGTTAATCTCAGCCCTCGGTCGTAAATAATGATTCACAGAAGCGGTTCTAGAACTGACCTCTGTGAGATTTCCGCAGTGACATTGTATTTTAATCCTTCGTCTGTGTTGTACATCAGCTTGCTGTTCTTGAAGTAGTTCGTCACTATCCTCAGCAAGTCGTGATATTGAATGACCATTGGACGAAGTTCTTCGATGGCACTGCAATACCGACTACCGCTCTTATGGCTTCAACAGTAGATCGTTTTTTTCTGAAGCCAAACTGACGGTCTGAAGGGTTCTATTCTATTCAGCGCCCGCGAGGAGTCCAAAACATACAGATTATATTTTCGAAGATATTTGCCGTAGTGCCCAATAAGCATATAGGAAGAAAGTATGGTTGTTCTCCTTGAGGCTTCCTTCCTTTCTTAACAGGACAAAGTGCTGCGTTTTTTTTTGAAATGAAGGGTCTGGAACTTGGAATGCCGTCGCGTCTGGGCGCCTTTTTGTCGCCTATTCTGCAGCTCCTCCTGAGTAATTTACGGTATATCACCTGGACTTACCTCACTTATGACACTGCACATAGTAGCTGGTCTTTGGGGAGCAGATGCTCTACAATGAATTTCATCATTCTTCAATTTTGTCATAACTGCGTGAGGGAAAGTCTCGGGCAAATCGCAACTTGGAATGCCGTCGCGTCTGGGCGCCTTTTTGTCGCCTATTCTGCAGCTCCTCCTGAGTAATTTACGGTATATCACCTGGACTTACCTCACTTATGACACTGCACATAGTAGCTGGTCTTTGGGGAGCAGATGCTCTACAATGAATTTCATCATTCTTCAATTTTGTCATAACTGCGTGAGGGAAAGTCTCGGGCAAATCGTTCTATAGCATAGACTTTGACTTCGAAGATTGATGTTGTATGGGCAAAATAGCCATCCGTGTACAATTAAGTCAGGGGCCGACATTTTCCTATACGGAACGGTTGCATATTTTTTTTGGCGTAACACAGCGTAAGCATTTTGTGTTTTTACAGCAAGCAGCACCTGGCACAATCGTATTTCATTGCATGCTTTTCGGTGCTACTTACTATTAGAAAGAATAGAGAAATGGGAAAGAAGTGTTTGGTTGCAATTGTAGGGTTTTTCTCCACGGGTGGTGTCTAAGATGCTTAGGGAGATTACGATTTCATGTATTCGATATAAAGTAATGGACATCACCGGGATTCGAACGCACGACCTTCCATTCAGTAAGCGAATACACTACTACTACACCTTGTTGCCACCCGCAATACAGAGGTATTCTGTCAATGGCTTCGCTCGAAGAGTTGGTCATCCGTTTTGTGGAGGTTTGAATTTGTTTACGAGGTATGCACTGCAGTAGAGAGCGGTTGAGACACATTATCTAGGAAAGGAGTTGGTCAAGAACACATGGCTCTTGTGATATCGACGCATTTTGTTCGAATGAAATAGATGAGTTTTGTTGTGGTGAGATAGGCGTACGCCGATGACATTATATTGATTGCCAGGGGTAAGTTTGAAGAAACACTTGGGGATATCATACAAAGGGGGTTTAAAGTAACCAAGGAATGGTGCCATACTGTCGGACTCAACATCAATCCGGCGAAAACAACGATAGTACCATTCACAAGGAAAAGACAACTTCAGAGACTTAAGAACATTAGCCTATTAGGCACGACACTGATACCAGTCAAAGAAGTAAAGTATCTAAGACTTCATCTAGATAGTAAACTCCTCTGGCGAAGACATACAGATGAGATATCCAAGTAGGCCACCCGCGCTCTTATGATATGTAGGAGCCTAGCGGGGAGGGTATGGGGATGCAGCCCAAACATCCTGCGTAGGATGTATATTGCAATTGTGAGACCAATGATCACATACGGAGCGGTAGCATGGGCGAAACGAACCAGTCTAGCCACAACAAGAAAGACACTCAGCAAAATGCAAAGACTGACGTGCCTGTGCATTACCGGAGCAATGCGTAGCTGCCCAACCGCAGCCATGGAGGTGTTATTGGGATTAAACCCTCTGCAGATCATCGTGATGAACGCGGCAGACAAAAGCATCCTAAGGATGGCAAAGGAGGGAATTGTAAGGGGATAATGCATCGGTTCGAAAGAACACGGTGACTTACTCAAAAAACTCCCACTTCTTGCCATACCTAGGGACGATAGCATCATACGAACTTCAACTTCGAGAAAAATTTCCAAATAAAGCTTAGCAATAAGCAGAACTAGAGCAATGAATCCACAACTTATGGACTGAGCAACCACTCAAAAAAGTGGTACACGGACGGCTCGAGGACTAATGAGGGAACTGGTGCGTGTGAGTGTTTGGGGCGGGAACTAAGCACTACGAATCCATGGGCAAATGTACCAGTATCTTCCAGGTAGAAATATGTGCCATGCGTTCGAATCAACCTGGAGAAAAACTACAGGAATTGCAACATAGCAATAATGTCTGACAGCCAAGCAGCCATAAAGGTTCTTGACGCCTACGTCATCAAGTCAAAACTCGTGTGGGAACGCCTACACGGACTGAATAGACTAGGCAAGAAAAACAGAATTTCCATCTGCTGGGTACCTGGCTATGTTGGCATTACAGGCAATGAGGCAGCGGACCCTCTGGCTTGAAAAGAGGCAGAGGAGCCTTTCATAGAACCTGAACTGTTCTGCGGGATAGGAGAACACACTCTACGCGAAGAGTTCAGGAGACTGACGGAAGAAATAAAACCCAAAACCTTTCTCAACCTCCAAGGTCTGAGCCAAGCAAAGAAACTCTTAGCAAACTATAACCACAAAAGAGCCAAAGCTTGTATCAGCCTTAACAAAAACAACCTAACAGGCCTCCTCACGGGGCACTGCAGACTCAAGGAGCACCTGAGGAAAATGGGTATATCAGAGGACGGGGTCTACAGATTTTTTTTTCTTTTCTTTTATAATTTGCTTACGCTAAAGGGATTTTTTTCCGTTGTTACAGTACTCTTATAGTGCGTAGCACAGCGTAAGCATTTGTGTTTAACAGCAAGCAGCACCTGGCACTATCGTATTTCATTGCATGCTTTTCGGTGCTAGTTACTATTAAAAAGAATAGAGAGATAGGAAAGAAGTGTTTGGGTGCAGTTGTAGGGTTTTTCTCCACGGGTGGTGTCTAAGATGCTTAGGGAGATTACGATTTCATGTATTCGCACTACTACACTACACTACACTACTACTGCACCTGTTGCCACCCGCAGATTCTTCAGTGAGACCGCCGAAACTCCAGACCACATAGTGGAATCATGTGGGGCACTGGCCCACAAAAGGATACGATATTTGGGCAGGCACCAAATAACAGACAAGGACATACAAACCATAGACCCACAGCTCATTCTCAGAAACTGGACTGGACGCTGTGCTCTAAGGAGTGTGACCTGCCAAGGATAAATCAGAGCAATACCTCGATACGCTTCACAAAATAAGTATTTAGAGAGGGCATGAACCTCTCCGAGGTACAAGTAGGGGATACAATAGACCAATAGTTCGCAGTGTAATATACCCTAACTAATTGTTATTTTTATTATTATGTCACCCCAGCGCAGCAAGCCTTCTCCGTGGGCATCCATGGACAAAACAATACGTGGCTCTACATAGCTTGTTTCTATAGATGCTGTGGGGTTTGAAATCGATGAAAAAATGCTGAGTATCGATCTGGAAATTTGTGTCAGGATCTGCAGAGATCGTTAGGAATAGTTTCACTCAAACTATACGACAAATGTGATATTGTACGCAATGTTGAGGAGACGAATGCCTCTTTAGTTGACACACTTAAGAGAGTTAATTATGTGTGCATACTTGACCCTTAATATAAATTTATTACCTGAATCAACTTTTAGAGCACAGTGATCATTTGCCAGTTCGAGGTCGCTAGTCTCGTTTCGACTATAACTTAATAGGAAAGAGTTACTTCCCGTTGCCACTCCAAGGTTATCGGTTTAAGTATATATATCAAACCTCATCAGGAACTCCACTAATCTTCCCACTTAGCATTGATTTAAACTATGATTCTCCCCGGCCAAATATTAAGCAACAAATCGTGACCTCTTTCTCGCCATAAACCGGTTCTGATTCCCACATAAATTCCTCCAAAGTCAGAGTATGCTAGATTCCAATACATAAACCCCATTTATCAATCACCTGGCGTCTATTTCCGTTCACTCCCAACAAATAGATCGCCAACACTGACTTTATTTGTAAATAACAAAAGTAAATATTTATTTATTTACATGAATGAAAGCACCTTTGTGTTGCGCGGATAAAGAAAACCGCCACAAAACTGATTACAAAATCAATTCAGCAGGTCAACAAACACGGTACCTACAAGTAAATAATCATATTCGGATAAATTGCTAATTATGCCGAAAAAAAGCCGCACAAATCAGCTACAATCTTTAACAAATTGACTTGTTGTATTCCCCCCTCTCGAGCACATAAATAAAAAAACGTTCTCAACGGGCAAAACAACAATGGAATACCTTTCGACCAAAACAACAATGAACAACAGAAAAGCGAATTAAACGTTAAAAAAGAGAAAGAAGGAGAAAACTCCGCAATAATACGGGTTTTCCTCCGTTGCCATAAAACCAATACCATAACCAAGAAAAGGTGACTATAGTGTATAGACCCAGTCACAAAGAAGCTCTGAACCAGGCTTAGCAATTGAACAGACAAGCCAATGGACATACAGCTGAGCATGACCATAATGTGCATTTTTTGCGGGCGAATTGAGGTACTCTTCGTCCGAAATTGGTAACAGATAATGCGATTTATAAATTGAAAAATGGAAGGTTTTACTTTGACAGTTGTCAAACACACAATCAGTGACAATCAAATCTGGTTGAATAGTTAAACAAAAAATGTTGCCATCTGGTTGGCTAGCTGTAGCAATAGTTATCGCCTGACATGAGGTATTTCTCAATAGCGCGCGAGACACACACATGTGGGTGACTCACAATTTACAATTTTCAACTAAAGTGCCGGCAGAAAACATTTATGAAGTTTTTTTTTTTTTTAATAAATAACACAATGAACGACAGAAATACTTGGCCAAGTTTCAAAATGTCCGCAACATCGGCTGATAATAATGTCGTACATTTAAGATGACGAAAACTCAGAGCGTAATGCAAAATTTGTTGTTAATTAAGAATAAAATTATTCACGATACATTGATTGGTTTTAGCTGTCTGTTTTGATGATTTGGAGATTCGTTTTATTATATTTTTTTATTTTTTTGTGCCGGATAAACCGAAACAATATTTCATAACACTTTACTTATGCGATAACGACCGTTTGTGGGTTTGATTTATGTTTTATTTATAATTGGTTTAGGTTTTGATTGGGGGCCGATTAATTAATGGTTATCGATGCAAAGTGATGCAAAACATGACTTATGATGCTCTGCATGCATGAATTGTATTATAGTTAATTGTCAGTTCCGATTGAGCTAGTTATTATTTCTTTTTTTAATTTTCGATGCCAGAAGTTATGTGGCATCAAATGGTTTGCCGAAAGCTGTTAGTTTTGACCCAATTTACTGGATATAATGTGACTTTAATTGTATTCTACGACCCAACAAAAACAATAAATTATATCATTTAAGGAGCTTTTGGTGTTAGTCTTTTGTTACATTGCAAAGGGTGGTCCAACTAAAAGTTTCTTTTCGAAAATAAAATAAAATGAACAAAAATGAATTATTTTCGGTATAGGTACAGGGTGTCTGTTAATTCGTAGACAATATTTTAGGGCATGATTTATGGGTATATTCTAAGGAAAAAATTGTTCTACAGTAAGGGCCTATCTCCAATTTTTATATCATTTATTGAGGATTTAAGAAAAGGCTTACTTGGGTGTACCCTGACCCATGTCATTGCGCTGTTAGTACTAATGATAGAAATTTCGTTTAGGTCTCTATTTTTAGAAGAAATATTAGCCTTTGTAATTGCATTTAAATAAATTTTATATCTTAACTCAGTCTTAAGATATCCAATTTTTAACCTGTTCCATTTTTCCTGCCCATGCTAATTTTTTGACTTTCGGTTCAATTTTCTCCAGAAAATGCGTAATAGGTACATAGCGTTTTAATATTTTTTTTGAATGAAGGTAACAATACTAAAAATAAAACTTTACGACAAGTTGCAAAAGTTATGAATGAAAACGATTTTTTTCCGGTTTAGGTAATTTTTGTTTTAATGTGTGTACTTTAGGAAATCCTGCAGCAGATAAAAAAGGGGTTTCTGATTTTGTACCTGCATTTCTAACAACAGTTGACAATAAGAGCGGTTTTCCGTTGCTTTATTTGAGTACCTGTCAGGACTTACCTAAAAAAAATGGTATAAAAGATTTAAAATCAACATTAATTCATCAGTTTAATCTTAGGTTAGGGTTAGGTTTATGTGGCTATGACACTTAGACCAATTTAGGTCCATTGCGATACCACGTATGTATATCTACCTCAACTCTGTAGATGGGACTGGCCAACGACACGCGGTTGTTCTCAAACGGTCCCCCATCTACGTACTAACCGCGCCCAACGTCGTTTAATTGCGGTGATCTGACGAGAACCGATTAACTCGACGTGGTATGGTCGTTGGTTCAGTTTAATCTTAAACGCAAAGGCAAGCCGTAGTTGATAAGAACGTTTTTTTTTAAATGTCTTCATTTACAAACGAAGAATACGCAGACATTATTTACGTGTTTGGGCTGTGCAATGGAATTTCAAATAGTGCGCGACAAAGATACCATGAACTTTATCCAAACCGAGGACTTCCTAGTAGAAATGTATTGGGAAATACATATCGAAGGCTTCGAGAAACGGGATCAGTTTCAAATACACGCCCTAACGCGGGAGCTCCACAAGTAAGAAGAACTTCGATTGATCAAAGTATACTGGAAGCTGTTACAAATGAGCCATCAATCAGCATCAGATGCTTAGCTTTGCAATTCAATGTTTCCAGACATAAAATTTCTGATGTCCTGCATGGAGAAAATCTGTAATCGTGCAAAAAATCATTTTTTTTTTTAATTTTTACCTGTTCCATGTTTTCCCAAGTATCATAAAATCTATGGGTTTTTCTACAAACTTGTCGTAAGCTTTTATTTTTATTATTGTTACCTTCATTCAAAAAAAATATTAAAACGTTATGTTTATTACGCATTTTCTGGAGAAAATTGAACCGAAAGTCAAAAAATTAGCATGGGCAGGAAAAATGGAACAGGTTAAAAATTGGATATCTTAAGACTGAGTTAAGATATAAAATTTATTTAAATGCAATTACAAAGGCTAATATTTCTTCTAAAAATAGAGGCCTAAACGAAATTTTTATCAATAGCACTAACAGCGCAATTACCGTTAACATGGGTCAGGGTACACCCAAGTAAGCCTTTTCTTAAATCCTAAATAAATGATATAAAAATTGGAGATAGGCCCTTACTGTAGAACAATTTTTTCCTTAGAATATACCCATAAATCATGCCCTAAAATATTGTCTACGAATTAACGGACTTTACTAGAAAGAGCAAATATTAATTCTATTATTTATGGAATACGATATCGTTATTGGGGTGCCTCGGCTGGTTTAGCAGTAGCACATCCTGTCAATCCAATTTATTTATTTTTTTATTCATTTCATCTTGCAAGTTCGACTTATTTTAGATTACTTTACAATAATTGCTTCCTCGCCTAAACGGCAAATTCCTATCCCTTTCAACCAGTGCCAGCTATTTAGGAGTTATCCTAGATCCTAAACTCAACTTTAAAATAAACATAGAACAACGGGTAAAGAAGGCATGTATAGTATAGGCTTCTATGCCTGCAGCGGAACCTTCGGCAAAAAGTGGGGCCTGCAACCAAGATTGAACCTGTGGATGTGCACAGCCGTGGTACGACCAATTATCACGTATGGGTCAATAGTATGGTAGCCGACTCTAAAGAAAAACTACAATAAAACCAAACTTAATAAGGTACAAAGAACGGCATGTATAGGAACAACGGGAGCTCTACGGTCAACACCGTCAGACGGACTCTCAGTCTAACCGCATCTTTTATCTCTCGATCTACACATAACAAACATCACAGCACACAGCGCGATCAGACTCAGAGAGTCCGGTTGCTGGACTACGAAACCCTACGGACACAGTAGTATTTTAGATTCTCTACCGAGAAAACTAGTTCCGTCTTCAACAGACTATGTCATTCCCAGAATGTCCTTCATAAAACATTTCGTCGTTCAAATCCCCACTAGATCAGAATGGCAAAATGGACTAGTGACAAGGGATTTCGATCAAACAATCTACACCGACGTTTCAAAAATGGCGGCGTAGGTGCGGGAGTTTTTTTCGGAATCCTTAAACATCACAAAATCGTACAGACTTCCGGATACTGCAAGCGTCTTCCAGGCGGAGCTACTGGCTATCCGTGAAGCCGGTCGCCAGATCAAGCTTCACTCAAACATAACACCGAGGCAAAAGATCGCTATACTTATTGGCAGCCAGGCTGCCATTAAAGCGATCGCTTCAGTCACTATATCCTCTAAGTTAGTACTAGAATGCCGGAATGAGCTGGCCCTGCTTGATAAGTTGAAGATTACCCTGATCTGGGTTCCTGGGCACAGTAACGTTTATGGAAACGAACATGCCGACGAACTGGCCAGGCAAGGCTCAGCTCTCCACTGCTCTTTGGCGGAACTAGTCCACATTCCGCTCGGAGCAGTTAAGGCAAATATCACCGCAGAATACCTCAAGAAAGCCAACCTCAGATGGAGCAGGCTGACTACATGCGTGGCCAAACTACAACAAGGCAAAAACAACCGACCTTCTATGTAGAACCCGAAAAGATATTGCAAGAACAACAGCGATCATCACTGGACACTGGTGTATAGGAGACCATGCGGTCAAGCTGGACATCCCATACAATACCCACTGCCACAGTTGCAAAGTGACAACTGAAAAAGAAACCCTAATTCACTTTTTATGCACCTGTCCGGCTTTTGCTAGGACCAGACTACGAACATTGGGAAGCCCATTCTTTAATACCCTTGAGGAAGTTTGCGAGAAAAGTATTAAGGAACTGATAACTTTCCTGAACTCCACATGTTGGATTTAGTCTCCCATACTAAACGATAATACCCAGGTTTACGTGATTTTGTGGTAACAACGTTCACCCTCAAGCCTGTATTCGGACGTACAGTGAAACACAAAGAATCTTTCCTCTGCCGTACAACACGAATGTGGAATCCTCTTCCACGCTCTATTTTTCCTCTACATTATAACCTACAAACATTTAAAACCAAAGTGCATCGGCAACTCTCCCTTTCTTCTAATCCTAGTTTCCCTAACGCCCGCGCTGTTTAGCCACTACATGATAAGGGTACTAAAAAAATCCCTTTAGCGCAAATTATAAAACAAAAAATACAAAACGGCACTCGGTGCTAATTGGGTTTGTCTTTTCTTTATCAAACCGGCACTTAGATAGGTGTGCCTACCTACCTACCTACAATATTGTTAAGAATATGCCAGTTTTTTTATAATTCACTTAAAATTACGGGTTTACAATGTTCCCTACTCATATTCAGTGTGTTTCTTTATTTTTTCCGTATAAGGAATAGAAAAGACAGAATTTTTAATTTTTCTATCCGGAATATCCAGAATGGAACGAATAAAGAAACAAAAATGGACCGAATAGAATGACAGCCATTTGTGTCTTGACCAGCGTTGCCACTTAGTTCAAGACAAGTACAACATTTAGTACTTACAATTAATATATTTTTTCTATTACTGAACTCACATGTGGGGTAATACTCCACTAAAGCACTAAAATAAAAACATAATTAATATATAATTTAGTTCTCAAAAACAATAATAATAACGATATCTTAGTAATACAAATTACATTAAACTTTTTCTAAGCGGACATCTTGCAACCTTATTATTGTTGTCAAAAATCAATTATTGATATTTTTCAATTCAATTTCAATTTTTTCAATTCAATTTATTTATTTATTTATTTTGTATATATAGTTTTTGATTAAGAAAAGTATCTTTTATAGTACTTAGACCGTTAAGATTGATTTACATTAAATTCAAATGTCTTAAAGCTAAATTACATTATTTTTAAACAGATAAGAGAAACCTATACAGGAAAGGGAGGATAAAAGATAGTGAGAGGTATTAGATGCGAGAAGTAGTCGATGAGAAATAAAGAAGAACAGCACTTTTAAAAGTTTTTGAATTCGCGATGATTTTTATTCGGGTAGGCAAAGAGTGCCATAGCCTGACAGCGAGAATGAAGAATAAACGACAAAATTTATTAATCGATCGACATTTTGGTACTATGAATGCCAATTAATAAATATTACACCCATTGTGAACACTGACAAGCAAAATGCGATAGAGCACAGTGATTTCACCAAAAAATCAAAGGAAAATTGTCTCCTTTATTGCGGAAAAACCTGAGAAAGTATGTCAAAGCAAAAAAGAAAGTATAAAAATAGTGAACATGGTGACCAAAAGGGCTTGTGCAGCTCCTGATGAAGCAATTTAAAGGCATTTTCTTTTTTTTTTACAATTTGTTATTAATTAATTGTTTTTGTTCGTTTGTACTTAGTAGTATTAATCATATGTATATAGGAAATTTGTTTACCCTAATTTGTTTCCAAAAAAAAAAATGTTTGCCAAAAGTTCATTTTGTTAATTCTGGAGTGCAAATAATTAGATTATTCAAATAATTATTTGATTATTCAATTAATCAGCTGAGTACTACTATTGGGAAAACGTATTTCATCTGACGTTTATGTTATTCAAAGCTGTTATCTCTGGTTTGTTCGTTGGGCTAAGTCAAAATTTAATTTTAATTTTATTATAAGTTGTTTTGTTTCAGCTCATGCATTTTGTGACTGCTTTTTGTTCATAAGATTTTTGGAAGTGAAGGTCCAGTGATTGTATCTATTCAATACATATTATTTTATTTACCCAAAAAGCAATTCTACTCACGACATTTCGTTTAAAAAATGTTGTTTTACAAACGAAAACAGCGAATGAATTCTCTAAATTTATTTGTCAGTGACGAATTTGCGATTGACTGAACATTTTAAAGCTATCAATATTTTCGACAACCAAAACGATACATAGCGGAAAACGACTTGTCCCTATTTAAGTTTCCACAGCTGCGTTTTTTAACGAAGTACCCAATACAGTATTATACAACTTTCGCTCAGAAAAAGCATAATATATTTTTTATATATAATATATTGTTATTATTTTTATGAAGAACATTATAAGTATTCTCATGTCATTATTATGTTTAATATGTTGAATCGAAGGAAAAAATTAAAACATTAAATATGTGTCCTTTCGAGTAAGGATTTACGAGTAGTACGAGTTCAAAAAACATGCACCTTTTTATGTAGCATAAGTGGCAACGCTGCTCATAAAATCGTCTTGTCACAAACATCTATGCGGCATTTCATGCCACAAAAGAAAATTTTAAAAATGTATTTGATTCTGGAAGGAAATTAAAAATATATAATAAAAAAAAAATAATTAACTTAAAACAACACACATAAAAATATAAAAAAAGACAACAAATTTGCAATAAATGCTAACCCATTTGATTGTTTGCTGTTGCTTCTATTTTGTTTGATCAAATGCATCTGTCAAACGAGGGAATATTCCTTTTATTCCACCTTTCTCTAGGAATAAAAAGAATGCATTCAATTTATTCCAGAATGAATAAAGAAACACCGAAATGGATTATCCGGAATATTTCATTGAATAAAGAAACGTAAATGGCTCACTCGGAATATTCCGAATATTCCGAATGAATAAAGAAACACATGGATTGAAATCAATTAGGTTTTTGTATTGATTGTAATTAACGCAAGCCATAGTGATAGGATCATTCTGACCGTAATTTGTTCTACTAAAGTGTTTTTTTTTCTACTAACAGTGAGAACGGAACATTTTCTAATATTAAAATAAAGGTCATTGAGAACGTACCAATCATTTAATCGGTTTAAGTCATATTGCAACGCTAAGACATCTGACACACCATTTATTGTTTTTCAGATCTTTAGATCGTCTGCGTACAGAAGACATTTCGAACTTGATACGAAAGAGGGTAAATCATTGATAAAAAGAAGGAGTAGAAGAGGACCAGTATGACTTCCTTGGGGGAGCATCTGAAAAATTTCGAATTTCATTCGAAAACGCGGATCCAATTTTAACAAATTGTTTGCTATTGACCAAGTAACTGCTAATCCATTTTAAAATATTAAAATGAAATCCAAAAAGTTTAAGCTTATTTTTAAAAGAACATTGTGCTGAACACGATCAAAGGCTTTAGACAAATCAGTATACACGCAATCCACTTAAAGACGTTTTTCAATATTTTCAAGACAGTAATTAGTAAAAATAATCAAGTGTGTAGAGGTCGATCTACCACTTACAAACCCGTGCTGAAATTCGGTTATATAATTGCGAACAACTGAGTACAACCTTTTTTAACAGCTGCCTCGAATATTATAGGAAACAGCTGCACCTTTGCTATAGGCCAATAATTTTCGATATCACTCTTTGGTCCAGATTTGAAAATTGGAGTTATGAGTGAATACTTCCAACACTCAAGAAACTCGCCAGTAAATGAAGATAAATTAAATATAATCCTTAGTGGATCAACTAGGCTATATTTGCAATTTTTAAATAACAATGGTGGAAAGTTATCAGGTATTTCTTCCAAGAACTTGCTTACGGTTTCTGGCTCTATCTCGATTTTCGGTTTCAGAGCTTGAATCCTTTCTGGATTTCCTGCATGACATGGATCTTTAAGGGCAGTCCACAAAAAAAAGTCTAACGGGGTCAAATCGCAGAGGCGGCCAGTTTAATTCTTTGCAATAAACGCACTGTTTGGAAAACACAGCATTGAGATTTAAACTGATATTGAAATATTTCCCAACGTTGTTTAAGCGTTAAGCGATTCATGCCGTTCTGCAGTGGTATACTGACTAAATGAGAAAGAGAGAGAGACAGAGGGAAAGAGCTGTCAGTGCCAAAATAACATGATTCAAAAAGAAACTTGTATATGGACCACCCTTTATGTATTGGATTGTACATATTTGAAATGGTATCAATAGTAGACAACAAGCACTAAGACCTAATAGTGTATTTTACTAGCGATAAGACTTAGGACCTGCCAGTGGCATTAGCAAAGCGAAGGATACTAGCGAGCTAAATCTCACTTAACTCATGTTCTTGGTGGAAGAGTAAACCTAGAATATAAAGCCTGATTCTGGCGAAAGCAGTGCATTCGCAAATGAAATGTGTTCTTTCACCAGCCTTCAGGCAGCACTCACATTGGCCGGATCTCCTTACACCGCTAGTTTTAAGATGCTCGTTTTGGGGACTGAAACCAGAGAAGATACATTCATTCTTCTTCTTCGAGCAGATACTTCGCTCAGCTTGTTTTGGAACCGCCGACCAGCTTCTTAGAATGCCTGCATGAGGTAAGATCATGCCAATATTATAGGTATGCTGCCAACGTAGAGCCTCACTCATATCACGTTTGTGAACAGACGAGCAGCTACCTGTAGATGGTTGTTGGCCAATGAAGGCTGACGATGAGCCTTTTCTATTCAGAGCATTTGCTCTTTCTTTAATCTGAATACCTGTGTGCCGCCCAGGAACTCAGGTCAGTGTTACAAGTTACACCTTTCGAACCTGTTCAGCTAAGCGTTGATTTCCTCAACAATTTTTGAGTTGAGCATACCAACCAAACTGGCTTTGATAACAGCTTGGATATCAGAGCAGATGTATAAGGAAGCGCCTTATTCCATTATTATCTGAAAGTCAGTTTTTTGTCCACCCAAGGCAGCAGATATAGTCTTATCCGACAGGCTCTAGAAGAGACTCCGGTTGCGGAGAGACCGCTCACGAGGGACCAGTTCGTAATAACGATGTCATCACCCGGCCTTAAACCATTCCACACCTCAATGTTCCATTCAAGTCGATCAGGAATGAGAACCCGGAAGCGGGCGGTATAAAATCCGTTTAAAGCACAGATAGTTAAGTGCTCCCTCCCGATGGCAAAGTATGCTGTCAAAAACTGATGTCTACTGAGCATCTGATTCCTTCGCGGAAGTTGGCCTGCCGTTCAAGTACTACACAGATACTGTATAGAGATTTTCTGGCCTCAGTTTCAACAAAAAAACTGTAAAGAAACTAAACAGAACAGAAATACCATTGCATCAGTGACAGTTCTTCTTCACCTTATGCTAATGCATTACTTAAGCACCTGTAATGCATAAGCACGCAAGGTGATATACCTTAGTCAGATGTCTCCTGACGATGTGAGCTCTAGTCCACCGCACTATACCTGAGGTTATATTGTCTAAGGATGTACGTGTGTATATAGTGAACATCCTACGGCACTGCCAGAGAATGTTAGTGGCTGTCGAGGTTCTAGCCTATATATGCTCCACAAAGGTAAATTTTGGGTGAAAAAGAATTCCCAGATACTGATAAAAGGTAGTTGAGTGCCCAGGAAACAAGGTCGCCTTACATGAGGCATCCTTCTTCTAGTTGTCAACAGCATCAGCTCAGTCTTAGTGGGGTTGACTGACAAAGCCATCCCGCAACCATCTTAAGTCGGGTCTCGAGTTAAGAGTTTCGTTCTCCATTCATTCTTCTCAGCGAGTAGTCGACCAAAAGGTTCCACAAAGTGGTGGGGTGGGCAAAGCCTTTGACGTATTGTGCGCATTGTTCTGAGGTATCCGCTCCCAGTGGCTGTAACTTCTCTGCTTCTAAGCATCTTTAGGATCCATTCCACGTTTGGGGTGAAAATCGATGCTCTACGATGGCAAGGCAGACTCAATCCTGCAAAAAGTCGATTTGTCCAACTCACCCTCAATACACATGAAGACAGCGAGGAAATGATGTTAGGCAAATGGTGTTTATGCTTTTAGACAGATCGCAAGCAACCGTTCTGGTTTGAAGTCTGAGCAAAATGTCTATACCATTTTACAGGATAAATGCAGTTAAGTTTAGGAGATTTGAAAGGAGAAAAGGACCTGATGATTCCTCTTGGTAAAAGTTCTCGCGGTGTCACGCCACTGTTCACTGGTAGCTCTACCTCTTTATCGAATGTTTGTTACGCTAACTCTGTGAGGTGTAACAAGATGTGGATGTAGTCAAAAAAGCTGAACTCATCGGCTACATTGGCTCGGCGAATGGACAAAAATGCTTCAGCAAGGATGATCATCGATAAAGAATACTGAACCTCCGCAGCTGCCAAAGCGATTGGTATGAACATTCGGAAGCACCGTGCCCTTGATCACAGAGGATGGAAGGCTGCAGTGTATCAGGCAGAGACCCTCCACGGGTCTGTAGCCCGTTAAGTAAGTAGTAATCAAATGTATGGAACCCAATGCAAATAGCTTGCACCGGCTTTCCTTTTGCTTTTTCGTGTCTAAAAGCCTTTTGTCATTAAGGCTCCATACTTGAAAGTACACAAACTATTCTTCCGATTGACTACAATGCGACAGTATTTTACGAGCCTAATAAAAGCCACTTTTACGCAATGTTTGATTTATCACATAATCGTCTTCGCCTTCAAAAAATCAAATCCTTTTTGCCGTTTCAAAATGAACAGCGCCTGACGAGAAAAGCCATGTTCACTTTTGCGATTTACAGCCATTGACTTTTTTCTTAAAGAACATTTACCAACACATCTTTTCAATCCCCCTTTACAAGCCCTGACAAAAACCTTAATCCTTCACTACATGGTTGTCAATTGTATCGCTGCCTTTGTCAAAAGCAAATTTGTTATCCACTACGTTCAAAATACACATGGAGAATTGACGAGTCCTCTATCCCCCTCTCCCGATCTACCTCCTGCCAAACAAGTATTTAATAATCCGATCGGATTGTATGCTCCCTATCGCAAGTGTGGTACTCTGGCTTCATCATTATCATATCGAATGTGAACATTTTCGAAAGTGCGTTGTTCAAAAAGGATAATACCAACAACAAAACAAATATTCTTCCTCATCCCTCCTTTTTTTTATGGATTTAAATTCCAAGAATAAATCCTTTTTCCCTATCCTCGATGGAAAATCCGGTTGGAGGCTGGTAAAAATTGCCACACGCCCCGACGACTGGTAAATGTCGATAACAAAGCAACTCACCCCAAAAACATGGCATACACACGCGTGTGAGGTCAGTGACTTAAGGCACAGAGTGTTATATCCTTCCGGTTTGTTCCCACACACACAAAAAAGGGGACAAAAACATACACAAATCGGAATCTTCTTAACCTTGATTTAAGGGATCTTTCCTCTTCGAAAAAAAAAATGTGAAAATGAAAGTCAAGGGAAAATGGGTAATTTGGGCAAAATAACCACCAATTTTGTGACAATTCCATTGCCATTGCCAAAAATCAATTACCGGCCTATTTCTTTCGCAAGGACATTTTCAAAAACCACTTATGTGGCAATAATGAATGCAAAGCGATTTTTATTGATTTTTTGCCAATAGAGCACCCCTTCATAACTCAATTTCCTTACTTGTTTTCTTTTATGCTTTTATTTTATAAATAAGCACGCTATGTACCGCAAGGGAACTCGAAATAGAGTTATAATACGGAGTATTGGAGCGATGGAAACAATGATATGGGTATTGATTTACTTTACGTCGACCCTCTCGGTGCGGTACATGTTTTTTTTTCAACAACGACCCATATTCAGCATTCAACCCTAACACTAGGGAAGAATGTTTGCTCGTATTGCACATCTTTGTCGCCGAATGGCATTGTGTTACATATGCGCTACTTAAGGTACTTTCGCTTTTGTCTTTCACCGATATGGCTCAGTTAAGGGTTGAAAAATGTTCGACCTGCATTTTTTTTTTGTGGAAATTATGATCACTGGATTTCAACAATGCACAAATCTGTAATTGAGCTCACAGGGATGACGAGTTTCCCACATTGCACTTGGCAAGTCGTTGAAGGGTGGGTTATAAAGACTGCAAGGGAGGGTGGATGACGACGAGAAATTATTTTTATTTTTATTTTTATTTCAAATCATATAAGCGCGAATGAATGATTGAATTTCGAGAATGAGTGGTAAGGGTGAGTTAATCGAGATCAGGAGATGCAATTTGAAAGTATTCTTAGTAAAATAATCCAAGATTACCAGAGTGGCAATTTTCAATAGACGATGGATATTTGTTGGAAGATAAGTTAAAGGATTTTAAGCCGCAAAAATATTTCTAAACGAGCTTAGCTGGCTTAAATATTTGTAGCATTTGTGATGCTTAGACTAAAGCTACGTTCAAACGACGCATTCGATTTTTGTCAGTTATAGGGGTTTTCAGTTTGTTTTTATAACGAAGATTCAGGGGTTTTCGACCAGAAAGGCCATCGTGTATTCTTTATTATACAGCGATTTTTCGATAGTGCTAACTAGCGAATGAAGTGCCGTTTCCACTGAATGCATGCTGGCATCTCGAAAGGGAGTTGTTTCCAGGTTTGAGCGAATGTAGTTATCTACAAGTCTCTCCAGTGTTTTTAGGAGGAAAGAATATAGACTGATTGGACCGAATTCTTTTGGAGAACAGTGTCATAAAATAAATAAATAAATATTAGGCATTAACGGCCCATAGATGGCCTAAAACCTAGCTTCTCCAACCACTTTCTTTGCGAAGTGGAAGGGACCTACAATTTTACGCCGAATCCGAACGGAAAATTTGAGAAGCTTCTCATGACAATTGATACTCTTGGATGTTTGTCAGACGTTCGCAAGAGGTGGGACAGTGGAACAGTGTCATGCTTTACCGCATTTCGGTATAAGGACCACTATAACCACTTTCCAAGCAGTAGGTGTGAAACTGAGTCTAAGGCAGCTGTTAAAGATCACCAATAGCCAGGGTATCAAAGTTTCGATACTCTTCTGTAGCTCTATGGGTGTGATTCCATCTAGTCCATTTGATTTCTATGGGAGGAAGCTGTTAACCGCCCACACCAGTTTGCGGTTGGAAATAGAGCTAGGTTGAGTTAGGTTAGGTTAGCTTAGGTTAGACATGGGTATGCAGTTCGCATACATCACTAGAAACCAGAAGGGCTCTCGCAATCACTAGGGAACCGATTGAATCCAAATCTTCATATGGTGAAAAAACCTAAACACTTTTCCTAACAAAACATCCAATCTTCCTGCAGAATTTTCCAGCATCCTGTGTTCTGTGCCGCTCAACTTCCCTAATTCCTTAAAGAAGTACGCTCCTAGAAACCTCCTACGATTCCGTGCTATACCCTCGCACTCGCACAGTATGTGCATTATGTCTTCCTCGGCTTGCAGGTCCCCATAGAACCTGCATGTATCCCCATCTACCAGTCTAAGCCGCCTAGCATGCTTCCATAAAAGACAGTGTTCTGACATAATCCCAACTACTGTTTTAAGCTGTTCCCTACTCAATTTGAGAATTTCCCTAGAAATTTCCTTGTCCAAATGTGGCCAAAGTGCTTTAGACACCGTATGCCCCTCTAAATTTGTCCATCTAAGGTCAGCCATCTTTAAGATTTTCTCATTAATTATTCCCTTGATAACGCCAAGGGGTTACCTCTACTACTCTCCAGTTGCCTCCTTTTCTCGCCAGCTCATCAGCTTGCTTATTTCCTTCAATACCGCTGTGTCCCGGTACCCAGCACAGTCTTACTCGGTTCCGCCACAGGCGGCCAGTAGTAAACAGTTACCATCCTGATCTCCATCTTGACTCTAATCGACCAACAAGAAAAGTACTGACTATTACCCGAATTCGAAGGAATTCGAAGGATTTTGTGATAAATTTGCTGATGCAGCAAACGTCTGTCTCGCTAAAATCGATTAGACAGTTACACAGGAGGTGCGTGATGGTTTCCTCCTCCTCAACGTCTCTACAGCTTCTGCAGAAGTCGTTTGAGGGTACTCACATTCTGGTGTCGTGTGTGCCCAAAAGACAGTGCCGAGCTGATCTTTTTCCTGCTAATGGAGAGGAGTTAGGATGTTCTTTTCGCATCGTATTTTGTCCATATTTGTTGTGAGGACGTAGATGTGCTGATGACAATCCACCTGTTGTTTGCTGCTATTAATGCGTTGTCTGATAGATTGACCTTCAACGTCTGAATAGGTACAGCTGGTGTCTCTCCGTTGTAAGAGAGGTCCAGTGTGGCACCCCCTCTGGCTAGCTCGTCCGCCTTGCAGTTGCCGGGGACCTAGCATAGAGAAATGTTGATAATTCCGTTAAGAGGTTCGCGGCATTGTTTAACCACTTAGATCTTATTGTTGATGATTCAGTGTATATTTCTAGGGCGTCATTGTTTAAGATTTGACCATCCTCCCCGGCTTGGTCTGAGATAACTGTCCTCTATTTCTTTCTGAAATCAATTGTTGGGACTAGCTGGTCCGTTTTTTTGTGAATCTTGTGGGCAATTAGGATGCTCCTGTGCCATATATGTGAGCCTTGCCACGAATTCGATTCTCTCAATCTGAGGGCTACCTTAGCGGTCACCAGCTTCCCATAGATGCCAATAGGGAGGAGGTGAAGGATAGTCCCTAAGGCTGCCGTCACTACGACCGCCATGTACAGCCAGCAGATTATTTATGGGTGTATACCCCATCTGGAGCCTAGAGCTTTATTACAGGAATAGATTGCGATCGTTACCTTCCTTATGCGATCTTTTATGTTCAGTTTCCAACTGACTTTGCTATCTAGGATTATTCCCACATATTTAGCTTGGTTGGAAATTTGAGTGGCTCGTTGTTGAGCTTAGGTGGCGTTATCGCCGGAATCTTAATCTTCCTTAGTAAATAAAACCAGTTCGGTTTTAGATGGGTTAACGCTGAGACCCACCGTAATGGTCCATGAGGATAATTTGAGAATGGTGGCGTAGACAATTTCTATATTGATCTACTGTGATGTTGATGGGGCTTTGAGACAAACAGCCGCATTAGCAGCCTTTTGTCTCCTGAAGATGTCGAGGAGTGTCAAATAAAACAGAATACCCAGGTCAGCTGAGGGAGTGGTTTGGAGTGCCCAACTGATGCATAGATCGTTGGAATCTATACTAGGCATATCGCAATTCGTAACTTTATCTAGGGCAGTCCACCAGACAACCACCACATATGAAAGTAACGGTCTAACGTCAGAGACATATAGTCAATGAGTGATACGGGGTTGTTGGCCCCAATTGTTGCCAATGGCTTTCTTGCAGCAGCAGAGTGCTACTGTAGCTTTTCTCACTCTTCCTAAAATATTCGGTTCCACCTTAATTACCCATCTAAAATAAGCCCCAAATACTTCGTCGGAGTAAGTAAGGCTGATACCGTTGATGGAAGGAGGGTCTATTTGTGGAATTTCGAAAAGTTCAGTTTTGTGAAGGCTTACGCCTAATCCACAACGAACCGCGCATCTGGATAGCTTATTAAGAGCGTTTTGTATAGGAGTTCTTTTAATGTATGACGATGCTTTACCGAGTCAGCAATAGTAACGTCATACGCATAAGCGATTACCTTGCAGGGGAAGGCTGCAGGCTCCAGACATGTCAGTAGTTCATTGACCACTAAGTTCCAAAGATAGGGTGGCGACGGTGTAGAGGTTAGTGTGTTGGCGTGTTACCCATGCGGTGCAGGTTCAATCCCCATGGGGAACAACAACATACGCCACCCATTCACATGCCTCTATACCAAAAGGAGGATTTGTGCCTGGTAGTACAATGGACCGTTACCGAGTCTGAGTGCTCTGGGATTTGGATTTCCTTTTTAATAAAAAAAAAAAAAAAAAAAAAAAAATTCCAAAGAAGTGGGAAGAGGACGCCACCTTGCGGGGTGCCCCTACAGACATATCTTCTGACGAGGATCCCACCCAGTTTTGAGTTAATAATCCTGCTGAAGATTGTAGAAGATTGATAAACTCGCCAAGTTCACCTTCTGACGTGACAGTATTAAAATGGCCTTTTATATCTGGCACCATTTTATTCTCTTTGGTTTAGGGAGTACTCAATGGTATTAACCAGTGAGTGTAGCGCCATTTCCACTGATTTCTCTTGCACTACGCATGTGGGACCACAGATAAAAGTTGCGTATCAATGTTTGAATGTAAATGAGGTCTGAGATCTTTCGGACTTACGTGGGAATATTTCCCAGCTTTGGGTATAAGTACTTTAATACGAAAATTGTAAAATAAAGCCTCCATGATAAATTTTGAGTTTTACTCAACCGATTATGTATAAAATGAGTATCATGATATGATAATCCTTTTTGCGCACTGGACATTATGTAAAATGATTCAACTGCCAAGCCTAACTACTTAATCTTCTTGATAAGCAACAAAGGCAATATTTATAAAATAAAATCAGAACTATAGAGCACCCTTAAACAAGTTTAAATTGTTCTCATGGGGACAAAGACCAACTAAATCACGCATACGCTACAGAACCACCGCCTTATCACACTCCACCAGCATTCAAGGTTTTTTTCCACATCATTCTCGCCTCGTTTCAAAGTCAAAGATAAACTATGTTTTTTGTTCTACAAAAAACAAAAAAATGTTAGATAAATCTTTCCTCATATTATTTACACCTCGCCAAATGTAAGAAATCAATCTAATTTGAGAATTTCCAATGAAAATCTCAATAAAAACGCATCGCATGCCGTTCAAGCACATAAAAAGAAACCAAACACAAGAGTTCCGCTACGATGCACTTAAAATTAGAAAATAGTTTCCCGAAACACCGTCGCTCCTCTTGGTCTAGTTGAGATTTAGGGAAGGCGATAGGTGATCGAATAGGAAACATTTCTGAACACATTCCACCTATAAATAGCCCAACTGTGAGTATTTACATTTTTTTTAGGGTTGGGTCGCGCCACAGACCATTGTCAAATCAGTATCTGCAATCTGCAATCTGCAGGGTATCAATGAATCCGATGGATTGTGTTTTTATTTGTTTTCCTCTTTTCTGTCTGACACAACAATGAGTCTATGTAGTCGCGAAATCGAGCAGAAATACGGCGATTCGGGCATGTGGAACGTGTTTGACTTCGTGTCGTCGTCGGTTTGTTTGCTTCTCTTTGGATGTTTGTATTTGCAATTGCCTGTGCTCTAATGATGCACAACAATGTAGAATTCAGGCAGACTGACGGATTGCCGGACAGACGGACATATTCGAAAGGAGTGGAGCAATGGCATTAGAATTTCATGAAAATAAAATTTATAATTAGAAAATCGTGGTGCTGCTGCACACATTCAAATCAAAGTTAATCGATTGGTAGCCGGGCACATGTAAAATAGTACTTCATGGATGTGGCATGGGTATTTAATTGTTTCAATTAGTGAATGGCGTGTATGCGTTTTTTTTCTATTTGCCTCGTGTAGAATGAGTTTAAATTATGTGTGCTTGCGGAAATTATTTACTTTAACATGCCGCCGGTGAATCAGATCGTTTCTTACATCAATACAGGGTTGGGATTTTGGTTTGAAATGCGGATACGAATGCGTAGTAATCGAAACCAGTTTTTGGATCAGGTAACAGATGCGCAGGTAGGCGTGGAATTAAATGGGTAACCTTTTTAATTTGGTGGTGAAATGATGGATTGTAATTCAAAGCCACAGAATAGAATTGGGTACCAAATATTTCATATATTTATGCATTTGACACTTGCCGAAAAATTCGTATGACGTGTTTTGCCCGTTTGAGATGTGTTGAAGTGTTCGCCAATGGTTGCGTTAATTTAACGTGCCACCCACTCTTCTTCAGTGTTAGGTCATCAATTGCCGATTGGCAGTCTCGGCAAACGGCAAAGAATCAATCTTTTGTTAATGTTGATGACCAAGGTATTTTTATTTGTTTGATGTTAACACATTCTAAAACCGAGATGCCTACAGATAGATGTTGATCAGTTGCATTAATTGTTACACAATCACTGTCTATAATTATCGAGGTCAAGCTATTTGATGTTTCACCAACTTGATCCAAGATATGGGGCAAAAAAAAGACTGGAAAAAGGTAAAGGTTTGTTTTTTATTGTGTTTGAGATATCTATGCATAATCGATGTCATTAATTATGGAGGACAATATGATTCAAATGGCCTTCACGGAAACGCCTGCACGAATGAATGTTCGGAACACGATTTTTCGTGCATTTCGGATTAATCGAGCGATAAAACGGCAATTTCGCGTTCGATGTTGGTACTGAAGTCGTCTAAGGTTGGCATAGACCATGACGTTGTCTTTTGCATTAATGAGCAATTCTAGAGGCGTCAGATTATACGAAAACCTCCTCCGTGATGCATTTATGGATATAAAACAGTCACCGAACTTCAACTCGTAAGCTGTCTGGCATGTGGCGCTGACTTTTTACCATCACATTCGCTTCAAGTTATCCCCTTCCAGATTATTCCAAAAATAGTCAGCATCATTAAAGAAGAAGTTAGGGCCAATGACCCCTCCAGCATGACATCCGCACCAAACAGTATTTTTTTGTGGGTGTAATGAAATTACGTTAATGGCTTCGGGATGTTGACTTGCCCAAATGCGACAATTTTTCATACTCACGAAGCCGTTGAGTCAGAAATGGGTTACATCGCTGAGAATGACCTTGCAATGAAAATCGCAATCGTTTTCGAACATATTTAAGGCAAAATCATTGAAGTTACGTCGCAGCTGTTGGTCGGTAAGCGTCAGTTCTTGGATCATAGAGATCTTAAAGGGTTGCAAGGCCAAGTCCTTTTCGTGTAATTCCTGGGATCGACCCAATAGCTACAAATCACCTCAAATAAAGTCGGACCGTTAATATTCTTGGCGCTCCTTGCGTATGTCTTGTTGACATAAGAAAAAAAAGAGTTCATATGTTGACTCAATCCTATCCACCAGACGTTCAATTGTTCGTTGAACTGTCGCAATGTCGAAATGTTAAAACATTTTTTTTTATAACCAACTGGGAATTATTGACAAGTTTGCGTGTGTGCAGTGATTTGTGCGTTGGAGTACTATGCGAGTGATCCCTGTTTCAGATCCCCACAGTAACACCTATAGTAACATACCTTAATATTGCCCGTATACCCCTAAAAGTTACTATATTTATGATCGGCATCGATAGTAATATCGATGTAGTCCGTCCGTCTCTCGGCAAAAATTAGGCCTTAAACTGGTCCCTAGAGAGCTGAAATTTGATTTTGAATTTGAAATTGAAAAACCATATACCCTCTAGTGGCCCGAAATAGTC
This sequence comes from Portevinia maculata, assembly GCA_949715645.1. Taxonomy (NCBI): domain Eukaryota; kingdom Metazoa; phylum Arthropoda; class Insecta; order Diptera; family Syrphidae; genus Portevinia; species Portevinia maculata. The sequence continues at coordinate 163,392,260 of OX454525.1, read as the reverse complement.
AACTTTAAGAATTTTTGAGATCCGCCCACAGACACGCCCACAAACTCAAAATACATATTTATCGAAAATATCGAATTTTTAGCTAGAAAGCTGAAATTTTTTATATATGATCTTTGAGTCCTAAAACTGCTCGGGAGATAAAACTTCTAAAATCCGCCCACTGATACGCCCATAATAAATAAAACAATTTCATTGAAAAGTCAAAGTTTGAGCTAGGAAACTGAAATTTATAATTATAGACTCTCTAGATGCCCTTTATACTTATGTTTAAATATTTTTTGAATCCGCCTAGTGACACGCCCACAAATAAAACAATTTTATTGAAAAACAAACGTTTGAGATAGGGGCTTTTTTTTTACAAAAGCTTCGTTTTTTTCTATTAAATCCTTTAAATGTTTTATAACAATTCGAGATGCACAACGAAAATCAGAAAACCAGCCCTTTATTATAATATATTTAATTCAACAAATTTTTATTCAATAACACATAAATAATAAGAAACAAAGCAAAAATAAGTTAATTCATTCACATAAGTTTAGTTCTCTATATAGCTATAAATATTTTCTTTGGGAAAAAAATTGGACATTTTTGTTTGGATTCTACGATGAAATTAATTCGTATTCACAGTCTTTGGGTCGAGGGATATATGAGCAGTGGGGTTCTTTATTATGCCGAGTAAAATCACTTTTTGGTTGGCTCAGCGGTTCTTTAGATTTTTTAAAATCGCCATTTCTTGAAGTTTTTGAAGACTCAAAATTTGTTCAATAGGGGCTGAATTCTGTTCAGCCTATCGAATTGCCAAATCATACATGTCTTCATTCGGAATGGATTCGGTGCCGGAAATTTCATTGAATAGAGTTGACATTGATAATTTGAGCTCTAACTGTGATCAAAGGTAGCTCATCCTCATCTTCCCAATCATTATGAGAAGCCTTCAATACATACCAAAATTTTTTGATTGGATATGCCTGCAATCCATCCCGTGTGTTAGATAGAAGGCAAATTGCATTTCGGAGATTAAATGCTTTAATTTTTAATTCTAGTTTTGATCCCTCACATCCAACTAAGAACGCCAATATAGTTTTTTTTGTAGTTCAATTTGACGATCATGCCGTCATCACTTATTAACTCGCCATCTTTTGGATGACAAGAAGCTTTATCCAAAAGTAAGAACGCTTTTGTTGGAAGGCCTTTTGAATCTAAAAAGAGTCGTACCTAAAAGACACAAAAAAACCTATGAAGAAAAGACCTACTCGTACCTGTGGCGGGTTTAATTTTGTTACCTCGGGCACAAATGTCGAGTGGAACCATTGTTCAAAGAATGCTAACGTTATCCAAGCATTTTTATTTGCCTTGTCTACAACGGGCATGGGGTTCATGTTTTTAAAAGATCTTGGGTTTACAGATTTAGCGAAGACGAATAGCTTAACTTTGTGTAAACCCGATGCATTGGTGCAGGCGAGAAACGTGATTCTTTCTTTGCTTGTCTTTCGGCCAGGAGCTGACGATTCCTTAAAACCTAGAAGGGTTTTGTTGGGCATAAGGCGGTAGAATAACCCGGACTCATCAGCGTTATAAATTTGATTGAGAGTCAAATCAAGCTCTCTGACTATTTCCTTTAATTTAATCAATGGATCTACAAGCTGCGATTTGTTTGAAAGTTTTTTTCCACAAATTTTCAACAGGCGAAATCCGTGTCTTTTCTTAAAATTTGTCTCCCAACCATTAAAAGATCCTGGCCTCTCTTTAATTTTTCCATGCAATGAGCACGCCTATGTGTTGGAAATTGGCACATTTTGCTTTTTTTTATTTAGGAACCGTTTGTACAAAGCCTTTTCCATCTTAGGGTATTCGCCACCTTTTAACGTAATTCAGTTTCCGGGTTCACATTCAGCATTAGAAACAAACTTTCTTATTGCACCCTCTTTTCATTTTATTCTGCTAACTGTAGATCTATGAACATTATACTCACGGCATAATGATTGAATTGAAGCTACGAGTACTTTATTATTTTTTTCTAAAATTTCACTTTTGTTTTAAATTGACAGTTTCACAATTTTTTTTAGTAACACACATTTTTGTCAAAACACACAAGCGACTGATCACTGGACAAAATTCATTGAACTAGAAGAAAATCGTGCATTGTATAGATACCTATAATGAACATTCATACAACTTCATCGTACCATCACTCAAAAGTAGCGGTAAAATAACTGCCAAAAACAAACATAGCCAAGGACCTGAGTAAATAAAGAATTTTATAAAGTATATAAAGTTGCGATTACCGCGTCAACAATGATATAAATTCAGCTGTTGCGAAAATCGAGGAGTTGCGTGAATCAAGAGATGCGTTAATCGAGAACTACTGTATATATATATTTTTTTTTAAATTGTTGTCTTACTCTTTAATAAATATAAATAAAATATCACGCGAAATGTGTTCACCGCACAAAATGTTCATTTTGAATCAAATTCAAATTTAGGAAGCCTTCGGCTTCCAGCTCGAAATAGTGAACAGGCCTGGTTTTCATTAGTTCACTATATCGAATGTCTACTGTATTTCGATTTTTTCGTCAATTCGGGTTTATTCGAGATTCGGGTACGAGACAGTTCGCGAGACAATGTGTAGATTTAAAATATTCAACACGTCGTTATTTTGGGTTGTCCATAGACAGTAAAGGCTTCAACTAGGGCAAGGGTAGCTGAAACTTACACCATTGTGGCATACCTTTACAATGAGACCACATATTTTCGTAATGAAATGACGTATTTATTTTTATCGTTCTTCGCATGACAACTAAATACTCCTAAGAAACGATTATTCATGATTTAACCCCAAACTTAGTTGATTTTTCTTATTTTCCAATTTGAATTGTTTTCCTTTCTCCATTTATTGGAATGTAGCCTATTGTTTCGCAATTCGTAGGACAATTAGCCATAACATTGTCACAACTGTCATAGCTTGACATTTCGTTAATCTTGTCAAATTTACAACTTCACTTCGAGGCAAAAACTAATGTTCTAACATTCGAAAAAAAAACGCCCTCAAAATGCCGTTTCATTCACTGATCCCTTTCCCACTCTTTAACTAACATGATGGCAAATGAGTCCCAAAAAAGAAAACTAGGTCAACTCTATCCCCGTTTTCTTTCTGGATAATTAAATCCACTTAAATGCATATGAAGCCAGATTTAATTGTCCAGTAGCTAGCTGCCTTATTCATTACAACTTCACTTTTAGACGTTTAAAGAATGCCCCCCACATCACGTTCCATTCAGTTACAAATATACAACCACTTGGCAAACACAAAATAGACCGTAAAATACCATTGTATTCCCCCCTTCCATCTATGAGTGTGCATTATTGTATCCCCGACTTTCGCTCCACTCACACCAAGGGGCAGTATAATAATCGACTCCCATAAACCGTAAAAGCCATGAAATGAAATACCATTCCATTAAACTAAGTAACACAATATGAGTTTCCTAAAAATAAAAATAAAATAATAGCAACGAGACAGCCAATTTGATTACGTGAGCTTTAGCGTTGCTGCTCATGCACTTAGAAAAAATATCATTATTTTCGCCATTACCGCTTTATGAAAATTGTATTAAAATCGTTTGTTGAAAAATGAAGAATTTTTTATAATACTTAAAATGCATCCATCCACCTTACGATCGAGTGTGATAACGTGACAGCTGTCAAAGAGAATTTCGTCGGTTGTGTAGAGTATCGAGACATCTGTCACACATGCCACATGGGTTCTAGGTTCTGACCAAAATGTGAATTTTTTCAATTGTAGCTTACGACGACGAAGTAGGAAAGAAAATGAACTCAAAGAAAATGTCATAAACATATTGAATATATAATGAACTAGTGAGAGTGTTAAAGTGAAAGTGAACCAGTGAGAAAGGGGGCAAAAAGTGTAGAAAAATGGAATCTCCAATCGATAACAACCAAGACGACAACACCAAAGTCGAGGTAATTGTCCTGTCAACGAAACCTGTCAATACTTTAAAGAACAACATTGATGCTAAAGATGAAAGCACCCGCAAGCGCACGTCATTGATAATCGTTCCACATCATCATCATACTTCGATGACCACCGACGATTGTGAGGTGATCGATAATTTGGATCAATTAAATGACAACGATGATTTGAAGAAGAAACAGATTTCAGATCTAACACCGAAACAACAGTCAGCAATGTTATCCTCGACCGACGACAATCTATCCGATGATGACATGAAGAATAAAAACAAAACTAGCAGCAGTAATCGGAACTCGATAGCGAGCGTTGACAGTTGTGTATCGTCATCGTCATCATCATCTTCATCGTCGGCAATCACAACTGCATCGTCGTCTACATCGGGCGACGATGTTGCTATTGAAGATTATCGTGACTTGGAGGAGAATGGAAATATGATCGACGATGATTTGGGTGTCGAAGAGGAGGAGGACGACGATGTGGAAGTTCGTCGGCTCTCGAACTCGTCGTCAGGGGTCGATGATTATTCGCTTCGTGAGAAATTGCAGAATTTCGTTAATGAATCGACATCGCTAGTTGATGGTAGTAATCGTGGAGCTAATGACAACGATAATGGGGGAAATTTGCAAGAAACAGCCGACCTGATGGATAAACAACAAACCATAATGGAGTGTGATGCTTTGATGAGTCCGCAGGAGGTGCCAATGGGAAGACGATATGCTGAGGTGGCGCAGTTCAAGAATCCAAAGTGGTGAGTAGAAATTGTTGTGGGGTTTTTATTATATTTGGCTCCTTTTTTGTGATTTTGGAGCCTTTTTTTGAAATTGTTGTCCTTATAGGTAGTCAGGACATACGGCAGTATACCACTTTTATGTTTTTTTTTTTTTAAATTCAATACCTTTATGGCCAGTCAATAATCGGGTGGAACGTTTTCAGGAAGGAAGGTTATATAGCGGTCATGTTTTAAAATTAGTTTTATTTATTTGTTTCTTTGTGGAAATGCGAAACTATGACGGTAAGCTAGCGCCCTGTAATTAATCGGATACTCCAACCCGGATTATTCCAGAGACATTTTTTGTTGAATTTTTCAATAAAATTTGGAAGTAAGAACACTCGTGCTATTTGCATTGCAAAAAAAAAATTAACTTACCATTTGCTGGGACCCCATATGGTACAGTGGGATAATACACAATCATAATCTAATATTAAAATATTATTTAGATTTAAATTTATATTGAATATTGTGTGCTTTATTGATTATTTTTATACACAGTAGCCGCTTAAGTGTGGCAAATTCGACATCTGTTTCGCTTGTCTTGCTCGACAATCAAGTAGTTTATTTCATCATCTAGTCTACGACGGAACTCCAATTTGTCCATTGTACCTTTATTGCACTTATGAAGCTGCCATGCGTTTGAAATTGCCATATCAGTACAATGAGCAAAAAAAATGGATAATACAATTTTTTCCCTCTAATACCAATCCGATAAAGACCGATATTTTGGTGTGATCTATCGATGCCTCCCATTTTTTTTATTATAGCCTTTTATAAGTTTTGGCTGGGGAATTTTTATTTCATTTTTCTTAGCACGACAGTATCTTCTCACCGATTTTGTTGGATGTACTGGAACACAGCTTGATGTCATTCCATTTGCATACAACCGCATTGAGTTCTAAACAAAGTTCGTAGCTATAAGCACCTCGGATTTGAATCAGGTATTGAAACAAAGGTCGTACTTTGGAATAACAATCGTTTCGATCTAGTTGAGTATTATCGCAACAATGTAGTACTCGGAAGATGTGATCGAATCTATTTCTAGTGATGGATTTCGATACAAGTATTATTCGAGAATCTTCTTCATTTTCCCAGTACATTCTTCGTCTTGATACATTATTGTAGCCACTCAATATAAGTACTCCAACAAAAGTTTTAGGCTCACTAACTTGTATATCGGCCAGAAGATTATGATGCTGGGCATATAAATTAGAGTACTTTGTTATAATTTCAAATATAGTTTCATCGAAAAAGAGCGAGAACAGGCCCAAAATCGTCGAAAATTGTCATTGTCCACCCTTGCTTTCAAGATGTCAGTCTTCAAGGCTGACATACTGAAATTATCTAATGGGTTTAAAGACTTACTCGACAATTTCAATACAACTGTCTCCAACGTATCAACATTGTCTGACCCTCATCTTTCGGCAGACGCCTCAACGTCTACTGACCTTGAGTTGCCGACTAACGTAGTAAAGCAGTGTACCCAACGGGCCATGGATACATTGACTCTGGTTGACACAACAGGTTCCCCAACTGTCGAATCTACCCCTGAGCCCATTTTTAGTTTAGCACCGTCTTCATCTACACTACCCGCAGGCAAAAGGAAACGTGATATGCCATCCTCTGCGCATAATCCAAGCGCTAAACGGTTTATTCTCAGGAGTCAACGAAAAAACTTAAACGATGCCCTCACCCTTAATTTTAGTCCCACAGGCATCAATCATTCCTTAGGTACTGAATCTGGAACTATTGGATCGATTGCCAGGCCAAAATCTATTTTCATTTCTCGGCTAAAACCAAACACTTCTTCAGACGATGTCTTGAACCACTTGGTCTCGAGAGACTTGATTCCAAAAAATTACTCAATTAAATGCACCAAAATCAGCAAGGCTGATGGGTTTGTTGCGTCATTCAAAATTGTTGCCCCTTCAGAATATTTCGAAATACTGTGCAATAACACTGCATGGCCTCAAAATACGTTAGTTAAAGAATTTACACCCCGTTCGACCAAAAGTCGTAGGAAAGACTGTCCGTCCGTGTTAAAAAACCCAATAGGCTGTCCATCTACTATCAAAATGTAAGGGGACTCCGCACAAAAACCGCTGAAATATATTTAAACTCCCAAGCCCTCTCTCATGATATCTTCTCCTTGACGGAAACATGGCTTAATGCCGGAATTTTAGACACGGAACTCTTCAATCATGAGTTCTCCGTATTCAGAAACGATCGTCATCAAAATGACCTGAAAGCGCTTGGAGGAGGTGTTCTGATTGCTGTTCGTTCCAACCTTGAGTCACGAAAGATTGACTTTCCATTTCCACTAACCGTCGAAATTATCTGTGTAAAAATTACACTTAAGAACAAACATTTATATGTTGTTAATGCGTACATTCCATCGTCTCGTCTATGTTCTTTGTATTCGGAAGTTTCTATGGCACTAGACCATATTTTTGACATATCTTGTTGTGACAGAACTGTTTTACTTATAGGCGACTTTAATCTGCCACATATTGGATGGGTACCTTCTGAGGATGATTCTCATCTTATTCCATCCTTTGACTCTGCCCAACAAGAGCTCGCTTTATTAGACAACATTTTGTCTCTTGACTTACAGCAAACAAGCTGTATAAAAAATTTCAAAAATCGAACTCGATCTTGTTTTCTCTTCTGACTCTGTTAGTACTGTTGTTATGGAATCCCACTTCAGTATAACTAACATAGATGATAATCATCCACCCTTGGATGTATTTATTGAACTGGGCGCACATCTGTACGAAAACAGTAATTCGTATGACCGTTCGCAATCTTTTGACTTTCGGAAAGCAAATTTTCAAAGGCTTTCTGATGAAATTAACAGCTTTAATTTTAACCTTACTGCGTTATCTGATATTGAAGATGCATTAGGTGCTTTTTATTCTTTGATGGATAACTGCATGAAAAAAGTGATTCCTGTCAAATCCTCTAGGAATATGAAAACGTCCCATCCCTGGTATACTAAAGAGCTCAAATCGATACGAAACAGACGTAATAGGGCTTGGAAGAACTATTTAAAAAGTCTCTGCCATTCAGATCTTGAACTCTACACATTATTCAATGAGTTCAAATCTTTATCCTGCAACTTATATATTGACTACATAAGTAAAATGGAATGCTCTCTAAAATTGGACCCCAAACTTTTTTGGGGATTTGTTAATTCTAAGAAAAAACCGATGGTTATCCATCGAAACTTACTTATAATAGCTCTACAACTGCTGATTCGCTAGATGCAAGCAATATGTTTGCAGATTATTTCAGTAAGTCTTTTAGGGTGGCCCCTCTTCACATAGATGAGCAATATTTTAGTTATCTAACTAGCTGTTCCCAAATAAGTTTTAATAGCTTCTCATTTGACTTGAAAACAATTTTAAAATTTATTTCTTCTCTGAAGAATGATTATTCATCAGGTCCTGATGGCATTGCACCGATCGTTCTTAAAAAATGTATGTGATTTTATCACACCTGTATTTAAAAAAGGCTAACGTGGTGATATCACTAATTATAGGCCTATTTCAAAGCTTTCGTGTATCCCTAAGCTTTTTGAACAAATTGTTTGCGAAAAGTTAATATTTATTTGTCGCAATTTAATTTGTAATGAACAGCATGGATTTGTAAGAAACAGATCCACTGTCAATAATCTGTTAAGTTTCTTGCATGATTGTTCTAATGCCTTAGAGAATAAGGACGAAATGGATTGCATATACACTGACTTCTCTAAAGCTTTCGACCAGCTGTCCCATGAAATAATCGAGTTTAAGCTCAGGGCTTTTGGTTTCCCACGAAGTTTCATAAAATGGGTTAATTCATACCTTAGATCAAGGGTTTATCAAGTCAAATTTAGAGGATCGCTATCTGTATCTTTTACAGCTGAGTCTGGAGTTCCCCAAGGTAGTCACCTCGGACCAATTCTATTTATACTAGCCATTAATGATGTTAAAGCATGTATAAATCACAGTAATATCCTGATCTACGCTGATGATATGAAAATATTTAAATCTATCACTAGTCAGCAAGATAGAATTTTTCTTCAATCTGACATTAATAGCTTCGCCAATTGGTGTGATAAAAACGGTTTATCCCTGAACCCCACTAAATGTCAACATATGACATTCTCTAGAAAGAATATCCCTTCCACCTTTCAATATTCTCTGTCTCAACATATTCTTTGTAATGTTGATAATTTTAAGGATCTTGGGGTTTATTTCGATCCCAAACTGGTTTTTGCCAAGCATATCAATTTTATTGTTAATAAATCTAATTCTATGCTGGGCTTCGTAAAAAGGTGGGCGAAAGAATTTAATGACCCATACGTTACTATGTCATTGTACAATTGTTTTGTCCGTCCGATTCTAGAGTATGCTTCACAAGTTTGGACGCCGTTCTACAACATTCATTCAAATCGAATAGAGGCCATTCAACGTAAATTTATTCGATTTGCACTTAGAGGACTTCCATGGGATGATCCTTTTAACCTTCCTCCTTACAGTCAGCGTATTAAGCTTCTTCAAATGTTACCCCTTTCTCAACGAAGGCTTAATAGCGATATCATTTTTTTACAGCAGTTTATATCCGGTCAAATAGATGCACCTGACTTGCTGTCGTCTATTGGCTTTAATTTTCGTGGTGGTGCCCATAATTTGCGCAGTGCTGAACTATTGTTTAGCCCCCATCATAGAACGAATTATGGGAAGCATGAGCCTATTAGTCGCATGAGTAGAATCTATAATCTAAATGATCATGTGATTGACTTGCATGTTAGTAAAATTAAGCTAAAAAATATTTTGCGTAATAATGCTTTAATGTCTTACATTGTTTGCATTATTTTGTGTCTGTGTTAGTATTTTGTAGGTACATAATTATTGTATTTTTAATTGTTTTGTCCTTACTAACACCTGCACTAAATGATGAGCCTGTGAGACCACTTTTTGTGCCGGCAATTTCTGCTCGTGATAGTTGCTTGCTTTAAGCACTCCGCGACACACAACTGATAGTGTATCAAAAAAAAGGAGCTAAAGTTGGATTGAGGTTACAAGATTCATAATTGAAGTCTTGAAGATTGTTTCCTCCAAGTCTTCTTTTTTTCATGAAAAATTTATAAGTCGCGCCTTCTTTTTAGTGACAAACGAAGAAAGTGCGATTTCATCCTCTTCATCAAAGTTATCCGGGTGTAAAACAATTTCTGCCACCAGTTGATTACGGGCAAATTGTCTACACAAACTACTCTCCTGAATCCTCATCTATTATATCACCTTCAAATAATGGTAGTAAAATGGGTATTTCTGAATAAAAATCGGCTTCATCGCTTTCATCTATGCAAGTAATGATCTCATTGACAGTTAGCCTAAAAAAACCGCGTTACATCAATATGAATATCCATGTAACAGCAACAAAATCTTAATCGTCAAATTAGTTGAATAGGACGATTTGCTATTGTTTTGATTGCATAGATTTCGATTTTAAACTTACTATAAGCCATCAATTAAGAATTACTTACCTTTTCCGCGACATTGTCTTGATTTTAAAAAAAAATGAACACTTTTCACTCCTCTTTTAACACCAATGAAACACAAATAAATCCAACTTGACATAAAAATATCATAGCCTACTTTACTACAGCGCGAAAATTCGGAAACAAATATTTAAATAAGTGGCCTTCTTTTCAGCTAGGAATTTTTATGTTAAGTGTACCATATGCGGTACAGTGGGATAATTCGGGTGTAGCTTAAATATTTGTGATCAGCATCGAATTTTCTGTCTATCTAGACATGTCTGTTTATGTGTCTGTCTATTACCAACTTTGAGCTCTAAAATACGAGCTAGAAAACTCAAATTTTCAACATAATAGTCTCTAGGATCCCGAAATGATCATTTGTATATTCCGCCTATTGACACGCCCACTATTAAAAAACCGTTCTATAGAAGAAATCAAATTTTGAAACTAGAAAGCTGAAATTTGGAACACGTGCGCTCTAAAGGCCCGAAATTTTCAAATACAAAGATTTTTGAAATCACCACAACTATTTTAATAAAACATTTTTTCTAAGAAGTCCATGGAAATGAAGGTCGTGTTCTTTGCAAAGTATGTAGACAAAGCCTGATTTTAACAATTTGCCGGTACAAAGCTTTTTGCCGCACCCACTTTTTACCTTGGAATATGCGTATAGTAATTTTTAGAAACGAAAAATCCGATGCATATAAAATCGGCCGAAAGGTTGAGTAATTTTAAAAACTTTTTTTTTTGCCATCATGCAATTTGTTCGTGCCACTGTGCCACTTTAGAGAAAATGCGCCATAATGACATAATCACATTTTATGTATACAGGAGTATACGGGCATTAATTGAGGTTTTTTTTACAGGGGAGAGCCTGAGTTGGATAAAACAGTTCGTATTTATTTTTTTCGCTCAGATACATCAGAGCTTTCTAACTGCGTTTCTTTTTTTCTGTTTACAGCGCACTCTATGAGCACAGAATAAATTGACTGAACAAGCGGAACTGAGCGTAACCAACTGCCACATTGACAGTATTAGAAATAGAGAAAACAAAAAATGATAAACCATTTACAAAAGTTGGTCGAAGCTTTTGTTCTGGCGTTTCTCTTCCATTGAAGGGGTCGCGAAAGCCAAACAATTAAATAAACAGCCTTGCGACCCTCAGTATAATATTCAAACGTTTATCAAAGTTTTGCATTACTAATGTAACATGGTTTACACTTGCAACAAATACCGACAAACAAACAAGTTAGTTGCTGCGTAATGTACATTTTATGTGTTAAAATCGAAAAGGGGCTCAAAAGAGACCATCAAACGTACCCGACATTTTAAATTGTTCACTAGTGAGTAGGAGCATACCTGCCACCAACTTTTCCTATGTTTATCCAGCCAATTGACATTTAGGTAAGCACGCTGGCCAAGGAATCATCAGTACCCATCTACACGGATTTCTTAAAAATGGATTTCACTCCGAAGTTCTCTGAATATCAAGTTCGGTCACAACTTTCTTAAGCCAGCAGCGTTTTCCAAGCCGCAGTCATGGCAGTGACAACAGCAACTTAACAGGCTATAGTGTTGGCAACAACACTAAAATGGCGCAGTTTAAAACCTCCCCAAAAATATCTTTACGGGCTAATAAAAGGTCTTTCAATAAGGACTTGACAACTTCTTTTTTAAATAAACTGCAAGAACTCTGTAGAGGCTGTGGCGACGAGGAAGCTCTGGAGAATACAACCCACTTCCTATGTCACTGCCCGGGTCTCCAACACATCAGGATTCCTGGGGACACATTTCTTCCATGACCTAGACGAGCTCTCCAGCACACCGATAGATAGGATAACGAACTTCACCAAATCCACATTATGGTTTGTATCGAACAACACACTGAGTAATTAATCTCAGTTTTTGTAGACAGGGTTAAAAAATTAGTAAGGGACAACCCTCCTCCCCCGATGGGCATCACAATGGGTCAGTATTGACCTGAGTGTGGCACTAAGCCAGCCTACCTAACCTAAGCTAACATGTCTCTGTAGCGAATCCCATTATGTAACGGTCATTATCATCGACAAAAAAAAAACGAACAATGAAGCCACCGAAAACCACACCAAAAAGTGACTCTTTGCGGATGAAGTGCTGTTTCATGAAGCACATGAGGGTTCTCACCTTGTCCAGTAACGTATATTTTGCTTATTTTCGAGGCCGTTTAACCAAAAATGCGATTCATCGCTGAAGATGATTTTGCGATAAAATTCTTCATTTTCTTCACCCATGGACCACCTTGGTGCCGTGACATAACCCCAAGCGTCATAAGCCCGAATCTCGAAATTTGGCCTTATGTCGCATTGTGAAAGTGACATAAGGCCAAATTTTAGCATTTGGTATTATGACAACTTGAAAAAGCGTCATAAGGCCGATTTGGCTTTATTTGGCTTGGTGCTGTTTTCAACAATTTTCCCTTGCACCTACTCTAAATCAAAGATTGACCCCAAGCAGGGCGGTTGGAGGGGGGCAACATGCCCCCCCCCCCCCCCCCCCCCCCATATGCATTGCACTGTTTATGGGATTAGTTACGAAATCGCAAGAAGATTCCATAAACAGTGTACCCCCTGCTTGGGGTCACTGTTTGATTTGGAGTAGGTGCGAGGTACGGTTTTGAAAATTTGGCTTTATGTCACTTTCCGGATTTGGCCTTATGACGCTTTGTGAAAGTGACATACTACAAAATGCTAGAATTTGGCCTTATATCACTTTCAAAAAGCGACATAAGGCCAAATTTCGAGATCTACTTGCGATTTCGCAACTAATCCCATAAACAGTGCAATGCATATAGGGGGGGCATGCTGCCTCCTGCAACCCCCCTGCTTGGGGTCACTGTTTGATTTGGGGTAGGTGCGAGGGCAAATTGTTGAAAACAGCACCAAGCGAAAGTGTCATAAAGCCAATTTGGCCTTATGTCACTTTCACAATGCGACATATGGCCAAATTTCAAAATTTGGGCTTATGACGCTTGGGGTTATGTCACGGCACCATCTTTCATCATTCTTTTAACGACTTTCGCAATAACCTCACTCAATCAGTATAACCCTCATTGAAAAGTCATTGTAAAATATTTAGCTGAAATTATTTAGGCCATTTGTCACTTGTTGGCGAGAATGTTTTTATTTTTCTTTTGTGCGCCCTCTCTGAGCACTGTTCTCGTATCATAAACAACTTGCTTGTGTCTATTATTGGTTGTCATAGTCGCAACATTGTTACAGCAATAAAACGGTGCATACAAACGCTAGTAGAGCACGCACTCGCGTATCCAGAATCCAATCCAATAAACAATTTACATTAATTAACAACTTCTGTTCGTTCGGTGGCGGCGGATACAGGGCTGTCTGTTGCTCCTTGTTTCAGCCTCCCTCGCCGGCCTCTGGGAGTAGCTCTCTATGTGTCATCCAACGTCAATTTCGAAACCAACCGACCGACCGAAAGAATGTTCTGCAATAAATTAATCGCCTCCGTAGGGAGCATATAAAGAATATCTTCGTTGTGTCTTCTCAGTAATCTTCTGATGATGATGGTGATACTGATGACATGAGAAAGAAACGAAAACTACAATTGTGCTCCAGCTCAGCTCCACACAACAAATACGCAGTAAGTCGAGCAATTTATAGTCATGTGGGTGGCATGTGGTCGTATCATGAGTGGTCGACCTTTTTAGCAATATTCATTCGCCGTGACTGGCAGATAGGGGTCGTCTCTCTGTCAAGGGTTGTTTCCGAAGTTTTTTTCACCAGCCACAACGTGAACTATCGACAGGTTGTTTGCAGCAGACTTCTATGCACTTCAAAACCAATTAGTGTGCGCGCACCTTTCCCAAGAGAACTGCGAGCTAAAAGCACACACATAACATCAAAGGTTGCTATACCTATCGCCCACCCTGCTTCAGTCTATATTCCGCTTCGTTGGTGTTGAAAATTTCCAAGACTGTGAATATTTCATCGTTTGTATCCTTTTTGTTGTTTTAGTTAAAATTAAAGAAAAAAAAATGAAAGCTCCTTTGTCTTTGTGCCAAGAGACTGATCCCGAATGAGGGAATACAAAACAACGCTTTTGGATAAGAAAATATCCTGCTTTATGAAACAGCAGATAAAGTTTGAAATTTTATTCAATTATCATCTTAAATCGATTTGGCCATCGACGTAGCAAAAACTCTATGACAACCTGCAAACGAGCAGATTGAAGTTCCTTCAAATAAGTTCTGAGACAAGCTAATTGAATTTAAAGTCAATGAACGTTGGATTTGCATGCCCAATGGGAGAACGTTTTGTTTGATGATGGAGAAATGTATTTTTTTTTTCAACTGCCTTTAACTTTAGCGCCTGTAATCTTCGCATTCCCAGAGTCGTCTGTGATTTATAAAGATATGTTTTGAAATTCCCATTTAGAGTAAATAGAGCGTAACCAATGTTCCAACTATGAAATACGTCATAAACGACTCGACCACCGCTCTTCAGTTGGAAAAGGTTTCTCTTACGAAATTTTTTGGACGAAATGTCTTTTTTAATGAAAGTATCCACTTGAGAGGTAAAACACCGAGAGTAGTTTTGAAACTGGAACGTAGTCGACGATGTTGGGGTGATATAGACTAGATGCAACATTTCAATACAGCTTTTACAGTTCCTGGTTGAACCTTCTACTTCATTCGCCCTCCTCGCAGACAAGACCAAAAATCCGACTGAATGTTTCCTTCAAAGATGCTCATATTGGCTTTCCTTTCCTGCTTATTGTCCAGCACTCGGCGCTATAAAGAAGAATTGGCTAGACTAAGGCTTGGTAGAGCATGAGCTCTGAGTCAGGATTTTTTGATAGCAACGATTTCCTAGGCAGTTAATGTGGAGATAGTTCAACTTCTTAGCTTCGTCGAAGTTATTGCTTTAAGCCTATTCGGTGAACTGATGTTTGCTTCTTTTTTTTTGAAAGCATGAACTTAACTGTTTCCGAATTAACGGCACAAAAGGTCGAAGTGCTTTTTTCATCGCCTTGGCGAGCCAGAAGTTGAAAAAAATGTCTTTATTAACTTCAAGCTTACACAATGTCGCATGTTCTTTAATCGCCGTAAAAGGCTCTAACGCGGCATGCTGCGTATGGCTGGCTATGCATGACCCTACCGAAACATCACCTCTTCTTTTATAGCTGAGCAAACCTTCTGTATTAAGTGGTGTAGTAGGTTCTCCATTGACCCTATCATTCCAATGCCCAACTGGGCTTCGGTGACTTGATTGATTCGATAGATCTTCTCATCCTACCTTTTAATCAAAAAAAAAAACGGGATGGATTAAAAAGGAATTGGTACCTTAATAACGGTTTGATGTTAAATTGCTTACAGTTGCACTTGATATAGAGCTCATAGCGAACCGTAGATTTTGGCAACTGTACCTATTAATAATGTGGTAAGGAGCTGCTTTTATGTAACTCCAAAGTTTTTGGACGCTGTGGTTGCTGCATTTGTGTGATCCAGGAGTTGTAAGACCTGAATCTCTTTCACTTTTTTGACTGATCTCTCCTCTCATTTGAGCATGACTGTACCAACAGAGCCGAAAGCGCTCCACTTTGTTGGACATGAAGGCTTCCCCGCCCCGTTTCTTGGAACTTCTATATATTATATTGTAAAAATAAAAAAAAATATTAGGCATTAACCATACATGGTTTAAAACCTGGGTTCTTCAACCATTTTTGCTAGAATTAAGCATCACAATACCACAATACAATTGAATTTAGATCCTCATTAAATCGTTCAGATGGTATCATCCATTCGTCCCAAAGGATTTCATAAATGTTACTGTCCGCTATCTGCAACGTTTGAATTTGTTTCAGAACTGAAAGGATGTCGTTGTTGAACGGGGCAAAAAACAGCGGACCCATTGATCCTTGTGGATCAGTTTTGCTTTCAAGAAAAGCGGTCTGATGAATGGGGTGATAAAAAAAAACTCGTGAAGTTATAAATGGTTAGTTGTATAGTTTATCCAAAATCAGTTGGCGCAGCTTTCCATGGAAATAAAACTGGTTTTCTTATTGAATTTTAGGTCAACTGATGCTCTCTGTTTTTATTGAAGAATTTATTATGAAGTTTGACAACTCAGAACGTCATCTATGTGGTTTACTATGTTACCCGCAAAAAATCGCTGAATAACTTTACCAATTCCCAATAGCATGCAAAATTTGATTCGATTAACAGCTGTAGCTATGATTGTTTGGGTCAAATAAAGGGATAACTACATTCGGTAAAATATTCACAAAATGATTTTTTTAAAAAAAAAAGGCACATGTCATGGTAGCGTCCTCTAATGCGAAGAATTTTCCCTAAAACCTATTATACATTTGCAAAACTTGCCACCTTGATACAAAATGACTTGCAAAAATCTTTGATTGCAAGAAGTCTTCTGTTGATTCCGAGAATACTAGGGGGTAAAAAGATGCTGCTCACAAGGCGGCGTTCTGTCTCCACTACTGTGGTGCTTGTTGGTTGGCTCTCTGTTAAACGCACTCAACAGTTCTAACGTATATCACTCTGAAGTGTATATACAAAGACGCGGATGATGTTGCCGTCAGTGTTGCCGAAAGTACTCCCATAGGAGTACTGTACTACTTTCAACACCTCCGTACTCCCGTACTCCTCCTATCACATTCGTACTCCTATTTTGTTTAAAGATCTAAAATATCTTACCCTTGCAGCAAAGTGTAATGTCCAAACTGTCGTCAAAATGGGAATTTCCCTCTTTCTTGTTTGTTTCTGAATTTCATATTTCATGCAATTTTTATCTGTCAGTTTGGTATTTATTTTATTGTTATCTGAGATTGTATTGTGTTGGTCGTTGTTTAGTTCTATAACGATGGTTAAATTAATACTTGAAATATTGTTATTCTTGTTACAATAATTCAAAGTAGACTTGTATTATAAATATTTAGTAAATTGGATGATAAATGTGTCTTGTGTTGCTGGAGGTTCTAAAACAAATGAGTCTGCTGTTGTTCCTAAAAATTTAGCACCAAAATCACCTGCTACAAGAGCCAACGATATTGAGTTTTCAACTGCTGAAAAAGTACGAGTACCTATTTGCTGTTAAAGTTGATATACCGACCAAATCAAAATCGGTAAAGGCGAAAAAAGTTCCGCCAGCCAATGTCAATGTGTCTTCTGTTGCTGGTAAAAACCAAATGAGTCTGCTGCTGTTCCTGCAAATTCGGTTCCTGAATCCCCTGCCGAAAGAACCGACGATGTGTCGATTGTGATTTCTGATGCTGATGAAGTGATACACCTACCACATCTTCTTTAGAAATAGAAGAGTTTTGGTCAGAGATATTTGTCTTAACAAACGCCCTTAATGAAACTCTTTTTCCTCTGACAAGGGATTTTGTAAGTAACGCAGCGGCAGAACGAGTTTTTTAAAACTGTTTCTCATTAAAGATACAAAAACGGAACAGATTGGAGTCGAATACATTGAATGCAAATCAATGAAGCATTTTTAAATAAAGTTGCAAGAACAAATTGTGTACACACTTATTTTTGAAGACTAAAAATTGTTTGTACTCCTATTTTTGAAAAAATTGTATTCCCCATTTTCGGCTGCAGTATTACCTTATAATATTTCTCTCCGGTAGCATTGGTTGCCATTCTTTCTGTTGGATCATGCCTAGCGACTGTATGCTCCAGGGCGCAGGCGGCGCTAGACGTGATCGACGAATGGTGCACTAGGAATGGGCTCTCGGTCAATCCTCTCAAAACTAAGGTTGTTTTCTTTACGAGAAGGAGGAGTGAACATTTTTATTATCTATGTCAATTATGTATTATATCGCCGTACATTCTTGCAGCATACACTAATACATTCATGTTATTATTTCAAACATGTATAAACTTATGTACCTATTGCACTCCTTTCATACTTACATAATAGGCATTCTCGAATAAACCGCCGTTCAGTTAAGATCGATTTGTCTTTTATTTCCCGCTAAACCCAACAATCTATGTCCGCAATGTTCAACAGAAATATTTGTTAGTTATTTCACTGGTAGATGGCGCCAATAGTTGGATTTTTTAAAAGCTTCCCCGTTGTGATAATTGTTCAATTTTTGCTACTTTTTTGCACTTTTGTTTCGATGTAGTTAAGGCTTCAGACGACCAAGTTTGAGTATGGGTTAGTTGTAAGAGCTTTCTAAAATTGAAAACTCAGATACAGGTTAGTTTTGACTGTATTTACGTTTGAAAATCGAAATGAAGTTATGTATTTGCATTCGATGAAAAGAGAGCGCAATTGTTTTTTTTTTTACTTTGTTAACTTTGTGTTAGGTTAGGTAGGCGGGCTGGCTTAGTGCCACACTCAGGTCAATACTGACCCATTGTGATGCCCATTGGGGGAGGAGGGTTGTCCCTACTCATTGTTAACCCTGTCTATAAACAACTGAGAGATTAATTACTAACTGTGCTGTTCGATACAAACCATCCTGTGGATTTGGTGAAGTTCATTATTCTGTCTATCGGTGTGCTGGAGAGCTCATCTAGGTCGTGGAAGAAATGTCTCCCCAGGAATCTGTATCTGATGTATTTGAAACCCGGTCAGTGACATAGGAAGTGGGTAGTATTCTCCAGAGCTTCCTCGTCGCCACAGCTTCTATAGATTTCTTCTTTCGTCAAGCGTAATTTCTTCATGTGGTACTGCAGAGTATTGTGCCATGTAATATACCTACGAGGGTGGATAGTGATTTCCTATCCTTTTTCATGAGACTCTCGGTTCTGCCTCCATTGAAGGTTGGCCATAGCATTCTACAAGGTGGCGCAAAAGTTGTCACCCGATGTTCTTTCGCTGTAATTTTTTTTATGAATGAAAAACTTTGGTTCTGCTTTTGGATTATGTTAATTGGAGTCTTAAGTTTTTTCTATATAGTTAACTTCACAAATGTCAAAGTAGAATTTACATTTGCCGCCATTTGCAAAAATTATAGCTTCTTCCGACAGGATGATGACTTTTGTGCCACCTTGTAGTAGTGTGGCAAGTATCTAGTGCCGTGCATCTAATGTTCGCCTCTCTTATTGCCTTTCTCCCTGCTTCAAGCCTGAGTGTGCAAGGCGGGATGAGTACAGTCCGATCAGCTTGTTGTTAAAGAAGGTAATACCATCGGGTGGTATTGCCCTTACCACAAACTCACGAGCTGCTGTTGTCACTGCCAGGACCTCTGCTTGGAAGACGCTGCTGTGGTCGGGGAGGCGTACCGATTTTTATATGCCCAGTGGTGCGGAAAAGACGCCTGACTCCACCCCCGTTGCCATTTTTAACCGTCCGTAAAAACGGCTATGGCTTGCACGTCGGGGACGAGTCCACTTCTCCATTCTTCCCTGCTGTGATAGGCACTAGAGGAAGGTCTTGTGAAGTCTAAGTATGGCGTGATGTAGTCCGTAGTTGGTACATGGCCAAAGTATTTCTGCAGGGTCATCGAATGACCCATTACGTTTGGTTTCCAGTTCACTGTTTGGCAAATTCTCATGGCACTAATGGCGGCTGTTGATTGAACAAAGATGTCTAGCGGAGGCAGGTTGAGGATAGCCTCCAGTCCTGCGGTTGGATTGATAATTATATCTCTAGTTTACTTAGCATTCTGCGTACGGCGCCAATATTGACATTGTTAAACGCTCCTTCAATGTCTAAGAAGGCCGCTAGAGTGTACTCTTTGTCCTTTAGTGTTTTCTCAATTGTCCCGACAACACAGTGTAGCGCAGTTTCCACACTTTTACCTTTTGTATAGGCATGTTAGGCCGGGGATAAGTCTTCCGGACGTAGCATGCTACAAATATGTATGTCTATCAGTCTTTCCAATGTTTTCAGTATAAAGGAAGTTAGGCTTATTGGTCTGAAATCCTTTGCATTGGTGTGGCTTGCCTTGCCAGCATTTGGTATGAAAATAACCTTCTAGGGAGGATTGTTTCCCCAGTAATATTGGTGCGTACATCGAGACAAGGCTGCGTGGTGCAGCCTGGAAAGTATGTGTTCAGTAGCAGATTTAAAGACTCTGAACAGGACTCGGTCCAGCTTCCTTCAGGTTTCTTGATGGATCCCAGAGTTAGTGGTTCTCTGGTTAGAACTTTTCTTATCCTCGCGGTTTCCGTAGTGCCCTTTAATTCGTCACAGAAATTTTGCCATGATTGGCGCTTGTATCCTTGAATTTCATTTTTAAGCTTCTCTGACTGGCCTTGTATATTTCCCAGTGAGAGTCTAGTTTCGTCCTGTTTGCCGTATTAAGAAATGTCCTTCCTAATTACGGTCAGTTTCTTGTTCCACCATGGGGGTGATATTTTAGTCTTTCATTTTAAAAACGGGCATGCCCTTACGAAAGCCTCTTTGAAAACAGACACTATTTTCTCGGCTTTCAGGTCGATGTCGGTCGGCCAATTAAGATTACCTTCTTGTAAAAGATCTTTACTTTTCTCGATCTCCTTGCTAAAAAGAACGCAGTCAATTTTTTTTTCTTTGTTTTTGGATTACTGTGTGACTGGAGAGGTTCACAGCAGTTCCCTACAATGAATTCAATTCGTCTATAATCAGAGAAGGAATGGACACTCGAAACAGTCCATTTATAAATAGTAAGGGTGCTGGAGTTGTTGAATAGCGTTATAATCTATAACCTCCTGCCTATTTCTAACTACAAATGTTGGGTCGCTCTATTGGCTACTAGAAGATTGTTTTCAATAATGAATTCAAAAACTGACTCACCTCGTGTGTTGATATCTAAGCTTCCCCATTGCGAATGATGGGCGTTTGCATCACAACCCATTATCAGGTCCCATCCCTCCTGTTCCGCTTTGTGGACTAAGGCGTGGGTGATTGGACCTTGCGGTCCTTCGTTTTCATACGGCATCTAAACGGCTGATATAATCAGTGGGGGGAGCCCCCTCCGATCAAGCCTTACCACGGTCTGGTCTGGATTGCTGTAGGTAGATAGAAGTAATACATGGTTGCCACTGGACTGGAAAGTCGGGGAAAGTAAGGTAAAGTCAGGGAACGAACATTTGGTCAGGGAATGTCAGGGAAAGTCAGGGAATTTCGAAAACAGTCAGGGAAAATTTACTCTGTATGTATTTTTTTTTTATAATATTAAAAAAAAAATGTATGTCGAGCTCTGAAGTCTGGAGCCTCTGGAGCAAAAATATTACTTTTCAGGAATCCACCTTTTTTCTTATTTTGGGATCACATTTCGCAGATCTCGATATCTTTCGAGATATACCTACGCACCATTTCACTAAACCACCATTTATATCTAATAATGTATGTACCTTCGACATGTTTTTTTTTAATTTGATTGATTGAGACGATTTTGGTTTCGAGAAAGTATAGCGTTTGCACGCAGTTGTATTAATTGCTAAACAGTTAATGGAGATGCCAATTAGCATTAAAAAGCATACCAATCCTAAAAAAGACATGCAAACTTATATATAGGTACATCAAAAATCAAAATAGTCTATTTCGATTGACTTTTTTTAGCGAAATTTGTTCCTTTGCTA
Source organism: Portevinia maculata (assembly GCA_949715645.1). Lineage (NCBI taxonomy): Eukaryota > Metazoa > Arthropoda > Insecta > Diptera > Syrphidae > Portevinia > Portevinia maculata. Next base: position 163,370,434 of record OX454525.1, on the reverse strand, counting down.
AGGAAGATTTTGTATAGAATAGTTTTTATTTTAAGGCAATAACGGCAAAGCAGGATGCAAATTTTGCAAAAAAAAAAATTGAGTTAAGCAACATGGGCCAAAGGCCTTTGGTGTCGCATCAAAATGGACTAGCGCATAAGACAAATTCTAAAGCACAAAAAATTGATACTTTCTTCACTGCGTCCGATTCATTGGTCGCCTCTAGTAGTCAAAAAACATCTCAAAATACAACAGAAAATATTACCGCACAAAATACACAAACAAAATATTTTACTTTCGACAAGACCGATTCCATTGTTGCAGAGATAAGGTGGTGTCTCTATATTATTTCAACCAGAGCGTCCTTGAACTCATCTGTGGAAATTAGTGATCTTTTTCGAATGATGTTCCCAGACTGCAAAATTGCCGAAAATTTTAAGTTAAGTTATCAACCACGGAATCTCCCCATATTTCCATAACAATCTTTTGTTATATGTTTTGGCGAAGCACTGAACAAAATAGCTCAGAAAGGACAAATTTTAGTTGTCGGTTTTTTTGATGAGTCAAAAGGAATTGTTTGCAATAGGTACTTAGAAAGCGAGTTCATGGGATCTTCAAATTCAGATGACATTTAAAAACATTTTGACAATGGAATCCGGTTTTTGAAAACAGAAATTTCTTCAAGTATCTTTGGATGGCCCAAACGTAAATTTATCTTTTTTAAAGGAATTAAACAACAGCGAAATGAAATTGATCCGGATGGTATGCAGCTACTAGAATTTGGTGTGTGTGGTCTACATGTAATGAAAACCGGACTTACAAATGTTTCATGGGACCTGCATATTTTTTTAAGGCATCTTTATTACGTTTTCAAAGACAGTCCTGCAAGAAGAAGCTTATTTACCTCCAAAACTGATGGTACTCGATTTCCCCTGAAATATTGCGGTGTACGTTGACTCGAAAACAAAATCTGTTTAGAGAGATGCCTGAACATTTTTGATGAGTTGAAGCACTTTCTATGACAAATTCAGATTTACCAAAAACAAGGCCAATTGAAAACGTTAAAAAATACTTCCAAGACAAATTGTTAGACTGCAAACTTGCATTTTTCCATACAATTACAACTGATTGTGAACCATTTTTATCAAAATTCTAAGGTGAGAAATCATTGATATTTTACCTTTATGAAGATCTCCTCATAATGGTTAAAAACTTATTGCATCGCATCGTCAAAAAAAAGTATATCAGCGAATGCTCCATAGGATCTCAACTTTTGTCCATCAATCTTTCAAATGAATCCAATCTTCTGGAAATAAAAAACGTTGACGGTGACTTCAAAGCAACGAAAATCATCACTGCAATAAAACAAAAGGACAATTTTTCGAAAAAAGATATTTTAAAATTAATACTGTATTGCCGCAAAATTATTATAAGCATAATATCAAAAATCGAAGAACGAAGCCCATTAAAATGATTGTAAAGGTGAGCAGTCTTAATCCTAGAAATATTTTGCAAAACAACGGTCTCTACAGTAAAAGATTCAAAAATTTGCTTCAAATTTTATATAATGCCAAGAGATTGTTTGATACATGCGCGGAAAGAGCAACATAATACATAAATGCATGTACAGATGGAAAAACAGCCCTAGAAGAGGAGTACAAAAGCTTTATAATCAACGAATCTACTTTTAGAGTTGATGAGTTCTACTTTCAGCTTTTTGGCAAAAATTAATATTTTAAAGATCTTTGGCATGTTATAAAAATGTGTTGCACTTTATCGCACGGAAACGCCTCAGTTGAGAGTGGCTTCTCAATTAACAAGACTCTTTTGGTCAAAAACCTCCTTGAGGAGTCACTAGTCGCTCAGAGGAGAGTCTTAGATAGCGTGAAAGAGGCTGGGGGAGTATCGAAAAGGGAAATAAATTCAAAATTAACATTTAATGTTCGATCCTCTCACAACCGCTATATACAGCAATTAGAAGAAAAAAAAAGGAAGAAATAAAAAAAACTTCATAAGGAAAAGCAAAAATTCGCATTCAAGCCCAGGTTGAAGAATAGAAAATAAATTATTAACTCTCCCTTTTGAAAAAGTAAGCTATGTAGGTACTGTTCTCAACTGATTGTTTCATTGATATTTTTAAAAGGAATGTTTAGAAGTATACAATTTTTCTGTTCTTTAAATATTTGGGACTAGTGTTTAAATGCGTCATTTTTGTTTCCTATATTTGCAAAATTTTGTCAGGGAAAACTTCAAAACTTGGTCAGGGAAAGACAGGGAAATTTGTTTTTAATAATAGTGGCAACCATGTAATAGTTTAATATGTTTGTTAACTATGTGTACTTTTGCCTTCAATCCATAAAACCTTATGCGATTTTAATTTACGAAAATATTTCAAATATTTAAACTAAATATGTGTTTGAAATATTCATTTAATTTTGCCGCCGTATACAATATTCCCACGCCCCTGAATGACACAGCACGTTTTAATTAAATTCCATAAAATAAAAGTTCAACATTCATCCCGCAGAGTCCTCAAAGCCGATTTGAATATCCTTCTTCCGCCATTGATTGTTCTACTACCATCATTTGGCGGGCATAAGTGGAAAAAAGAAGTTAGGTAGTATGTTTTTATTTGTGTAAGAGAAACTGTTTTAAAAGCTAAATAAAGAAAATTTCCATTTCCCTGGGGATTAAGCGGGCAAATTGAATTCCAACATTTTCTTTTCTTGTTTTGATGTTTTTTGTTTTTTTTTCTCTCTCTTAAAATGTTGATCTGCCTCCCAGGGATGAACAAAACAAGGAACAGAAAATCGATCCAACCGAAAATAGCTTGCTAGCCAACCACAAGCTCACCCCAAAAGCAACATAATTTCAGTTGGAATTTGTTTTGTTTTCTATTAATTATTTAGTAAATAAATTTGTCCCAAATTCAGAGGCCAAACAAGCACGAAGCGGCATCACAAACACGAAACACACTTTGCCTGTCCTAATTAATATTTTCTGTTGTCTTCCTGTCCAGATTGTATTTTACAGTGTCTATTTGTAAGAGAACAGGAACATTTGTTTTTAAGAATAATTGGGGTAGATGTTGTAACAAATTTAGGTTGTCAATATGCATTATTGGGGACAACAAGTTGTCCATTTAATTCTCACCCAAGGAACTTGGAAAGCCTGCTAAGTATAGTGCTCTCGAATAAACCCCTAACAACAGAGACATCTGCAGTTGACTTCCTTGCCCTCTCTATTGAACGGATTGAAAAAATGTTGAAAAAGCTTTGCTCTGACAGTTCAACGATACGTGTCATAAAGTTTTGACAGATCATATTAAGTGGAATATTTTCCACGGAGTTTCACTTTGAAAAGTGTATCTAAAAAGTTCTGGAGTAGATAGAAAACATGATGGATTGATGTACCTATTAGGATCCAGGACGTTGGGAATGTATACCCAAAGCCGGAGTAAGTTTTTGTGGGTTCAATGAACGAGGGGGGAAATGTGATACATTTTTACAGGCTGGTACGTAATATTTTCCGTAAACGGTATTTGTTGGCAAGGTGAATGGATTGGATTTTAATTCAGTACATTAACTTTGAAGGAAACTGCAGGGAAATCATTGCCGCATATGACTGGAAGTTTTTTCAAAGCCAGAAATTCAGAAGAAATCGTCATTTTCACATATTTTACCAGACACGTCTTTAATGTCTACTATACCGTTTAACCTTCAAAGCACCATCATGTCTGCTCTATTAAAAATCAAATTTTCCTCTACTCAATTAAGCGCCTGCTCCAAGGATAAATAGAAAAACTTTGCCAATTAAACTTAGAAAATACCATCATCATATCGCCAATGGTATTCGCCGTAATTACCTTGATGCATGCATCCTAAGGGCTGGCGACACGACCCGCTTCATGGTAAACTTACTAGCGCGCGTAAAGCAAAGCCCACCAAGTCCTGTCAATTTGCTTTTTGCACAGCAAATCTAATTACTTCCAAGTGGTGGATCCATAATAATAAGGTAAATAATGCAAAGCGAGCACCATAGTCATATACACCCCCAGCTGGATTATAATAAAGCGTTTTCTTCATTCTCCTTGTCCTTTGTAATTCAAGTGTGCGCGTGTGTGTGTGTGTTTGTGTGAGCTGATAATCTTCATCTCGGTCTGTGGCAGAAGTTAATCGCTGTTTTCCTGGATGATGAAGTCATAATCATCCTTGCAGTGACTCAGCATCTAAGAGGTCGTCTTTTCTTTTTCTTCTGCTCGAGATTGTGATTAAAATCTCCACAAAGTCAACATAAACAGGGCAAGAGGGAGAGCAAAAAATCCTCCTTCTTAAATGGGAGAATGAATGGGGGAAATAAAGTGTGCGAAGTGGTCGCATATAATTGGCTCTGAACTGTAAGTAAACTTTTGCAAATTTCCTCTGCATTGGCAACTCTTTTATATGCATTTCAAAATCCCACCGTGTTACTCGGCAAATTCTATTTAATAGTTTGAAACTCTGATGCACCCATTTCCTTTTCCTAATTCGAATATTTTGCGGGTGGCAATGAAAAACCCTACAACTGCACCCAAACACTTCTTTCCTATCTCTCTATTCTTTCTAATACCAAGTAGCTTACACTGTGTTCTTAGCATTATAAGGGTACTGTAACAACAAAAAAAAAATCCCTTTAGCGTAATCAAATTATAAAAAAAAAAAAAAAATACACTCGAAAACGTTTACAAAGCCCGCAACGTATTCCTTAACCCAGAAAGTAAAAATCCAAGCATACCGATCAGACACAGATGCCTTGTGGCATTTATTTCAGACCAAGAGTTGATTGGATGCATTCTGCTGAGCAATGTGGTGCTAGTGGTGGGTGTTGTCCAATACCGTATGGATGCTGCCCCTTTCTCCCGGCTACGCTCTGTGTCGGTGCTAGTGATGATGCAGATGCTTGTGGAGGTCAGTGATTCAGTGCAATGCGGAGTGGCAATCGAAGATTTACCAAAGATTAATAAATTTATTCGTTAATGCCATTTGTTTGGAGTCTTTATGAAAACGTCAGCCTTCTTGGCCCTTGAATGAGAGGAGTTGGTTTCCGGTTTATGATTGAAATGAGTTCTTTTTTTTTGGAAAATTTTCATTTCCTGATCAGCCTCAGTATTTATCTGGCTTTAAAGATGGTACTTTTGATTTTTTAGGTTATGCTTTACTGAGACAATATGTGTGTCATATTTGTTTATATTTTGCATGACTTAATTGGGAATTTCTATTAAAGAATGTTCTTTTTAGAAGCGATACCTGGACAGCAGCTCTTGGCCATGCCAATAATCTCATGGAGGTTTATATATATTTCGCTATATTTAAGTCTCAGTTTGGCAAATATTATGTACTTATGCGAAGCAATTGTTGCAGTATATACTAATGCAAAATGTATAAAAAAAAATTAAAACCAAAACCCAGACCTAACACGAATAATTTTTCCCGGGGAACTGTTCCCGTTCAGCAATTTGACTTGTTTGGATTTGATTTTCTATTTTCGTCGGAGACATTGCTGACAAGGAAACAAAATCGATCGTTTTCACGATTGCCCTGATTCTCTGCAAGCCATTGGATCTTTTTAGGCATTGATATATGCATCGCCAGACCACTGCTCTTAAATTGTATTATTAAGATTAGAAACTTTCTGCCTGTCCGAACAGGACGCATGCATATATCACTGCTTTGCCCCCCAAAATACAGCTCTGGTCGTAAAAGGCGACTATGGGGTGAAATCACTTCTAGGTAGTTTTAACAATGAGCTTAGCGACGAATCTGACATCTTGAAATTGGGGATCACCAGTGTCGTAAAAAGAACGATCAAACAATAATCAATAACAGGAGCATGCGCGTAAAACTTAGGAAATTGTAAAAAGGAGACAGGCCTAAAAACACCGGGATCACATAAGTGCTCGGATAGAGGCCTGCACGAGGAGGGCTGCGTGGTAATTGCCTATGCGGATGATATTGCTATTGCCGTCTCTGCAAAACACCTCAACACTTGAAAGGAACTCCTACAAAACGCTCTCAACAAGCTAACAAGATGGACAAATCGCTGTGGCCTGGGTGTTAACCCCCACAAAACCGAACTTGTCCTCTTTTCCAGAAAATATAATCTATTAAGGGTACAAGCTTAACTTTTTCCGATGAAGCTAAATCCTTGGGTCTAATCTTCGATTAGAGTTAAGCCCATTATAGAAGAAAGAGTCAAAAAAGCTACGGTAGCTCTTTGCTCCATTGGCAATAAGTAGGGCCTACAAGCCAGCATCTCTCACTCGCTTTACGTATCGATCGCGAGACCGATTCTAACATCGTTGTCTGGTGGACTGCATTGGGCAAAGCGGTAAACCGAGATAAGCTGAGTAAAGTCCAACAGCTTGTCTGTGCATCAGCGGAGCACTCCGAACGACTGCCTCTGCTGTACTGGACATTTTACTTCATCTGACACCCCGCGATATATTTAGCAGGCAAACAGTTGCCTGTTCCGCTGCCCGCTTAAAGCTATCTCACAGTGGATCAATAAGAATATTGGTCACTCTGTCATTCTGGACTCATTTAGGTCTCTACCAAGGAACATAGACTACACCACACCTCAATTACAGTTCGGAAAGAACTTACAAATCACTATCCCCAGCAGATCATTCTGGGAGGATGATGCATTTACGGAGGATAAATCGATCCACTTCTACACCGATGGATCAAAAACTGTTGATGGGGTAGTTGGGGGTGTTTTCTCAGAAAGACTAAATATTAATCTCTCTTTCCGTCTACCTGGTCATTGTAGCGTGTTCCAGGCAGAAATCATGGGGATTAAAGAAGTCCTTCCGTGACATCCGTATCTTGTCGGACAGACAAGTCGCGATTAAGTCTCTGGTCTCAGGCTCTTCAAACTTCATCGTAGCCCTAGACTGCCGTTCATCTCTTGAGGAGATGGCAGAGCAGTTCAACAATCACCTCTGTTGGGTGCCTTGGCATTGAGTTATTCCAGGGAACTGAAGGGCAGATGACCTCGCGAAAAAGGAACCGCATTACCTCGTTTAACTGATAAAGGTTTTCTAGGTATACCTATCGAGTTTACATGTAACTCATTTTTAAGCTTTCCGCAATCGAGCGTACAAACTTTAGGTGGATAAGTAGTAATACATGTCTAGCGACTAAGCATATCTGGCCAAAGCTGGACCTGCAACGATCTATGTGTTCGATCTCACTAAACCGACTGCAAATTGGCTCTGCCATAGGTGTCATTACAGGACACTGTCTAATAGGCAAGCACGCATCAAGGCTTGTCGTCTATTCAAACGACGTCTGTAGAAGCGAAGAAAGACTCTCCCTTGAGATAAATTTCTATTAGCACAGTTTTCTTCAGTCTTAGTTGAGTAGTAAAGTTTTGTTGTCCCAACTTCCGAAAATAACAAAAATTGAAAGGATTTTTTGCTCCAAACCATACGTTTAAGATATTTGTTGTTTATACCCTATTCTAGGGGTATATTAATTTTGACGCATAGTTTGTAACATACCTTAATATTGCCCGTAGACCCCTAAAAGTTACTATATTTATGATCAGCATCGATAGTAATGTCGATCTAGCCATGTCCGTCCGTCCGTCCGTCCGTCCGTCCGTCCGTCGGCAAAAATTAGGCCTTTAAACTGGACCTAGAGAGCTGAAATTTTAACCATATACTCTCTAGGGTCCCGAAATAATCAAGTTTAAGAATTTTTGAAATCCGCCCACAGACACCCCCTTAAACTCAAAAAAACAAAATTTTGGAAAAAATCGAATTTTGAGCTAGAGAGCTGAAATTTTGTATATATGATCTATGGCCCATAAAACTGATTGGGACATAAAATTTTCAAAATCCGCCCACTGACACGCCCACATTTAAATAAAACAATTTTATTGTTGAACGGACATTGCTAGATCGACACTACTATTGATGCTGATCATAAATATAGTAACTTTTAGGGGTCTACGGGCAATATTAAGGTATGTTACAAACTATGCGTCAAAATAAATATAGCCTTAGAATAGGGTATAATTAACAGGATATTTATTCAAAATTAATTGTCCTTATGTGGACGTTCTAAGCTTAACTATAACCTTAAAATTATTACCTTTCGGCCTAAAAACTATTTTACTATCTTACATATAGGTATTATCAAGATTTTTTATTTTTTTTAAACTATATCAAATTTTATAATTTTATATAAAAACAAAACACAAACTAGCTATTCAACTAACTTAAACTACTTAACGTATTCTAGCCATAATTAGGATTCTGAGCACTCGTTGCCTTGCATAAAGAGAAATCCCAATTGCTTTCCGGGCGCCTGGCAGTCGTCAACGTGAACACGCGCCGCCGTGAGCCTAATTAACGTATTCTGAAGCCTTACAGCTGCAGTCACCTCCCGGAAGCACCACCACATGTTGGGGAGCTCGGCCTCTCTCAGAAACGGCCTAGCTAACTTAATCTAATTTATAAACTAAGAGGATGTTACCTAGAGTAATGCACCGTCCTGCGAGGGCATGTTGACCCCCACCCCAATCTTTGTAGCTTCTGAACAAGATTGTTTCCGTCTTCTGAAAGTTGATTTTCAACTTCCAGTCGTCGCAATATCCCTTAATTTGATCAAAGTCACGAACTTCTTTCCCATAAGCATATTATGAAGGAATATAGCAAAGGTTTGTGCATCCCCCCGCCTGCCGCCTGGTCAACTTGTAAAAAAGTTCCTTTAACCATAAGGTGTCGAAAGCCTTCTCAAAATCAACCAGACAGGCTCATTTAGTCCACTGAATGTCGGAAACCAACTTCGTCGCGGCATGAATAGTGTCATGCCCCGCCCCGAAACCAAACTGGTTCAAAAGGGCTCTATTGACAACCTTCTCAAAGACCTTGCTAATATTCGGAAGCAGACCAATCGACCGGAGGTTGGCAGGGTTCATCCTATCTTTACCCTTTTTCGGGATTGGGTGTACCACAGTTACCTTCCAATGCGCCGGATAATGTACATTATTCAGCGCATTGTTAAACAGCGTGGTGAATATATCTACAGCCTCCAGAGGCAGGTGTCTCAATACGACGTTTGGGACACCATCCACCCCGCCGACTTTTTATTCTTTAGTGACTGGAAGACACGAACAAGTGCGATACATTTCGTCGATTGACGACAACTGCATTAGCATGGTTTTCATCATTGAATACAGTGAATCCGTTATTCTCAGATCGCCAATTCTCAAGTTCGCTGCGCAGATGGAAGTGTCTCATCAGAGCCCTATTCTCAATGTCGTGGTTACGGCGAACAGGATTATTCACCGTATACACGGCCTCGAAACAAGCGCTCAGCAAATCCACTTTCTCCTGTGGGTCCTCGACCATGAAAAAATCGTCGTTTGAAGCGACACTTTCCGGAGTTAATCCAGCAGTCAGTACTGTCTGTCTGTTCTCTGTTGTCTGTCAGATTCGAACACAAAGAATATCATTGTGATCGTTCCTCCTGTACAACTTATTTATCTGTAGTCAAACGCACTATCCACTTAGCCGCTGTGCCCATGATATGGAATGTAGGTAAATAAATAAAAAATAAAAATCCAAGGAAGCCTTCACGTGAAAGAACCTTCTTATCGGCGATGTTATATACATAACCCTCCCACTTAACTGCCTATCGCCTGTGGGGTTCGCCAGATTAAACTCAATTAACATCGGCGGGCCTCTCGGTTTCAGATCATTTTTCACTGCAGTCAATCAAATGCTGGTTTTATTGCATTTATGTGATCCTGCAGTTTTTACGCCTGCCCTATTTTATAGTTTGGAGTTCCGCCCGTTTGACCTCAATTAATAGCTGCAGCCTCTCGTTTTCGGATCATTTTTTTTTTGTTTTATGGCGTTCATGTGATGCGGGAGTCGTTTTTACGATTTTGATATATGCATGCTTCTGTTATTGGTTAATATTTGATCGTCTTTTTAGTAAACTCCAGGGATTTGCATGCACACTTGTGGGAGAGTTTCAATATGTTTAATATCACCTGAATTTTAAAATTGCCTCGAAGTGATTTCTCCCAAAAGTAGTCTTTTACGACAAGCGCTTTTTTTTAGGGTGCTGCTTTGATATTATTAACCTGTTCCCACACGGGATTTCACGTCTAAGAACTTATCAGAAATGAATCGCGGCCGGCTCAGTTGGATACTGTTTTGTTCAAATTAGAGATCCCACAAACCTCGCGAAAAGGGCAATATCAATCAACGCTGCATTAAGATCGCGAAAGACTCCTGCATCACATAAATGCGGCAACACCAGCATTTGATTGACTTGGTTGACTGACAAACCCGACAGGCGGACTAACAGGAATGTAGTGAAGTAGATATAGGTTATATTCTACGCAATAGCTTCGAAGTTCAAGTATCCAAAGAAATGGATATAACATGACTTATATTTCAACTCATACATGGGTATTCCTGTGCTAAATGTTTCCTTATTTATATCTCATAAGCTTTTCTTACTTCACGACACAAGTCTCATGCAAGTACCTCAACCTCATTAACTACTCTTTTAAGCACTTTCTACATTACCGCATACTTTCAAGTCCATGTCTTCCTGGGCAATTTAACCAAATATTTGCTTGGCCCTGACAATGAACAAAATTGCAACTGTTAAAATGCCTTTCTCCCATTAAACAAAAACAAAAACCAAATAAATGAGGCAGTTAGACCGTATTTTAAAGGAGCATGCATACTGTAATTGCACCACAGTACGGGTACATATCTTCCAATTATTTCCGTCTGTCTGCGGCAATGAAGTCTCATTTGTCTGCTGTTGCTGCGATTTTGCATTGCGGAGTTTCTGGTTTTTCTGCTATTTATTTCTATCGTCCTTTCGTCGACTTAAATTTGTTTCTATCATGTAAAAGGGAATAAAGTGTAATTTTAAAAGGACTCTAAATGCTCGCCCTTGATTTTTTTTTGCCAGGAGATACCCACAACAAAAGTAGCTTGAAATGACGGAGGATTGTTTATATAATTTCATATCCACGAGAGGCTCTGCGCCACACACAAAGATGGTTTAAATGTGCGGCACGCTTTGTGCGAGGTGAAAGTTTTCCCGAAAATATTTTCATACAAAAGATGGAATTTGTATCCGAAGATGTGTGGGTGATGTGGGTTTTATTGTGATCATCAAAAAAGAGCCCACCAATAGTGTAGGTGCTCTGATTTTTCGTTTCTAGTGGGAGAGCATTGCGAATGATGAAGGTTTGATTGGAGGAAGTTGTGGGTATTTAGATTAATTTGTTGTTGTTTTTTTTATGCTGAAATGTGGGAGAAACAAAACGTGTAAATATATACGGGTTATGTTAATAAGGTAAACACAAGTTTTTTTCAACTCGTTTTAATATAAATTCAATAAAAGGTGCAGTCGAGGTGATGGTCCAGCAAAGTGATATATTTCAAATTCAATTGGAAAGCACACATGTTCATTTGAGAGTATTTTTTTTGTTAGGTGTTAAGAAGGTAGGAGCGGCTGCCTGAATGTGGTACACCAAGGCACAATTAGGGCATATGCGCTGTTTTGATACCACCACTCAAGTGAGCATCCTGTGGAGTTGAAAAATGCAACAATGTTGCAGAATTTCATATTCCTTAGTTGTCATAGCTCATCAAAGAAGGCTTTGCCAGTGTCAGTTGTCTGGTTCTAGCTAGAGCCGGACATTCAGAGAGCAATTGGTTGATAGTTTCCTTTTCCAGCGGATCTTTGCAATTGCGGCTTTTGTGTGGCTTGAATGGAATGCCATAGTTGGCAGCGTGCGTACCAACAGGCCAATAGCCAGTGCTGATTGCTATAATTCAGGCAATCTCATGTCGGGCTCTGTTTGTTTGATCGCAAGTTCTATTTGTGTTAAAGCAGTGCAATATATTTCTAGACATAATTCAGCTACTAAGGGTGTCCCTTGAGAGTACGTACTGGAATAGTTTTCCTTTTACTAGCCCTATGGGATGGAAGACTGTCTTTACAAGGGAGCTGAGTTGTATTTGGCTTTTTCATTCCCCTATATGTTACTATTTGTTGTTTATAAACTTAACTGTAACTTTCTCGTTGGAAATAAAAGTGTCCTCTGAACCAAGCGATTGCGTCTTTACACTGTGCGACTAGTTTGGATGATTCCTGACCGCTAGAACTTCCGCCTGGAATTCAGTAAACCAATCCGGGAGCAGAAATAATTTGTATACACTCAGTTCCGCTGAAAAGATACCCATGCTGACTCCGCATTCCATCTTCCAAGCTTCGTTTAAAATCGTTACCTAGGGATTCGCTGGAAACGATCCACTTTCCATTCCGTTCTGGACTTGGGCGTTATGTAGTCAGTTGCATTCGCAGCCAGATCCCCGGGTAACAAGTCAAGTTCCTTACTGCGACCGTAGCACAGTGGTCAAAATCAAGAATCTAGGTGGACAAAATTATTTTTTATTTTGAAATGAGAGCTTTTATTGTTTTCATTAAAATTTCATTATTTGTTTATACACTTTCGAATATAAAATCGATTTAAGGAAATTTTGTTGAGACATCACTTATTTAACCTTGAAAGAAGAAAATCACATTCTGTATTCAAGCTAAAGAGTCTCCACAACTCAATTTTTGCAAAACAAGATCTATCATTAGACTTTGCCTTTCACCGTGCTTAAATTTCTTCCACAATTCAAATAAATCCATTTTCGATATGCGGGGTTGGTCTAGAAAAATATGTCATAGCTTTTTAATAGGCAGAGAAAGGCACACAAACTGATACCTACACAATTAACAACACGACATAAATTTTATCCGGCCACCAGCTCTCGGCAGTGCCAAAAGCTTAGACAAAAAACGATCTAATTTTACATTTCATACAATTGTTGGTGTATTACAAAAACAAAATCACAAAAAATATTAACACTTTTTTTGTATAGTTTAACTATTTTATTTTATTGTTCTTACTCTCAAAATTAAATTCTATTTTTTTTTTATTAGAAAAATACACTTCACTTTGCTCAGCACGATCTTAAAGTTTGACATTCAATTGCAATCAATGTTTACACTTTGGGCTCCTAGCACCTTTAATTAAACAGGGATTTCTTTAATATTTTGCACATTTGTACTTCAACTTTATTTCTATGAAAAAAAAACAGTACTAAAAAAAAAATTAAAAATACTTATTAAAAAATAATAATATTGTCCACCTAGATTAATTTTTTTTAACCACTGTGCCAGTGGCGGATCTAGGATCTCGACGAGGGGGGCGGTCCACAAAATGTATGCTGTCATGACCTAACTTAACCTCATTTTCTCATTCTTTTGATACATTTTGCATGAAACTGCGATAGTGACGCTTGTGTAGACACACGGTTACCACTGCAAATAATTTTAATTCGGGACATCTACTTCGCGACACAGTGTCGATAATTTTTTGATACACAGATATGCGCCCTAATAAAAGGTATAAAAAATCAAAGCATATAAGTATTATGCGTTGTAGCCACAAATACGGAAAATCACGAATATTGATATGTATTCACATTCGAGAAATGTCGTTTCCTGTATCGTACATATCTCACGTGTTCGACATTTTAAATAGGGCGCCAACAATACTGCGATGGTAGCGCCGCCGCGTAAGATTTTCCCCGAACTGCTTAAGCTGTGACAGTATACATCTGTCATTCAGTCCGTTCAGTCTCATGAATCAGTTTCAACTTACCTCGAACTTCAACCGGGCGTTATAGAAGCTTTGGAACAAATAAAAAAGTGGAAAGATCGAGAGACTTCACAAAAGGCTTCTCAGCTTTTGACCGCGATTTTGACAATCGAATTTCAAATCTCCTGTCATATCATGGAATCGATCAATTCTATCGTCTTGCCTCTGAGTCGGGAATTGCAGACGAAAAATCAAGATCTAGGAGAAGCCACAAAGTTAGCTTATGATGCTGCGAATGATATCAAGGAAAAGCGGGAAAACGTTGATTCAAATTTTCGTATCATTTACGACAATGTTCCTGAAATCTGCTCCGAATACGAAATTAATATGAAATCGACCCGTCGTTGCAGTCAACAGAAAAACCGTTGCAACGTTGAAACACAAAATGTCGAAGATTATTACAGAATTGCCTTCTACATTCCATTTCATTGATACTTACATTTTTCATCTCCAAAGTCGGTTCGAAAAACACAAGCCGATCTTCCACAGTTTCGGACAACTGTTTCCTACCAAGCAGGAATTTGATGAGGAAAAATGCGCAGATCTTTACAAGTTTTATGACGAAATATTGGACTGTTCAGAAAGGAATTTCATTTCAGAGATCAGAATGTGGAGGCAACGGATCTCCGATCAAGATATTCAAAATGCGCTCGATGCACTATCAGTGAGTAACTTCAGATCGGAATTTTTACTTCCAGAATCAGTTTCTATAGCGCATCGAATACTTAACTTTCAATGGTTACGTTATTTTTTAGGCTATCAATGAAAAATGTTTCAAAAACGTGAACACGATCTTACGAGTATTGGCAGTGTTGTTGCACTTTAAATTATTATTAATTATTATTATTATTACTCGCGGGCAAACTACTCAATTTACTTTTATTTGGGCGGAAAACAAACGAAATAAATTAATAGAAAAAAATTGCGGCCGCCACCGCCGAAAAGAAAAATTTCCGAACTGTCAGCGAAACGAATGCGAAATGAAAATATGAAATGTATGAAGAGCGCGAGTGCAACAATCAGCAAGTATACGCTGATTTCCCAGTAGCTCAGCAAGGGGTGGGTTCAGGTAGTAACAAAGTACGGTTTGGTGAATCGCACCAAAGGAAAACGCAGGTACTTACTGCGTTGTTTAATTTATGATGAATCACGGGTCGGAAAAATAGTTAAAAAAAAATGGGCGCCACACAATTTTAATGTGAATTGTGAAACCAGAGAAATACGACCAGAAACGAGCGAAAAACCACAAAAAAGAAATGCAAGAATTTGTTTTTTCCACGACGTTATAAAACTCCGTTGGAGTACGGCAAATTTTATTGGGGTTTATTCCACAGCCGATTGGGAATCAAAGAAAGACCCAGAATGACTCACGATTGCTTTTCCCGAACGATGGAAAATATTCAAAACTAACGGGTCGCGGGTCCCGTAGTATACCGGGAATTTTCGGAGGCACGATACTACCGAGATCACTAATTTTTCCACTTTAAATCCTAACACTCCTACTAACTATACTATAAAAATTACACAAAGTACTTAGCTTTTTATTAAGTGAGATCCTTCAACTCCTTTTTCTCTTCGTCCCTCAAATGGGTGGGTATGATCGCGCCTTGACAAGCATCTCCCTGCTCCGGCAATTATCCTGAGCGATTTTAAATTTCCCTGCCGCCTATCTCTTTCCTGGAATAATTTTCTTGACTTTTTTTTATTTTATTACAAAGTCCCTTCTGGACGATAACAAAAAACTTCAACTGACTTTCTGCCTGGTCAACCAAGAAGTGATCTTCCAGCTGGATTTGTCCATTTCGTCGGCCGGCTTCCTCAGTCGCACATCCATACATACATGGGGAAGAAGAGCCAACGACAGTTCAAACACGACCATTCAGCTGTGGCGCTGAAGTAGTCAACTGTTTCGTACTCCCCCATTCTCACACATCCCTAGACCATTTGGCGGTCCATGTCGTCTCCTGGTACACTATGTACTCTCACATCAGTGCGCTGACATAAACCCGCTAATGTTCTCACGCCCTTCAGGCGACCTCTTACTCAGTGAATTCGCCCATTACTCTAACTCTCCATCAGTAATGAACGAACCCTCCGACCGACCCTGGATCTGCCTTTATTCAGCCCATACCCTTTTTGACAGATCGCGAAGTAAACAAAATGTATTCGAGCAAGGAGCTAGCTTTTCAACAACATGCCGAATGTTATTTAGTTATTTTCCTAATAATATCCCCACAAAAAGCACAGAACTCATAAATAAGTGCAGGATGCGGAGAATGGAGATCTTTTCCAAGATGACCATCCCTAGGACCAGACCCAGAAACCATTCGCGAGCGGAAAACCAAAGGAGTTGGTAAGAAAATTTCGTTTGAATTCTAAATTATTTCCCTATTCTACCTCGGTGGAATCGTGCGCAGATTTTGGGGAAAGGGATATGCAGATCGTGGGCCATCCCTTACATAAGTTTAATTTATGTTGGGCTCGCGGCCATCGTTCCATTTAAGTCTCGGAAAAGTCCCAAGACATCCAAATATTATTATTATTGACTGGGATGTTCGTCTACCCTCACCCCTTCTCAGTTTCACCGTGATGTGTTTGTTTGTTTTAGTGTAATCGCCGGTACGGTGGCGATCGTTGTTTTCTTTCAGCGTGATTTAAGTGTATCACGTTTTGTGCCGCTCGTGTGTCGTGAGGGTGTTTTACAGGGCCGCCCGCCCGCACGCCTCTGCTGCTCCTTCGGTGCTCCCACGACGGAGTTGGATCAAAAGGGAGCGTCATCTCTTCCCTCATCGATCGTGGCTCACTACCGTGTCAGTGGTAGATCTTTATTCGCATTTGGGCCTTTGACTACTCGGACCGTCCGCCCGCGCCCGCGAATCTCATTTACATGTGCAGGGTGGATATTTTGGTGTGTTGCGTTAGTTCCACCCTGCCGTTGCAGACTGTCCGTCTGGTTGCAGAGTGCTTTGAGCTTGCCCTCCGCCTTTACAGACCGTCCGTCTGTCATCATTTTTCCCAGACCGTCCGGCTGTATTGGTATGCACAGACCGTCCATCTGTGTCGGCTTTACCAGACCGCCCGTCTGTATCCACAGACCGCCCGTTTGTGTTCGAGTCCAACGCTTCTTTTGGTTTGGGCCTCCTGCCCTTCAAGCCACCTGTGGTGGTTGCTCCCCAAGGCTCCAGAGACGTGGACCAATGGCTGATGGCATGGTTGCCCCTCCACTTCTTCAGACCGTGGGAATGCAGACCGATAAATGAGGGAAATTACAAGGAGGGTCAAGGGAACAAGAGTATGGCCCTTGTTGCGGACAATTTGACCGCAACAGTGTTACCCGTAACAACAGCAACTCCAAAATGATCATTTTCGCCCTTAAGAAGAATAAAAAACTATCTTAGAAGTACAATGGGACGGGAGCGCCTGAATGGACTCGCTTCTTTGAGTATCCATCCTGAAATTGGACTAACGGAAGACGAAATTCTGCAAGAATTCTTTAAAACTGCGGAATTTTAAAAACGATTGAGATTTTGTCTAGATTTCGCACTATTGCTAATATGTTGTAGTAACATGAATTGAATAATAATATTATGCATGACAAAATCAATCATTTATTTGCCTCCTTGCCCCCCCCCCCCCAACGTGGATCCACCACTGCACTTTGCATAGGGTTTTGATGGCCAGAACCCGGATTCTCTGAATCTAACTGTGCGCCAAGTAAATCTGAGGTGAAGTTTAAGAGGGAGGAGGTTAAGAAGTAAATTAATATCTTTGGTGGGACTTTATTGTTAACTTCGAGTAGAATGAATAACATTATACACGAAATGACATAAGTAATAACTATGAATAGCTTTTGGAGAAGCCTTTATGAATCTTGCAATGTAAATATACAAAAACGATGGCTTGCATAAGAACAGACGATAAATAGTTTCCTCAGCAGCCAGAAGACCATACCATTATTTGTGTTGGGGGTTGTTGCAAGATCAAATCGAATAATGAAGTTGAAAATACCCAAACAAACACTCGCATAAAATATAATGATAGTTTTTCTATCGTCGTCTTTGCTTAAAGTTTGTAACTGTCTGACGATTGATCCCCCTAAAAGTCTTGCGCGATTCACTTGATTAGACGCACTTAAAATATTTCAATAAATCTTATTTTTTTTCTTTTTCGCAACGAATGCATTTAGCAGGAAGGTTAGTTACTAGGTAAATTAAACATAGGGCTTATTTATTTATCTAACAGTGGTTAGTGTGTTTGGGTACCAATCGGGGGGTCTCAGGTTTAAATCAGGCCGGGGCCAAGTAGCACCTTAATTATTTTTTTCTCCACTGCCTTACTTCTTGCGAACGTCTGACTAAATCAAAGAGCATTAATCCGGAATGGAAAACGTCGCCTATTACTCCCTCCTCCTTCATAAAAGCGATCCAAAACAAGAAGTTTCGAATTACCTGTCTGCCAAATATCCAGAATACCTAAGCCTTTTGAAAAAATTGTGTGTCATAAGCTTTATTTTTCGTTAAAAGAATTAATTTCCCTTTATTCAGTCTCAGGTAGATCAACATCTACAAAGCTCTGCACCTTCACCAATTTTGTTCTTAATATCGTGAAAAAGGGTTACCAGGTTGACGTTAATAATTAAAGGGCACATTCAATTCGTTTGCATTGATCCTTATTCCCTAAAATCCCTTTATATTGCTTATGTTAGGTCGATCTTGGAATATTGTTGCAATACATCCACATCTTGGTACTCATAGAGTTCGCGGTTGTATCTTTTCCTCAATACGCCCCCACGCACTCCGGATATATAGGGTCTTTAATTAAGGACTTAACAACTTCTTTTTTAAACAAAATGCAACCTACTTGAGATATCTCAAACAAAATTTATTCGCTTGAATTACTATCAAACCATTTATGAATGAAATTCGACTTCGTTCATATGTCCACCATGATAACGTATACAGTGGTCGATACGTTGAACCCAATTTTCGATGACTCGGCCGCACATTTCGACCGTTACATCCGCTATTTCTCGTTCAATATTGGCTCTGAGCTTCTCTAACGTCGGCGGCTTGTTGGCATAGACCAATGATTTAATGTAGCCCCATAAAAAAAAAACTACAGGCGTTAAATCACACGATCTCTGCGGCCAATAGACGGGTCCGTTTCTCGAGATAATACGTTCACCGAACTGAGACTTCAATAACTCGATTGTTGCACCCGCTGTGTGACTTGTGGCACCGTCTTGCTGGAACCACATGTCAGTGATGTCCAATTCATGCAACTGCTCAAAGAAATTATGTTCCAACATGTCTCTGTAGCGAATACCATTTACCGTAACAAAATAAGGCCCAATGACGGCACCGTCATAAAAACCGCACTAAACAGTGACTTTTCGCGGCTGAAGTGCTGTTTCATGAAGCACATGAGGGTTCTCATCTGTCCAGTAACTTGCTTATTAACGAAGCGGTTTAACCAAAAATGCGCTTCATCGCTGAAGATGATTTTGCGATGAAATTCTTCATTTTCTTCCCCCATATTCAAAGCCCAAATCGAGAACGTACCTCGCTTCATATGATCAAGTGGCTTTATTTCTTGAGTCAGCTTGATCTTGTAAGGATGTAGGCTAAGATCCTTACGCAAAATTCGCCATAATGTGATCTGGGAACTGGGAGATGCCCAATTCTTGAGAACGCAACGCCATGAAATTGACTGCTTTGGCTGGTTTGCGACGGACGCCTCTACGGCAGCAATATTCTCGACACTTCGGACAAAACGTAGTCTCACTGGCACGGCAACATCAAACAGCGAATATTTTGACTCAAATTTGTTCAATAGACTATGAATTGCTTGTCTACTGGGACGATAATTACGACCGAAAATTGCCGTCAACGCGCTTAAAATTGCGACCACCAACTCGGAATTTCGGTGGTAAATTTCAATTATTTGTAAACGTTGTCCCGTCGTGTGCTTCACCACGATGAAAATGTTGATTTTACTGAATATTTTGACATTGACAGTTCGGTAATCGGTTTAAGGGTACGTTTACACTGTAAGTTTTGAAGTTGCCAAGTCGCTAATGAAGGACCCAACATTTTTTCTTTGCAAAATTCACATAGCTCTAGTCCATGGTTGCCACTGGACTGGAAAGTCAGGGAAAGTCAGGGAACGAACATTTGGTTAGGGAATGTCAGGGAAAGTCAGGGAATTTCGAAAACAGTTAGGGAAAATTCCCTCTGTGCGTATTTTTTTATAATATTAAAAAAATGTATGTCGCGCTCTGACCACACGTTTACGCAAAAATATAAAAATCAAGGCGCCTGAACCATCGACGTGTTCGCAGTCACAGAAAATTTTATATGTGAAAGAGAGACAACTTTATATCTTTTCTGTTCTGTGCAATATTTTTGAATTAATTTCATGTGGTTTTCCATTGGGAGCAAAAATATTACTTTTTATGAATCCACCTTTTTTCTTATTTTGGGATCACATTTCGCAGAACTCAATATCTTTCGAGATAAACCTACCTACGCACCATTTCACTAATCCACCATTATTATCTTATAATGTATGCACCTTTCACATTTTTTTTTTAAATTTGATTGATTGAGACGAATTTGGTTTCGAGAAAGTATAGCGTTTGCACGCAGTTGTATTAATTGCTAAACAGCTAATGGATAATGCCAAGTAGCATTGAAAAGCATATCAATCCGATCCATGCGCTACGAAAAGTCTGAGATAATGCTTAAATGGAAAACCACATCTTAATGCTTTCCGAAATGCTTGCAGCAATAACGGCAAAGCAAGATGCAAATTATGCAAAAAATAATTTAAGTTAATCAACATGGGCCAAAGGGCTTTGGTGTCGCATTAAAATGGACTAGCGCATAAGTCAAATTCCAAAGCTTTGACGTCACAAAAAATGGATACTTTCTTCACTGCGTCGGATTCATTAGTCGCCTCAGTAGTCAAAAAAAATCTGAAAATACATCAGAAAATATTAACGCTCAAAATACACAAACAAAATATTTTACTTTCGACAAGACCGATTCCATTGTCGCAGAGATAAGGTGGAGTCTCTATATTATTTCCACCAGAGCGTCCTTAAACTCGTCTGTGGAAACTACTAAGCTTTTTCGATTGATGTTCCCAGACACCAAAATTGCTGAAAATGTTAAGTTAGGAAGAACAAAGAGTTCCTACGTTATCAACCACGGTATCTCCCCATATTTCCATAACAATCTTTTGGATAAAGTAAACAAATGTGACGACTTTCTTATATGTTTTGACGAAGCACTGAACAAAATAGCTCAGAAAGGACAAATGGATTTAGTTGTCCGTTTTTTTGATGAGTCAAGTTTGCAATAGGGACTTAGAAAGCGAGTTCATGGGATCTTCAAAGTCAGATGACATTTTAAAACATTTGACAATGGAATCCGATTTTTGAAAAAAGAGAAACTTCTTCAAGTATCTATGGATGGTCCAAACGTAAATTTATCTTTTTTTAAAGAAATTAATACAACAGCGAAATGAAATTAATCCGGATGGTATGCAGCTACTAGAATGTGGTGTGTGTGGTCTACATGTAATGAAAACCGGACTTGCAAATTTTTCATGGGACCTGCATATTTTTTTAAGGCATCTTTATTACGTTTTCAAGGACAGTCCTGCAAGAAGAGGCTTATTTACCTCCAAAACTGATGGAACTCGATTTCCCCTGAAATATTGCGGTGTACGTTGACTCGAAAACAAAATCTGTTTAGAGAAATGCCTGAACATTTTTGATGAGTTGAAGCACTTTTTTCTATGACAAATTCAGATTTACCTAAAACAAGGCTATTTTTATCAAAATTTCAATTCGAGAAACCATTGATATTTTACCTTTATGAAGATCTCCTCATAATGGTTAAAAACTTATTGCATCGCATCGCAAGTATATCAGCGAATGCTCCATAGGATCTCAACTTTTGTCCATCGATCTTTCAAGTGAATCCAATCTTCTGGAAATAAAAAACGTTGACGTTGGCTTCAAGGCAACAAAAATCATCACTGCAATAAAACAAAAAGACAATTTTTCGGAAAAAGATATTTTAAAATTTAAACTGGATTGCCGCAAAATTATTATAAGCATAATATCAAAAATCGAAGAACGAAGCCCATTAAAATGATTGTAAAGGTGAGCAGTCTTAATCCTAGAAATATTTTGCAAAACAACGGTCTCTACAGTAAAAGATTCAAAAATTTGCTTCAAATTTTATATAATGCCAAGAGATTGTTTGATACATGCGCGGAAAGGGCAACATAATACATAAATGCATGTACAGATGGAAAGACAGCCCTAGAAGAGGAGTACAAAAGCTTTATAATCAACGAATCTACTTTTAGAGTTGATGAGTTCTACTTTCAGCTTTTTGGCAAAAATGAAAATTTTAAAGATCTTTGGCATGTTATAAAAATGTGTTGCATTTTATCGCACGGAAACGCCTCAGTTGAGAGTGGCTTCTCAATTAACAAGACTCTTTTGGTCGACAACCTCCATGAGGAGTCACTAGTCGCTCAGAGGAGAGTCTTAGATAGCGTGAAATAGGCTGGGGGAGTATCGAAAGTGGATATAAATTCAAAATTAATATTTAATGTTCGATCTTCTCACAGCCGCTATACACCATTTAGAAGAAAAAAAAAGAAAGAAATAAAAAAAAAATCATAAGGAAAAAGCAAAAATTCGCATTCAAGCCCAGGTTGAAAAATAAAAAAAAAATTATCAACTCTCCCTTTTGAAAAAATAACGTATGTCCTGTTCTCAACTGATTGTCTCATTGATATTTTAAGGAATGTTTAGAAGTAGGTAAACAATTTTTCTGTTCTTTAAATATTTGGGGCTAGTGTTTAAATGCGTTATTTTTGTTTGGTATATTTGCAAAATTTGGTCAGGGAAAACTTCAAAACTGGTCAGGGAAAGTCAGGGAATTTTTTTTTTAATAATAGTGGCAACCATGTAGTCACTTTGGAAGATAGGAATATAGATAGGCTAAGTTTTTTTTACCACTTTCAGGAAGGTCATTCTTGAACCTGTTTGCGATCAATTAACCTCTCTCTATCTGAATTGACAGATCCAGATTCTCTTAAACACATTTAATTTGATCCAAACTTCTTTGACATTTCTTCCTCAAACAAGTAGAAAATATCTTCATCTTCCCAACACCTACCACAACCGTACCAGCGTTATTAAGTGCCTACCACCTACCTGTACCTTTCACCTCATAAGCACCTCACTCTTCACAAAACCCACAACTCTCTCAGCAATTATATTATGAAATCAAAAATACATGCTTTATGATGCACGACCGTTTAGCTAGTGTGAGTTCCTCGGTTTCATTATCCGTGGCGAACGAGCTTAACAATTCGTCGGAAAATATGATTTCCCAAACTTGGCCAATAAACCAACTGGAACTCGCATTTGGAATCTGCCACGCTGTTGTTCTCCTTCTCCCACGTTTTCTGTTTTATTATTTTGTCGCAATAAAATCTGCATTAACATGGAATTTTATCAAAAATTATTGCGACCATAAAAAGCATCCAACACGAAGATTTCAAATTGAAAGACGTCTGCCGCGTAATAAATATGGAAGAAAAGTTAGGAGGACTTTACGAATAAGGGGCGTGTATAGAAAGAAATAAGTAGGTACCATGCAGAGGATCTGGCCATCTCTCCATTGAGATTAACTCGAGTGACATGATGTTGTGCTAATGTGCTGCAGCTTTGAATTTATGAACGCTCACATTTTACCAGCGACGACGACACGTTCAGGTTTATTCTTCTTCCAAAAAGTTTACGTCTCCTCAAAGGTGTTATTGTTTCGAGTGCTTTATAGGAAACTTATTTGCATAAGTGATGATTTCTTCTTGAATCATTGTCTCGCCCTCCAGATGGAATTGGCTTAATTTTGATTTATTGTTGACGAAACGTTTTGCTTTGATTTACAAATTCGGAGGAATATAACATAATTCATTTATAAAATTTCCTATTTTAAGGGAAAGGGCTAACATTTTGGCGATGATTACGCAAAAAGTCATTTGGATGTTTTACGATATTCTGGGGGACTGGATGGCGATAAGTTTCCTCACATGTTTTGGAACATATACGAGTAATATATGTATGTTTCTCTTTTGAGAGTTTTATGTTTTTCATTTTCCGCGGCTGATTTTAACACTCCTTTACTGTTAATTGCATGTGAATTGATGCTAAAGTAGTTGGGCGGCGCAGTGGTTGCATATGGTTTTTGATGATATTCAAGGAGATGACGATGATGCTCCTTCTACACGGGGAAGTGTGTCAGAGAGTGTCTTTGGAGTGAAGCGCCGACATTTTAGCCATCAACAAGAATCATTAAAATTTGTTTTTTTTTGTATCTTTTTGTTTTTGAAGTATCCGTAAATTTGAGTCTTTACTGGCCGGGAGGAAGGGTGGATGTAGATAAAGCGTTTGTAGTAAGTAGTCCACAGCATGTTAATTGCATGTGCACATGTGTTCATTTGTTTAAGTAAAGAAGTAAGCAAAAGCATGCGAGACAGTTCCACCATACGATTGGTATCTTTTTAGGACGCCAGAGAATGGGCGAATGGGTCTGGTTGCTTATTTTGACACAGATTCGGCAAATTGAAATCGGTTATCGAGTTGGAATTGGGTCAGAAATAAAAAAAGGAGTCTCTAAAACAGATTCGCTCTGAAGAATGCCTTCGTTAGGTGGGAGTGCTGATGCCTTTCTTATCTATAGCTCAAAATGTAATGAATTGGCGCTTCTTACGTCAAATGATTGTTATAGACGATTGAGACAACCTGATGTTTCGAAAACTGAAATCTGAATTTTGAAATACGATTTCGAAATGGTGCACATGATTGCGGCTGTCAAAGTACTCGTAGATTACAGAAGTAGCACAGCTCATGTTTGAAATCTTAATCCTTCTACTTAAACCTTGCAGAATCATTGATGAGCTGTTTCGACTCCTTCTGATTCAGGAAATTCATCTTCGTAATGACGGACCAGCTTTTTAATCAGTTTAATGTTACCCGTCTAACATTCTATGGATGAGCGTACATTCCATCTTAGTCGATATTTGTGAGCTATCTAATACTCCTAAGATACACTCTGTCTCACTTGATTACGACCAGGTTGTTTCTTGAAATAATTTTACGACATTTTTTTTAAATCATTTGATAATATTGAAAAAAAAACAAATGCAATATGAAAGAAGGGTAGTTATGTTTATGTTGTAGAAAAAGAATAAGGATTTAGTAGATAAAGTCCACTTTTATGATTCTTTTCCCAATAAGGTCATAAAATTAGTCCTTTTTCGTTCCATCTGTTTATGAACAATAACTAAATCTACCTGATAGATGCCTTAAAGGTAATAAAACAACACATTTTTTTGGGATAAATTAATTTGGGTTTTATTGATTATAACAATAGTTTTTGATAATGTGTAATACCTCCCGATCACTGTATCACTTCAAGAAGACTGCTATGAAGAGATTTATACAGTTCTTCCAAGTAATTTAGTGAAATTTCGGACCAGGTTTGTTTTATGGCTTTCATTATTTCTTCCGGGTTGGAGTATTGCTTTCCTCCTTCTTAGACCTTTTTTGAAAGCCATCCCCATACGTTTTCCATGATGTTCAGGTCGGGCGGCCATGCCAGTAGGTCTTGATTTTGACTCTGAATCTGAATCCGAGTTTTGGTTGTTCTTGCGGTGCATTGTTCTGTTGGAAAATCCATCGTTGTCCACCAAACAATTCCGAAAAATGATGGAGAGCTCTTCCCATTATAGATTTGTAGGTATTCGCTGTCATTCTTGAGCTTTGAAAATCAAGGATTGCAGTTCCGTTTAAGCTTACTGCTCCCCATAACATAGCACCGCCTCCCTTGCTGTGTCTTCTATCCAAGGGTATTTCATCCTTCCCCAAATCATGGAAATAATATTTATACCCATGAGGTCCGTCCAAATTCAACTTTTTTTCATCTAAAAAGTATACTCTCGGCTCCACCTTCTGTCACTTGTTGCAAAATCAAGTCGCTGACTTTTGCGTGCTGCGTTCAATGGTGGTTTCTTTTTTATTTGTTTGTGTCTAATATGGTTGGCCTGCTGCACCACGCGATAAACAGTTGATCTACTAGTTTCACATCCAGGTTTTGCCTTGATTTTGCTTACGGAAAGTCTTGAATTTGAAGCAGCTGTCTGTATCGCCCGTCGATCCTGACTTGTTGTAGCTTTGCTAACACTTCCTTTCCAGTTTTTTCCGTGGCTATCAGGGTCCTTAAGATAGCTATGAATAACAGTTGTTCTTATAATTTTACCGGCTATAAAATTTATAGATTATATACAATTTTTGCCTATTTCCGCCTTAGTTAATTCTTTTTTAATCCATAGTTGTAGTTTGTATGAATATATGTTTTGACCTATGGTCCCTGGCCTTTATATTTGATTTAAAATATGATAACAGCTAGATTTAATTACTGATCGTAATCAGGTGAGACGAAAAAAGGACTAATTTTATAACCTTATTGGGAAAGCATCATAAAAATTTAATTTATCTACCTATTCCCAATTTTTTGTTTACATATATACATAATATAGAAAAAAGATATTACATTTGAATTTTCCCAGATTATCGAAGGATTTCAAAAATGTCGTCAAACTAACCAAAAAACTACCTGTTTGTGATCAGGTGGGACGGAGTGTACAATAGATCTTTTAGATAAACAAGTACTCCTCTTTTATGACATTATTTTGCACAGTGACTTCGGATAATTTTTTTTTTTTTTTTTTAGTTTTTTTTAGTTTTACTTTATTTCATTAATAACTTAAAGTTATACAAATGTTTAAAACAAATTAAAAGATAGATTTACAAGATAGTAGAGCATTTAAGTTATAAAATGAAATAGTTAGGTACATTCTGTTTTTAGATTTAAACAAGAGGCGAATGTACAGTACATACTTAATAAAATTAAAATTTATTTATCGATGGGGATGCGATAAAAAAAAGTATAAATTCAACTATCAAAGAGAAAAAAAATTACAACAAAAAGAAATCATACCAAAGGATTCAGTAAATCACCAATTACAGCGTAGTTTAACGAGAAAAGTCAACATTTTACATTTTTAAGATATACGGATTTAACTCGCTCACATCTCAGACTTGAAGGTACGAGTAATTTATTGAACAAACGCGGAGCAGTAACATTATAGAAGGTGGAAAAATGCGATTTATTGATTATAGGTACATTGACGAGATTACTAGTGTTGACGCGCAAATTACGGTTTTCATAAACCCTAGGAGAATTGTACCCGGACTTTTCAAAAAATGTTTTTAAAACTTTATAGAAGTATAAATGTCTCAATGGAAGAAATCCAAGACTTTTGAACAGTCCAAAACTAGAAGTACGACGGTTAACCTTACACATAATACGAACAGCGTGTTTTTGTTTTATTAGCAAAGGCTCTAATTTATTATAATATGTACCACCCCAACAAGCTATACCATACTGAAGTTTAGATTTGAGAAGACCATTATAGACTAACTTTAAAATTGTCAAATCACAGTATTGGCTGAGATTATAAAACTGTCTAACAACATTGTTTAGATGTTTTTTTAAGTACATAGTATGCTCAAACCAACTGAGCTTATAATCCAGAGTAATACCTAAGTACTTAAAGCTGTCGACGCGTTCGATTACAAAGCACTCAGCGGTGCAATGGCATGTGAATCAAAAGTGGGTGAATTATGATTGTGTGAACAAGGGTTAATGAAAAGGAATCTATTGCAATTTGGCGAATGGTATTGTAAAGGTATATCATTACAGATATTACCCTCAATGTTAAAAACCATGTACTTCGTTTTGTCACTTATGACCAATTTATGAAGTTTAAACCATCTCCGCAGTATATCTAAATCATGGTTCACATCCATATATAAATTAAAATAACATTTACCATAGTACGACAAGGCAGTATCATCAGCAAAAGCTGTGAGTTTACCCATCAGAGGTTGATTAAAAAGCGAATTTACAAAAATTAAAAACAAAATAGGACCCAAGACAGATCCTTGGGGAACACCAATGTTAATGAGATTTTTCGCACTTAAACTATTTTGAATCTTAACTCTCTGACTACGGTTATTAAGATAAGAAGTGAACCAGTCATGGATAAAACCTCTGAAACCCACGTTATAAAGTTTTATAAGCAATATGTTATGGTCTACCATGTCGAATGCTTTAGTGATGTCAATGAATAAGGTAGCAGGATTGACTGATCACTCACCACATCTTCATGACAAGCTATATTTTTGTCGGAAATATTTAATTCTCCAGTCATGCAATAGAGGGATTTCTAAATAAAGACACTTCACACTCTTAAAGATGTAATCAAATCAATTTTCCAATGATATGTTGTTTTGTCAGGCTAGAATGGATAAGTGCACAACATCCGGACGTTAATATTTTGTGCACTTATCCGGTCTGTGCACTTTTTTTGCACTTATGCGTAGATATTGTCTTAGGAATGTGCACAATCAACTCACATGTTAAGACTAAGCCCCACAAAACTTAGCTAGTCTATTCGCGCAGTATATAGGGTGAAAGCGGGTGAGATGGCATACCTTTTGTTTTGTTTTTCCAACATCCTTGAAAATAAACAATATTTCCATTTTTTTTATTTTATATAGGGGAAGTCCGTCCAAAATGTCATACTGTTAGCCTTTTGATTCAAAGAACATTATTTCTAAGAGATATTTCAATTGTTATGTTTATTATTTCTTTATAAATTTTTTGCAAACATTTAACAATGCTGTTTTAATTTAAAAAAAAATCCAAACTAAAAAAATAAATGGTTTTCCAAACCTATATAAAAATCCATTTTGTTAATATGACATGGACAAAATGACATATTTGATATGGATATAATGACATACAGCATATTTGATAAGTCCACATTACTACAAATTTGCAAATTATTAATTTAATTTTATTTTTATTATTATTATTATTATGTATTATTAATTTTATTATTAATTTCCTAAGTTTTGTCATAAACCATCAATATAATAAATAATATTAAAGAAAAACTGAAGAAAACTCATCAAAACACGAACAAAATTTAAACCAAAAAAAATGTATTTGCTGCTGAAAATACTTTTTGCTTTTTGGCACTGACTTACGGCTATTAACGGAGCTGTCATTTTGACAGGATTTTAAATATCATCGAAGTTACCGTGGAAGATAGCATCGAGTGCTGTAAGTGTATCACATTTCAAGTTAAGGCTAGTGTGTCATTTTACCCATATGTGTCATTTTGGACGTACTTTCCCTACATATTCTTTATTGAATTAAGTATTTCATATTTAATGCTACGTATATTTTGCTTATTGACGAAGCCATTTAACCAAAAATGCGCTTCATCGCTGAAGATGATTTTGCGTTGAAATTCTTCATTTTCTTCCCAATTCTTCCCAAGACATAGTTGAAGCAATATTATCTATCAAATCGAATGCTACTGGCCTCGACCTAATGGAACCTAAGTTCGTTAAGTTATTGCTTCCTCATATACTGCTTTATAGCTTATATATTCAATAGTATCCTGACTGCATCCGAGTTTCCTTCAGAATGGAAGAAGGCTAAAATTATTCCCGTTCTTAAAAAGCAAACGGGTACTGCTACGGAGTTCCAACCCATTGCTATCCTCCCGTTTCTATCAAAGGTGTTTGAAAAAACCATTATGAAGCAGATACAATCATATCTATCGATTAACAACCTGTTAACCACTTGTCAGTCTGGTTTTAGACCTAAGCGCAGCTGCAAATCTGCCCTACTTTTTGTTACTGACGAAATAAGAACCGCAATGGACAAGGATCACATTACTCTTCTGACGCTTTTAGACTTCTCAAAGGCTTTTCACACTGTTAACCATTCAATTTTATGTAAAAAACTGCGTAATTTCTTTCGGTTTTCTATTGAGTCTTGTAAGTTGATTCTCTCGTACCTTAGCGGAAGGCAACAATGCGTGGTGGCAAATGGTCAATCATCGATCTTTCTCAATGTTTTGAATGGAGTGCCACAGGGATTCTTGGCCCAATTCTCTTCTCACTTTATATAAATGAGCTCCCAAAAGTTGTCAAACATTGTATAATTCATCTTTATGCTGACGATGTGCAGCTTCTGATAAGTCGACCGTTTCGGGAAAAGAATGATGCCGTTGCATTGATGAATGAGGACCTTTCTTCCATTTCTCGCTGGTCTAAGAGAAATCATCTGTGCCTAAACCCTGTCAAATCAACAGCTCTCCCCATCTATCGCAAAATCTTTGATTTATCAGTCTTAAGACCACTGAATCTTGAAAACGATAGAATCGAATATGTTAGCAGTGCTAGAAACCTTGGAATAGTTTTCAATCGCTCCCTCACATGGAACGACCACCTAACTAAAGTAATCGGTAAAGTATATGGTAGTCTCCGTGTTCTCCAAGTCACTCGAAGTTTCATCCCCATAAAAACCAAACTTCTTCTTGCCAAAACGCTACTACTACCCATTATGTTATATGGATGTGAAATTTTTTGCAACTTGGACTCTGCCACCAACCGCAAATTAAATGTCGCATATAACAACATTGCCCGTTATGTCTTTAATCTCCGTCGCTATGACCACGTTTCCTCTTTTGCTGTTCGCATTTCTGGCTGTAGTCTAGCTCTAGACAATCTATTAAACTTTCGCTCACTTACCTATCTACATGAAATCATTCAAACAAAACAGCTTGATTATTTACACGGTAAGCTGATCTTCCCTCATTTAACAGGGTCTTTTGCTCTTATACTACCTCGATACAATTTTCTTATTACTGAGCGTCAATTCTACCTCCATGTTATTCGCCTTTGGAACTCCCTGCCCATAAGTATGAGAAGTGTAAAGACGACAAGAAGATTGAAATGTTTACTTTTCAACTATTTGGCAAATCATTGATAATCTCTATCTATTTATTCAATTTTTATTTTCCTCTTTTTCTTTTTTCTCTTTTGTATTGCTTGCTTTCCCTTTTTTTGTAAATAGCTTAATAAATACATTATACTCAAATTCTTAAATTAATTTAAAGGCTTTCAAAAATGTATAAGACTTTTGTCCTACTCTGTAAGCGATTTAAAAAAAAAATAAAAAAAAAAAAAAAAAATCGAGAACGTACGTCGCTTCATATGATCAAGTTGCTTTAGTTCTTTAGTCAGCTTAATCTTTTAAGGTTGTAGGCCAAGATCCCTACGCAAAATTCGCCATAAAGTACTGGGAGAGGCCCAATTCTTGAGAACGCCGTGAAATTGACTAACTTGGCTGGTTTGCGACGGACGCCTCTATGGGAGCAATATTATCCACACTTCGGGCAAAACGCAGTCTCACTGGCACGGCAACATCAAGCAGCGAATATTCTGACTCTATTTTTTTCACTAGACTATGAATTGCTTGTCTATACTGGGACGAGAATTACGGCCCAAAATTGGAGTTAACGCTCTTAAAGTTGCGACCACTGACTCGGAATTTCGGTAGTAAATTTTAATTTTTTGTAAACGTTGTTTCTTGACTTTTTGTCATTTTGATAGTAATGGACACCTTTTTTGTATCTAACACCCCTTGATTTACAGATCAAACAACGTACTGGTAGCAGAGCCCTATGGATCATTAATTTGGGTTACTTCAAGGGTTGCGGAATTAGACACTGTTCGATTTTGGCAGAGCTTCTGCTAGGCAATCTAATAATAACAGATGAAATGTCCCCTTTGGTCGATTTTGACATTCCGTACGAGTACGATGTACGAGTATCATATCCGGAAGTGAATGGCAAAGAATGGCAAAGAGATGCAATAACAAGCCAAAATTAAAGCCCTGAAAGTCTATACGACTTCCGGACACAAGCAGTAGCTTCCAATCAGAAGTTCTAAGTTCCAAGGGGGGCAGAATGTATGCGGATGGGATCATTATCTGGTAGGAAAATCGCCATCTACAACGATAGCCAGGCTTCACTCAAGGCACTGCAATCAAATAACATCAATTCTGAAATAGACAGGAGCTGTCGCACAATGCTTAAGCATTATGCAAGCAGAAGGTATGTTGGCAATTTCTGCCCGGATGTTGGCCTGTAGGTTTTGTTGGGTCCTTGGGTGGTGGACATAATTATTGAGATGAGTTGTCCAGAAGTGTTCCCACAAAACAGTCATTGATCATTGATGCCCTTGAAGTCTGAGCCGTTTCTCCGTTCTGTTGGCACCAAATGTCCTCTAAGTAAAATTTATCAAGCCGTGGGAAAAAATCCAATTGCAACATGTTCACATAATTGTCTGAACTCTCTGACACTGTAGCCTCATTTTCTTCAAAAAACCAGGGATCAAAAATCCCAGCTGACACTGTGACAAAGGCGCCTCACATGCGTTTCTCCGAGAATTGAAGTCACGTTTGTCAATTTGTACGGATGGTAATAAATGTCATCGTGAAGAACTCGCCTCACTGAACGATCAGAAAGTCCAGGGACAGACGCATATTTGCGTGCAGAACGCCATGGTGATTGCAAGATTAAAGCTCTCACTGCCTCAATGTTCTCAGGTGATCTGACAGACCAAGGGACACCAGTTATTTGTCTTCTCACACTCGCGGTGTGTCCGAACGTAGTGACCCATGTAACAATTGATTTCCGCTCCAGGACAGGACCCAACGGGGCTACATTGAATCTATTTTGCAAGTCACGCTATATTGCTCACAGATCATCGATCGGAAACAAAACTATATATCCACGCCTGTCGAATGACACAAAACCAATCCCGCTCGCTAAGACCTCTATACCCTCAATGGCGCGCATATTCAAAAAATGAGGTAATGTTGCCGCACCCTGTACATTCAATTGGGTAAAACATTTGGAACCGCTGCTTCTGGGATAGTGTTTCACACTTTTAAAGTTTTTTTTTTAAACGATGCATTAGTAAGGCATAAGATGCAAGATCAGACCTCCTGTTGGGCGCCATTTTACAAGAAAAAAAAAACACATCACCACCAAGTTTTGAAAGTATCAGCTAAAATTTAACGAGCGAGAGTTCTTTTTGTATATTTAAAAGTTTCACCTCTCGAATTTGAAGGGATTCAGTTGTAGAGGAGAAACTTTTCAACCCAATTACGGAACAATTTGTATTGTATTCTGCAAAATATATTCAAGTGCTTTTCGTAATTTCATTTTTTTCTCTCAATTTTACACACTTAACCCATTGTTGGTATTGTACCTGTACAGTGGTACAATACCAACAGAAAAATAAAATACCCAACTACACAAAAACTTTCAATAAAACTCCTTAACAAGGATTGAAAGTACTTTCTCTATACAAAAAAAAACAACAATCGCGCGGAATACCGTAATTTGAAAACCTCTTCATACTGAACAAATAAAAATTAAAGAAATGAATGGAAAAAAGTTTAATTCAATGAAAATTGCGAATATAATGAAATAAAATGTTCTGCTCCTTTTGGAGAACAATATTCAGGAGGAAATCATGGAAATTTTCTTTTTTATTAAACAGCTCTTGAGGAGTTTTTACGGGTTCTATGACTTTGCGCAAAAGGGTCCAAAATAAAAGAAAGAAATATGCTGCCACTCCTGGCCCCCACATTACTTTCACATTTCGGTTCATTGAGTTTTCCATGCATCCACACAAAAGTTAAATTATGTTAAGTTGAAGGAATACAGTATGCACGTATCCCCTTTACATCCACATGCGATGAGGTGAGGAATTAATAATAATAAAAGAGAGAATAAAGAAGCCAAGCCAGAATGTGTACAAGGAAGCTAGACCTGGATGTGAGGTGGACCGTGTGTAGTGTAATAATGTGGAGCACACCGGAAAGATTTCATTTTTTTATTTACTTTTTGTTTTGGCTAAGAGGCTTTGAACAGAACAGACGCCTGCATGCAATTTTGCGATATACGTCTATTTTTTTTTAGAAATTTTAATCCGATTTCGCAGATGATAGAACGCTGGAAATAGAGAGAGAGCTCACATGTGTTGAAGTAGTTTGTCTAGCAGACGTTTTTAGAAAGAGGATTTGCGCCGTTGGGAAATTGCTAATGCTAATTTGACAGAAAAGTTTGTTGTGCTTAAGAGAAGTGCCCTTCATCAATTGATTATGAATAACAGTTATTTGATATTTAAATTTTACAAAAACACTTGTCAAACTTGTCGATGTCCCAGGAACTTTGGAACTTTTTTTACTGACAATTTTTAAGAATTTTCCAAGCTCTATTTTTTGAGCACAGTTGGGTTCAAAAGTAGTTGAACACTAAATGTTTTGGTTTGAGAAAAACTGATGCTTATTTTAAGGCTGAATATATAACAGGACTTTGCAAATGTAAATGTATGAGCTTCAAAACTATTTATTTATACATACTATCATTATTTAGGTGAAGTAACAATAAAACTTGTAGCGATAGGTGACTTCAATTTATTTCGAAATAGGGTTGGTCAACTTAGAACGACAAATGTGCCCAAGCATTTGTCGTCATAAGTGTGAATATCACTTTATTTTGAAAAGTTCGTAAAATATGAATATGACTGGTTTAGGTACACTCTTAAAGTTGTATACCAAACGCCCAAATAAGTTTCAGTACTTGTTTGAAAGCATGTTCTGCGTGCTGTGTTTGAAAAATACCTAGCAGCCACTGCATTTGATTAAATCCATTTTTGGATCAGTGTCATTCCTTCAGCTTCATTTGCGTACAGATATTGTACCTAGTCAATGAAAATGGGCAGATTGCTGGAGCATACAAGCTGCGGATTCAACTGCTATTCTCAAAGCTAGTGTTTCTGTACCATCGGCAAATTTGGCTACAATTGTGCCTCCTTCTTGCGGAATATCTCGAGTGTTTAAAATATAATCGGTCCAAAAACGCTTCTTTGTGGAACTCCTACCGCGAGTTTTTGAATTTGGAGTATTCCTTTTCTGTATTTTACAAGAAAGATTATGTCAAGAGCTATATTTCGAAGCTTTAATTTCAATCATTCATGCCATAGTTTATCAAGGTCCTGGGAGGCATCCAGGAAAATGCTGGCACAAATTTGTTTTCTCCTGTAGGGCTTTTTTAATTTGATTACTCCTGTAAACCTTATCGATTATAGAGTGTTTTATTCTGAGGCCGAATCGGTTATCAGGTACTAACTGGCGTTCTTCGATAGTTGGAAGTAAATGTTTCAATAGAATTTTTTCAAATAACTGCATATCTCAATTTTTGAAGATCTGCAGGTAATGTAAGTAAGTCACTTCAATAATTTGTTTCCCTGGTACAAAAAAGTCATACTATCATCAAATGCTTTCTATATTTCATAAAAATGCTGACTAAAAAGAGAGTTAGCGTTTATTAAAAACAAAGTAAGCCCGAGTACGGTACCCTGTGGGACACCACTATTTACTATTAACAATTTGCTGAAATACCCAAAAACAACGAACTGTATACTAATTTTTATTTAGGCTAAAGCTAAAAACGTAATTTTATTTAAATATATTCATACTGGCTGTACACGCCTGGCCTTGCCCGTGCCTAAGTGGGTACCAACCAAGCTTGCGTTTCTGCTCTCACAAAAAGAAATACATGTTTTTTTTGTAACAAACAAAATTGCATTAACCAATTTTTTTCGAATCAACAGTATCTACACGAAAGAAACAAACTTCGATAGAATCACTATCACATCAATTGTAATTGTATCGAAATTACTGATTCTTGGTGAGGAAAACTGTATTCCGATGTTCGATTTGCGAAGAAAGATACAACCGCAGAAAAAGCACGTTGAGTAATAAACAACTAAATGGCAGAGCTGTTGATTATTTTATCTCGCAACACCATCTAAAGCATTGCTATATCATTCTAATAATACTCCATACAAATTTCCCATGCAAACCACTATATCGGTATAACCCATAGTTTTCAATTTACCGGTCAACTTTTCCAATTTGACTTTCGGTAAAATCCTTCGACTATTACAAACATTTGAGAAAAAACAGTCCGCTTGGGCAAACTGTTGGATACCCTATTCCTCCTCCTATCCCCTATTTAGTGGGCGTTGCAAAAATCTAAGTATGGGTGAATTGTTAGACGGAAAAAACAAAGTTTTTGTAAAATAAAATTACTCATTAAAGTGTGCGATGCCCACTTTATATAAAGGAATGGTTCAAATCGACTTTGTCTACATACTTTCCGAAGAATAGGACTTTCATTTCCAATGATTTCTTCAATATTTTTATTTTGTTTATTTTTAAATTGTTATATTTTAAATTACTGACACGCCAGTAGGCGGATTTAAAAAATCTTAACACACGAGTATTTTGGGCTCCTAAAGACAACATATTCACCTTCCTAGCTCAAATTTTAAATTTTTTTGATAAATTTGATATTCGGAGATTGTGTCAGTGAGCGGATTTTGAAAACTATTACACTTGATTATTTCGGTCCCCTTGAGAGTATATGTTTCAAATTTCAGCTTTCCGGCTCGAATCGTAGGGCCTAATTTTTTCCAACGGACAGTCGGACAGACATGGCTAGATCGACATTCATATCGATGCTGATGACGAATATAGTAACTTGAATCCTTAGAGTCTGCGGTTAAAAATAAGCCAAATCGGTTCCGCCGTTCTCATATATCATTATAGTGGCGGTATATAGATCGCCGCATAAACAAAATTAACCAGAACATATTTTTTGTGATTTTTTCCAAGAGCAATTAGAAGAGCTGTGTTCTACATACACAGATGTGATCATAATGGGTGATTTCAACATAAATTGGTTTTCGAGCAGTACATGCAAGAAACGAATTTATGAAAGCATTTCTGATAGTTCCTTAAAACAAATAGTAAACGAACCTACAAGAATTACACAAAATACATCTACGTTAATAGACTACGTATACAAATTATAAAAACATACAAGCAAAAGTTATAAAGGACTACAAAATTAGTGACCATGAAACGGTGGAAATAAATCTTGAGAGAAGTTTGGCAAGTAAAAGATGCAATAAAAGAACTCTAAAGGTAATTACATTTAATGAAAACGTTTTTCGCAGAGAACTGATAAATGAAACAACCAACATAGATTTCAATGGGGTACATGAGACATCAAAATCTTTCAGTGTAAAATTAAATGCAACTATATCCAAAATGATGATCTCAAGAACAATTAGTGATACTAGTGGTAACATCGGTTGGTTTAATCGGTACTTATTCAATATGAAATTGGCAAAGATTCAACTTCATCAAATAGCTGTATGGACAAACAGCAGTAGTGACTGGAATAGGTATAGGATACATAGAAACAATTACGTAAATAAACTCAAAACAGCAAAAAATAATTTCATTGCCAGGAAAATTGACCAGTGCACAGATCAGAAATCAATGTGGAGGGTAATAAAATCGCTTGTCCTTAATGAAGAAAGAAGTGAAATTGAGCAAATTATGTGTGATAATATAGCAATAAAAAATAAGAAAGAGATAGCTGATAAATTGAACAGGTTTTTTGTGCAAAGTGTAGAAGAGTTGAATGATACTCGTAAAATACCCTTTGAACAGTATACAAATTTAATAAATATATATAATGAAAGTACTTTCAAATTCAAATTAATTAACATGAGTGAATTAAAATATACATTGAAAAACATGAATAACAAAAAAGACTTTAACGGTTTGTCAACTAGGATGTTATTGTGTGCTTTGGATATAGTGGGACCTAGTTTCTTAAATATTTTAAATAATTCAATGAGTAGAGGCATTTTTCCTGACTACTGGAAAGAATCTATAGTGTTCCCAATTGAAAAAGTGAAAAAAAAAATGTAAATCCGGCCGAATTTCGCCCAGTGAACATGCTTAGGACGGAGAGTAAAATATTGGAGAAGGTTGTACATAAACAACTACAAAGCTATATGGAAACTAACAATTATCTAAGTGAGTATCAGTCAGGTTTTAGACAGCGGCACAGCTGTGAATCTCTTTTAAACATGGTTGTTGCACAATGGAAAACCGAAGTCCACGAAAAAAAATCATTGTTGCGGTTTTCTTGGATCTTCAAAGGGCCTTTGAGACCATTGATCGCGACATTATGGTACATAAACTAAGGAATTATGGTATAGTAGGAGTAGAACTCGAATGGTTCAGAAGTTATTTGTCAAGAAGAACCCAACGAACAAAAGTGTCAGGCGAAATTTCCGATATTATGGACGTAAGACTAGGTGTACCCCAGGGACCGGTATTGGGAACACTTCTCTTCATTATTTATATAAACGATCTGGAGAAAGTACTACATCATGCGAAGGCTAGACTGTTTGCGGACGATACGTTAATATATGTTACTGGAAGTTCTGTGGAGGGGTGCATTAATCAACTAAATGCGGATTTGAAAAATTTAGAATGGTATTTCAAGATGAATAAATTAAAACTGAATATAACAAAAACAAAAGTAATTATAATTAATAGAGATTCAACAGAAAACATTAAGATTAATGAAAACAATATAGAAAAGGTGAATGAAATAAAGTATCTAGGTGTTGTTATAGATAAGAAGCTAAGTTTTGAAAAGCACATAAATTATATATGTAGTAAAATAGCAAGGAAAATAGGATTTTTTCAAAGAATAAGAGAAAGACTATCACTGAGTTGTGCAATAAAAATGTTTATTGTAATGATCAAGCCACACTTCGAATATTGTTCCACAATACTTTTTCTAGGAACTAATCAAATGACTGAAAGATTACAAAAATTGCAAAATAGAGGAATGAGGTGTATTTTAAAGTGTAACAGATTAACACCTATACAATTAATGATAAATACTCTACAATGGCTAACTATAAACCAAAGAACTAAGAACTAAGATGAATGTGTATCACGCTCTGTGCGTATCACATGCGGAGGAAGTCTTCCCTCCGCTGGGATATGTAAAGAGAGAAATCCTCCTGCACTTCATCTCAGGGGCCGAGACTGGATGGACGAATCGTTCGGACTGTGTCATTTCAAGAAAGATTTGGCCAACCTACAATGATGCCAGAACAAACAACCTCTTAGCCAGAACGCGTGTTGATGTCGCCAGACTAACGGCAATCAGTACGGGCTATTGGCCTTTAGGCACTCACGCAGCCAAGCTTTGCATCCCTCACAACACCCACTGCCGCAGCTGCTCTGACACAGAAAAGAGTGAAACAGTGTTCCATCTTCTCTGTGAGTGTCCGGCTTTAGCCAAAACCAGACGCAGCACACTAGGTCATCCGTTTTACAATGACCTCTCGGCCATTCATACCATCCACTTCAACAACATCATCAAATTCCTCAACTCCACAGGATGGTTTTGAGCCCCCTTAATAATATCCATCTCGCCCTTTAATTTTAGGTTCCGTTAGTTGTGGTATCAAAACGGCGCTCATTGCGCTACTTGTGTTTTCCCTCGTCAGATGACGGGAATTACAGCCACTTAAACCAACCAACCAACCAACCAAGATGAATGTGTTTATTTTTATATTTAAAATTAAAAATAATATGTTACCTAATTACCTATTTGATCAAGTAGTGTATGTATCTGATGTACAACCTTATCAGTTAAGAAACAGAAATGATTTTAGAGTGCCTTTCCTATCAACAAGT
Organism: Portevinia maculata; assembly: GCA_949715645.1. Lineage (NCBI taxonomy): Eukaryota > Metazoa > Arthropoda > Insecta > Diptera > Syrphidae > Portevinia > Portevinia maculata. Next base: position 163,331,042 of record OX454525.1, on the reverse strand, counting down.
AGGGCGCAAAATATATTGTTCCATAAAGGTTTGCGACTGTTCAATGACTTGCCGAGCGATGTAAAATCGGAAAGTAATGTGATGGTATTTAAAAAAAAGTTAATATTATATGTTAAATCCAAGTACATATAGTAATTTATCTATGTTTTCTTTTCTTCTTCCTTTTTATAAATTTTGTAACTGTAAAAAAATGTAACAAATAGCGAATGCTAAATAAAGAACTACTACTACTACTACTACTACTATATGATGCGCTTACCAACGAACCGCATTTCTTATTTATTATATATATCCCTTTCCATTATTTCCATTTCTCTAAATTTAGGTTAAGATTAAACTGTACCTTATTAAATTGTTAGAAATGTATTCTTTTACGGGATTATCTGTTCTATAAAAGCCTTAGACTTGTAGAGACCGTTACAAAAAAAAAGGGGTGTCGTCTTCATCGTCCAACTACCCACCTATTGCAATTACGTCTATTTTTTCCAAGGTCCTGGGAACGCTGATAAATAGTCAGCTCACGAAATATCTCGAATCACGAAAGCTCTTAAATGACCAGCAGAATGGCTTTCGCTGCAAATGGTTCACTGGTGATTTGATGGTCTATCTCTCCATCATTTTGGCAAAACGAGGATTATTAAAAATAGGATAAATAAAGTTGTTTTGGAAGGCTTCAAGTCTGACGAAACAAAAAATTAACATGAGGCATTAACGGGCCTAAAACCCAGCTTCTCCAATCACTTGCTTGTGCGAAGTGGGAGGGACCTACAATTTTTTAAGCCGAATCCGAACGGCAAATTTGAGAAGCTTCTCATGACATTTAATACTTTTCGATGTTCGTCAGATGTTCGCAAGAGATAGGGCATTGCAAAAACTCTAGATGTTAATTGGGCCTCTCGGGATTTGAACCGGGGACCTTTCAATTAGTAGTCCGACACACTAACCACTGAGCCAATGCGCCCGTCATTCACCATATAAATGCCGGTGTTCCTCAAGGCTCCGTTTTGTCTCCAACCCTTTTTTAATTATTATAAATGATCTCCTTTCTATCACTTCTAGTCCAATTCACTCCTTTGCAGATGATAGTGCCCTCAGTTTTTCATATTCATTACAGAAGACTCGTCCCTGCTCCTAGGCGATGCAAATGGAACGGCAACGTATGTTAAACTCATTAAAGTCTGACTTTGACAGCATCAGTTCGTGGGATTCACCAAACCGAGTGGAATTTAATGCTTCTAAAAGGCAATGCTACCTTCTATTATTAAAGCGAAACATTAATAGTCTATGCCATTATCCACGAATGGCACTTGCATCGCTGATATTGAAAGACTTTCAAGTCTCGGTATGCGTGTAAATAACAACCTTCGTTGGAATGACCACATATTCGATGTAGTTAAGAACTCTGTTAAATGTCTAGGTTTCATCTAAAAATTCTTCACCCCTTCTGATGTGGCTACAATCTATACGGTGTTCATTCGCCCAAGACTTGAGTAAAACAGTCATATTTGGACAGGCGCACCAAAACCTACCTTGCAGCTGCTTGATAGGATACAAAACGTGCGATAAAACTGATTGGTTATATAAATATAGCGCAGACGATTGATCCACTTCAACATCGTCGCAATGTTTCCTGTCTTTCACTGTTTTATCGCTTCTTCAATCATCAGTGATCTGATGAAATAGCCAGTTGCATTGAAAATATAAATATGAGGCACTGACGGCCCATACATGGCCTAAAACCTAGCTTCTCCAACCACTTGCTTGTGCGAAGTGGAAGGGACCTACAATTTTAAGCCGAATCCGAACGGCAAATTTGAGAAGCTTCTCATGACAATTAATACTCTTGGATGTTTCTCAGACGTTCGCAAGAGCCAGTTGCATTCCGCCTTTAAAAACTTCTCCCGTAATACCCGTACTTCATGGAATGCCCATCAGCTTACCCTTGAACCATTGTTCGAACGTACTGTTAAATAAGAGGAATCTTTTAACGCGTTGCGTACCTCTGTTTTTCCTCGTCACTTTAACCAGGCTAATGTGTACCAGTACCTGTCTCCTTTTCCCCGTTTTTCCTCTCCGCTCGTTTTTAACATCTTAAGGGCATTCAAAATCCCTGGTGCACCAGCACATCAATAAAAAAAAGTCTAGTTTATACTCCGAAAAAATAAATAAATAGAATTTAACTTTGTACCTACCTACTTGATCTCCTTGAAAATATGGCTTAATCCATAAGTCAGTCCCAATGCGGTTGCATAGTTGTTTACACAGCTTTAACCTATATGTTATTTTACTCGTCCATTCCTTGGCCACCACAGCTTAGGTTTCATTTTTGAATCCGTATATCAAGTGAATTAAATGGCTATTAAAAGGGACGCAAAACGATGATATGTCAGTTTATGGAAATCTTTCTCTATCTCTTGATTATGGTATCGAAGACCATTAAATGGAACAACGGCTTTCTGAATTCTTAGAGTTATAACCAGCTTCCATTCCCCCACATTTAAACCATATACACTAATAATTACCATCCCATCTTTTTATCTATTTGCAGGTCCTCCGAAACAAGCACACATCAAACATCCCACAATCAGCATCAAATCAAATCAAGCCATCGTCGTATACCATTTTGTGGATTAGATTCCGTTAAAGGAAATGACAATAATGGTATATTGAATGGCAACGGTAACAATCTGATAATCAACAACAATAAAAATAATGTCAACAATAATAATGGCGGTGCTGGTAGTGGACTTGGTGCTGGCAACAACATAAATACAAATGGTATCGGCAATACCAACGGTAGTGGTGGCATAACCATTCCACCGGTATTCGGGAATAACATCAACACCGCCACTGAACAGTTCCATTCGTTGGAAGGCAATGACAGCAGTTGCTGTGGTGATGGCCAATTCGAGGATGACTTACAGGCGCTCCTGCCAAACTGCCGCCAACTTTCAAGGGATGAACTCAGTCAGGTGAGTCATTTAATTTAATTAAGGGAGTAGGGGCAGTGGGTTATTTTCACAAACAAACAAATAAAAAAATCCCTAAAAGAATCCATAGAAAAACTTAAACATATCGTTTCGAATGCAAAAACTTTTAGAGATTCCTACGAAACTTTTCAAAAGTCCTACATTCCCATAAAATTCTAATAGAGTCAAATATTGACTCAACATTCTTTGTTGACATCCCAAAATAATTAACCGTAAACTATAGAATGTGGCCCCCAAAATCGGCGTTTACCTAGAAAAGTCCCCAATTTATCTAAACAAACATCAAATATGAATCCACATTCAGCTGCCATAAGATTACCACTTTCTAAAAGTATCAGATCTCTGCATGTTTAAGGGACCGGGGATACTCGGATAAATATCAAAGGATCTCTGTCTTTTAAACACCGAAAACCAGCAAACCAAATACATATTCAATCCCTTTGAGAGGTGAATTCGATTCGCTTTTGTTTCAATTTGTTACCCATATCGTCTTTGGAAGTATTGAGACTAAAAGATGAGGGTGCGCCCCAATACACGCTCTATGTAAAGTCCCTCAAGGGATGCATTTTGTCGAAAATTACCTTGTCGAAAGCACACACACAACAATTTTGTAGATATATAAAGTAGCTCATCGCTTGTCCCATTCTGAGGCATCCTTTAAGAATTGTCTTTCACCGGGGATGAATAACACATATTTAGGGTGGCTTCAGAGGTACTCTTCTGCCAAGCTACAAATACAAAAAAAAACCTGAATTGGAAAATGCAAATAAGAGAAACACAGATTTTTGCCAAGGATATACTATGGTATACAGGAGCAGTAAATCTCTTCCGCCCTTTTGTCGAGTGTATAGATAGGTCCCCCGAAAAAAAAATCTGTAGAGGAACAACTGACAGACAGATGAGAGATGAGACTATAGTCTGTAACTGCAGGGTTGTGAAATGCTAAATAGATGCAGTTTTTTTTATAGCGAGGAAGGTTATAAAGAAGACGGTGTTGAAATGCCTGGAGACATATGAAACTGCAGTAAGAACTGGTTAAGCGCGAGAATAGATTTGGGAAAGTGTTTTCTATTGTTTTTTGTGGAGAATAGATTTGGATAGAAGTTTAATACAATGAATATCCATATATAAATGCATTTTTGCGTTTGACTTAAGGAGTGACGAATAGTTTTGTGCTTTGCCGAAAATATACAAGTATCAGAATATGTGAATTAAAATAAAGCTTTCAAACGTTTACCATGCAGAGCGGTTCGTTTTGAAAAGATATTCTCTATTTTGCCACCGGACATAGTATTCTTCCATTTGGGACTTTCTATACAGATGTAAAATAAAAACAATCAAAGGATTTCGTTTCGACGATAGCTGTTTTTATAATATCTAGCGCTCAACAGAGACTGCTATCGTTGAAGCGATGTCGTTCGATTGTTTTCATTAAACGTCCTCCGGCCCTAGTATGCTTCTGTTTGGCTTTCCATATATCTGGGTCGAACTTCGCGTCCGCAAAACTGCTTTACGATTGCACCCACTATCTCAGAAGCTACATGCTCCGGATGATGTTGCCGTGCTTTCTGTTGGATCATGCCTAGCGACTGTCTGCTCCAAGGCGCAGGCGGCCCTTAACGTGATCTACGAATGGTGCACTAGGAATGAGCTCTCGGTCAATCCTCTTAAAATTGAGGTTGTTCTCTTTACGGGAAGGAGGAAGCTGATCGGGTTTAATCAGCCAGTGATAAAAGGCGTCACAATCCAACTCTCCAATGAAGCAAAGTATCTGGGAGTCATCCTGGATAGCAAACTTCTTTGGTCCAAGCATGTTGAGCTGCAGACCACCAAGGCGCTGTCGGTTTTCTGGCAGTGCAAGGGCATTTTCGGCAAGACATGCGACTTATCACCGAAAAGAGTCCTATGGATTTATACGGCTATGATAAGACCATTTCTAGCATACGCATCTGTTGTTTTGTGAAATAAGCTTTTACGTAAATACGTTACTGCTGCTTTCGCCAAACTCCAAAGGAAGATATGTCTCGGCTGCACGGTGCCTTCTCCAGCTCTCATGGCTCCGGTCTAGTTGCATTATTGAACCTCCCGCCATTTGATGTTTACATTATGGGTTGCACAATCAAAGCTATCTCACATTTAAGATGAGGTGGCTTTTGGTATAACTCGCACTGGAGTTTTGATGAACTTGCGCGACGGTTGTCCTTCGACTACTGTCTTATGAATATGCCGTCCGATGCAATGGCACCGGAACTGGTGGAGGGGGCGAAGTATCTGGGCCTGTAGCGACAGTCGGGCTGCTCTTAAGGCCTTGCTCAACCAATTAACCACCTTCAAAATAATTCGTGAACGCAAGATCTCTCTGAATTCGGTCGAAAGGGTGAATTCCCTTAGGCTTGTCGAGGTACCGGGTTATAACGCGATCACGGGAAATGAGATCTCCGATGAACTTGCTAGACAGGACTCAGAGGAGGACTTCTCAGGACCTGCATCCTCGGTCTTGTTGTCTCTCAACAGAAAAGACTGCAGACAGACTACTGGCGTTCTTACGGGCCATTACGCTTTTGCCAAACACCTTAAGGTGCTAGGCCTAAGCGATACCACCAACTGCGAAGCCTGTGGAGAAAGCGACTACATTGCGGAACATTTCCTCTGTGATTGTCCTGCCTTTGCTCGTATCAGGTGGCCACAAGAGGCAGCACTAAAAGCTACATCACATCAATGCAATAACACCTCAGTGATAAGCTGATCCGAAATAAGGAAGCCTGCCGATGTTTACTAAGGTCAAGCCGGCGAACCCCAATGGCGAACAAGTAGGGACAGATGCAGTAAAGTGAGAGGGTTATGATTTCCTGAATCCTGACCATTACCTCCCTGTAAGGAAAGAAGAAGGTTTGAGTTTGCAGCACAATCTGTCGCTGCACTGTCAACGGGCCGCTTTTCAATGTACATAAAGCCCAAAAAACACAAAAGTAAACGACTTTTTAGGGAAGCTCTTATTAAAGTAATGTTGTTATTAAAATTAGGCCTTTTTGGAGTGGAAGACTCAAGGAAATGAGCTTCTTCTTTAACTAGGCTATAAACTGGAAAAAAGGGATCATTACCCTCCCATATTACTGCATGTTACTCCCCTGTTGTTCCGCTTCTATGATTTACTGGTTCGAACTCAAAAATTAACGTCAGGCCTCCCGGTTCCAAATTACTACGTCACTAAGGCGAATCAAATGCCGGTGTTGCTTTGGGTGACATAGAACCGTTATGGTCTGCCTCCTGTTATTTTAACCCTTTAGACACGTAGCTTCATCCTCCTTGCCTAGATATGATTTTCCCCTTGGCCGTCTTTTACTACAAGCTCTGTTTATTGGGGCTCGTACGTGTACAAAAGTATGCAGTAGTAATTATAATTTGTAGTTTTGTGCATCCCAAATGTATGCAACGGTTTTTGGGTTATGTCGTAGTCAACGGTTTTTGGGTTATGTCGTAGTCTTTTGATGGCTATTTTACATTCGAACAACTTTCTACTCAGGACGTGTTCACATTGGAAAGCACAGCCTATCCCACTTCCAAATTTACACTAATTTCTAATTAATTCGACTTACACAGTTGCAACTGAATCCTTTTCTCATCGATACCTTCACCCTTTGCGCTTCAACAATGATTAGTTGTTGCCAACGATTCCTACATACCAAGGAGATGTAATGCACCCGTTTACAATTGACAAATCAATTTACCATAATTAGATATTCAAACAAAATGTTGAATTGCTGCATTTGCATTGTAAACCCCACATTAAGTCGTTGAGGCCTCGGCAAGCCCTCTTGCTTCTCTGTAAAGAGTATCATCGTCGACTAATGGCGGCGTCAGTTGGTCCCGTCTCCCCTGTTTTGAAAATTTGAATACGTAATTCCAACGCAGAAGGGTTAAAATCGTTCACTGCTTAGTGATGGCAACGGTTGCCTATAACTACGTACACATCGTCGTCCTTGTGTCCTAGGCAAACAGACACCCACCAAGACCGTTCCATGAGGTTAACCAGAAATTAAGAAAGTATTGGACCCACTTGCTGTGCGCTCTCTGTTGATTAAGAATGCGAGTAACTTATTTAGAAAAAGAGAAGACATGCAGAGTTCATCTAAAGTTCACTAGTAGTTAATTAAAGACTGTTTGGGTATTCATTGCGGCATAGAGCGCCTTCTAGTCTCCCACGCGATGTGCTCCTTTGTTGTTTTTGCCTGAAATATGAGACGCCACAGCAACATGGACAGGCATAGAATTTCAGTTGAATAAAAATAAGGTTCCCTCTCTCACTGTTATTATATATCTGATATTTAAATTCCATACAACGGCACCCATGAATATCAATTGTATTCCATTCCATCCAATCGATGTAATGTGGGCATCAGCTGCTCGATAGGTGGGTATTGATTTTCATTTCTCCTTTATTTTATCTTGTTCTAGAATCGGTTTTGAATAGACAACAAACAGCTCGGCATACGCCATCATTTGAGTGCTCTTAATTTACTTTGTTTTCGGTACATGGAACTAGCTTTTGCTGCTCATGAGGACGAGGTGGATTTCATGTCAGGACTCATCATTTCACCACCCTCTTGCCACAGTATTTGCGCCATTTCGGCTTTGATACGATATGCTCATCGACTTACCTATACCAACAGCCAAAACACCAGCAGGCCCTTGTCGTATAAGTGACACAACAGATATTGAGCCCATCCACCCTCCAGTTGTGCAATGCTGTTCCTTGCCACTTAGTGATGGCATTCTTATCGCCTATGTCGGGATGGAGATTACACTACAGTGCTGGTCTCTATCGCACTTGTGATGGCGCGACAGCAAAAAAAAAGGGTGTGACACTTGTCCTGTTGCTATGTCTGGACGGTTTAAATTGGTTGTATTGGAGATATCCTGTGTTAATTCTCAGCGTTCTTGTGTTAACATCCGGGGGTGGGGATTTGTTGAGGAGGGGGGGTGGCTGTGGAGTTTTGAGAAAGTGTTGCCAGAATAAAGGAAAGTTTTTTTGAAATTATATATCTTAACAGAAATCAGCTGTTCTCCATCTGTTAATAAATTTATTTATGTATTTATTGGTAGCAAAGTTTTACAGATATTGTCTTAACATTAATGTACACAGATATGGTATTTATTGACCTTTCTTATGAAAAATATATAAAATGAATGCAAGTTTTATATGTAAATAAGTGAATAGTTGAAGGAAAAAGCTACTTAAAAAACCTTCATTTGAAGTATCACAGTGTTGCATGTTACGCATGTAAAGTTACAGAGTTTTAAAAACTACAAGTTGGCATATACAAAACATTTATGTAACAATAAAAGGAACAATATATATTTAATAAATTAACAAGATTCTATAGCTAATAATAGTTTAATAGCAAAAGAGCAAAAGTTAAATAAGAAATAAATATATACGAGGGCGGGTCAATAAGTCCGTGACTTTTTGAATTTCTGACCTCTTTACTGAAACGGCAACACTGCTCCTGTCAACAGGCATCTGTCAGTTGACTCCTGTCAAAATTTAAACTTGCTGCGTCAGTTAGTTTGTGTTTGACAGCTATTTTTATCAGACTACTCACTAATTTGAGGAGAAATTGGAAAAAAGTGAATTTCGTGTGCTTAGTAAGCATTATTTCTTGCGAAAAAAAACCATCGCCGAGACCAAGGCTAAGCTTGAAAAATACTATGGGGACTCTGCACCATCGATTTCAATGGTAAAAAAGTGGTTTACTGAATTTCGTTGTGGCCGTACAAGCACTGAAGATGCCGAACGTCCTGGACGCCCAGTTGAGGTCTCTACACCCGAAACAATCGAAAAAATTCACGATATGGTGTTGGCCGACCGAAGATTGAAAGTGCGAGAGATTGTGGAAGCCGTAGGGATCTCGCATGGCTCAGTGGTTTCAATTTTGAATGATCACTTGGGCATGAGAAAGCTTTCCGCAAGATGGGTGCCGCGTTTGCTCACAGTCGACCACAAACGCAATCGTGTAACAACTTCACAGGAAGGTTTGGCGTTGTTTAATCGCAATATGGAGGAGTTTTTGCGCCGTTTTGTAACCGTGGACGAAACATGGATCCATCACAACACACCAGAGACCAAACAACAGTCAAACAGTGGGTTTCTAAGGGTGAATCGGCGCCAAAGAAGGCCAAGGTGGGTTTGTCAGCCAATAAAGTTATGGCGACTGTTTTTTGGGATGCACGCGGGATAATCCACATTGACTACCTTCAAAAGGGAAGAACAATCAATGGGGAATATTATGCCAACTTATTGGACCGATTCAATGACGATTTGAAAAAAAACCGACCTCATTTGGCCAAGAAAAAAGTTCTTTTCCACCAAGACAATGCAAGGGTGCACACATGTGCAGTTGCCATGGCAAAAAACCATGAATTGGGCTATGAATTGCTCCCTCATCCACCCTATTCTCCAGATTTGGCTCCGAGCGACTACTTCTTGTTCCCAAACCTGAAGAAATGGCTTGGTGGAAAAAGATTTGACTCCAATGATGAAGTCATCTCGCAAATAAAGGCCTATTTTGAGGACCTCGACAAATCATTTTTTTTGGAAGGGATAAAAAAATTGGAGAAGCGTTGGACAAAGTTTATAGAGCTCAAGGGAGACTACGTTGAAAAATATTTTTTTTTTTTATCAAAAAATCTGTGTTTTATTCCAAAAGTCACGGACTTATTGACCCGCCCTCGTATATATCAATAAAAAGAAAGCGAATAAATAGACATTTAAGTAAATAATAAAATAAATAACTAGAGTTAATAAATAATAAACAAAATTATACAAATAAATAAATAGACAATTAGATACCTAAATAAATAAATAAATAATAAATAAGTACATAAAAAAGTACGGAATAAATAAATAAATAATTTTAATATAATAATAAGCATAGAACATGTAGGTTAACTTAATTAATAAGACTAGTGTAGAGAACATATTACACAGTAATTATAAAAAGATTAATCAGGTACAAGATTTACAATTAAATTATTTTCTGAAGACTCGCATGATAAACGGAATTTGTTTTTTAATTTGACAATGCGATTAGAAACAAGTTCTATATTTGCCACGTCGTGGAGAAGACTGGTGGGATAGTGCCATGGTAGATTGAGTATCATTTTCAAAATCTTATTTTGCATTCTTTGCAATTTTAAAATATGACTTTTCGCGGAACTACCCCAAGCTGGAGCTGCATAAAACATTATTGCTTGAAAGACTGCTTTATATATAATCAATTTATTATCCTTGCTTAAATTTGACTTTCGGTTTATAAAAGGGTAGAGAACTTTAATTGTTCTGTTAATTTTTTCAACAGTGTGCTGAATATGAGGACCAAAAGTGACTCTTTTATCAATAATGACACCAAGATATTTAACAAGGTTATTCCATTCAACAGGTAGCCCATCTATGCTTAAGTTGCGGCTCGGCAAAAAACAGGGCTTTCTTTTTCTTGTGAAAAAAATAGCCTGCGATTTTTGAGCATTTATTTTTATTTTCCATTTATCAAAATATACTTTTAATGTGTTTAGGGCGGATTGCAAATTGGTTTCAATCGTTAAACCAAAAGCATCGGAGGAATAAACACATGTGTCATCTGCGAAAATTGCAGATTGACAATTTGATAAGTGTGGGATGTCAGATGTATAAACATTATACAGGATGGGACCCAAAACAGATCCTTGTGGAACACCCGCAGGGATATTATACTTATTGGAGAGGCACATATTTAATTTGACTTGAAATGTTCTACGATCCAGAAAGGAATCAATAATTCTTGTGAGATACAGTGGGAAGTCGAGTTGTATCAATTTGTAGATCAGCCCATTGTGCCAGACTGAATCGAATGCCTTTTCCACATCCAAGAGTACCGTACCTGTGCTTTGACCCACATTGAAGTGTTCCTTAATGTGCTGTTTTATTCGGAGGACCTGGTGGGTTGTACTGTGATATGAACGAAAACCAAACTGTTCAGCAGGAAGGATGCTGTGTTCCTCTACGTGCAATAGAAGTTTCTGTTTAATGGCCTTTTCAAAGCACTTACTTAAGCCATTTAAGAGGCTTATGGGCCTGTAGCTAGAGGGGTCACTAGGTATTTTACCCGGCTTTAAAATTGGAATAATTTTTGCATGCTTCCATGCAACTGGGAAATATCCAATTTGTATACATTTGTTGAAAATAAATTGGATGAGCTTAATACCAGATTTTGGAAGATTTTTCAAGTAGATATTCATAATCTTATCAGGACCAACAGATTTACGGTTGTTTAAGTTAGATATGACATCTCTTACATCTTCTAGTGACACAAACAGTGAGTTGTGAGAAAAAGCTTGGCTACGTACGGTATTTACTGTTGAATCGACCAAGTTCTCAATTGAGCTTTGTTTATGTAAGGTCAGCAAAAAGTTGGATTGGAATGATGTTGCTAGCGTATTTGCTTTATCAATGTTTGAAAGGGCTGCGGTGTTCCCATTTCTAAGCGGTGGAATATAAGTATGTTTGTTTTTTATTATTTTAATAATATTCCAGAATGGTGCACTTGCTTTCCGTAGGGAGCTCATTTTTTGATTCCATTTATTATTTCTTAAGTTCGCTATTTCGTCTTTAATTTTTAAGTTTAATAACTTAAACTCATCGAAATAAAACTGATGTCTGCATTGTTGCCACTTCCTTCTGAATCTATTTCGGAGCTTAATTAAGTAAAGGATAGTTTGCGGCAACGGACTATTATTAATGGACAAAACGGACTTTTTAGGTACTGACACATTTACACTTTCCAGGATCGATGTATTCAAATATTCAATTAATTGGTCAAGATCGGACGAGCTTACAACATTTAAATCTTCCACATGCACATTTTCTAGCAGTCTTTTTAAAGTTGACTTATATCTACTCCAGTTTGCTATCTTAAGGTCGTAAATGAATGTATTTTCTATCACAGGTGAACTAAGTACACTGCAAAGCACGGGTAGATGATCGGAACTGAGGTCATTTATAACAGTTGGTTGACTTATAAGTCCAACCGCATTAGTTAGGAAGAGGTCAAGTGTAGATGGGCTGAACCTACTATTTGAAGGAATATAAGTTGGATGAGGTGGATGTAATATCAGGAAATTATTTGACATATTTAGGTTGGACAAAATGTTACCGTAGGAATTTGAGCGGCTACAATTCCAGTTACGATGCCGACAATTTAGATCTCCTCCAATTATAAACCTGGTATTGAGATTTGTTAATTTTCTTAAGTCACTTCTTAGAGCTTCGCGCTTAAATGAATTTGCAGCTCCGCCAGGGAAATAGACGGAGTATATTTTAATTGAGTTTCCATTAGAGAATGGAATCTCAATGCCTACATTTTCTACTACCTTTGTATTAACTGACGACAAAACGGAGTGACGGATTTTGTTACTCACTACAATGGCAACACCACCACCTCTTCTATTTTCCCTATCCATTCGATAACATTTGTACTCTCTAGTGGATAACTTTGTTTGGCTTGTAAGCATTGTTTCTGAGATCAAACCTACATCGATATTGTTTTTGCTTAAGAAAGCAAACAATTCTAAGCTTTTATTCCGAACGCCTCTTGCGTTCCAAGTAATAATTCTAAGGCTTGCATTCATTATTTATTAGAGTAAATATACTTAATTGCAAGTTGAGTAATAACATTAAATTGCTCTGATCTGCTGCTGCATTGGCTGAGTAAAGTTGTCATCTCAGAGGTGAGAGCGCTGATTTCTTCGAATGTAAAGAGCATGTTTCGACTGGAATTCTCTTTTTCAGCACTGCTTACATGCCAAACGTTTTTTCTCGGCTGCTGATCAGGTCCGTGTGATGGTAAGGGAGAAGCTTTATGCGAACGTTGCGAGTTAAGCGGTGGAAAAGCTTCACAATTCATGTTGAATGTTGGCTTTTGTCTATGAATTGGGCGATGCCGCGAGGAATTGTTTTTGTTTGCGATACTTTCTCTTATTTGTAGAAAGGTTTGACGACTTTTGCAAGAACTATCATCAGATTTATGATGCCCTTTGCAGTTCGCACATGTAATTGCATGTTTACCCGTACAATTTTCGGTTTTGTGGTTTTGTGAGCAGATAGCACAGAAAGTTTTTACACTACAGTTTTTCTCACCATGTCCGAACATTTGACAGTTGAAACACTGCGTCAGTTTTTTGGTTTGTGTTCGCGCAAAATCCCATTTGACTTGGGTTTTAAGTATCGAACGAAAGTTCTTTTTTAGTTCATGAAGTCTGATGGAACCAGTTTCAAGAAACACAATGTACATTATATGGGTATAGCGTTCATGAGTCTTTTTAATAATTTTAATGTTTTCGCATTTTAACCCTAGGCTTATGAGCTCACTCTTAAGTGAAGAGATTGGTAGTTCATCAAGACCGTATAGTATGACCTTGAATGACTTTGCCGATGGGAGGTCATGGGTGAAATACTGCCACTGAACATTTTTGAGTAGGGCACTCACTTTTTGATGCGTTTCAATATCAGCACAATTTATTTTAATTCCTATTGACATTTTCTTGGTGCAATAAGAAGAAATTTCGTTTTCGCTCAAGAGTTTATGAATTTTTTCGTTGCTTTGGTGAAGAACATTAATTGATGGCACTTTGACACGCTTCGTCGGATTTTTCGTAATCACTACATCATTTTCATCATCAAAATCACTATCTGGTAGACTTTGTAAGGGCCTCCAGTAATTGATATTAGAGTCTCTATCTCTATCACACATTTTCCTAGATTTGATGTTGGAAGACATAATGTCTTCAACATCGGCCGTCCGCGATCTTTTCAGAATTTTGACACTATACACACTTCACTGAGGAGGAGTAATTAGTACGTCAACTGCGGATGAAGTTCCGACAACAACTGATCTGTTAATAAAATAAATACAAATATCCGTTGCAAAAACCAACAACAGGGGCCAGAGTTTTGCGCCGATGAAGTTTTTATTTGATATGGCAAAGGCCCAGGTTTCAGCACCTCACGAAAACTTTCTATAGTCATAGTTACAAACCTTTCTAAACAAACTCATTATCCTATAAGTAGTTTCATACCATTTATAACAGCATTTATGTGTGTAGTACTTGGAAGGCAACCTCAGGGACTGAATCAGAGTGCTTGGAACAGAGCGCTCTATGACATTCTACCTGGCCATCGGCACTTGAATCTGTCTGATAAAAGCAAATCTTTGAGCGCCGTTTTCGGGTCCTCCTTCCTGAACAACAGAAATGGAACGGTGAGGGATGGAACGGCTTTAGACCGGGTGATGTCAATGTCTCTATGGACGGGCCCCTTCTTGGCGGTCTCTCCGGAGCCGGGGTCTACTCTAGAGACTGTCATCTATCTGCACCCTTTGGTAGACAAACAACTGTTTTTTAAGCAGAAATCTAAATAGCCAAACCGCTTCAAAGACATGGCTAAACTGAACCAGCTGGGAAGGTGTTACTTTGTAACACTTATCTGGGTTGCTGGGAACAGGTATCCAGGGTAATGAAAGAGCGGATGCTCTGGCCAGGGAAGGCTCATCGACCGCCTTCGTTGGCCATCCATAGGTTGCTACTCATCTGTTTACAAACATGAAATGACTGAGGCTCTACGCCAACAGCATTTCAAATTTAGACATGACCTTGCTTCATGCAGGTATTCGAAGAAGCTTGTCGGTGGTCCAAAAATCAGCAGGGCTGAGTATTTTCTAATCCGATATCCAAACTAAAATCCAACAAAGCTGCTGGACCAGACGGCTTGAATGACGAGCTTTTTAAGGTAGCGGGAGGTGACCTGGTAGAGAGCATACACCAACTCGTTTCCAAGATATGGTCAGAAGAAAGTATGCCTGATGAATGGAACCTCAGCATCGTTTGCCCGATCAACAAGAAAGGAGACCCTCTAAACTGTGCCAACTATAGAGGCATCAGTCTCCTGACTACTGCCTAGACATGATCTTGTCTGCTGTACTGTGTGAACGCCTGAAATCATTCGTCAACGACCTGATTGGTCCCTACCAGTGCGGTTTTAGGCCCGGTAAGTCCACGGCCGATCAGATATTCACACTACTTCAGATCTTGGAGAAAACCCAAGAAGTCAAAATCGATACCCACCATCTTTTTATCGATTTTAAGGCCGCATATGACAGCATCTATAGAGACGAGCTATACAGAGCCATGTCTAGTTTTGGCATCCCTACCAAACTTGTCAGATTGTGCAGAATGGCGATAGAGAACGCCCGCTGCTCCATAAAGGTCGGAAACAATCACACCGAAACCTTTGATGTCAAAAAAGGATTTAGACAAGGTGATGCGCTGTCATGTGACTTCTTTAACATCATACTTGAGAAAATTGTGCGAAACTCGCAAGCCAACACTAGAGGCACAATTTTTCAAAAGTCTGTGCAACTACTTGCATATGCTGACGACATTGACATAATTGGCAGAACACAGCGAGCTGTCACTGGTGCGTTTGCAAGTATTAGCACAGAAGCGGCAAAAATGGGTTTAGTGGTGAATGAGGGCAAAACCAAGTACAGTACTACCTCGGTAATGTGAACTAATTAAAACATGGGCAGTTCACATTTTCGAGGGTTCACATTTCTGGATACTAAACAATTTGTTATATTTCATGCTTCTTGAAATGACCTGTAACTTGATAATTAAAAAGTAAAAGAAAGGAAACAAAGTCATAGTTATTAAACGATGTTAATATTTTTTAAATAATAATTTAATAGCCTAAAAACGTAAAAATAAAATAAATAAATACTTCACAACAAGCAAAATAAAGAAAACAAAACAGAAAGAACAAAAGGTTGCAGTAAAATTAATTTGTTTTGAAAAAAAATTGTTATTTTAGTTTAACGGATACTTTTGTGTGTAGATTTATCAATTGCAACTGTTTTGATATTCGCAATTGATGTTACTATATCTGCACCCATTTTCTTGGGCCCAGTCTAACAAAACATTCGCGCACTGAATGGCTCGACAGTGGGAAACTTTTGTATTGTGTATTATTTCTTCCACTGATGAAATGTCCTCGTCTTCGGGGGCTAACTCAGCATTCTCACCATTATTTTCACCTTCACCGCCAACGACCCATGTTCTTATGTCCTCAATCGATACGTTTAGGGCATCAAAGCAGCTTGGGATTTCTCTTATTTGTTGAAGTTCTACTTCAAAATGTGCTGCCCCATCTATATCGCGTAGACGACTTAGTGGGATTAAATATTCGGCTTCCCAACTCGAATCTCGTGGCAGATTTTTTTTAAAACAATTTTGCTATGGCGGACTCAGATATTTTCGCCCAAAAGTTTTGCAAAATTGTAACAGCGTTTCTCAAGCTTATTTTTTCAGAACTGCACTAAAATTGTTTTGTTCTTCTTGCATTGCAACAATAAAACCAAATAGGGGGTGGTTTTTTTGTGAAAAAGAAAAGTTCACATTATCGAATATCAAGAATTGGTTTTGAGTTCACATTTTAGAGTATGTAATATAAACTTTTTCTGGTTCACATTTTTGGATAATTCACATTTTCGAGGTTCACATTATCGAGGTAGTACTGTTTATGCTGTCAACAATAAGGGACACACATCATCGACGAATCGGATAGAACGTCACGATAGAGAGCTACAACTTTGAGGTAGTTAGGGACTTTGTCTACCTTGGCTCCGCTATAAATTCTGAAAACGACATCACATCAGAAATCAAACGAAGAATTACACTTGTCAACCGCTGTTTCTTTGGCCTAAGAAGGCAATTGGCTAGTAAGGCCTTGTCAAGAAACACTAAGGAGACTTTGTATAAGACCCTCATCATCCCAGTCCTGCTCTACAGCGCAGAAGCGTGGACATTAGCAAAAGCGTCGTTTCGAACGCAAAATTCTTCGAGTGATTTTTGGTCCGTTTGCGTTGACGGGCTTTGGAGGAGGAGATTTAACACCGAACTCTAGGAGCTGTACAGCGACATCGACCTGGTCAAAAAAGTGCGAATCAGTTGACTAAGATGGCTAGGACATGTAGAGCGAATGGACACCAACGCTCCGGCCCGAAGAGTCTTCGATTCCAACCCGGAGGGACAACGCAGTAGAGGAAGACCTCGCCTAAGGTGGCGCGCGAGTTACGTATGCATAAAACACCTTAGACTACTATTAAGATACGTATTCACTAATATTTCACATAATATGCTAATGATAACCTTGCACTCTGTAATGTTAATGCTCCCATAGAATATCCAGTTCAGCATTGCACTCAGCATATGCTGATACAACACACAAAGATAATATTACATCATTTCCTTTCCCACAATAATGTAACCCAAAATTTTAGAATCAAAACTGAATGTGAAATTAAAAATATTGAAGTCTGGTAAATAAAGTCGCCGAAGGAAAGACTTGAGAATCTTGGTTGGTCTCGTCACTGGTTTCAACCGTCTTAAAGAGCACCTTAAAACCATCCACGTAAGGAGCTCGGGCCTATGTGAGTGTTGCCTTGAGGCGGATGAAACGGCATCTCATCATCATAGAGCCAAGGTCACTGGCAGGTTCTCCGATACTGACTCAATTGCAAATCGCTAGTAAGCAGCGAGCCAGCTTTGCTGAAGTACAATGGACCACTAGGTCTAAGTGTTTGTCATCTTCTGATGACCCACTGCATATACAATACAATACAACAGAGGGCTCGTGGTGGCTTTTGATGATGCTTGCAGAATGTAGACGTTAATTTCCTGCTGCAGACGAGATCAATAAAAACTCTGACGAAGCAGACCCAGCGATGGCACTGGCTAAGGCGATAAGCATAAATCATTTTTACTCTACGTCACATTTCTAATATAGCTTTTGGGTGACAAATATTTATTTATGTATCACTCTCAAATGTAGAAAAAATTCAAATATACAGGGCGGTGCAAAAATCACGCTAATGTAAAATAATAATAACTTTTTTTTTTATTTTTAAATCAAAACTCAATGAGTTTGGCCCTCTTTGAAGCGCTGTTATTCATCTTAATAAATCTTTTTTTATAAGTTCGTTAAAATTAAAACAAAACATATGCCAAAGCTACAGTCCGCTTGGGTGAACTTTTAAGTACCATATCTATATTCCTATCTCCCAGAGTGGGTGTGACCGCTTGGTTTTAGGTCTTTGTTCATTTTGAATCATCTCTTTTGGGGCGTTTTCCAATCAAATGGTTGAGTGTTGTAGAATCAGGGTTAGCTTTGATAGGCAGAATAGCCTTAACTGAGACAACACATCAATTGTGCTTTTTTACCTCAAAATAGTAACAACCGGGTACTGATCATGGCTATCCAGATATGGCTTGCTTAACTTATAAGCGCGAGTGTTAAACAAGAAGAAAATGGTAACACTAAAACGCTCTGTCGGAAAGACTGGCTGATGAGTCTGAGAAGTGTAACATGAGCCTCTCAGAAAGAGGACGTACGGCGGATAAATTTAATAGATTAAATCACCCTCCAGGTTGGGTGTTGTGCTGCCTGGGAAGCTTCCCTTCAACGTAAAAAAAAAGCTAATTGTGAGAGAGACACCAGCCTCGGATATGGATACCCCTTATTTAGGATCACGACCCGGAACGTCAACTGACTATTAGCTGCGACTATGCAGCTGGAACTTATGTACACTGTACACTTCTGGCGTTGCTGTAAACTTGAATCAGTCCTCGCGCGGTAAAATACAGATATTACCGCGATACAGGAGATACGATGGATACGATTGGGTGTGCAAAAATGACATCAGTGGGACATTTATTACGATATTTGCCACTCAAGGATTCCGAAATAAACGATGTATTTAACGATATATAAGAAACAATCCGAATACCGCCCGAAAATGGGAGCGTATCGGAATCGCGCTTTTCAAAAATCCCGACAAAAAAGTTTTAAAATCCCGTCCACTAAAATACTGCTTTTTTTAAATCCCGTCTTCTAAAATCCCGATCTATTATAATCCCGCTTTTTAAAATCCAGCCAAATCCCGCTAATCCCGTTTTTTATACAAAACATTCGTAATGGAAGTAGACAAGTGCAGTACTCTCCTAACTTTTGGTCTGTGTATGACAGTGCAGAAAAACAATTCCCGAGAAAACAAAATAATGGTTGGACGAAAAAGTGCTGACTTGTATAAACTCATTGCAGATTTGAGAAAGGAAGCAATTGTGGTGCAAACTGAAATACAAAAATTACGAAATGGTCAAGAAAAATTATATAAAAAAACTAATATTTTAAAGTCACGAGCTATAAAAAAATTAATGAGAAATAGAAAAAAAATGAGTAAAACAGGTTTTTTGCGTTGCATTGCTTATAATACACTTGAACTAATAAAATAAAAAATGTTGTTAATGGTTTGAAGTTTTTTTTATTCCCTTTTGCAGAATATATCATATAACATTACTTTATATTTTTTTTTAAATTATTGAAGATTGTCATATTTATTACTTAAAAATTTATTTTGATATTAGTTATTTCTTATTTTGTTACTTCCTCTAAAAATGATAAATCTTAAAATAAACTGCATTTCAAAAAACACTCATTGCTTAATTTATTTTAATTTTCTTATTATCCCGCTTTTACAATCAAAAGTAGTTGCTTTATTTTAAAAAATCGCGCTTTTTTTAAAATAAAGCAACTACTTTTGATTGTAAAAGCGGGATTTTAAGAATCGGGATTATAAAAAGCGGGATATCGAACCCAACCTCCCGAAAATACCGATTAGTGTGAAAGAACAAGCGGTATACCGCTACCGCACCTATATCGGTACCTGTGCCGTTTCCACGTACCGCGTGTTTATTTATTTTTTTGGAAGGTGCAAACCTTGTACCAATGGTCCGACGTCCACTGGTAGTGCCGGGTTCTTACCGGCTAAAACCACCTCCCTTCCTGAACAGACCGATTATATATATCCCACGCTGAACCGTGGGAGGACCCTTCACGAGGGTCGGTATAGAGCCTTAGCTTAATCTAACTCTATGATTAGCATTATCCGCTTTACGTTGGCGCTCTAAACGCCTAAGATCGCTAAGTATGCGCACCGCCACGTTACTTACAGTGGTCCAGCTTTCAGCATTCTGAAGCATGTGATCTACGACATTATTGGGATCCACTCTCCAAATTGGTCCCGTAGGGTGATCCTCTCGGTTTCGTATCGTGGGTAATGAAAGAACACATGTTCCGCATTTTCCGAGACTGTTTGACAGTGTGGGATGGTTTCATGTCCGCGTTTAAAGAGATTTTTTTTTTGTATAATATGCACGCACTAAAGGAATTTCTTGGGACCCTTATAATGCAATAGCTACACAGCGCGGGCATTAAGGAAATTAGGGTGAGAAGAAAAGGAGAGATGCCGATGCACGTTGGTTTTGAATGTTTATAGGTTATAATGTAAAGGAAAAACGATGCGTGGTAGAGCATTCCACATTCGTGTTGTACGGCTGATGAAAGATTCTTTGAACTTCACGAATAAACGCCTTATAAATTGTAGCCAGATCAGAAGGGCAGAAATATTTCTTGCATCGCTTAAGGAAGCCTTGACATTTCACTGAGTTCTTGGCGACATCGAATAGGTGGTCATTCCAACGAAGGTTGTCATTAGCACACATACCGAGAATGGAAAGTCTTTCGGTTTCAGTGATGCAAGTACCATTCATGGATAATGGCAGTGTTTGTGGGTTTTGCTTTAATGACAGGAGACAGCATTGTGTTTTGGCAGCATTTAATTCAACTCTATTGGTTGTACCCCACTGAGTTATATTGTAAAGATCGGGATTTAATGAGCTTAATATACGTTGCCGTTCCAGTTCCACGCCTGAAGATGAGGGGCGTGAACCAAGATACGAATATGAGAAGCTGAGGGTACTGTCATCAGCAAAGGAATGGATTAGATTAGAAGTTACAGACAGGAGATCATTTATAAAAATGAAAAAGAGAGTCAGGGACAGAACAGAGCCTTGGGGTACGCCAGCATTTATTTGGTTAGTTGCAGACTTGAAACCGTCCAAAACAACTTGAATTAAACGGTCCGAAAGGTAATTTCTAATCCATTGAAAAAGAGTATCATCGATTCCAAATGCACGCATTTTCGACAAGAGAGCTTTATGCCAAACTCTGTCAAATGCCTTTGAAATATCAAGAGCAACAATCTTACTTTCACCACCTTGGTGAAGAGATTGGTTCCACTTTTCGGTTAGATATGTCATCAAATCACCAGTGGATCTGTTGCTGCGAAAACCATAAAAAAAGACCATCAACAAATCAATGGGTCCATGACATGCCCAACTGCAGCCATGTAGGTACTTTTGGAGTTGACTCCACTATACCTCATGGTTACATCTCTAGCAGGACAATAGGCAGCAGAATCCTTCATGCACTTGAACCATTATAAACTACGGGAGAACGCACATTAAGCGAAAAGTTAAAAAAAAAAAAAACTGGAAAAGGACCAGGTCACACTGGACAATAGCGGCTTCCCCATTATAAAGCTTTCATATCTAGGAGTGTTCTGGTTTATGTTTTTCGAAACTGTGTTTGCTTCATGGTTCATGTCCCAGGTAATTTTTGATAAAAAATTAACATAAATGTCTGAAAAGATGAGTTAGTTCCAATCCATCATTTTGTTCCCTTCGAATTCAAGTCTCGGTTAAAGTTAGACAAAATTCTTAGTCACCTGGCAACTCCACTCAAGCACCACATGCACAGAGCATCATTGATGAAATGAATTTTCCGTAACATGAACTCCCAAAATGGACTTCTAACATAAGCATGACTCACGCGAGGCAACAGCTCTCATTCCATCAGTAGATGTCGTCGTCGTGTTCCATTCCAGCACACTTTTCCCAACTCCAAGAAATACCTCACGTAGTGAATAATGTTCTGCTGGAGTATCAATTTACCTCCGTGTCGCTTGTTGTTTCGAAGAGTTTTGCCAAATTTATCGTACACACAATAGTATCTATGGGTGGCTGGGTTTTGTTTCCGCGTACCGCAAAACACATTGCAGTACACTCTCCCCCATTATCCATGTGTCTTTTGTACCATAACGGTCCACTAAATAACCCAGACACGACAAGTTTTTTTTTCGTTCCAAAGTTAACTTCACCTATCGCTTTTTGAACTTGACACTTGCGCTAAAATTCACTCGAAAAAAAAATACATCCACACAAGCAACCACTTCCCAGTCTAGCCACGACCCTGAACTATCGAACTAAGTTTGTTTCGGGGAGCTTCTCCTAGCTGCAGGGAGTGAGCGAATTTTCCCGAGAGTGTACTGTGGTCCTGCGGTAGAAATATTCCTACCGTAGCCGCTGCCAAAAATTGTCCCACCGGAGATGAGAGAGTAGAACCTCACATATGTTTCCGATTTCGGATCCACATGTATCCTGGAAAAAGTCTCGCGTTAATATTTAATGTTGCATGGTATCCGCTTGTCGACAGCGTGGTTAGTAAATCATGTCCGAGGGGGATGGTTTAGCTGTGCTGGTCGCTTTAAATATTTTATGGTCATCTATCGTCATTGAACGGGATCGGCGACTGTACTAGGTGTTGTTTGTGGTCTACGGATGCATCGATAAAGTGTTTTGCGACAATTTTTATTTTCCAAACTTGTTTGTTATAAATCGTATTTGGCTTCCTATTCCCAACTTCTGAATACAATAGATGCCCAGCTTGGTGAATGCAACTGCAGTATTGATTGATGGTTTGATATTGAGTCGTTTGTTTCGCCGCAAACATGGTTCTGCTTTTAGGGAACTAGCAAATATCAGTATCATATATCGAAGGTGGTGAAAATGTAAAAACAAATTCCTCTACTTTTACTATCTACCGAAGGACATTTTAAAACCATTTGATTTATTAAATTAAACTCAACTTTATTATCACAATTAGATACTTCGTCCTCATTTGCATGTAAGAAGTTCTTTCGCTGATGAATGCATTCGCATCAAGTTGGATAAATGATAACATTCAGGACATCCAGGACATCCTCACAGAAGTACTACGACAAAGAAGAACAAACAATGTACTCGTATAAAAAAATGGCAGAGACTTGTCAAATGTAGTTTACTTCCAGATGGTGTCGGAAAACTAAACGACTTTGTTAGAATTCCTACGAAAATTGATAACAGATGGCGTTGCAGAGTTGTACACAGTGTTTTTGCGTTATTCCTCTCTGCTTTGCTTTTACTTTAATCTAATTTCATCTCATAGCGCCCAACCACAGTCAAGAATGGTATGAAGTCCATTCATCGTCTATTAAATCAGAATGACTCCTGGCAATGGCAACTGCTGGTTAGTGGGGGAAGACTGGAAGACAAATTGTATATGATGTCAGAAGTGTCCGACAATACGACACAGTTGGTAGAGACGAATGAAAGTAATTTTTTGTTGTCAGAGATAACATTTTGAAATACATATATGTATGCATACATATAAAAAAAAATTGTTAATGGAGTGGAAATGTATCAGTTAAATGGAGCAGGAATGGAGTGTGGAAACCAAAGTGAAGCTGTCAGGAAGTAGAATAATCTTGAATTTAATGAACAACTTTTTGTTACCTTGGTTTTCTCTTTACCCGTTGACAATGGCGGAACAGCATTCTGGAAATGGTGCGGTATCTTAACAATTTCTGTTATTTTTTATATAGGGTCCTTCATTAGCGACTTGGCAACTTCAAATTTTCAGTGCAAACGTACCCTTAAACCGATTACCAAACTGTCAATGTCAAAATATTCAGTAAAATCAACATTTTCAGCATGGTGAAGTACACGAAGGAAAAATGTTAACAAATAATTTAAATTTACTACCGAAATTCCGCGTTGGTGGTAGCAACTTTAAGAGCGTTAGGCCAATTTTCAGCCGTAATTCACGTCCCAGTAGACAAGCAATTCATAGTCTAGTGTAAACATTTGAGTCAGAATATTCGCTGCTTGATGTTGCCGTGCCAGTGAGACTACGTTTTGCCCGAAGTGTGGAAAATATTAAAAAGGCGTCCGTCGCAAACCAGCCAAATGAGTCAATTTCACGGCGTTCTCTAGAATTGGGCCTCTCTCAGACCACATGCGAATTTTGCGTAAGCATGTTGTCCTACACCTTTACAAGATGAAGCTGGCTTAAGAACTAAAGCCACTTGGTGATATGAACCGACGTACGTTCTCGAATTGGGCTCTGGACATGATGGCAGAAAATGAAGAATTTCATCGCAAAATCATCTTCAGCGATGAGGCGCATTTTTGATTAAACCGCTTCGTCAATAAGCAAAATATGCGTTACTGGACAGGTGAGAACCCTCATGTGCTTCAAGAAACAGCACTTTATCCGCAAAATGTCACTGTTTATTGCGGTTTTTATACCGGTGGCATCATTTGGCGTTTTTTTTCGTCTATAAAAAAGGACCGTCACATTAAGGTAAATGGTATTCTATACAGAGACATGTTGGAACGTTATTTCTTTGAGCAATAGCATGAATTCGACATCAGTGATATGTGGTTCCAAAAAGACGGTGCCACAAGCCACAAGGCGGGTACAACAATCGAGTTATTGAAGTCTCCGTTCGGTGAACTGTTATCTCGAGAATCGGACCCGTCAATTGGCCGCCGAGATCGTGTGATTTAACGCCTCTAGACTTTTTATATGGGGCTACATTAACTCATTGCTCTATGCGAATAAGCCGGTGATGTTAGAGGAGCTCAGAGCCAATATTGAACGAGAAATAGCGGCCGTATCGGTAGAAATGTGCGGCAAAAAATATATCGCTTTTGATGTTTGAGTATTTTTTAAATGAAGGTCCGTTCGCGTATTTTATGTGCAGAAAAATGAAAACTGTCAAATCTCCAAAATCGAGAGAGAATCCTCTCATTTCAAAGAAAAGTACGCGAACGCTTTTGCGTAATGAGATGGAAATCGTCAAAGTTTGGCTTGAAAAGAAGCCAGTGTTTTTTTTGCTGTTTTCATTTTGTCACCAACTAAAATTCTGTGTGAAGAAAAATTAACGAAAGTACATTTTTCTTTCGTTCATCTTTTTACCATTTACTCAGTTCGCGAACGCGTTTGTGTAGTTTCGCAGGAAAGTTTATGTAAACTTACGGTTGCATATCAGTACGCGAACGGACCTTGTATATCAGCTGTCGCATGATTCCTGTTCGATTAGAAAATCACGATCGCACAATTTAAAGTAGTGTACACAATGAGAACGAACGTGTGGCGGAACGGTGGCTAGAAATTATATCATATCACAAGGGAAGTTGAGCTTCTGCATTTCGGATGTACGATCGACCGGCTACCGGGCGCCCACATGTCTGTTAACTCAAACCTCTTTCCAAATTATTGAGTTAGAACTTTGAAATTTTGTAGAAATATTTTGCAGGGGCATCTACGTGTCGGATATAAAAATCGAGCGATTGCAGCTGCCCCTTTATGGCTTTTAACTCTTCCTGGCTTTTAGAGTTCTTTCTCAACTTGGGTGGAAATTTGAAATTTCGCACATATATATTTCAGGGGCTTCTTCTTTTCGGTTGTAAAAATCGACTGACTGCAGCGCTCCCACATTACTTTTACTGTTTTTTTTCTCAATTGAACTAGAACTTTGAAATTTAGCATATTTCAAGGCTTTTCGAATGGTAAAATCGATTGGGTCGCTGCCCTCTTTGGCTTTCTACTCGAACTTCTTTCTTAATTAAGCCAAGCTACACTTTGAAATTGTGCACATATTTATTTCAGGGGCTTCTGCGTTGCAACTGTAAAAATCTACTGACTGCTGCGCCCCCTATATCACTTTTTACTCTTTTTTTCTCAATTATTACGCTATTTATTTATTTATTTATTTCTTTCTTTGAATGCATACACATTAAGATATAATATCTTATAATTTTGTGATGCTTGACAAAATAAGCATTCAAAATATGGTACAAAGAGACAAAAGTGGAAATTAAATTCAATAATTTGGTAAAATATTGGTGTGACAATTCATTAACTTAAATTCATTAAATAGAAAAAGAAAAAAAAATTCAGCAAGTAAAAAGTTAAGCAAAATGAAAAAGTTAAAAGAAAGAAAAACTGTAACAGAAGGGCATAGAGTTATGTTGGTTCAGAGTCAGACAAAGTTTGAAGAACTAAAGACTAGTCAGATGTGTTGAAAAATAATTGAAATCGTGTCCTTAATTCCGTGAAATTATTTGTTCTTCTCACAGTGGGTGGCAGGGAGTTCCATAAGCGAACGGCATTGACGAGAAATTGCTTCTCAGATGTCATACATGTAAACAGGGGAACGATTAGTTGCGTTAGTCTGTTTGATGCTAAGAACGTTAGTCTATTATAAAGATATGAAGGGTGGTGGCTCTGTATTATATTAAATAGTAGCAAAAGTGTTCGGAAATTCAAGAGGTTATTGAAAGACATACCATAGATACTTTTAGAGAATCTCGCAACATGATCGTATCTCCCTAACCCGTAAATATATCGCGCAACATTGTTATATGCCACATTAAGTTTTCTCTGGCTTATCGAATCGCTTTTACAAAAAACTTCACATCCGTACGTAAGGATTGGTATAACCAATGTCTTTGCGAGCATTTTACGTGTTTTTAAGGGAGTAAAATATTTTGTAGCCCAAAGTACTCGAAGAGCACCGTAAACTTTACCAACAATTGAATTCACGTGGTCGTTCCAGGTTAAATTTCTATTAAAAATAATTCCCAAGTTGTCAACAAATTCGAGAGGAGCATTATTTAGATAGATTCGAGGAAAATACGATAAGTCTACCGATTTCTTTGATATAACAATGACTTTCGATTTTTCAGGATTTATTACTAAGCTATTGGCTCGTGACCAGTTATTTATATTCTGAAGATCGTCATTTAAGGTCTGGGCGCAGTGCTCGATGAGACCCAAGGGACAACTTTTATGTAACTGGACATTATTCAAAATCCTGATCTATTATAATCCCGCTTTTTAAAATCCCGCCAAATCCCGCTAATCCCGTTTTTTACAAAACATTCGCAATGGAAGTAGACAAGTGCAGTACTCTCCTAACTTTTGGTCTGTGTATGACAGTGCAGAAAAACAATTCCCGAGAAAACAAAATAATGCTGAAGCGTGGCATCGCAGACTGAAAGTTTTGGTTGGGCGAAAAAGTGCTGGCTTGTATAAACTCATTGCAGATTTGAGAAAGGAAGCAATTGTGGTGCAAACTGAAATACAAAAATTACGAAATGGTCAAGAAAAATTATATAAAAAAATTAATGTTATAAAGTCACGAGCTGTAAAAAAATTAATGAGAAATAGAAAAAAATGAGTAAACAGGTTTTTTGCGTTGCATTGCTTATAATACACTTAAACTAATAAAATAAAAAATGTTGTTAATGGTTTGAAGTTTTTTTTATTCCCTTTTGCAGAATATATCATATAACATTACTTTATATTTTTTTTTAAATTATTGAAGATTGTCATATTTATTACTTAAAAATTTATTTTAAAAAATCGCGCTTTTTTTAAAATAAAGCAACTACTTTTGATAGTAAAAGCGGGATAATAAGAAACGGGATTATAAAAAACGGGATTATACGAGTAAGAGGCGGGATTTTAAAAGACGGAATTTTAAAAAAGCAGGATTATAAAAAGCGGGATTATAAAAAGCGGGATTTTAAGAATCGGGATTATAAAAAGCGGAATATCGAACCCAACCCCATCGGCATACATATGAATTAACGATTGATCAGCAATTTCGGGAATTTCATTTACATACAAGGAGAAAAGAAGGGGTCGCAAAATAGAGCCCTGAGGGACACCCTGGGGTAAGCTTAAAAATCCCGATGTTTTTCCTCCTATAGCAACGACTTGTTTTCTACCCGATAAATAGGAAAAGATAAGTTTCACTGCTTCAGGTTCAAAATCAAACTGATTTGATAATTTGCCGCTTATGGAGTCGAATGCATTGGAGAAATCGAGGAGCACCAAAAAAGTAACCAAGTCACTGTCTACTGCGTTTCTTATGTCGTCAACAACGTTTAGGATTGCTGTTGTGCAGCTACGCTTAGGTCGAAAGCCTGATTGGAAGTTGGAAAGCAAGTCTTTTTCGTTCAAATACGTGGTAATCTGTTTTTGGATAATTTTCTCGAATACTTTAGAACGAAAAGAGAGTATGGATATCGGTCGGTACTCGTTCTTCTTTCTTCCTTTAAGAATGGGAATAACCTTTGCCAGCTTCCACTGTTTGGGAAAAACTGAAGTTGTTAGAATCGTATTTAACAAAAGTGTTATAAAAGGTAAAAGCTTCTGAAGGAGTGCTTTTACGAAAACAGGATGAACTTCGTCTAAACCGACCGCATCAGATTTAATTGATATCATGCTTTCAACCACATCAGCAGGCTCAATCCTGGAGAAACTAAATCCCGTTGACGATCGATTTAAGTTCATGGGAGCTGGAGGCTCGGATACCGGCTGTGAAACTTGGGAAACAAACTTTAAGTTGAGTTCATCGCAATCAATATTGGTAGGCGAGTCCGGTTTTTGCCTTCCAATTCCCATAGAACGCAAGCTTTTCCAGAGTTTTCGCCCGTTGCCTGATGTGGCGATCCGGTTCGAAAAGACTTTAGCCTTGTCTATGCGGATAGCAGTAACAACCTGGTTTCGAAGTAAGCGATACAGGCAACGATCCTCTTCAACTTTGTATTGCTTCCATCGATTATAGACTTGGTTCCTTTCGTTTAAAAGCCGGCTAATGTTATTTGTGAACCAAGGCTGTGATGTGGTTCTTAAAACCTTTTTTTTAATCGGGACGTGCTCGTTAAAGAGATTTACAATATTTGTGTTCAAGAACTCGACCTGTTCATCTGATGATGCCATGTAAAAAATATTCTCCCAGGGAATACTATCAATGCTATTTTCGAGTGCCTGTCTATCAATTCTCCTAAAATCACGAAACTCATATGACCGAACTGGTGGTGTAGGTAAGTTGAAATGATATGTGAGATGAATAAGATCATGTCTTGGAAATACTGGTGCAGACAACTGATCATAGAAAAGCACTTTACTGGTATCAGTTACAAAAAATACGTCCAAAAGTGTGCTCGAAAATTGTGAGAAATGAGTTGGCGTCCGGAGATTGACTGAGTACAGGTTAAACGATCTCATATTATTGATTAGCACATCATCGGTTAACAAATCGCTATTGAGATCTCCACAGACGATGATATTTGGGCTGCTCACAGCGATGTCCTCAAGCAGGAGCATTAAAGGAGATAAGTTAGTTGACCGATTAGGTCTGTACACAGTTCCCAGTAATAGTTTGTCATTATGACTGAATAACTCAACGAACACATACTCTATTTCGCATCCAACTGGTGATATACTCGTACATCGAGGTTAGCTAGAACTTTGAAATTTTGCACTTATATATTTCATGGCTTCTATATTTTGTATGTAAAGTTTGAACGACTACAGCGCCATCTACAAGACTTTTAGCTCTTACATCTTTCTCAATTAAGCTAGAACTTGGAAATTTTGCATATATGTATATTAAAAAATACATATTGAAGTATATAGGAACGGGCTACAGTCCGCTTGGGCGAACTGTTGGATACCCTATTCTTATTTCTATCCGTCATAAGTGGGCGTGGCAAAAGTCTAAGTATGGTTGAATTGTTAAGAACGCTCTACATATTTTGTTATATTTTTTATGTTTAAAGGGTTTAATCGAAAAAAAACTAAGCTTTTGTAAAAAAACGCTCCCTAGCTCAAACTTTGGTTTTAAAAAAAAAAAAAAAAAATTGTGGGCGTGTCAGTTCGCGGATTTTGAAAATATTTACAAATGAGCATAAAGTGCCCCTAGAGAGCAAATATTATAAATTTCAGCTCTCTAGCTCAAACTTTGGTTTTTCAATTAAACTGTTTTATTTAATTGTGGACGTGTCAGAAGGCGGATTTAAAAAATATTTTAACATAAGTATAAAGCGCACCTAGAGAGTCTATATTATAAATTTCAGTTCCCTAGCTCAAACTTTGACTTTTCAATAAAATTGTTTTATTTAATTGTGGGCGAGTCAGTGGGCGGATTTTAGAAATTTTATTTCCTGAGCAGTTTTAGGGCTCAAAGAACATATAAATGGAAAATTTCAGCTTTCTACCTACAAATTCGATTTTTTCAATAAATTTGTGTTTTTGAGTTTGTGGGCGTGTCTGTGGGCGGTTTTCAAAAATTCTTAAACTTGATTATTTCGGGTCCCTAGAGAGTAAATAGTTAATTAATTTCAGCTCTCTATGTCCAGTTTAAAGGCCTTATTTTTAACGACAGACGGACAGACGGACGGACATGGCTAGATCGACATTACTATCGATGCTGATCATAAATATAGTAACTTTTCGGGGTCTATGGCCAATATTAAGGTATGTTACAAACTTCGCGTCAAATTTAATATACCCATAGAATAGGGTATAAAAAGATGTATGTAAAAGTTTACCAGTTTAAGCTCCCTCTATGGCTATACAGCCTATGGTGCTATAGCCTAGTCTGTGAATACTGATCAAAAGACTTCTCGATGACTAACGACCGCTGGGCGGGAGAGAGTATTTCTTCTTGATTGCACCAATTGACTTCCGTCACAGTCACTGACACTCCTCTAGATAGTTGCTCGAAACTTCGATACCTTTCCAGCGGATCGCCCTGGCAATCGAGTCGTATCTGGAGTCATTGGGATGTATTCTTGGATTGAAGTCCTCCCTCTGTATTTTTAACTAAACAGTGAAGAGCCTCCTCCATGGATTTGTCCTTTCTGTACGCACACTCACTTAGTGTAGAGAGATAGATGTTTCTATCCGGTCTCTGATATGAACATCAATAAGTCTGTTAGTTGATCTTATATAGTTTTCGTGTACGAACGACTGGATGAACCTGGGAAATCAAGGTTTTAAGTGTATCCGGGCGTGTGTAGGTTTCATATTTTTTATTTTTTTTAGAAATGCTACAAAATGTTTGTGATCTTTACCAGAGCTTTATGGATACGCGCTGCTACTGACATATCAGCAATGTTTTCCTAGCATTTTCTTCATGTGGATCGTTTTGATGGTCTCAGTTCATTTTGAATGAAGGCTTAGCTGTTTGTCACAGGTTTTTTCATAAAATTCTGTCATATCAAGAACAAAAACATACCCGTGTTTCTCAGTGTTTGAATAAGTGACACCTATCGAACTCGCCAAAAATAATCCATTCCTCTTGATTTGGTAACAATTTTCAACCTGTATTAAGATCCTTAATACAATGCCTTCCTATGTTCAACTTTAGGCCCAACTCCAGGTCAAAACACCTCCGTGGGACCTCTTAACATCAAAATATACAACTTTTTTCATATTTATCCTGCGACATTACTCGTAAACTGCTTGGTACCACTCTAACCATTTATCCAACAGCACTCCCTCTAAGAAGTTTACGAAACTCGTAAAAAACCTGCATAATTTCGTTCGCATATAATGCCTTCCAATAGCCGTACCATAGGTAGAAGTTCTCGTTTCAGAGCTTGCTTGGGATTGCTCCTCCCCCGGTTTGTATAGGGTTGTTATGTCCTTGCATTACATTCACAAATCAAAATCAATCCTTTCAAATACAACGTAAAAGTATATATCCCGTATCTGTCCAAAAAAAAATTGAGGGGGTTAATAAAATTCTTTTTTTCAATGGATTTCCAGCTTATCAATGGTTGTCCCGTACTAGGTTAACTTAAAGAGAACATTTCTATGGAATCCTTCCGAATTTAAGAATTTTCACCACAATAACTCTCCTTCGCTATTGAAATATCAAAGGATCTTCTGTGGAAAAAGGGCATCATTACAAAAAACGTAAGACCACAGAAAATCCTTCAAAATATGAGAAACAAAAAACAACGTTGCTGGACTCCCCCGCTGTGCGACTAATTAAGTTATTCCTGCTTCGATGGTCAAATTAGGTGGTAGCATTGCGCATTGGACGGATGCTAACCTTTTAGATAATCTAATTGAAAATTATCGCAGGCTATCGAAGTAGGTTTTATTTTTATCCTGTAATTTGCATCTCAACCTCCGGCGGGGAATGGGAAATATCTGGGTTTCATTTTAATTGGGGGCCCCAAATTAAATTTGGTTCAGGAAGTTATTATTTTTGTGATTCCGGGAATTTTTTTTATAAAAGTTCCACCCTCTAGGTGATGTGCTATAAATAAGAATATATTGCCCAAAGGGGACATCTTTAAAAAGAGACTTCATTTTGTATTTTTTAAAAGACAGATATGTAGATAATTTATATACGCAAAGATTTAACCCGTGCTTAAGAATTCTTTTTGATATTTTCACTTTCATTTATAATCTTTTCTCGTGCGAGGCAAGAAGCAGAGCGAGCATACATACCTTCAAGATAGACGGTGGCACTGCTTTTGAATTGTAAATGACATTTGAATATACTTACAGATGAAGTATATTGTGTACTTAAGGGTTGTTGCTTGTTGGATTGCTCTTGTTTGGGTAATCGTATATTAATTTATAAGGCGAGAATGGTACGCGCAAAATGTAAAACATTTTGAGAGCATTTTTGCCTATAAGGAGCATTTTATGTTTAAGGAATACCTACTTACAGTTTGTGAAATTGAAATTTCGATATCGGTAAGGCTTGTCATAAATGTGTAGTACACATAAGGATGTCTAAAGCGCTGTTTGCGCTATTTGACTGACGGAGAAAAGTTACGTAGTTGTACAAGGTGGCGCAAAAGTTGTCACCCGATGTTCATTGGCTGTAATTTTTATTTAAAATTCAATTTTAAAATCCAAACAATTATTTCGCGTTCTTTAGGAGTATTCATGTCTTGTTGACGTGTATTTTGTATCTGTTTACTTCACAAATGTCAAAGTGGAATTGACATTTGCCGCCATTTGCCAAAGTTAAAGCATCTTCCGATTGGGTGATGACTTTTGCGCCTCCTTGTATATTCCAAGTTCAAATGTCCGTAAAAATCTTTAGCATAGTTCATTTTATACCTCTGCGTTTTTGACTGGAGAAGGAGATCATCTTAGTTTGTCCACGTTCCACTAGCAATAGAAATATTCAAACAAAGTAGATGAGAAAGCTTGCTACGACTTTTGTCCCATTTTGTGGTTTTTTTTTTGTAAAGAAAAAATAATTTAAAAACTAAAAAGAATGGATAAACTTTCACCCCGATTTCACAAATATATTATCGCCGTCGAATTTCATCGAAATGCATCATGTTAGTGCCCTAAGGACCCTTAAATCGCGCAAAGCCCAACGTGATTGCGTTCCTCTAGGCTAGAAATCAAGACATATTTTGCGAAGAAAGTTCGATCATACGTTTATGAGGAGACAGACAGTTTGCACATATTTATCACCCGAGATGATGGAGGATAGGCTTTCTTCTACACTTGAATTGTACTTCCGAAAAGAGGATGACAACTAGATAAGGCATTGTTATTCCTCTGTTTAAAAAAAGAACTATAGACCGATAACATTATTGTCTTTGATTCCCAAAGTCTTTGAGAAATGCATTAAAAAAAGAGTTTTGGATTATCTCAACAAAATACATTTTTTTAGTGCAATGCAGTACGGGCTTAGAGCTGCGCTATCAACTGAAGACGCACTATTAGATTTCTTTTGCATCATACAGAAAGGATTAGATGAAAAAAGATCGTGTGCCGCGCTCTTTGTTGATATAACAAAGGCGTTGACAAAATTCTTTCAAACAAGCTGTTTAATGTGGGTTTTCGTGGCTTAATACATAGTTGGTTTACGTCCTATCTGAAAGGCAGAATTCAAATCGTAAAGATCGAAACTGAACTAAATAACTTTACGGTTTAGATTTATATCTTGGTGTTCCTCAAGGTACCTATCTTATTTCTGACTTATATCAACTCTCTATTTAGCCAACCATTCGTAGGGAGGGTCAGTGCATTTGCTGATGATCTTGGTATTGCATACAATTCCGTCAATTCTTTAAATCTAGTGGCAGATATAAATACTGACTAAGAATCCGGTTTGCTGAACATAAGCGAATATTAAGCGACAGAACAAAACTTATGTTTTTCAGTCTTATTAAACAGGAGTATCCGGATATAGAGTTCATGTCCTATGCTTCTAGATGTGCAAGATACAACCCGTTTCATAGTTCGTTTTCTGTTCCATGTTCCAAAGTTTCTTTCGACGTGTGTGTTCCCTGTTCTTTCAATTGCTTTAAAATATAAAACGTAAACCAGTTGAAGTATGTATCTAGGTGTCATAATTGACCGGATTTTGAGTTGGTCTAATCAAATCCAAAGTTTGAAGCAATATCTGTTCTCCACTATTCGTTGTTTTTTTACATGGTTTGATCCTCGTTGACTTCAAGGCCAAAATTCTTCAATCGCCATAAAAGTATCTACCACATCCCGCTGATATCAATCGATGATGTCGATATCGTCCGAATACACCAGTAGGTATACAGATCTGTTGAAGATAGTGTTGACATCTGCCCTGCACACTATTTGCGATAGTATGGAAAAGCTATTTGCAAACTACACTATGCTTCCAATACCAAGTGACACTGATCAATTTTCCGGGATCACGAATTCAGTCATCGGGGGAAAGCCACAACCCTATCGATTGTCGATCGCGGAAGGGCAATATTATAGATTCGAAGCAAGGTTGCAGGAAGTGTTGCGTCACTTTGGCAAGCAAATGAGTCCGAAAGCAGGATAGGATATTCCCTAAGGATGAACAATGTGGTTTCAGGCTAAAATCAGTCAGTACGTATTTTGCCGTGTTTTCTAAAAATAAATAGAACTACATTTAATGGCCCATACAGGGCCTGAAACCCAGCTTCTCCAACCATTTGTGTTTGCAAAGATATATTCTTAGCACGAATGAAAGGGGCCTATCATTTTACGCCGACTTCAGACGGCGAATTCAAGGAGCTTTTTATGGCAATTGATACTCTTTAATGTTTGCCAGACTATCGCATGATGTGGGGCAATTGAAAAAATAGCTTCATGTGTTACTGGAGACTGTGGTGATTCGAACCTGAGACCCTTCTATCAGTAGTCCAACGCACTAACCACAGGGCGTGTCTTCTCCATCCTACAAAGTTAAACTAAAAAGTGTTGGTATCAGTAAGCAACCTTGTGGAGCTTCTACTACCTGAAAGCTCCTTGAGACCCCTCTATAAGTAGTCCAAC
Organism: Portevinia maculata; assembly: GCA_949715645.1. NCBI lineage: Eukaryota > Metazoa > Arthropoda > Insecta > Diptera > Syrphidae > Portevinia > Portevinia maculata. The sequence continues at coordinate 163,295,837 of OX454525.1, read as the reverse complement.
GCACTAACCACTAAACCACAAGGCGTCTTCTTCATCCTACAAAGTTAAACTAAAAAGTTTTGGTATCAGTAAGCAACCTTGTGGAGCTTCTACTACCTGAAAGTTCCTTAAGACCCCTCTATAAGTAGTCCAACGCACTAACCACTAAACCACAAGGCGTCTTCTTCATCCTACAAAGTTAAACTAAAAAGTGTTGGTATCAGTAAGCAACCTTGTGGAGCTTCTACTACCTGAAAGCTCCTTGATACCCCTCTATAATTAGTCCAGCGCACTTACCACTAAACCACAAGGCGTCTTCTTCATCCTACAAAGTTAAACTAAAAAGTGTTGGTATCAGTAAGCAACCTTGTGGAGCTTCTACTACCTGAAAGCTCCTTGAGACCCCTCTATAAGTAGTCCAACGCACTAACCACTAAACCACAAGGCGTCTTCTTCATCCTACAAAGTTAAACTAAAAAGTATTGGTATCAGTAAGCAACGTTGTGGAGCCTCCACTACCCAAAGATCCTTATAATTCCACGTCACCTTAAAGTCCCGACTTCACATACCTCACATCCAAATGATATTCCTTTCAGGAAGTGAACAATAAACTGTTACCCATCACCGACCATCACAAACAAAAATTTACATCAAAATAGATACTCGTCGTCATACGAAACACCCGACACAGAAGTCTATCAGTGGCCACCCCGAAATAAAGCAACAACGCCACGCCAACCCTCATATTCGTTCTGTAAGCCGGCTTTTAGTCCTTCTTGATGTCGTTTTGTACTAATGCTGCTGTCGCCTCCCACTTGTTTGTGATGATGGCTTTTACAGGTCTTTTGAAAGATTACCTAAAAGCATTTCAAAACATACTGCTTGCGCCGTTAAGCACCGTCTACTCTTGCTATAGGTTCACGCTTCACTTGTCATAATATTTACATTGACACAAGGTGATGAGGACTGCACTCACTCGCCGCCGCCTCACCCTCCACGGTGTATTGTGTTAGGTTTTTTTTTGCTTTTTCGGGATGCCATCCAATATTCAAAATGTGACAAACATGATAAATAATTTTCAATCATCGCAACACAATACCCGTTTAGACATTATGTTGAGCTGTACCTTGGTGTTTGACTTTTTGTTTGATATTCTCTGCTCAATGGCGTCAACAGCAGTAGCAGCAGCACTCCAACGCCGAACCACATAATTTACACGCCCCAACCCCATCATCATTTATTCAGGAGATGTCCTAGGATATCACTCGTACTCCACTCGGGCAGAACACAACCCCATTTTGGAATATTTTTTAATCAGTAAGTAGGTGAGGCGTAGTCATAGTCTGTTACTCCTGGCAACCGGTAGATGCTCCTTGCATTGAGATATATGTTTGTACATAAATCCTCTCGAATTGTCCAAGCATCTGTGCATTGCTTAGGGTTGACTGATAATGAAAACTTCCATTCTAAAGGGGAGCTATTGCGTCTTATATGTCCTTTGATTTCTTTTTTAATTTGAATTCTTTTCAGTTTCCATTTGCTATTTCAGGTTTTCTTGGCGAAAATCAATAAGCAGTCTTTTAGGTTTTCAACGGGACAAGATCCTTGCGCGGTGGGATAGGTTGTGTGAGTCAAAGCGCGTTTAATTGACACAACCGGATGTTCCTGTCTCCAGTCTAGAATTCCTATCCGTGTTCATGTTGAAGTGTTTATTCGATTGAAATGCGATAAAGTGAAGAGGATTTTCGCAGAGAAAGGAGCAGCTGTCTTCTAAGTAAGGTGGAAATGAATGAGGGCGCTGCGATGGAAAGAGTTTACGAAATGTTTTGTTGGAACTCTTTTAATGCTGCCATAGTTCTTTTTAAATCTTTCTTAAGATAGGAACAGGGATGCGATGAGCCCCTCGTGTCGGAATTCGCAATTGACATTTCAGGAACATATAAATTCGACAAGTTCAAATTGAAAGCTGGAAAAGCTCTTCCCTTTACTGCTTTGTATTTTGAATTGATTGGAAAGACTTAAAATATGTGTTTGGCAATTTTAAGGAACGAGGCGGTTTAAAAGAACTAACAATCTGCTTTCTAGACACCGAAGATGCAGTTGGCAAGTACATATTACACTTCTTCTAAGCCTAAACATATGCAATGCTATTATTGTCAGCTTATAATGATTTGTGGCAGTGGTGCAGAGGATAGTATGTTGGACTACTAATCTAAAGGTCGCGGTTAGTACGTAGATATGGGGCCGATTGAGAACAACCCCGTGTCGTTGGCCAGTCCCATCTACAAAGTTGAGGTAGATAATTATACGTGGTATCACAATGGACCTAAATTTTTCTAAGTGTGTCGGCTTCTGCCGACAGTCACCTAACCTTTTTTTTTTTTTATAATTTGCTTACGCTAAAGGGATTTTTTTTCTGTTGTTACAGTACCCTTATAATGCTAAGAACACAGTGTAAGCTACTTGGTATTAGAAAGAATAGATGGATAGGAAAGAAGTGTTTGGGTGCAGTTGTAGGGTTTTTCTCCACGGGTGGTGTCTAAGTTACTTAGGGAGATTACGATTTCATGTATTCGGTATAAAGTAATGGACTTGGCCGGGATTCAAACGCACGACCTTCCATTCCGTAAGCGAATACACTACTACTGCACCATTGCCACCCGCAAGCCGCAACTAATCTAAAGGTCCCATATTAAAATCCCGCAGGGACCAAGTAACATCTAGAGTTGTTCCACTGCCCTCTCTTGCGAACGTCGGACAAACATCCAAGAGTATCAAGAAAAGCTTCTCAAACTTGTAGGTCCCTTCCACTTCACGCAAGCAAATGGTTGGAAAAGCTAGGTTTTAAGCCCTGTATGGGCCGTTAACGCCTAATATGTATTTATTTTATTTATAAGGCTTTGTGACTGAAGGTGTAAGTCATAGGAAGAGGTGTAGAGGTGTAGAGCTGGAGCGCGAATAGGTATATGAAATTAAGTTGTATGCTCTGATTTTAAGCGTTCGCCTTTAGTCCGTAAAGACTTTTATACAGCAAAGTGAGTGCAAGTACAGGAAAAGCCTTCCTCTCCTGGCTATACCTATATATGACAGCTTCAAGAAATGTAACTTCAAGAAGAATTTCCAAACGAGGCTCAGCAATAAGGAAGACTGGAGTGATGAATCCACAACTTATAGACTGAGTAACCACATGACAAAGGTGTACAAGATGACACAAGAACAAATTAAGGAACTGGGCCGGAATGTTTGGGCCGGGAACTAAACACTATTCATTCATGGGCAAATATACCGGTATCTGTCAGGCAGACATTATGTGCCATAAACAGGTGCATTCGGATACATCTTTCGAAGAAATATATGAATTGCATTATATCAATGTCTGAGAGGCAAGCAGCCATCGAGGCTTTGACTTAATGACGCCTATGTCATCAAGTAAAGATTAACAAATAACAGAATAACCGTCTGCTGGATACCTGACATTATAGGCAACCAGGCAGGAGATTCTTGGTTAAAAAAAGGTGCAGCGGAACCCTTCATAGGACCTGAATCATTCTGCGGGATAGGACATACCTCACCCGAAGAGTTGAGGAAACTGGAGACAGAAGCAAGGGCTAGAACCTTTCTTAACCTCCAAGGTCTGAGATGTACATAGTCAATCCTAAGCCAAGCAAAAAGCAAGCATTTTGTTATTTAACAGCAAGCAACACCTAGCAATGGCGTATTTCATTGCATGCTTTTAGGTGCAACTTACTATTAGAAAGAATAGAGAGATAGGATAGGAGTGATTTGGTGCAGTTGTAGGGTTTTTCTCCACAGGTGGTGTCTAAGTTGCTTAGGGAGATTAAGGTTTCATGTATTCAATATAAAGTAATGGACTTCCATTCAGTAAGCGAATACACTACTACTGCACCGTTGCCACCCGCAACAAAATAGTGCTTGGTGAGGTTGAACGAATTATCATATTGGAACAAAACATGTGATGCAGTTTATTTAAATTTTTTTAAGCATTAAGTACAAGTAAGACTTTGTCTCTATAGGGCACTTAATTTTACATTAGTTTTTCATATAAGTATGCGTATTAAAGTTATAACAGTCTCAGAAAGAAGATTAAAACATAATTTTAAAAGAAGATTAAAATTAAGTGAAGAAATGGTGGCGACGGTGTAGAGGTTAGTGTGTTGGCTTGTGACCCGTGCGGTGCAGGTTCAATCCCCACGGGGAACAACAACAAACGCCACCCATTCACATGCCTCTACACCAAAAGAAGGATTTCTGCCTGGTAGTACAATGGACCGTTACCGAGTCTGAGTGCTCTGGGATTTGGATTTCCTTTTAAAAAAAAAAAAAAAAAAAAAAAAAAAAAAAAAAAAGTGAAGAAATGAAACAAAAAATAAAAGGAAAGAATAAAGAAGAAAAAAACATATGCTGCTGTTCAGAAAAATATTTGAATATAGATGTCCTGAATTGAAGAGTTCCCGATGTTCGCTTGATGTGTTCAGGCAAGGAGTTCCATAGCTTAATGGTGTAAGTAAAGAAAACACCCCTACAGAAAAACGAACCATTTAAAAAAAAGTATTTTTTAAATTAGGTGCGTTTATTTACTCTAGTAAATCGCTTTTTTACATTTGCATGTTTAATACAACAACAACTTAGCCTATAGCCGTGTTTTTTTGCACGCGGATATAGGATTGGCACAAAAAACAACCATCGCCGCTTAAGAATTCATCAAAAAAAAACTTGGCAGCACACATGCACCGTGACACAGCTGTAAGGTGTAGTAAAATCCTGAAATTGAAAAATATTTACTTCCGCCAATTGAAATTGATGCCTAGATATTATAAAAATATAAAAAAAAAACAAATTTCACATTAACAGATACGCTAAATTCCATTACCTTATAATAAAGTTTGAAAAATAATAATAATATAATCACGAATAAAATTTTCGGCGGGATGTGTCAGTGGTCGGCGGGATGTCAAACTTTGACATTTCCTGAAAAATTCATCGCAACAATTCATCAGAGACGAAGAAAATGGATTTTGGAAGCACTGGTTATCCCCGCTAAAGGACTTAACGGCGATAGTTAGCTATTATACGCTAACTATAAGTTGTTGTTGTATTTTATATGCAAATTTCAAATTATCCCTATATCCGCGTGCAAAAAAACACGGCTTATATACGCTAACTTTAGCGGGATAACTATCGCCGCTAAGTCCTTACGTCTATTACTCACAAGCCGGATTATAAACTCGAAACTGAATGTGACATCTGCCAGAAGATCTGTCACTAGCGGTACGGCACAGGGCGGAGTCCTATCCCCCCTCCTCTGGAACTAAGTGGTGAACAAGCTGCTGATGTGTCTGGAAAGGGAGGGCTGCAGGGTGATTGCCTATGCAGACGACGTTGCAATTGCCGCCTCAGGGAAGCACCTAAACACCCTGAAAGAACTTCTCCAAAACGCTCTTAACAAGCTAACAACATGGGCAGATCGTTGTGGGTTAGGTGCTCATCCCCACAAAACCGAACTTGTTCTATTCACTAGGAAACATAAAATTCCACACATTGATCTCCCCCTTAATCAGGGGCACAAGCTTAGTCTTCTCTGACGAAGCTAAATACTTGGGTCTCATTCTGGATAAAAAGCTCAGCTGGAAATTTAACATACAAGAAAGAGTTCGTAAAGCTACGGTAGCACTCTTATCTTGCAAAAAAGGTATCGTTAATAAATGAGGGGCTTCAACCCCGCATCACCATCTGGCTACACATCTCGGTAATAAGACCGATATTTATGTACGGGCTGGTTGTTTGGTGGATTGCCTTGGACAAAGCGATAAATCGCGATAAGCTAAGCAAAGTCCAACGAACAGCGTGTCTCCGAATGAGTGGTGTACTGCGCACTACTCCGTCTGCTGCAATGGACATTCTGTTTCACCTGACCTCCTGGAGCCCTTTAATAAGCAAGCGGCTGCTAGTGCGGCTATCCGCCTCAAAAGAACGTTCCAATGGTCCGAGAATGAAATCGGCCACGCATCTATTCTAAAAACAAATTTAGAATCCTCCCTAGCAACATAGACTACACCACCCCTCAGACCCATTTTGACAAAAACTTCAAGGTCAACATTGGGTCTCCCTGTCGAAAATAAATAGATCCACTTTTATACCGATGGATCCAAAACCAACGAGGGGGTAGGTGGAGGTGTGTTCTCTGACAGGCTGAACCTCAGCCTCTCCTTTCGCCTCCCTGATCACTGCAGCGTGTTCCAGGCTGAAATCATGGCAATTAAAGAAGTCCTATCGTGGCTGAAGAGGAACGCGATATCCGCTTTGGACGGATGTATCTTCTCAGATCCGCTGCGCTAAAATCTCTGGATTCTGTCTCCACAAACTCCATCGTAGTCCTTGACTGTCGATCATCTCTAGTAGAGATGGTGATTTAACATTCACCTATGCTGGGTGCCAGGACATACAGATATTCCAGGGCACTGTAGGGCGGATGAACTCGCCAGGAAAGGAACCATACTGCCCAGTGCTGATGGCGAGAACGATTGTACTATCGCAGTTTAGCACGCAGGTTTATTTGTAAGAATAGCTCTATTTCCAATTTTATTTTTTATTTTTATTTTTATTTATTTGATATTAATAAAGTACAAGTAAGAGTAAATCTTTTTGAAGTACTTACAAAGGGAAAAACATCAGAAACAAAGAACAATAGATGTGTTTGAATAATTAAACAATAAATTCGTTAGCATTTTAGAAAATAGTAAAAAAAAACTAGTAAAAAAGCAAAACCCAGTGCATTAACAAGAATAACAAAAATAACAATAAGCAGTTTTATATTTAATACGAGCAATTTTCAGATAGGATTTTAAAGGTTAACAAGCCTAAATCACATAAAAAGCCAATATAGCTTCTTTGAATTTATTATACGAATAATGTTGTTTTATATACGACGGTAAGGAATTCCATAATCGTATGGCATGAATAAAGAAAAATCTGGTTGAACTAGTATAAACGAAACGTGGAACAATAAGATTTCTAGATCTTACAGATTGGGGCAAAATGAGTTTTGAATACAGGTAAGGTGGTACTTTTGTTGTAAGGAGTTTATGTAAAAATAAGCAGTTTCTTGCATTTAAATAGCTATCCAGTGAGCATCCTAGAATATTTTGGCTATAAATGGAAATGTGGTCGCATCTACGTAGACCGTATATATATCTAGCTGCATCATTAAAGGCCACATTTATCTTGCGACTAGAAATCGAATCTAAGCCACAGTATACATTTACAGCGTAACTTAAAATCGGAACTATTAATGTTCGGACAAGCTTCATACGAGTTTCCCGCGGGGTGAAATCAGCAGAAAACCACAATTTACGTAGACATCCATAAACACGACGGATAACAGAATTAATGTGATCACAACAAGACAAATTTTTATTTATATGAAAACCAAGACTTACGACAGTTTCACAGAAATTAATCTGCTCATCACACTACTATCTATGTATGTATCTACTACACTCTTCGAGATTATAATAGCTTGCGATTTATTTGGATTTAAAAGGAGTCCATTTTTTAATGACCATCCAGATATTGCTGAAAGGTCTTCATTCAATCTAAAGGACAAATCTTCGCACAAACCAACCGGACGTGACATGTAAAGCTGTACATCGTCAGCGTAGAGGTGAAGTGTTGCACTCTTGCATATTGCGGGAAGGTCATTAATGTACATGCTAAACAGTAGCGGCCCTAAAATAGAACCCTGTGGAACACCAGCTTCATGCAGTTTCCATTCCGAAAAAGTTTCACCTATCATCACCCTTTGGTATCTATCTTGCAGATTGCACTGGGTTTTGCTCTTTTTCTCAAACCAAAATAATGATGCAATTTCTTACACAAAATGTCATGATTGACCTTATCAAAAGCTTTCGAAAAATCAAGTAAACACAATACAGTTATATTACCGTTACTTTCATTATAGCTGTGGAGCAACTATAACCTGCTCTAAAACCAGATTGATTTTCAGCCAAAAGATTGTGGTTCTTTAAATGGTTAGCAATCTGCTTTGCAAGCACCTTTTCAAAGACTTTTGAAAGTATTGGTAGGATACTTATAGGGCGAAAATCAGTTGGGACCGTAGCATTCACCTTCTTTGCAACTGGAATAATTTTTCCTAATTTCCAACTTTGAGGGAAAGTGAATGACATAATGCAAGAATTAATAACATGCGTTAATGGGCGAACTATGTAAGGAAGTATGTATTTTACAAATTTAAGTGATATGCCATCATGTCCAATTGCATTCGATTTAATCGAAGTTATAAATGTATATATTTCAGCTAAACTAACCACTTCAAATTCCATGACAGGGTCTAACACAAGGTTTTTAGCGAGATCAAAAGTAGCCACCTCCTCACTTTGTAAAGTGAAATTGTTAATAAGTTCATCGGGATCAACATCACAAATGGAAACAGTTTTTTTAGTCAAACCGATGTCTCTTAAATTTTTCCACAATTTTTTAGCTGGAAGACTTGTATTTAATTTACTTTCATAGTATCTAATTTTAGAGCTACGTGTAACAAAGTTAGCATAGTTGCGGGCAGTTCGATAAAATTCCCAGTTGCTTGAAGTAGGTACACGCTTCCATAATTTATACATTTTTGATCTTGCTTTTATGGCCGCGCAGACCTCCGACGTAAACCAAGGACATTTCAAGTTACGTATTGAAACAATTTTTTCCGGTACATGTTTGTTATAAAGATGTGTAATTGATTCTTCTAGGACTTTAGCCTTTTTATCTACTTCTGCGACCAATTGACAACTATTCCAATTCACTTGACAACAATCAGCAATAAGCGACTGGACGTCAATTGATTTAAAATCACGATAGGAAAAAACTGTCGAAATTGCGCTTCTAGAGAAATCAAGGTCGAGGGTGCAAAAAATTAAATCGTGATCAGACAGCCCTTCTAAAGAGCACTGATCTATAAGGGAAATCGACGAAGGGTTAGATACAAAAATTAGATCAAGCAAACTGGGGTTGCAATTGGGTGAAAAACGAGTAGGTTCCGAATTTAAAATACATAGGCCCAGAGAGGCGATATCATCTCGTAGAGAGCAGGAATGTAAGTCACCTTTCAGCAAATTAATATTAAAATCACCGCATGTTCTGATACATAGAGGAAAGAACTGACAAAACTGAGAAGAAAGGTGTTAGAGAATTTTGCCGATCAGGATTATAAACGCAAGTGACTAAGCATCTTTGACAATTATCATAAATCTCAATAGATAGATACTCTACAACATCAGCACCATCTGACTTATTCAACTTTAAATTTTAAATTTGATTTAATGTAAATAGCCACTCCGCCTCCAGTAGTTTTGGTAACTCTATCATTTCTAATTATGTTGTACCCAGGAATGCTGTACAAAAGACTATCAATCTCTGGCTTAAACCACGTTTCACTTATACATATAGCATCAACACAAACTGAAAAGAAAACATCCCGCAAAACATCTAATTTATAAGCGTTTAAACTACGCGCATTTATGTGGCATACGAGTACTTTAAAACCCTCCCTGAAATTTGAAAAAAATATTAACTAATGCACGGGCAGAATTAAAAGATTGTTGCATAACAAAAACAATAACAAAGCAAAAAATAAAGAGAAAACTATAGAAATTAATTGAGAAGTTTTAAAAATAAAAATAATAATAAATAAAAGAGTTGTATTCACTATGAGCGATCACTATTGGTTGTCTGGAAAACCTGTTGTTCGTCCTCTTTCCGCATAAGCAATCAAACTCTCAATGTTTTTACAAACGAACCCCTTCTCTACCGCACTCTTTTTTACATACACGGTTCCATATTTGGTGTAAACAGAAAACAGCTGATTTCGCCTTTTTGCGCGCATTGCATGCTGGAGTATTGACCGATTGATTTTGGTTAGACTCTCGTTCACATACATATAACTGTCCGATTCTATCCCAACGTCACGGAGCCGTAGCTGCCTGCTTTTATTCTTACGGAAATTTGCAATTGTTGACAAAAAAGCATTTCTCTCCATCGAAGTGTGAAACTTGAGAATAATCGGAGGGTAACGGGTTGAATGGTTTTGGTGCTGGTGCTGCCGGAGACGAAATATGTTTTTTATGTCTGGAAGATTAAGAGCAATAGCGTTACACAATTGTGTGAAGAGCAATTGTAAGTTCTCTTCTGGCGATTGGGGTACTCCAAAAATAATGGCATCAGCCGCAAGCTCTCTTCTTTCAAACATATCACATCTGTTGTTTAGATTGTCAACATCCACTTTCAGCTGTTGTGTTTCAGCAGCAAGTAATTCAAGTGTCCCCACTCGATCTTGTAGCTTGATAATAGATTGGTCGACTTTCTGAGTGTGTACCTTCCACTGTTGCTCCATATGCTCTAACCTTTGGACAAAATCGGATCGATTTTTTTCAATTTCACCTGTTATGTGTGCAAAAATGTTGTCGCTTAATTTGCTCAGCCTGTCTTCTAGGTCTCCAATCGTAAGAGGGGTCGGTCCAACCATGTCTCTTTTTGTTGAAGGGGAATTCCGATTTAGGACAATAGCGTCTCTTGGATGAATTTTTGAGCTCGTATTTGAACTCATTTTGCGAGAGTTAAACAGTTGTTAAGCACAATAAGCAAACAAATATTTTTGTATGTAAATAAGAATTTCGATTTTTTGATTTTTTGCAAATAATTAGGTACTTCACTAATGCGCACAAATAGTAGCAAAAAAGACTGGTAGAGTTAAATGAAGGTGTTCATATACTTTATGCAAATATTTAGCTTCAAATATAATGTTTGAAAACTTTGCCGAATGAGAAAGAAAAAAAAAACACGTCTATTCGCCTTTGTACATTACAATGGTTTTTTTCTCAAACATTTATGTGATCACTAAAGGTTAGATTAAAATAAGACCCTTAATTTTTTGAAAGTAGCATTTTTGAATTATGTACATGCTAAAAAATCAATTGCTGCAGTGTTTTTAGATCTAAAAAGGGCATTTGAAACGGTTGATAAAGACATTCTTATTATGAAGTTAAAAAGATATGGAATAAGAGGAGTAGAATTGAAGTGGTTCAGGTCTTATCTTAGCAATAGAACACAGAGAACCAAAGTTAACAACACAATTTCTAACCCGATAACGGTGGATTATGAAATTCCCCAAGGATACTTGGGGTATTATTATTTTTAGTGTATATAAATGACATGCAAAACAGCATTACATTCTGCAAACTAGTTTTATTTGCCGATGATGCCTTGTTGTTTATATCTGATTATTCTGCTGATGCATGTGCTGATAAAATCAATAATGATCTGGAAAAACTGCAAGCATGGTTCGATATGAACAAATTAAAACTTAACATAAATAAAACGAAGGCAATGCTATTTAAGGGCAGCACCTCAAAAATATTGTGCATTAATGGTGAAAATATTGAAATAGTTTCTGAAATTAAATACTTAACGATCCTGATTGATAACGGATTATTATTTAACTATCATATTGATTACTTATGTAAAAAAAATTGCCAAACAAATTTATTTCTTTGCAAAAATAAGACACAGGCTTTCGAAAATGAGTGCAATAAGAGTATATAACACAATTATAAAACCGCATTTCGAATATTGCTCAAGTATTTTATTTATGTGTAACAGTGAAATGCTTAGTCGTTTTAAAAAGCTTCAGAACAAAGGAATGCGAATAATTTTAAAATGTAATAGAATGACACATATAGTAAATATGCTTGAGCAATTAGGTTGGATGAGCGAAAAACAAATAGTTATGTTTAATGTTCTTGTTTTTGTCTACAAAATGAAATTTAATTTATTACCTAATTATTTAAGTGACAGTTTGATATATGTAAATGAGGTTCAACCGTATTCATTGAGGAATGCGAACGATTTCAGACTTTTACTGTACAGAGATCAAAGAACCACAAATATGGTAATGCATAGAGGTTTATCTTTATTTAATAGTTTACCAAATGAAATAAAGTCTGAGATCAATATAGGGAGATTTAAGAGACTTACTGTAAATCATATAAAAAATAGATTTAATTAAATTTAATATTGTAAAGTATTTCTAAATAGCAGGGTGCTGCTAAATAAAATAAATAAATAAAAAAAAAAAAATTAGGTTTTTGATGTTATTAGTACCTATAGTTTAACACTGTTTGCTGAAAAAATCTGAATTTAAATGGCAAAAAGGACATGTTGTACTGTAATTTAAGGCTGCTTACAAAAAACAATTTGCTAACGATATTAGCGAAAAACAAATCAATGCAAAAGTAAACCATATGCAAACTTAAATTAAAAGCAAATCCGCCCAAAAATTGTTCATCACTTTAACAAATCGAAACAATCAACAAAAGTTTTAACCATTTACATCTTTTAAATTTCACAAACCTGACCTGACCTTGTGAATATTTTCTGACATGTAGCCATTTCATTCTCACCGGCTGTATGTGACCTGAGGAATGAAAATACTATGCCTACTCATTCATAAGAAACGCTCTTGAGGGCATCCAGTTTCTCGTCTTTTAACATATCGAAGCAAGCTTACACCAAGCTTTTTAAATGAGATCATTCTAATTCGGACAGTGTATTTTGTTCTCGATAAAACCACCCATGACCTCATCTTATATGCATATCATAATAAAGTGTACCATATAGCTTAAAGTTAGTATTTGTAACTGTTAATTTCAAGATTAACCTCAGTCTCGTGCCTTGAAATATGTTGTGACTCTAAAGTAGTGAATGGAGCAGCAATTTTCGTCGTAAGAAGGTAAATACAAAACAATATTTAGTCACTGATGGTGGAAAAAAGGTAAATTGAAACAAAGATTTAGTGTCCTCTTTAAGAAAAAAAAATAGAGAACATTGTGACAAAAAAAGGACTTTCCTCTTAAACAAATACCAATGGTACATATGTCCCATCTACAAGAAAGTCGATCCTATGGCTTGCAAGAACTATCGATGCATGTCCCTGTTTAATGTCACATATAATATCCTATTTAATGTGCAGGCACAGACATCTTAGGCCACAGAAGACTAACAATACGGTGTCCTTTAACGGACTTATAAACGGCACCACCCTGATGTAGTGCAAAGAGCGGTTCCAGGGTGGATTGTTGGCCGTAAGTGGGATAAGTTTAGTCCGCGCGAGGCGGACACACCAAGTGATGATGGCCAACGTACTAATCGGCAAGCTGTGTGACTTCCGGCCTGGTAGATCGACAATAGACCACATTTCTACACTGAGGGAAATCCTCTAAAATATCAACGAATTTTAAGTCGATGCTTCCAATATTTTCTTCGACTTTAAAGCCGCATTTAATGCATTGATTGTCAGCAGCTCTACTTAGCGATGGCTGAATTCGGGATCCCGGCAGAATTGATTCAAAAGGCATCAACATGGAAGGTACTATTTTCAACCGATCAGATTTAGAGTGCTGAACGATAAGCCGAAAAAGAGAGCTGATACTGAGCTCATTTGAAAGTAAAAATCGTCATGTTGGTCTGGTCCTGTGTTCGAGGAGATAGAGTGATAAAGAGGATTCAACCGCGAACACTATTAGGTGCCTTATACCACGATTAATGAAGTCTAAGAAGCTTAAATGCGTCGACTACATTGGCTCGGGCACATCGAGGGAATGGAAAATAGGGCTACAGCGAAGAAGATCTCCGACTCCCAGCCGCCATGTTCGAAAGAAGACCGAACCTCTGTTTCAAGGACCAAGCTATCGTGGATCCCAGAGTGCTTAGTCTGGCCACTGGAAGCAGTGGTCCCGGGCGCAGGAACATAGGATGAAAGACTCTTTTTTCTCGGGCTGACCCTCTCAATGGGTATGGAGCCTCTTAAGTAAGTGTGTAAGACCAATTTACGAATGTGAACGGGCGGCGTAGTTTAAGTATCCTGCAACGCGTTTTAGGACTGCTTTATATTTCACAAGCTTGACACCAATAAAACAAACAGTAGAAATATACAGCCTTGTGGATTACCGTTTCATCTCAATTTGTAGCAATTTGCGCCTTCTATTGGTTTTCTAAAGAATGATCATCGGCTTTAATGCATATTTTACGAATAAGACCTACCGGTTGTCCCTCTAGATAACCTTTCAGAATTATATTATGAAAACATGGTAGCTTCACAACTTCCTGATCAATAAGGAACTATCAGTTTTGCTTCAATGCGAGTGTCTGTAAATTGGAACGGGAAGGAAAGATAGAAGCTTATGCAATTAAAGTCAAAATTTGGGGGTATTTGGGGATTTGCGTTCGTGGCTGTATTCGCTGGATTGGCGTTCGATGGATCTTATGTGATCCTAAATTTAGTTGGAAGGCGTTCAAGGGTTTCGAGCTCTCACCAGTGGTCCCAGACTGTGAATACGGTTTTCCCATTTTTTTATCAGCAAAGGCAATGGCTGAGTTCGTAATTGTAAAACTTCCGCGGTACTGCCAAAATTGTGTTCATAAAAGAAAACAAACAGCATAAGCTCTGCGTGAGCATTGCAACACTTGTGTTCATAAAAGTAAAACGACAGTCAATTTGCGGTCAAGTTGGCATTTGCTTTTATTATGTTGCTGAATTTGCACGAAAATGGTAGAGGAGCAAATGTGAGTTTTATTTTAATCTGAGTCCAAACTGTGGTCTGATGCTGACACCAAACTACTCATTTCTATTCGGTTAGGAATGGAATCGGAATTTGTAGCTGGGCGGAAGATATGGACAAATCCGCAAATTCCTTGATCGTTTTAAGGAAACTTTTATTTTTTGGCATATGCCTTATTAACATCGTTCTAAAGCTTTTCATATTCAAAAGCATTTAGCTTCTTCTTCTTTTTTTAATTTTTTTATTTCTGCCAATTTTTGTCCCATGTTTTCAAAAACGGTTTTTTTCCGCAAAGCTTAGAACAATAAGTTTTAAAATATTTTTGTTGATAGCCATTTTTTAAATGTAAAGGGTTTTTCAATAAGAGCGCTACGAAAGTTTTTTTTAAATAAAACAAAAACGGTTTTGGATATCAATGAAATTCTTTATTCCTGTGAAAGTGCGTTCGATGCCATTATGTATGGAACTCGATTTCTTTTGCATGGCCACCACGGGCAAGCTTGCAGAAGTCCAGACGCTGAACTCAATTTTCGACGGTTTTCAAGCATAAATCGGCCGATAATGCTGCAATTTCACGTTCGATATTCGTACGAAGTTCATCAATCGTCGTTGGCTTGTTGGCATAGACCATAGACTTGACGTAGCCCCACAGGAAATAATCTAACGGCGTCAAATCGCACGACCGAGGCGGCCAAGCGACTGGACCATTTCGTGAGATAACACGGTTTCCAAACTTGGTTTCCAATAAATTGATTGTGGCATTCGCTGTGTGGCTTGTGGCGCCGTCCTGGTGGTCAAGCGGCTTCAGTTTTTGCGCCAATTTAATCTTGTAAGGATGTAGGCCAAGATCTTTTCGCAAAATTCGCTACAACGACGTCACAGAGATGCCTAACGCTTGAGAACGACGTGTGAGAGACACATTTGGGCTTTCTTCACTTGAAGCCTCAGCGGCAGCAATATTCTCGACACTACGGGCACTTCTTTGTCTCACTGGCACGGGAACATTTTGTACTGTACTTGTGGATTCAAATTTTTCCACTAGACGCTCAATTGTTGATCTGCTAGGACGATGATGACGATCATAAATTGGACGTAGTGCTCTTAACGTTGAGGCCACTGACTCCGAATTTCGGTAGTAAATTTTAATAATTTCGACTCGTTGTTGGCTCGTATATCTTTCCATCATGAAATGGCAAACCTTACTGAAGAGAAATGTCAAAAGAGCGGCAAGAAATTCGGCGTCGTTTGCTGTCCCTGTCGCTCTACTTTTGTAGCGTCCCTGTTGAAAAACCCTTTATGTACTACAAATCAAATCAAAAGCTTCTAACAAATAATTTATATTTCTCATTTTGTCAACGTTTGCTATTATGAACTCATTTTAAACAAAGTATGATGACTGCACACATGCAGTTGTAATTGTGTTCATAAACGTATTTGGGTATATTTTTGGCAGGGAATGGGCAACAAAGCCTGCAATTACGAACTCAGCCAATATTTTTCCCCTAAATTCGAGAAAAATTCCTCTTTTTCCCCTAAGTAATGTTTTCCGTTATTTTGAGATAAAAAAATTAAAAAAAAATTTGTCGTTTTATAACAGTCATATCTAAAATAAAATAAAAACATAAAAAAAATTAAAATTAATTCATAAATTAAATCACAATAATTCAGACAAATCTAAAATAAATTCATAAATAAAATCACAAAAATTCAGACTTAAAATTAAGTGTAGGTACCTAATGTTTTTAATTTATGTACATGCTACTATTGTGTAGCTTAACGCAATCACTTTCAATTTCAAACTCTACACATTTACTTCTTTTAAGAAGTATTTTCGTGTATAAAATTCCACTTAATGTGGGAGTTTCCAGTTTGTTCCTAATTTTTGTTTTGTTTAAATTGATTGATGAAACAATTCTCTCGGCCCGGCCCCAGCTCCACTATGTGGAAGACAAAAATATACAATTTTTTCGAATAATGTTTTTGCGTTCGCTTCAGGCACTTCCATTATTGTTAAAAACCTTTCATTTATTTGAAAATTATCAACATATCTACAGACAACCACAAGGTTTTTTTTCGAATCAATACTTGTAGATTGTCAATAATAATGCTAAATTTTTGCTCTTTTAAAATTGAAAGCAATTTACGGAAACCAAACATCCCAGTTACATTTTTCACAATAGCAGTTGCCTTAGTGTTAGATAAAGTTATGTTCTTTGCTGTATCCGAGTCGATGAATATATTCTTTAAAAGCCCAGTAAGATGATCAAAAGTTGTGAAGGGTAGATTGTGCTCAGCAGCAAATGCACAAAGTTTTATTTCGGCTTCTTTTGCATTTCGTTCGCTTGATTTTGTTATGAAAGAGGAAATGATTGGCTGCTTACTCGTTAGTAGATTTGCGTTGCAAATATGTTTCTGTGTCCGGGCATGTTTTTGTAATTCCCACTTTTTTGGAATCTGAGTAACCCTGCAGACTTTACAAAATGCTCGAGGAGTAGATGTTGATGGTCCACTTTGTGATTTCTTTCCTCCTGACACAGCCAATTCTTAAATTCGGGTAAACTTCCCCACTGTTTCATGTATTTACTTCGGCTTTTCTTCGTGTTTGGATCATATGCGCCTGAGCTACTGGAATCGGAGTACAGTCTTCTTCTTTTATCTATAGAATTATTTATATAAGATAAACAAATCCAAAAAATATGTGAAACTATTATTGACTCACCCATTTTGCTGCCATTCAGTTTGAAATTTGAATTTGAAATGATTTGCTTTCCTTTTCTATTAGACAAAATGTCAAAACGAGTGAATGCATTCAGATACACAAGAATTCTTACGTAGACGTTCGATGGGCTGTTTTCTTTCATATTTAGTTTGAACATTTCATTCTGAGTAAACTTTGGTATTTATATGTAATGGAAATGCATTTTAATTTTACTTTTATGCAATTTAAATTTCAATGAGATTTTTGATTTGTTGACCTTTTTTTAAGATTTCCCCTCGTTTTCCCCTCAATCTGGGACCACTGGCTCTCACCTTTGGGTAAGTTGTCAGTCACCATCACCACCTTCCCTCTATTCGTCTATTGGTGGGTTAAGCTTGGTACACTATATTTCCTTTAAGATAATTTGTTGCGGATATGACTTCCTGTCAAACTCTCTTCTTTACCAATCGCTATTAGCACTTTTCTGGCACAGTCCTGCCGGTCGCGTTTGTTGACTGCTTTCATTCAGCAACGCATCATCATTGTTAATATTTTCACTAGAAAAGTAAACCTAAATTGCCTCCCAAAACTACAAGGTGGCGCAAAAGTAATCCTCCTATCAGAAAATGCTATAAATTTTGCGATTGGCCCCTAATGTCAGTTCTGTTTTGACATTTGTGTAGTAAACACATGCGAAATACACGTTAATAAACAATGTTACGCTACACTGCTCCAGATCGCGGAATATTGGTGACTATTTATTTGAGCAATAATCGGTCGGTGACTTTGGCACAACGTGAATTTCGTCGCAGATTTCCTACCCGTCCAACGCCTACTGGTGAAACACTGCGACGTTTAGCCGCTTGCCTCGAAGAGACTGGCACAACACGAGATGCTGCCAAGCGTGGCAGACCCCGGAGTAGCCGTTCTGCAGAGAATATTGCTGCTGTAGCCAAAGATGTCATGGAAGCGGCGTCGACATCGACCAGACGACGTGCCACGCAAATGGGTATCAGTCGACGGTCTTTACAGCGAATTTTGGTACAAGATTTGAAGATGTTTCCGTACGAAGTCCAGACGGTGCATCAGCTGTTAGCTGCTGACGGCCAATCGCGTCTGACATACGCTCAAGCCATCCTTAATCACCACCAAGAGGAAGATGATTTTTCATCAAAAATAATCATGAGTGATGATAAGCAAATTTCCGCGTGTAACCCACGAAGAGCCATTACACCCGCTCAAAGTCACTGTATGGTGTGCTGTTATCGCTGGAGGAGTCATCGGAGCTTTTTTCTTCGAAGACGTCGCGGGCCAAACGGTAACTGTGAATGGTGAGCGCTACAGAGCAATGATCAACGAGTTCTTTTTCCGCAACTTGATGAATTGGGATTGGAAAACATGTGGTTCCAACAGGACGGTGCAACGGCACACACTGCACGTGCCACAACCGATATGCTGAAGGATGCATTTCCCGGGCGCCTAATCTCCCGTTTTGGCGATTTGCACTGGCCAGCAAGATCGCCTGATTTGACCGCTCCAGACTTCTTTTTGTGTTGCTTTTTGAAGTCGCGGGCTTATGTCAACAAGTCTCAGACTCTTGCAGCTCTTAAAGACAATATCCGTCAAGAATGTGAGGACCTATCGCCGGAAGTTTTGGCCAAAGTGATGGAAAATGCCATAAAAAGGGCTCAAATGGCAATCAACTGTGGCGGCGGCCATTTACATGACATCATATTCTCGACTTGATGTAAAAAAAATTAAAAGACCAAATAAAAATAATCCACAAGAAGAATCAAAGTTTTTCATTTTTTTTTTTAAATTACAGCCAAAAAACATCGGAAGGTTATTTTTGCGCCACCTTGTAACTCGATGATTACAAAAATATGTTATGGTAGGAAAGTGCCCACCACTCTTGCCCGCTTCCAATACTGTTGCAAAATTGCGCTTTCATTCGTTTTCATCACCGTTAGTATCCCATTTCCAACCGATATGCCCCACCCCATTCCCCAGTTGGGAATCACTCAATTGGATATACCACAAACGACTGTCACAAAAGATTCCAAATGGTTTCATAGGACACGGTACACCCACCCACCCATCAATTGCTTGGTCCGAAAATAGAGCAATACTCGCATGTCTTCTGAAATTGAAATAGAAAAAACCCTCCCAAGAAAGTCCCACTGCCACATCACATTTTCATCATCATCTTTCTAGGAAAAGTGATGAACCTTTAATGGATTTACAATTCCCACTTCAAATTGATATTTTTCCAATGAATGTAGAATTGGAAAACGTTTGTCATGGTCCTTAGAGGTGGACTTCATGACGCACTTAAAAAGTTAGATCCTTTGTGTTTGCCTTGCTTGTTACATCCAATATGTTTTCCATTTCTGATTTAATTTTTTTTCTTCTATTTTCAGTCACGTGCATCCCTTGTGTCGAGTTCTGATGGTGGTGTCTTGGCCGAAGGTGAGACATCAAGTGAGACATCGGAAAATTCTGATGGTCCACCGTGCGATCTGGGATTAGTAGAGCGATTGTTGCGTACTCATCCTGTGTGGTTTTTGCCAGGAATACAACGTGCTGGAGCGGTACACTTTTTGCAGGGCAAGGAGGAGGGAGTAAGTGTTTGACATTTAAGTTGCTCGTATATATTATGCGCAGAAAATATATCCTTTATCCAAAAACACAAAAGAGGAGGAGCTCCATAAAGGGTTAGGAAGAATTCTATTTTCTACTTCAAAGGGTTTCACTTTATTTGGCCTGCTTGTTCGACTGCTTGCATTTGACAGACTCTTGTTGTGTGGTATGTCCTGAGAAATGCTTTGACAGAAAAAATTTCCTAGAAAAAAACTGTCACCAACAGAAGGATTTTTGTCCTTTTTTGGTGAAAATATTTGCGAGTAATTATCAATCAAAGCGACGGAAATTGTTTCTTTGTAGAAGCGTATTACAGCAGCCAGGGACGCCTTGTTTATTTGCATTCCTCGGATACTCCCATTAAAGTTCTAGCACTCCTATGTAAATAAGTTCCTCCTGCACTCGGAGGTTTCTTGATGTTTGCTGATAATGTCGTCCGGAATATGCAGCCTAAAAGCATTCATTTGTTGTGGTATTTATTTTAGGTTGTATCCTTAAAATGTCATGTTTTTGCAATGCAAATTGGTTTTCGCAAGAGGACAACGATCTTAGGGCGATAGTTTATGGGATATATGCATCCTGCCCGATTCGGAAAACGTTACTGAGAGACGGAATGTTTCATTGCTGCCGGATTAGGTGGTTTTACTGTAGTAGAAAAAGGGACAGGTGTATTTGCTGTGGTAAGGAGATACTGATTTTGTTTCAAATAAACACAAATGTCGGGCTGCAAGTTTAAGTTTCTGGCAATGGCAAGTGCCTGAGACTAGTAATAAAGCAAATTCACCTACAAATATGTCCGAAACCAAGTTATGTAGGTAGGTGTCTCTTGAGGTTGCTTTTACATGATGTGCATTAAGATGAAAGCTTTTACTGGGCCCTTTGATAGTACCTGCGCTTGTAATTGAGCTGGCAGTTTGCAGCTGGTTATAGCAGTGCAGAACATCTTTACAGCAAACATAGAGCATATTCCATACTGTAATGCAACCTATAATGTAAATGCAGTCATTTTGGCAGTTACTTGCTGTCACTATTTTTTCTTTGCGAGATTCAGTTGAGTTTGAGTTTACTTTATTGAGACTTGCTCCCGACATACGTTCACATAATGGCTCTTAAAGGCCAAACTTAAAACTAATAATGACTAGAACCTAAAACTAAAATAACAAAATATGCATTTGATGCATGCATACGTTTAAAAAAGATTTTTTTTTCAAAGGAGGTTTAAGAGAAGCAGTTACTTAATTCGTGATATAATTTAATATATTAGAACAAGAAACTTATGATTTATACAAACTAAGATAAATAATGTTAGTATCTAATATCTACTAATTAACCTTTTTTTTCCAAGGTTATGCAAATGATATGTTTAATTTTTTTAGTTTTAAAGATAAAAAAAAGAAAATGATTTATCCTCTGAGAACATTTAATGAGGCTTTCTCATAATAAGGTGAAGTCGGAGTAACATTCAACTGTGGTTCTAAATATTAAAGTTCGTGATCTATTTTGCAAAAGATCGAATGGCGGTTGGTAATACTGGAGATATGAGCTTTCATTTACATAATTTGCATCCCATAATCCTATGACAAGTGGATTTGGATTCTAGTCTGTTTTTTAATAAAGGTGTCATATAAATGATTAAAGGTTTAACCTTTGTTAAATTAACCCATCTCTTCTGAGAAAGGAGGACGCAGAATGGGCTGAGTCAACTGCAGAATCCCTAGAACTATTAATAAACACCCATTTTCCCGGATGCAATGATTACGGTGCAGAGCCATCCAGCTCACAACGCACACAACCCGACGCCTGGGAAAATATAACATCCATTATTACCGAGGAAAAAATTTCCTAGGCAATAAACAGCTTCGCTCCCTTTTAATCGCCTATCCTGGACGGCATTCTGCCCATCATGCTCCAGAAATCTTTGGATCTGGTAATTCCATGGCTCACATCGATTTACAGGAACTGTATACTCTACAATCATGTACCCCATTCATGGAGACGAGTGCGAGTTGTTTTCATTCCCAAGGCTGGTAGACGCGGTCATGAAACTGCGAAAGATTTCAGACTAATAAGCCTGACCTCCTCTGTACTGAAGACGCTCGAACGTCTCCTAGACAACCACCTGCGAGTTGCAATAGAAGCTTCACTCTTCTCCAAATCTCAACACGCATACCTCAAGGGAAGATCTACAGAAACACCTCTTCACGATGTAGTGCGTACGATAGAAAAATCCTTACATTACAAAGAATACACCTTGGCTACCTTCCTAGACATAGAAGGAGCCTTCAACAATATACACACTGAAGCAATTCTAGAGTCCCTGAGGAAGCTGGGAATAGAAAGCCGTCTAAGTCAATGGATTGTTTCCATGCTCAGCACTAGAATCATTCAAGCAGCTTTAGGAAATAGCAATATAACCAAATATGCCAGGAGGGGAACACCTCAAGGAGGAGTCATCTCACCTCTACTCTGGCTCCTAGTAATGAACGAAATCCTCATAAGTTTCGACAGAGAAAGAATCAAGGTAGTCGGGTATGCGGACGATATGGTGATATTGGTTTCGGGAATGTTTCCCTCCGTGATTAGCGAAATCATGGAGAGTGCTCTAAGCAAACTTAGCACATGGGCAAAAAAGTGCGGTCTTGGAGTCAACCCGGAGAAAACTGTGCTGATGCTCTTCACCTCCAAAACCGAAATACCTGACTTCACGCTTCCTCACCTAAACGGCACACCCCTACCCCTTTCAACCAGTGCCAGGTATTTGTTAGCTATCCTAGATCCTACAACGGGTAAAGAAGGCATGTATAGCCTTCTATGCCTGCAGCAGAACCTTCGGCAAAAAGTAGGGCCTGCAACCAAAATTGACCCTGTGGATGTACAAAGCCGTGGTACGACCAATCCTCAGTATGGGTCAATAGTATGGTGGCCGGCTCTAAAGAAAAAGTACAATATAACCTAACTTAATTAGGTACAAAGAACGGCATGTATAGAAACAACGGGAGCCTACGGTCAACACCGTCAGACGGACTCTCTGTCTTACCGCATCTGTTACCTCTCGATCTACACATAACAAACATCACAGCACACAGCGCGATCAGACTCAGAGAGTCTGGATGCTGGACTACGAAACCCTACGGCCACAGTAGTATTCTAGATTCTCTACTGAGAAAACTAGTTCCGCCTTCAACACACTACATCATTCCCAGAACGTCGTTCAAATCCATACTAGATCAGAATGGCAAAATGGACAAGTGGCAAGGGATTTCGATCAAACAATCTACACCGACGACGGTTCAAAAATGGACTGCGGCGTGGGTGCGGGAGTTTTTTCGGAATCCTTAAACATCGCAAAATCATACAGACTTCCGGATACTGCAAGCGTTTTCCAGGCGGAGCTACTGGCTATGCGTGAAGCCTGTCGCCAGATCAAACTCGACTCAAGCATAACACCGAGGCAAGGGATCGCTATACTTATTGAGAGCCAGGCTGCCATTAAAGCGATCGCTTCGGCCACTATATCCTCTAAGTTAGTACTAGAATGCCGTACTGCTTGATAAGTTCAAGGTTACCCTGATCTGGGTTCCAGGGCACAGTAACGTTTATGGAAACGAACACGCCGACGAACTGGCCAGGCAAGGCTCAGCTCTCCACTGCTCATTGGTGGAACTAGTCCACATTCCGCTCGGAGCAGTTAAGGCAAATATCACCGCAGAATACCTCAAGAAAGCCAATCTCAGATGGAGCAGGCTGACTACATGCGTCATATCCAGGAAAATGTGGCCAAACTACAACAAGGCAAAAACAACCGACCTTCTATGTAGTACCCGAAAAGATATTGCAAGAATAACAGCGATCATCACGGGACGTTGGCCTATAGGTGACCATGCGGCCAAGCTGGGCATCCCAAACAATACACACTGCCGCAGTTGCAAAGTGACAACTAAAAAAGAAACCCTAATTCACTTTTTATGCACCTGTCCGGTGTCCGGATTTAGCTAGGACCAGACTATGAACATTGGGAAGCCCTTTCTTCAATACACTTGAGGAAAGTCTCCGAGAAAAGTATCAAGGAACTGATAACTTTCCTGAACTCCGCAGGTTGGGTTTAGTCTCCCCCACCAAACGATAATACCCAGGTTTACGTGAGTTTGTGGTAACAAAACAGCACTCGATGCTAATTGGGTTTGTCTTATCAAACCGCCACACCACCTACCTATCTACCTTTTTTTAAATTATACAGCGTATAATTAGAAAACCATTTTTAATTTGGTTTCCGATATTTTCCACTGCAAATAGAGAACCAGGTACTATAACCATATGAGATTATGGGTCCTATAAGAGTTTTATTATGAGTATTTTAGTATTTTGGGATAAATGCTTTGACGAAGGTATTTTTTTTTTCAATAGCAGTGGCCATTTTCGCAAAAAAACGGAACCCTTATAGATTCGTCATGTCTGTCTGTCTGTCCGGGAATGTCACAGTCACTTTTTTTAATACATTCCGCGCGTGCTTGTTAAATCTGAATTTACTTTGGTAATGAATACCTAAGTATTTTTTTTCTGTTTTCAATGGAACTATCTTATCTTCGATACACAAGGATAACTCCTTGCTTTCTTTAACAGCTTTTCGATGACCTTTACCATAGGAGTTTCTGAAACACGTGAGCCCGCATTTTTCAGTTTTAATGTTCAAGCCCCAAGACTTCAAATACGATAGTAAACTGGGCAAGGCGTTTTGTATTTGTTCGATTGCATTGTGCGGCCTTATAGCGGCAGCTATCAGTTTCTATCTGCGTACAAAAGTGCTTCAGGCTCGGATTCTGTAGTAAAAACCGGCATATTATGTAGAAATACATTAAATAATGTTGGTCCAAGTAATGTTCCCTGAGCAACTCTAAGATCACTGGGAAAGATTCTGAAAGCTCCGACCCAATGGCAATGGACGCGGTTCTTGGATCAAGAAAACTGATTATCATTCTTATTAGAGGGTCCGGACAGTTCAACCTAATTAACTTAAAGATAAGTCCCAAGAACAACTGTGCACTTTTTGTCTCAGATTGTGAATAATTTTATCATTAAGTACTAAAAGACAATGCTCCGTTGAATGTTCACCCCTATCGTGGAATCTGTCGGATCTGAGATTCACTTCACTTATTCGATTCACGTGAACAGAAAAATGCTATCGTGGGATCCGTCGGATACTCTCCATTACCGACCACTATTGGTGATTAGGAAGTTCAATTGTGACAGCTCATTTCAAACACATGTGTTTTGTAAAATTTAAATTCAGGGAAAATAAAAATTTTGTGTGAAAATGAATAGCGTTGCATTGATTTTTTTATACCAGATCGTCTTTAGACAGAAAAAGGCGTTCTCAGTTAAGGGCAAGAGCGGAAAATGGTATGGAACTACCAGAAGCAACGTAAGATTTCATATACCAATTTTGTGTTTAAACTAATTTCTACTTTTTTACTTAAAGGTTATTAAAATGCTTTAGGCAACATTTTCCTACGTATTGGATGTTTTAACATCGGAGCTGGCTCTTGCCTCAAAGTCCTCAATCTCTCCAGCACATAAGTTAGCGGCGTGTTTACGATTTTTTGCAGAAGGTTCCTACCAATATGGTGTAGGAAAGGGTTATAATTGTTTGCAATTAATTTTTGTTTTGCAATCTCCTCCATTTGAGCCTTGCAATTTCAATTCGAATTCATCGATTCCAGTAGCATCAACCTCAGTGTTGCCGGAGAGAAATATCATAAGGTAGTACTGCAGCCAAAAATAGGGAGTATTTTGAAAAAATAGTAGTACAAACAAAAAATTTGTTTGCAACGTTATTTAAAAATGCTTCATTGATTTGTATTCAATGTATTTACCTCCAATCTGTTCCATTGTTTATCTTTAATGAGCAACTTACTTACTTACTTACTTAGGGTGGCGCTACAGTCCGAGGTGGACCTGGGCCTTAACCAGGAGGGCTTTGCTACTCAATTGCTTTCTTAGCCCAAAGAAACAGCGATTGGCAAGTTATTCTTCGTCTAATCTCAGCGCTGGTGTCATTACCTGAGTTCATTGCGGAGCCTAGGTAGACAAAGTCCTGAACCACCTCAAAGTTATATCTGCCTATAGTGACATTCTGTCGAAGACGTCGGTGTTGGGTGTCCTATCTTGATCACAGCATATACTTTGTCTTGCCCTCATTGATCGCCAAACCCATCTTCGCCGCCTCCGTCTCAATGCTCACGAACGCGCCAGTGACATCCCGCTGCGTTCTGCCGATTATATCGATGTGGTCGGTCAGATTGTGCCTCTGGTGTTAGCATTTGAGTTTTGCACTATTCTTTCAAGAACGATGTTGAAGAAGTCACATGACAGCGCATCGCCTTGTCTAAATCCTTTTTTGACATCGAAGGTCTCGGTGAGTTCTTTACCGAACTTGATGGAGCAGCGTGCATTCTCCATTGTCCTCATGCACAAACGGACGAGTTTGGCAGGGATGCCAAAATGCTGTCATAGGCGGCCTCAAAATCGATGAAAAGGTGGTGGGTATCGATTTGGACTTCCTGGGTTTTCTCCAAGATCTGCCGCAGTGTGAATATTTGGTCGATGGTAGACTTTCCTGGCCTGGAGCCACACTGATAGGGACCAATCAGGTTGTTGACGAAAGGCTTCAGGCGTCCGCACAGCACGGCAGATAAGATCTTGTAGGCGATGTTAAGAAGACTAATACATCTGTAGTTGGCGCAGTTCAGAGGGTTTGCTTTCTTGAGGATCGGGCAAAACAAAAATGAGAAACAGTTGGAAAAAAATCGTTCTCCCACTGCGCTGCTGTACGGAATACTGATCTTACAAAATCCCTTGTCAGAGGGAAAAGTGTTTCATTATGGGCATTTTTTAAGACAAATATCTCTGTTTAAAACTCTGCTATTTCTAAAGAAGATGTGGTATCAACTTCATCAGCATCAGAAATCTCAACATCGTCGGTCCTTTCGGCAGGGGATTCAGGAACCGAATTTACAGGAACAGCAGCAGACTCATTTGGTTTTTACCAGCAGCAGAAGACACATTGACATTGGCTGTTTAAACTTTGTTTGCCTTTACCGATGGTCGGTGTATCAACTTCAACAGCAAATACTTTTTCAGAATTTGAAAACTCAATATCGTTGCCTCTTGTAGCAGGTAAATTTGGTGCTAAATTTTTAGGAGCAGCAGCAGACTCATTTGTCTTGGAACCTCCAGCAACACAAGACACATTTACAGCTTTTTTGCCTTTACCGCCTCAAAGGAATCACATTTACTAAATATGTAAAATACAAGTTTACTTCAAATTATTCTAACAAGAATTACAATATTTCAAGTATTAATTTAACAATCGTTTTCATTTTATTGAACTATACATACAAATTCACGGAGTTCAAACAAAAAAAACGACCAAGCAAATACAATCTCAGGTAACAATAAAATAAATACCGAACTGACAGATAAAATTTGCATGAAAGATGAAACCAACGAAACACAAAAACAAACAAGAAAGAGGGAAATTCCCTCGACAGTTAAAGTGCTGATAAATTTTCATTAAATTTTAAGTGAATTGAATTTGTTGAGGTTGGCATTACACTTTGATTTTTGCTGTGTAAGATATTTAAGGTCTTTAAAAAAATAGGAGTACGAATGTGAAAGGAGGAGTACGGGAGTACGGAGGTGTTGAAAGTAGTACAATACTCCTATGGGAGTACTTTCGGCAACACTGATCAACCTCCTCATTTTGACTTAACCCAGTCGTTTCGGAAAAGGAAGCTGCTCACTTACTTGGGTAGGCACTCCAAAACTCCTTCTACTCCTTCAGCTGACTCAGTCAGTTGAACCAAATTTATAACCTCTTCCTCCTCGGGAGTGAAAGGTAAAGTTACATTTGGTCCACCACCAGTAGCCTTCAATTCACTGAGGCCAGTTTTTTTTTCAAGTGGGATTTATGGTCGCTCCAAATCTGAAACAATACATTTTGTGTAATAGAAGATGAAAAGAAAATTCTTTGTCAATTACCTTCTTCCATTCGATAACCTCCTTACATTGAGGACCTAAAGTGTTTAATTTAGTATGGAGATTCCTCCAAAATTCCCGTATATCCTCTGGCGGTCTTTTGGAGTTATTTTCAGCAATGTCAGGATTATCCTTCATTGCGCATACTAATGCCTTAAACTGCTCTCTATTCGTGTTTTTTTCCTTAAAATATAGAAAGAACATAAAAATAAGAAAACAAATACAAACAAATTATTACCTACATTTTTCACGACTCGCGTCCTTTTTGCAGCACAGTTCACAAAATAACAACCAGATCCGCAATGAAAAAACTGCGGATGTCAAATGAATGGGGAGATTCGTTCGTTTTCCACGATACTGTGAATCTGATTCACGTTACCGACATGTGGTTGGTTCACGTCTGCGGATTACACGATGCAAATTGTTTACTATTAGCGGATCGTTCCCCCTGACGGATTCTACGATAGGGGTGGTTGTTTTTTAAAACCGAATTGTGTGTTTGGTATAATATTTGCGTCATTGAGAAAACTACGAGTATCAAGAGTTTCTGCTATAACCTTTTCGAAAAGTTTTCCTTTGTTGGAGAGTAGGGATATTGGTCTAAAATCTTTTATATTTTCGACGTTATTCTTTTTTGATATATGTAGGTATTATTTTGGACTGTTTCCATCCTGTGGGGAAGTAGCCGTTATTTATGCATTGATTAAAAAGGCAGGTAAGAGTAAAATCAAGAGAAATCGGGCATTTTCTTAACACAAAGTTTGAAATTTTGTCCAGACCAAAAGACTTTTTGTTGTTCAAACTGTTTCTAAATATATTGACTTTTTGATGTGTTATTAAAGGTAAACAAACTTGGTTACATGATGTGTTTGCTTGTGTAAATGTCGTTACAGAGTTATTTAGGTGAGTGTTACGAAAGTCATCTACTTTTGAAATCTTTTTTCTTTTTTTTTTGTGTGTAGCTAGGTGAAAATCGTTAAAAGACATCGCTTGCGAGCTTTGTGATAGTGTGGGACTTGAAACACCCACTAAAAACACCCAGGGAAGGCATGATGTTACCATCCTTCCAGTAATCGCACCTAATCGTCAGACTTATCAGCAATTTTGTTTTAATATTTGCTTATGTACTGTTTTTAGGAACTAACTTTGGTTTGTTACCTTTTGTTTTTTTTTTAAATCATATATATTTCTTTCCTTTTTACATAGTTAACTAGTTCAAAAGGTTTAACTCTACGTAATCTTCTAACTAAATTGTTGTTATTGAGTAGTTGATCTACTTCTAAATTAACATGGTTGCGGAGCCTAACTTCATGTCTACTTGCGACCTTTCGAACCTCGTCCTCTACCATTTCAATTTTTAGTAGATCAGCATTACGTTTGTACCACGGCGCATTAACAATATTGCGTAATACTTTGTTTTGAAAGCATTGTATGCTTTGAAGATTTGTCTTTCTTGTGCACCCCCATAACTGGAGGCCATATGTCCAAAGGTTTTAATATTTGCTTGTAGAGAAGCAGTTTGTTGTAGATTGAGAGGCATGAATTCCTCCCTATGAGCCAATAAATTTTATTGTTTCGTATATACTCGTATGTATATCGTATACTTTTGAAAATACTACTACTAAAGTACTTGCAGACGGTGTTCGGTCTGCAAAAACTTTAGCATACAGGGTCCTAAAACACTGAGTTTACCCTCAACATCGACCAGTTGCTGTCCATCGATATTCAAAACATCCTTGACAATATCTGCCCCGAACACTTTTCTTCCTGTTATTTTATCAATTTCTTTAAAAGCATACGGAGAAGGTCTTATTTTGTTTAGACGTATTTTGAACTCTTGATCAAGGTCATGTTTTACTCTATCTTTTATTAATTTACCAATACACTGTTTTTGAGAATGAAGTTGTTGATACTCCGAGTTGCGTCTATTTAAATGCCTATGATAGATTCTCTTGAGTTTCCTTAACCAAATGTTACGCATATTCAAAAGTTTTTTAATAAAAACGGAAATATTTTTGTACTTACCGTCTTTTGCATTTCGAATAGCTGAGTTATTTTCAACACAAGATACTATATTTTGGTTTAAATTATCTAAAATTTAATCAATTTTTGTGTTGGTAATATTTTTGCGGTCACCCTTAAGAGCCTATTGTGAAGTTGCATTCTAAATACGTCCCAATCAGTTCTTTCAAGCTGATATAAGATTGAGGTGGTATCAATATCGGATAAAGGCCAAAAATATTTAGCTTTATTTCTATACCATATAATGATTTGAAAACGTTGGAAATGTTTTGCAAAGCCTGTTAATAATATTATTTGGAATTTCTGATAGTGAACTAGATATAAGAAAATAGACCAGTATTGATGACGACTGCGGATAGGTTGGGCTAAAAGGACAGATAAAATCAAGGTGGAGATATGGCCCGTTATTATTCCATTTGTATAAAATGTTCCCATTTGCATTGATCACTGAATCTCCCCAAAATGGATGTCGTGCATTAACGTCACCTCCTATTATTGTTGCATCGAAGGTCTTAATAATATCATTAAGCCTATCTAATTCTTGGCGAGATTCTCATATTAAAATCAGCAAACAATTTTTTTACAAAAAAAGACTTTAATAGAATTTAAATAACCTTCAAATCTCCATCACCAAGGTAGAGGGTAGATCACAGACAGACATATCCACCCTACGTAGCCGCTGTCCATCACTAATGACCATCCAGACCACATCTGCCGCTAATTATTTTGAATAAATACTTCAATGGAAGCTGGTTGGCTCTGATTTGTTTTCTGTCGTTTTCCTATAATCGTCATTCTTAGTCCCGAACCAGATGCCTTTTGTATTAGTCCCGCATGATTGATAAGAGCGCCTATCAGACATATGCTGCTGCCCTTATTCAATTAATCGACTTTTTTGCAGCAGTAGCAGCAGTGATTGGTTTTTAATTACACAGTTTAAACATATCAAACCCCCAATCCATCCGCCCCACCAAATCCTTGGGAGTATTGCTTATTAATAAATGCTTCAGTAACCCCCTTATATGGCTACAGAGTTTATTTAACACCGATCAGGGTTCCAGGCCTTTACGTTCTGTCAACATTTCTATCCACAAGGAGCCGTTTTTCTCTTTTCTTTTTCCCCTGTCTGCCTAGTTCTGGAATTTATCTCACACTAGGACATCCATCCATCATCAGTATCTGACAAAAACAATACAAAACAATTTCCATTCATCGCATGGCTGAATATGTATTTATAAAGAGCAGCAAGACGACCCTGAATCGGGTATCATTTTGTAAAGCTCTGCAAATATCCACCGAGGACAATAGAACACACCTCACACTACCTATGTTCAACATATACCACCCGTTGCAGAGGGGTGGTTGATGTTGTATACACTTCCTGCATGCTGCTGCAAATTCATACAAATCCCGCATTTATCCAGGTTCGAGCTTTCTGTGGTGTTCTTCCTAAAATTCGATATCGTAACGATTTCCATTGTTTGTTTGGTTAATTGATTGCAATTTGTATGAATAAACGTGCATGTGTGTGTTTCCGCATATCCATATCGCTCTGTATATGAAATGTTATCCTTAATTTAATAAATTCTCTGTTACTGTTGAAAACATCAACAAAAAAATCCTCTTTAATTAAGCCTGGACAAATTATTTATTTTTTGTATTCTTAATTATGAATGGATTTTCGCTTTAAACAAATTATTGAGCAGAGGGATGCACGCTTACCGACGTTTAATTTAATCACATCGTTTGGAATGAATAATTGGACAAATGTGGTATTTCTGTTGGACCGTCCACTGCGCTGGTTGGAGGTACAAATAAATGAAAAGTTTGGCCCTGTGTGTTGAACGCTTAAATTGGATTGCGACATTTTCACAAATTCATTCGAATGCATATTTTACGTAATTAGTTGCTAAATTCTAGAACTTTTTATAACCCAGCTCTTTTGGTTTGTGGGCTTAAATTATCAAATACGAGTAGTTTATAGCTCATTAAAGCGATGAAGGGTTTGAAATTGAAATCAACAACACAAAAGTTGAGGGAATTGTGTTTGACATTAAAATAAAATAAATATCAGGCATTAACCATTTGAACCCGATACCGAATAGCAAATTTGAGAAGCTTCTCATGACAATAGAATTTTTTTTTGTCGGGGTGCGAGACTTTCTACACTGGAACACTCAGACTCAATACTGGTCCATTGGACTACCAGGAAGAGACACCACTTTTACTGTGAGAATTTACTCCTTTTCCTAAGAAAGACGAGAAGGCGCTTCAATGATAAGGAGCTTAGGTTTACAGCACTCACCATATAAGCAACAAATACCTGCCACCTGATACGAGCAAAGCAGGACAATCACAGAGGAAATGTTCCGCAGTGTCGTCGCTTTCTCCACAGGCTTCGCAGTTGGTGGTATCGCTTAGGCCTAGCAGCTTAAGGTGTTTGGCAAAAGCGTAATGGCCCGTAAAAACGCCAGGAGCCTGTCTGCAGTCTTTTCTTTTGATAAAAAACAAGAAGGCTGCAGACGTTTTACACACGTCTTGAAGGATTAGCTTAGTCTGTCTGCACCCTGGAGAGTCATGCCTTTGGCGATTGTGTTCATGTGAAACCCAGCCGTCAATGAAAGCCCTAACCGAGGACGCAGGCAGACATATCTCTGGTTCAGGTCCTGAGAAGTCCTCCTCTGAGCCCTGTCTAGCAAGTTCATCGGAGATCATGTTTCACGTGATCCCTTTATGATCCGGGACCCAGACAAGGGCTGTTTTCCTAAATGCAGCGCTGCCTTCATTGTGCATCTGCAAACATTCCTTAATGCATACCTATGCAGCGTTACATTGCGTCACGTTCCGAAATGCATTGTGAACAGACCTTACTGCGCAAGCAAAAGCAGACAGTGCATCGTGAATAAACTCGATGCAGACGATCGCGACGGCGTTAGTTTATTTCTCGAGTTCGAGAATTTCTTGAGTTTTAGCGCGGAAAATGGGTGATTCCCCGACGAAGTAAGTAATTCAAATAAATATTTAAGTTGAATTGTTTTATTTTTTGTATAAATGTATAGGAAAAGTGGTTTAATAACCAAATAAAACTTTTAATATCATCCAGACTACGATTTGAAGCAGATTTTTATGCACAGAAGAAGAAGAAAAAGACAATTTGGGGGAACGTGCTTATTGAAATTAAAAAAGTTGATCCTGAATTTCCATTTTCCCTAGACGAAATAATGCGGAAATTTTTAAATATAATGAGCCTTATTGCGAAGATCAATCGACAATTGATAATTGACTATTTTCAGTGTGTGCTATTGTGAACGAACGATTCTAAAGGATTTTGTCAATCGCAGTCAATTAAAAAAGTGCGATTGACAAAAATACTAAATGAATTGTTCGTTCACAATAGCACACATTGAAAATAGTCAATTATCAATTGTCGATTGATCTTCGCAATAAGGCTGAATGGTAACATACAGAAGAATCAAAGCTAGAAAAAAAGCGTCGGGGGAATCAACAACATTTTGGGAGTTTTTTGAAGAACTTGATGCAGAATATGACACGAAACATTCAATTTCTGTCCCATCTAGCAATGTGGATTTTTCTTTTGTGGCCGAAGGCGGTGAAGCAACAGGAAACGAACAAAACCCTGATGAAACTAATTTCAGCAGCGAGCCGCCGAGAAAAAAACACAAGAAAGACGAAATGCTAGACTTCTTAAAAGAAGAATCTGAAAAGGATCGAGAGTGCTTCCAGAAACTCATTGAAATCGAAAATGCAGACTGAAAGTTGAAGAGGAAAAAGTTGAGGAGATGAAGAACTTCAAAAATCTATTGTTGCAGTTTATTAATTAGATTTACCTACTTGTAAATGGAAAATCATATTTTAAGTTTTTTTGTTTATTCTGTGAATAATGAATTAATTATAAAAGTTTATGTTTTTGTTAGTGAATTAAAAAAAAAAAAAAAATAATACAAAAATATTCATGCAGAAAAGAGTGTTGTCAATCGTTCTCTTCGGGCACATAATTTCCTTCCTGGGACGGTGCGTTAACTGATGATTCTGTGGAGTTATTTTCAAAACAAGGTGATTCATGGCTTTTTATAAAATTGTGTAAAATTACACAGCACATGACAATTTGCTTTGCCATCGAAATGCTTTGAACAGGAATAAAGTGTAAAATTCGAAATTTTTGTTTGAGAACACCGAATGCCTGCTCAATAAAAACACGAGTGGAACTATGGCAGTAATTAAAAAGTATCTGATCTGATGTCAAATGACCATTATCTCTATACGGCACCATAAGATGAACTTCCAGTGGATAAGCGGAATCACCGAGCAGCTGATATTCTGATGGAATTTTGACATCGCCGTTGACTATAGCCTTTCTCAATGGACTATCACGCCATACAGCAGCATCGTGGCAAGATCCTGGATAGCTAACGAACGCATTAATGAAAATTAGATTGCTGTCGCAAACACCCTATTACATGTCAAAAACAAATTTACAATGATTGCAAAAACATGTCCTTATGTAAATCCATACTTGCATAATTATTGAATGGCTTCCTTTCCTGTTGATGTAACTTGATGAATCTTCACTCGGGGCTGGGATTTTGAAGTGTGTGCCATCAATGCATCCCAAAACAAAAGGAAATGGACTATTTCGCTTTTCTTCAAACCCAGTTGCTATTTTTCTTTGAAATTCCAATGATTTTGGCCATTTTATTATTTTATTTTTGAGCGTTAATAAAGCGCGAAGAGTTTTTTTGAAGATTCTGTAAAATGATCGCATTCCTATTCCAAATCGATCGCAAACCTCCCGGAAGCTGCATTGGTTAGCCAATCTCCAAAGCGTTGCATATAATATATATATATTCAAATGAATATGTCGGCCTCCCAGCTGAAACTGGCTTACGTGTAGGCTTAAGAGCTTTCTTAAGCAGCTTGAAAAAGTATATGTATGTAGTGAGTTTAGTAGTAAAGTACCAACCTAGCTTTGAAAAACTTACCGAGAATGTTTTTCTGTTCATCCGAAAATTGGAAAAAATACATCATCAGGATACGATTTAATAACTTTAATAAAATTTTTGCATTTGGGTATATTTCTTTTAGAGGTAATTGAAGATTTCACCAAAAGTTTACGTTTTAATTGCTTTTCTTTTAACTTTATAATATATTTTGTGAATAGACTTCTATTATTTTGGCAATAATTGTTTACCAGATTATTTATAATTAGGCCAGCAAAAATTTGTTTGGACATTTTTCATAAGCATCGCACAGCGTTGTAAAATGTCAGAATGCATAAAGCAACTTCAAAAGCAACAAAGTGAGAAAGCATCATATATTTTTGAATCAAATGCAATGCGCATTCATAATGCGCATTTATGTGACATTTAGGAAAACAGCCAAGTCTAAGTGAATTCAGCCTTCCGACCGAATTCAGAGAGATCTAGCATTCACGAACTATTTTGGAGGTGGTTAAGGGGTTGAACAGGGCCTTAAGCGCAGCCTGACTGTCGCTACAGACGCAGATACTTCGCCCCCTCCACCTGTTCCTCGCAACATAGTCCATGGCCATTAGGATAGCATAAGTCTCTGTTTGGAAGACTGACGCATGTTTGCCAAACGAAAAGAACAGTCTAATGTTGTCGCTCTCCAAGAAGATACCAGCACCAGATCCTTCACCGGTTTTGGAGCCATCCCTGAAGATTCGACTGCATTCCTTTCCAGGCTCGAGAGTCTGGCCAGAGCCAGTACTGAACACGAGGAAAGTCGACTTCGTAGTTGCGCTTCAGCCGAAGTTCCGGTGTCATTGTATCGGACGGCATATCCATACGATATTAGTCGAAGGACAACCGTCGCGCAAGTTCATCAAAACTCTAGTGCGAGTTATACAGAAGCCACCTCTTCTTAAACGTGAGATAGCTTTGATTATGCAAACCATGATATAAACATCAAGGGGCGGGAGGTTCAATAATGCATCTAGGCCGGAGCCAGGCGTGCTGGGGAAGGCCCCCGTACAGCCGAGACATACCTTCTTTTGGAGTTTGGCGAAAGCAGCTCTAACGTATTTACGTGAAAGCTTATTCCACCAAACAACCGATGCGTATGCTATAAATGGTCTTATCATAGCCGTATAAATCTCTCTTTTCGGTGATAAGCCCCATGTCTTGCCGAAAATGCCCTTGCACTGCCAGAAAATCGACAGCGCCTTGGCAGTCTTCCGCTTAACTTGCTTGGACTAAAGAAGTTTGCTATCCAGGATGACTCCCAGATACTTTGCTTCATTGGAGAGTTGGATTGTGACGCCTTTTAGCACTGGCTGAGTCAACCCGCTCAGCTTCCTCCTAGTGCACTATTCGTCGATCATATCTAGGGCCGCCTACGCAGACAGTCGCTATTCATGATCCAACAGAAAGTACGGCAACATCATCCGCGTACGCCTGAGCGTAGACGTTAGAACTGTTGAGTGTGTTCAACAGAGAGCCGACCAGCATGTAGAACAGCAGTGGGGACAAACGCCGCCTTGCGGGCAGCCTCTTTTACCCCCGCCATCACATAGCGGCCACAATCCCCATCCGCAACCAACGTTCTATTCATTAGCATTGCTTTAATCCACATAAGTCTCGCAGGATTTTCCGCGTTGATAGGCATGTTGCATCTGAGATAGTGGGTGCAATCGCAAAGCAATTTTTGCGCACGTGAAGTTCGATCAGCCTTTCCATGCTTTTCAGCAAAAAGGAAGTCAGACTGATTGGTCTGAAGCTCTTGGCGAGTGAGCAGTCACTTCCGCCAATTTTTGGTATAAATGCCACTCTAACTGTACGCCAGGGTTGTTGGCATGTATGCCAGCGCTAGGACAGCGGTGAAGATTCTCTTCATAGTCGGTAGTAACTGGTTTGTACCTTGTTGCAGCATGGCTGGCAATTGATACTCTTGGATGTTTGTCACACGTTCGTAAGAGGGGGGCAGTGGAAAATCTTTTAGATGTTACTTGCCCCGACGGGATTTGAGCCTGCGAGCTTTAGGTTAGTAGTCCAATACACTTACCTCTGCGCCACTGCGCCCACTATGATGACAAATAATTTCGGGCATATGGTCACCAAGGGAGCATCTCGGGAACTGCATTCTGTAGCTCAAACTTGGGACCATTTATTCGAGAATTTCAGGCCGTATCTCACCTATGTCGGCTTCTAAGGCTGGAATCATTGTTCGCTTGTCCGCACAAAACAACGGACTTTAAATACACCACTGAAACTAGTCAAGCCTCGTGATGTGACAGGATCTTAAATGCGGCCTTACTTCCATTTCTGGTGATAGTGTTGTCATCGAAAACTTCCTTCAGCCACTCGATGGTTTCGCAGGCAGTATGGCATGCGAATCACCATCATATTGAAAGTAAATGTCCTGCAGACCATGTTCATGCATTTCTGGAAACAAAATATCGTCGATCATGGCTCTGTAGCCGGCGCCATTGACGGTGACATATCGATTTTGTTAATTTTTGATTACGTACGGTTCGATGATTTCGCCAACCCCAACCCATAAACCGCACAAAGAAGTGAATTTTTCGGGGTGCATCGGTAGCTGATCGAACACCTTCGGATTCTCGCTGCTCCAAATGCTCAATGTTGCTTATTAACAGAACCACTGGGCCTCTTCACTGAATGAAATTTGATTGGCTTTCAACAGTTCAAGCGCCCAATCACTGATCTCACGACGCAAACGATAATGATATTGCTTCAATAGTTGCAGAAATTGCATTTTATAGGCATGTTAACCAAGATCCTTGAGCAAAATCTTCAATAAGTCGATGGATACAGGCCACGCTCTTAGGCACGATGAAGAGTCGATGAACTAGGATCTCTCTTAACACTGGCCGCAGCGGCGCGCCGATATTTTTATATATTTACACGCTGTGTTTTCTTGCCAGTGAGTTGGAGTCAAAAAGAGTAGACGTTTTGCGAAATGGTCAAAGTTTTTCGATTATTTTGAAAGCAAAATATTGCGAACATTCTGACAAGCATCCAAGGTCAATTGTCATGAGAAGCTTCTCCTTAAAATGTTAGGTCCCTTCCACTTCGCACAAGGAAATGATTGGAGAAGCTGGATTAAAGGTCCTTAATGCCTATGAAAAACATAGGGACGGGCTACAGTCCGCTTGGGCGAACTGTTTGATAACCTATTCGTATTCCTATCCCTCATAAGAGGGCGTGACAAAAGTCTAAGTATGGTTGGATTGTTGCTCTACATATTTTGTCGTATAACATTTAAAGGATTTAATCGAAAAAAGGGAAGCTTTTGTAAAAAACGCTCCGTAGCTCAAACTTTGGTTTTTCAAAAAAATTGTTTTATTTAATTATGGGCGTGTCAGTAGGCGGATTTAAAAAATATTTAAACATAAGTATAAAGGGCACCTAGAGAGTCTATATATTAATTTCCTAGCTCAAACTTTGACTTTTCAATAAAATTGTTTTATTTAATTGTGGGCGTGGTAGGCGGATTTCAGAAATTTTATCTGCCGAGCAGTTTTAGGAGTCAAAGATCGTATATAAAAAATTTCAGCTTTTTAGCTTAAAATTCAATTTTTTGTGGGCGTGTCTGTGGGCGGATTTCTAAAATTCTTAAACTTGATTATTTCTGGACCCTAGAGAGTATATGGTTAAAATTTCAGCTTTCCAGTTTAAAGGCCTAATTTGTGCCCACAGACCGACGGACGGACGGACATGCCTAGATCGACAGTACTATCGATGCTGATCATAAATAAAGTAACTTTTAAGGGTCTACGGGCAATATTAAGGTATGTTACAAACTATGAGTGAACTATGAGTACAAATTGGCGTAGTAGGTACTCGATGAACATTTTTTTACTGAACTCTGTTCTTGGAAATAAATTTGCACAATTTGAAACGCTGCCAAACAATACTGATTAAAAGATGTCAGCTGACTGAGTGTTGAAAAACCCCTTTAAACACTCTTAACTTCCCGTTTTGTGGCCAAATTAAATGATCCAGGAATGCCCGGAGACTGCCATAACACCTTGCTTAAAATCGCCTTTATACCATTTATAATATAGTTCGGAACCTCAAAAGTAGGGACAATTATTTCCATGGTTTTAGATGATATTTTCCTTAGTTAAGGTTGTCAAGTAGTGGATTACGAGCTACGTAAGGGCTGCTTGCTATCACCACTGCTAGTAAGAGCCAGCGTTGCCGTTGGAGAAATTAAGAAGGGTTCGATTCCACCCTGAAAGTCCTACTCAACCTGAGGTCATACAAATGACTTTCAAATAAAACGACTTTGGGACAAATAATTCTAACGTCCTTTTGACGTCAGAGAGTCAACGCGTAAGCATTTTCATTGCCCGTGTAACAGTAGCTTAAGTAATCAGTAAATTTCGTAACCCTGGTTACTAGTCGTAACTATGTTTACAATTACCCAGAAGACACATAAGCGTTTGAATTGGAATATAAATAGAACATAGAAAATATGAAAACATCTTGCATCATCGAAACGATAAGCTAGCGGACTTGTGTATTTCAACATTGAACCACTTACATTTAGGCAAGTGTAAAAGTGGACTCTTTCCATGAAATTTTCTTCGCGCAATCGGGAAGAATTAATCTAGAAAACTGTGTAGCAAGAAGATTTGCTTTATCTAACGAGCTGACTGTCATTGTTACTGTGCGACGGGATTAAAAAAGTGTTTTTTACATTCTAGGGAAACGATAGTGTTTTTAGACTGGTATTTAAGTAATTCCTGGTTGGTCTAATGTTCTAAGATGTTCGTCAAATGGATTGTCATTAAGTTCACGCAAGTTACATCATATTTTAATTCGATACATTCTTAACAGTTCGTTTACTTTAAGTTTGGTTCTACCTACTTATTCATTTTATGTGACGGTGAACATCAGCTCACACAAAGATATCTGGGGAAGAATTAATTTAATTAATTAATTCCCATTTAGTTGAATGCTTCAACACGATTTGAACGCAGTCTGTGCCGCTGTGGATATAATTAATCCTTTAATTACAACTACACAAATCTTAACGACCTTCAAAAACATCTGCTTGGCATCTACATTGTATACATTCTGCCCTTTTTATACCCTATTCTAAGGCTATATTAATTTTGACGCATAGTTTGTAACATACTTTAATATTGCCCGTAGACCCCCAAAAGTTACTATATGTATGATCAGCATCGATAGTAATGTCGATCTAGCCATGTCCGTCCGTCCGTCCGTCCGTCGGCGAAAATTAGGCCCTTAAACTGGGCCTAGAGAGCAGAAATTTTAATTATATACTCTCTAGGGTCCCGAATTTTTCAAATCCGCCCACAGTCACACAAACTCAAAAAAATCTAATTTTGAGCTAGAAAGCTGAAATTTGTGATATATGATCTATGACTCCTAAAACTGCTCGGGATATAAAATTTTCAAAATCCGCCCACTAAGCCCTCAATTAAATAAAACAATTTTATTGAAAAACCAAAATTTGAGCTAGGGAACTGAAATTTTTTATATATACTCTCTAGGCGGCCCTTTATGCTCATGTGTTAATATTTTCAAAATCCGCCTACTGAAACGCCCACAATTTAATTTTTATTTTATTTTTTTGAAAATTCAAAATTTGAGCTAGGGAGCTGAATTTTATAATATATACTCTCTAGGGGCCCTTTATGCTCATATGTTATTTTTTTTAAAATCCGCCTACTGACACGCCCACAATTAAATAAAACATTTTA
Source organism: Portevinia maculata (assembly GCA_949715645.1). Lineage (NCBI taxonomy): Eukaryota > Metazoa > Arthropoda > Insecta > Diptera > Syrphidae > Portevinia > Portevinia maculata. The sequence continues at coordinate 163,255,087 of OX454525.1, read as the reverse complement.
TTGAAAAACCAAAGTTTGAGCTAGGGAGCGTTTTTTTACAAAAGCTTCGTTTTTATACCCTATTCTAAGGGTATATTAATTTTGACGCATAGTTTGTAACATACCTTAATATTGCCTACTATATTTATGATCAGCATCGATAGTAATGTCGATCTAGCCATGTCCGTCCGTCCGTCCGTCCGTCTGTAGCCAAAAATTAGGCCTTTAAACTGGACCTAGAGAGCTGAAATTTTAACCATATACTCTCTAGGGTCCCGAAATAATCAAGTTTACGAATTTTTTAAATCCGCCCACAGACACGCCCACAAACTCAAAAAAACCAAATTTTGGAAAAAATCGAATTTTGAGCTAGAAAGCTGAAATTTTTTATATATGATCTATGACTCCTAAAACTGGTCGGGATAAAAAAATTTCAAAATCCGCCCACTGACACGCCCACAAATAAATAAAATAATTTTTTTTTACCCTATTCTAAGGGTATATTAATTTTTGAAAATCCAAAGTTTGAGCTAGGGAGCTGAAATTTATAATATATACTCTCTAGGGGCCCTTTAAGCTCATGTATAAATATTTTCAAAATCCGCCCACTGACACGCCCACAAATAAATAAAACAATTTTTTTGAAAATCCAATGTTTGAGCTAGGGAGCTGAAATTTATAATATATACTATCTAGGGGCCCTTTATGCTCATGTGTTAATTTTTTTTTAAATCCGCCTACTGACACGCCCACAATTAAATAAAACAATTTTATTGAAACACCCAAGTTTGAGCTAGGGAGCGTTTTTTTTTTGATAAAATCCTTTAAATGTTATATAACAAAATATGTAGAGCGTTCTTAACAATTCAACCATACTTAGACTTTTGTCACGCCCACTTATGAGGGATAGGAATAAGAATAGGGTATCCAACAGTTCGCCCAAGCGGACTGTAGCCCGTCCCTATGTTTTTTTTTTTTAAATCCGCCTACTGACACGCCCACAATTAAATAAAACAATTTTATTGAAACACCTAAGTTTGAGCTAGGGAGCGTTTTTTTTGATAAAATCCTTTAAATGTTATATAACAAAATATGTAGAGCGTTCTTAACAATTCAACCATACTTAGACTTTTGTCACACCCACTTATGAGGGATAGGAATAAGAATAGGGTATCCAACAGTTCGCCCAAGCGGACTGTAGCCCGTCCCTATGTTTTTTGATAAAATTCTTTAAATGTTATATAACAAAATATGTAGAGCGTTTTTAACAATTCAACCGTACTAAGACTTTTGTCACACCCACTTATGAGGGATAGAAATAAGAATAGGGTATCCAACAGTTCGCCCAAGCAGACTGTAGCCCGTCCCTATGTTTTGATTTTAAATTTGCCACAAACATTTTGAAAGAAATCAATTACATAACTGTGTTCAAAACTAAGGAGACACTTCTTTAATTCCAAAGTTGTATTCATTAAAAAATGAAGAAAAGAGTCTCTCAGACGTTGGCACGGAATATAACATGGAATATAACTAGATCTACATACATTCAAATATCCACTACGGGCTCGCTACCAGCCTTACTCCAATTTATTTTGACTCACAATTTTGTAGGTTCAATCGCGTGAATAAGTTGTCGTTCTAAACCGAGTCAAGAGTTTGTGGATGATTTTTTTTAAATTAAACCCTTAAGATTTCTCACCCTCCAAAAAAAATCCCATGCAGGGTCAGGGACGGACGAAAAATATCACTGCAGCTCTCCCAATAACTACCGCTTTTCTATAATTATTCGACCCGAATGGTGGTATTATAAATCTATTCACTTCGCTGGAATTTGGCTATAAACATGAACAGTTTTTTTCTGTATATCTTCAAATTATTGTCTTTCAGAGGGGTGTGTCTCGGGAGCTAGTTCAAACCTTGTTCTTTAAAAACAAATATTTTAGGTATACAAATGTCAAGTTAACTGTTAACAAATACTAATGTTAAGCTGTCTATCTCCTAAAATTAACAAGTAATGCATTTCTAGGAATGGAGAACGAGTTTCCAAAATTGTATTAATTTTTTTAAGGATCGCAAAAGATGTTAAATATTTGAAAATGACCAATTATACTCAAATATACGAGGGCGGGTCAATAAGTCCGTGACTTTTTGAATTTCTGACCTCTTTACTGAAACAGCAACACTGCTCCTGTCAACAGGCATCTGTCAGTTGACTCCTGTCAAAATTTAAACTTGCTGCGTCAGTTAGTTTGTGTTTGACAGTTATTTTTATCAGACTACTCACTAATTTGAGGAGAAAATGGAAAAAAGTGAATTTCGTGTGCTTATTAAGCATTATTTCTTGCGAAAAAAAACCATTACCGAGACCAAGGCTAAGCTTGAAAAATACTGTGGGGACTCTGCACCATCGATTTCAATGGTAAAAAAGTGGTTTACTGAATTTCGTTGTGGCCGTACAAGCACTGAAGATGCCGAACGTCCTGGACGCCCAGTTGAGGTCTCTACACCCGAAACAATCGAAAAAATTCACGATATGGTGTTGGCCGACCGAAGATTGAAAGTGCGAGAGATTGTGGAAGCCGTAGGGATCTCGCATGGCTCAGTGGTTTCAATTTTGAATGATCACTTGGGCATGAGAAAGCTTTCCGCAAGATGGGTGCCGCGTTTGCTCACAGTCGACCACAAACGCAATCGTGTAACAACTTCACAGGAAGGTTTGGCGTTGTTTAATCGCAATATGGAGGAGTTTTTGCGCCGTTTTGTAACCGTGGACGAAACATGGATCCATCACAACACACCAGAGACCAAACAACAGTCAAAACAGTGGGTTTCTAAGGGTGAATCGGCGCCAAAGAAGGCCAAGGTGGGTTTGTCAGCCAATAAAGTTATGGCGACTGTTTTTTGGGATGCACGCGGGATAATCCACATTGACTACCTTCAAAAGGGAAGAACAATCAATGGGGAATATTATGCCAACTTATTGGAACGATTCAATGACGATTTGAAAAAAACCGACCTCATTTGGCCAAGAAAAAAGTTCTTTTCCACCAAGACAATGCAAGGGTGCACACATGTGCAGTCGCCATGGCAAAAATCCATGAATTGGGCTATGAATTGCTCCCTCATCCACCCTATTCTCCAGAATTGGCTCCGAGCGACTACTTCTTGTTCCCAAACCTGAAGAAATGGCTTGGTGGAAAAAGATTTGACTCCAATGATGAAGTCATCTCGCAAACGAAGGCCTATTTTGAGGACCTCGACAAATCATTTTTTTTGGAAGGGATAAAAAAATTGGAGAAGCGTTGGACAAAGTGTATAGAGCTCAAGGGAGACTACGTTAAAAATAAAAAAAAAATTTATCAAAAAATCTGTGTTTTATTCCAAAAGTCACGGACTTATTGACCCGCCCTCGTATCTGTGTATCGGCATCCTTCCAAAGACAACCAAAACGACGTAATCGGGCGAGCACATATTCATTTTAATATTATACACCGAACCAAATTGACAATTTTTTGAAGCAGTGCGATAAAAAAGTTTTAATTTTCCAACCAACAACTGTAGTTGTCAGTATGACGATTTCGATTTTCATTTTTCAGCTAAATGAAAACTTGATGACTTCTTTTTCATATTGGCAATTATGATTTTCATTTTGAAAATTCAAGTATTCAAATTGAAAACTTGCAATTGTCAATCTAATGAAAGCATCAGATCAAATGCAAATTTAAATTGTTATATTGAAAATTGTAATGTTCAATGTGATTATTGCAGGTGTCAAATTGATAACTGAGGTTGTAAGATTGAAAACCTCGATTATCAAATACAAAATAAATAATTTCCTCGGATATATTTTCCGAGAGCCGTTCCTAATAATGAAGAAATACCCGACATTACTATCAAAGGAGTTATGAAGGTGGTCAAAGACTCAAAAAAAAAAACAAAAATCAGTTGGGACGGACGAGTTCTGGAAAAAGATGGGAGACTTTGGGTCCGAATGGCTCATGATTCTGATCCCCTAAGAGGCGATCCAATGCCTAATCAGTGGGGAGAAAGTTTTCTTCTTCCTTTGTACAAAGGAAAAGGCGATACGCGAGACGGTGACAACTACCGTTCAATCAAGCTGATGTCACACACCAAGAAGATCGTTCAGCGGGTATTAGATAGCCGAAGGCGAAAAATAATACAACTATCTGAAGACCAATGTGGATTTGTCGCAGGTAAACTAACCCAGATGCATTCCAAAGTATAAGGATCGTAAGTCCTTAAAAGATTTGCATATGGTGTTGGTTGATTTTGAAAAGGCCCTTGATAGGCAACCAAGGGATCTGTTATGGGTGGCGCTAAGACAACGAGGAGTTCCAGAAACCTACATTCCGATGATCATTGACATTTATAAGGGAGTAAAGACTAGAGTAAGATGCCCCGCTGGGGTCACCGAGGAGTTCGCGATCAAAGGCCAAGGAAGCATCTTAAGTCCCTTGATATTTATTACAGCCCTCGATTATCAGCTTGAAGACAAAGTGACGGACTCCAAAGTGCATCAGTTATTCTTTGCTGACGATGGAGCCATTATTAGAGGGGATCAAACGTGTATGCAACGAGCACTTGAAGTTTGGATGGACGTTTTGCAGGGCAGTGCGTATCGTATTAGTCCGAAAAAAACAGAATACTTGTGCTGCCTGTTCTCTGATCCACTCCGACCTATTCCAGACATTTATATAGAAAAATGATAGAAAAATATCCCTCTCGCCTTTGCTTGAGATAATCCTGAAAAGCTGTGTAAAAATGGCATACATTCCGCTGTTATGGAGAGAAGTAAAGGTCGTATTCATACCCAAAACCGGTAAATGTTCCCATGTAAATCCTAAGGATCTCAGACCCATAAGCCTATCGTCATTCCTTCTAAAAACATTAGAAAGGTTGATTGATATCCATCTACGTACTAACATAGATACAAGACTTTTGTCTACGGCTCAACATGCATATTGCAAAGGCAAATCTGTTGAAACAGCCTTACTTACGTTAGTACGTTCAATCGAATACTCCCTTCACCATAAGGAGTACACTATGGTTGCATTCCTGGATATTGAGGGTGCTTTTAATAACGTCAATACATCCGCGATCGCAAATGCACTGTCAGATCTAAAGGTAGATGACTCACTTGGTGAGCTTATTAATCTAATTCTCACAAGTCGGATTATAAACTCGAAACTGGGTATTACATCGGCCAGAAGATCTGTCAGTAGAGGTACGCCACAAGGTGGAGGTGGAGTCCTATCTCCCCTCCTTTGGAACTTAGTGGTGAACAAGCTGCTGATGTGCCTAGAAAAGAAGGGTTGCAGGGTGATTGCCTATGCAGATGACGTTGCAATTGCCGCCTCAGGGAAGCACCTAAACACCTTGAAAGAACTTCTCCAAAACGCTCTTAATAAGCTAACTACATGGGCAGATCGTTGTGGGTTGGGTGTTAACCCCCACAAAACCGAACTTGTTCTATTCACTAGGAAACATAAAGTTCCATACATTGATCCCCCCTCTATCAGGGGCACAAGTCTAGTCTTTTCGGACGAGGCAAAATACTTGGGTCTCATTCTGGATAGAAAGCTTAGCTGGAAACCTAACATTCAGGAAAGAGTTCGTAAAGCTATAGCAGCACTCTTCTCCTGCAAAAAAGCCATTGGTAACAAATGGGGGCTCCAACCCCGCATTACCAACTGGCTATACATCTCGGTAATTAGACCGATACTTATGTACGGGGTGGTTGTTTGGTGGACTGCCCTTGATAAAGCGATAAATCGCGATAAGCTAGGCAAAGTCCAACGTACAGCTTGTCTCTGCATGAGTGGTGCACTGCGCACTACCCCCTCTGCTGCAATGGACATTCTGTTTCACCTGACACCCCTGGACATCTTTAGCAAGCAAGTGGCTGCTAGTGCGGCTATCCGCCTCAAAACAACGTTCCAATGGTCCGAGAATTAAATCGGCCACGCATCTATTCTGGAAAAATTTAGAATCCTCCCCAGTAACATAGACTACATCACTCCTCAAACCCTTTTTGACAAAAATTTCAAGGTCAAGATCCCTCCCAGAACATTCTGGGAAGGGCCACCCGTCGAAAATAAATCGATCCATTTTTATACCGATGGATCCAAAACCGACGAGGGGGTAGGAGGTGGTGTGTTCTCTGACAGGCTGAATCTCAGCCTCTCCTTTCGACTCCCTGATCACTGCAGTGTGTTCCAGGCAGAAATCTTGGCTATTAAAGAAGTCCTGTCGTGGCTGAAGAAGAACGTGATATCCGTTACGGATATCTGGATCTTCTCAGATAGTCAAGCTGCATTAAAATCCCTGGATTCTGGGTCCACAAACTCTATCGTAGTCCGTGACTGTCGATCATCTCTAGTGGAGATGGCGAAGCATTTTAACATCCACCTATGCTGGGTGCCAGGACATACAGACATTCCAGGGAACTGTAGGGCGGATGAACTCGCCAGAAAAGGAACCACACTGCCCCTTTTACCTGATAAAGGTTCACTAGGCATCCCAATCGCTACATGCAAACTCATGTTTATGAGACAGACCATTGAGAACTGTAACCTTAGGTGGACAAGTGGCAACACTTGTCTAGCGACAAAGCAGATTTGGCCAAAGTTGGATCTGAAACGCTCTAAGTGTTTGATTTCTCTAAACAGACTTCACATTGGTGCTATAATTGGTGTGATCACCGGACACTGTTTCATAGGCAGACATACAACAAGGCTTGGCGTCCACGCAAATGACTTCTGCAGAAGCTGTATGGACGAGGAGGAGGAGGAGACAGTTCTCCACCTTCTCTGCACGTGCCCTGCTCTTTCTCAAAGACGTAAACTCCATTTAGGATCCTTCTTTTACAATGATCTTAACGATCTCATTAACACCGACATAAAAAGTCTGTCAAGCTCCAACTGGTTCAACGAGTAGGAGGATGATACATCCGTGTGGTATCACAATGGGCCTGTCACTGGCCTAAGTGTGTCGGTCTCGGCCGACTGCCACTACAACCTAACCTAACCATCCCTCAAGATGAAAGGAATTCCCTAAACCGTTGTGCCCCCGGCGCTTACATACAATTCACAATGTTGGACAGCGTACAAAAAGGGTACAATCCCAATCGTCAATATAATTAGCGTCGTTTCAATGTGTTTAATGCTTAGATGCGATTATCATATTGAAAACGACTGTTGTGAATATGATAACCGCAATTGTCAATTTGAATAAGGTGATTGTCAACGTGACGACTTCAAAAAGCGTTTATCATTTTGAAAACTTAATGTTTCAAACTGATGAACGAGGTTTCAATTTGTTAGCAAAAAGTGTGATATCATCGTATTGAAAAACACAATATTCAGATTGACAATTGGAGTTGTCGGTTTAATAATTCGTTCTTCCTACTAAATACCGAAAATTTAAAATGTTCGTATGGTTATAATTGGCGATAACTGACATTTTTTCTCTTTCATCCATACAGCAATATTTAGTTGAAAACCACAAGCTGTCAATATGACAACCGGTATGTTTTTTCTGTATATGTAGATATTATGTCAAGCATAGGATGGGATACGAATATTGCTGCAGCGCCCTCCGATAAACAGCGCTTATTGTAAAAGACGACTAAGGAAAGAAATCACATCTAGGCAATTTTGATTGCAGTTGAGCCTAGCGATAGATTGAACATCCTAAAGCAGCTCATTCGGAGATTGGCATAATGCTTGTGTTGAAATCGTAAAAAAAAGGTAGGCCTAAAAAGTCCATGACGATCCGAAAACGCCGATACTTTTTGAGGTCGAACTGGCGAACCCCACAGTCGGACCACCAGTGAGGAGTAAAGTGGGCAAATTATGATTCCCTTAATCCAGTCAAAGCCTCGTCAGTGAAGTTAAAGCAGAAAAAGACATAGTTTTCTCTAGTTGGTGCGGTCCTTAGCCCCTACTCGATATCTGGGCATCTTAGATCCACATGCAAGTGTCCGTCATGTTCTATAAGTGGTTTTTCTCTGTCAGTTCAAGATTGACTGAACATTTTCCTCTCTTTGTTCCGGTTTTTTTCTGTCGGAAACACATTTGCAGAATTTGTCATGCAGTGAATATAAGCCTCACACACGTTTGAATAGACGATAACGCTGCACTTCACCGCAGCTCTGAATTTGTTTTCTATATCTAGATTTGCTCGAAAGCGTGATGAGGGGAGTGGCCATAACTGAAATGATACATCCCTTAAAGCTCAGTAGAAGGTATTACTCGTAAGTAGCATTTTATTAGAAACCTCACTTCGACAGATTATCGATTTAATCCATCGCTTCTCAACCCACATGAGACCGACACTTCAAATATGCCCTGCCAAATATGACTCGAGCCTCCATTAATTTTGTTTGAATTGGTCTTCTCACTCTCTTCAAATTAAACAGCCATTTCTACATGCATCCCTCAACATTCCACCATTAGAACAACAAAAGTCCCATCAAGTACATAAAGGGACTTAAATAAGCCAATTTAAACTCATCACGCCTGATTTAAACATTTTCCATTGCTACCCCATATATTTCGGCTCAGATTGGAAAGAATAGCAATCGCAATGTCTCCCTGAAGGCAAACACATCCACGGTTGATTGGTTTCAAGACACTCATTTGTTTTTATAAGCCTTTCTCCAGCATCAATTCTAAAGATACTTTTGGGGCATTTCATATATATGATATAATTAACCCTGTCTCTCTCTCGACCGGCTGGGGCCAATTTTCGCACATAATAGCCGCATCATTGCGACTTAACAGGTACACCACGCACCGGGTTCTTAGGGCTTGCAGTGTGTCCTTTTTGTATTTTATTACCCGTTTTATGCGAAGAACATGAATGGCTTGTAATAAAAACGTCCACACACACACCTATCATCACTTCCCTTTTGTACCATTAAGATTGAAAGCTTTCAATTATTTTTGTGTTAATATTTCATTAGCGAAACATCGCATAAAAAAGGATGTGCGCCGGGTGGCTGGAGATGATGATAACAACGAATACATGCTGGGATGGGAAGAAGGGAACCAATGTTTGTCGTTGTTGTGGTTATCCCTTCTTTACGAATGGTATACATGATGGAATGGCATTGATGTGTGTGAAAAAGGAGGAAATGAACAAAAAGAAAAGGACTCTGCCTCCCTTTAATGATAATATCCAATCGTTAGGAAAAATTGCAATAACCTCTGTCACATAAATCTCTTTGTAAGTTGAACGCAGTTGCTGTTTCTGAGTGTATTCATCCTGTGGAGCTTGCTGTGGAGAGGAAACTAATATCTGTATGAAATTTTGTGTATGACATCAGGAGTGGCTGGTACGGCCAATGATTTTACTCGTACATGGACTAAATTTGAGCGCTGACAACTTTTTTTAAGGAAGAAATCTTGTTTGAAATTCAAGAAAGAGAAAATAATATCGGGTTTTTCAATAAGGACAAAACAGTTTTGTATTTAAATAAAACACATAATAATCGAGATATCGGGCTGAAATTTATTCCAGGTGTATAGTAAACATTTTTAATTTTTTTATGAAATTCGATCTCGTTCAATGACAACCGCGAGCACGTTTGCAGCGTTCAATTTTTTGGAGCCAATTTTGCACCACCCTTCCACACCTGTCGGCCGGAACTATGGCAATTTCGCGTTCGATATTGTTCCTGAGCTCCTCTAACGTTGTTGGCGTGTTGCCATAAACCAGCGACTTAACGTAACCCTATAAAAAGTAAATCAACGGCGTTTAATCGCATGAGCGAGGTGGCCATTCGACCCTGCCATTTTTCGAAATTATACAATTACCGAACTTCCCTTTCATTAGATAAATTGTTTGACCAGCTGTGAGGCATGTGACAACATATTGTTGGAAACACATGGTTGGTTGGTTGGAACCGGCCTTCGATGAAGATGCACTTAGACCAGAGGTAACCAACGACCAAACCACGTCGAGTTAATCGGTTCTCATCAGATCACCGTAATTAAAACGACGTTGGGCGCGGTTAGTACGTAGATGGGGGACCGTTTGAGAACAACCGCGTGTCGTTGGCCAGTCCCATCTACAGAGTTGAGGTAGATAATTATACGTGGTATTGTTGCATACATAAATATGCCTACCTTTACTATAATTCAAATATGACTCTATTGTATCCTAATTGCATATCCTATCTTACGTTCATATACTTCTTCTCACATCGCATATTTCTTTGCATACGCAAATCTTCCCATGATGCAATAATTTTATATCGTGTCTTATTCGCATATCTCGCTCTATCATAATCCAAATTACCCGCATACGTGGGTCTGTCTACCTTTTATCCATCCTAATTCAAATTACCTGAGTGAACTGGTCACTGCCAGCGTTCTTAAAGGTATCACCTATCACCTTCAGCGTACGGTCACAAAATTATGTTCGTAGGCAGGGCAGACAATTATAACGAGAGTCGATCGTCACCCGTTAGCAAATAAGCATCTAAAATTTAACCAAACAACAAATATCCAAACAATAAAACTAAATTGGAAGCAAACCAAATTAACTGTGCAAAGTGTTCGAGGAATTGTAATAAAAGTGAATTGAGTGTTTAAAGGTTATCTGTTTCTTTTTCTTCGTAAAGAAATTTTCACCGAAAGGAGACATTTCTCGGTGTTCTAACATTTGGCAAGACGCTGTAGTAAAACAATTAGGAACAATTGTACGTACAACTGCATTGAAAATTCGCCATCAAAGACAATAAACTCACACCGATCCAAGTTACACAGGAAGTGTAACAAATTGAAGTGTAACAGTATCACAATGGACCTTAATTGGTCTAAGTGTGTCGGCTTCTGCCGACAGCCACATAAACCTAACCTAGACCAGAGGTAGGTCCATTGTGCTGCCGATGTGTAAAGTGGGTGGGTAACCCTCTTACTCAGGGAACCATATGCTCCTCTGAATGAAGCTTTTCTTTGCTGTGCAGGCGTTATTGAGATCGTTTAGATCATTGAAAAGGTATTCCCCCAGTGTACGCCTTCCTAATGTTAGCGAGTCCAGGACACGTGCAAAGGAAGTGGCGGATAGTCTCCTCTTCCTCTTCGTCCCTACAGCTTCTGCAGAAGTCATTGTAGGAAATACCCAGCTTTTGAGCATGTCTTCCTATACAGCTTCTGCAGAAGTCATTGTAGGAAATACCCAGCCTTTGAGCATGTATTCCTATAGCACAGTGCCCGGTGAGGGCGTTTACTAATTTGGAGAGGGTTCCTCTCTTATGCTTCAGAAGTCCGATGGACCTGGATTTATTTAATGTCGGCCAGAGTAGCCTTGCGGTGTTGCACTGGTCGAGTTGGTGCCAACGACGGTCGGCTTCGCTCACCGAATTGGTGTCTATGAGGTGTTTAACATAAGACGGTGGCGCCTCGATGTCAGTGTCACCTCGATGTCGGTGGCGCTTATGCTGTTTAAACCAAAAGAGCCTCTTCGAGCCAGTTCGTCAGCTTCACGATTCCCTTGTATGTCACAGTGACCCGACACACAGCAAAGGGTGAGGCTATACTGACCGGCTATCTCGTTAAAATATGCGCGGCCGTCTTTCACGCGGTGACTTCGGCCTGAAATAATTTCCATGAAAACATTATCTACGTTTTGACATTGACAAAACATAAAAAAAAAGAGTCGTCATCGACACAAACTCGTTCCATCACCAACTTTGATTTTCTGTTGTCAGACTTTACACGGCCACCTTAAAAATTTAGAATCCCTTGAGTTCCAAATTCAGTCAAATCCACTCCTGGTTTGTCTGAAATTGCAAATGCAAAGGACCCCGACCAGCATGACTTTTCTATTGAATACATTGATGAAGTTTATTGATTAATTCACCGCAGCTCGAGGACCAAGCACGACCAACGATCCCTCAATTTATTTATGATATTTTTTACTGCAAGATGTTTGCTCCTGCAAATGGTCAGATAATGAAAGACCATCGCAGACGATGGACGAAGCGCAGTGAACAGTCAAAGAGACAAAAACTTTTCCGGCATCCTGTTCCTGCTGCTTCTGGTGTGCAGGTGATAAGCCTATTAGAGTGAGTGCCATCGTTACATATTACGGTTGGGTTCGTATCATTCATCCGGAACAATATGGATGCGTTTTGACTTTTTGATTTGGTCTCCATTAACCGTTGGATATTTTTTGTGCGTTGGTCAGGATTACATCCTTTGTTTGGAGTTTTAATCAAAAATTACTTATTCTGCGGACTCTATTACTAAGGTTTCTATGTCATTTATGAGAGAGTCGGCTTTATTTCGATTGCTATGGTTATTAATATTTTGCAGAAAAAAAATTTTAATTAAAGGCAATTAGCAGTGGAAAAATCAGAAAGAATAAATGGCTTTAGATCTCTTCTCTGATGCGGAGTTGTGTGTGCAAATGATAAACTTCCGCTACTGCTGCATTAATTAAAGAAGTACGCCCATCCTTGCTGGGCAAAGAGATTTAACACTCATCTATCATACTAAACTCTATCAGGCATTGACATGAACGAGTGCAAAAAAATGGTAAAAAAAAGAATCTCAATTTAGGTCGTGGAGTCAATGAATAGGCCTCCGGCAATCCGGAAAGTGCATTTCACTTCATGGATAGTGCAGAGATATGACTTTTAAATATTCATCAATTGGAAGAGCAAGCTATAGCTGTTGAATGTAGTAGTTTTCTAGGTTTAAACGAAGGGCTGTGATTTTGATAAACGACTCAATGAGACGGCTTTAAAAGAGTCTAGGGGGAGTAGTTAAATGAAAACTTCTTGTTGACATTGCAGTCGGAAAGGTATTTATAGATGAGTCTTTGTTGAGCCAGGCAAACGCAGCTTTGATTGCGGGATGTCTGAAGCATACTATGGGTTCGTTCACTCAAAATGTATGAAGTATCAAAAAACCATCCGAACCAACGACCAAACCACGTCGAGTTAATCGGTTCTCGTCAGATCACCGTAATTAAACGACGTTGGCCGCGGGTAGTACGTAGATGGGGGACCGTTTGAGAACAACCGCGTGTCGTTGGCCAGTCCCATCTACAGAGTTGAGGTAGATAATATACGTGGTATCACAATGAACCTAAATTGGTCTAAGTGTGTCGGCTTCTGCCGACAGCCACATAAACCTAACCTAACCTATCAAAAAACCATGGAAAATGGGTTCGCATGTTATTCCTTTGGTGGCGGTGCCACATTTAGTCCGCTTGCTGTTTTTTTATCCCCTAACCTAAGGGTTGTTGACTCCTGAAAGTTACTATACCTGATGAGCATCGAAAGTTATGTTGATCTACTCATGTCCGTCCGTCTGTCTGTTACCATTTTTGAGAAGTTTAAATTCAAGATAGAAACGTGAAATTAAGAAAATAATTAGGTTTAAAGAGCTTCCAAATTCGTCCATTGATACGCCCAATATTTATAAAAAAAAACCCATTTTATCGAAAAAAGTTGATGAAAATGAGGTTCGTCTTCTTCGCGGAAATAATGGCGATAAAAGGAGTCCTATCGTAGTCGAAGGGAAAAGTCATATCCGTTAAGGATATCGTATATTCTCAGACAGTCAAGCTACGATAAATTCATAGAATCAATCTTTATAAATTCCATTTAGTCTAGGGCTAGACTGCCGCTAAAGGCGGAACAGTTCAAGATTCACCTGTGTTGAGTGCCGGGGCATAGAGACATTCCAGGGAATTGTAGGGCTAATTAACTCACCAAACACGAAAGAACACTGCCCCTTCTTCCTGATAATGGTTCCTTTGGCATTCCAATCACTACATGCAAACTCACGGTTAAGCTGGATGCCACCGAAAAAATTAACTTCGACTGGACAAGTGGTACAACTTGTCTAACGGCAAAACAGATTCGGCCAAACCAGGGTCTGAAACGCTCTAAGTTGGTGATACAATTGGCGTCATCACTGGACACTTTCTCATAGGCAAGCATGCAACAAGGTTTTGTGTCTACTCAAATAAATTTCACAGAAGCTGCGTAGACGAGGAGGAAGAGACTATTCTCCACCTTCTCTGCACAAGCCCTGCTCTCTTTCAAACCATCTGCAAGCTTTCTTCGAAAGGGTGTTAAAATTTGAGGTATCATTTTAAATTTTGAATGAAAGACATAAATTGTGTAAAATCTATATTTATTTAAATTGGAAATTAATGTACATTCGTTGAAAAAGAATGTCGTCCAATTGCTCTGCTAGCTCGGCAGACTGTCAACCTTTTACCAAAATTTTGTATCACTTTTTCGCATAATGATGGTTCAATAAGTGACATTGGCTATATGATGTTGTCTTTGAGGTGTTGAACAGGAAACCCTATAAGAAAAAATCCAGTGGTGTAAAATCGCATGATCTTGGTGGGCAATTCACGTCTGTTCTTCGGGAAATTACGCAATTGTTAAACATTTTTTTCAAAAGATCGATTAAGTTCGCTGCTGTGTTGCATGCTGCACCATCCTGTTGAAACCACATATTCTGCACATCAATATCTTCCAATTGACGCCACAAAAAGTTTCTAATCATCGCTTGATATCGAGCTCCATCCACTGTTACTGCATTGCCATTTTCATCTTCGAAAGAAAATGGACCAATTACGCCACCACACCACAAATCCACACCATACAGTAACTTTTTCATTGGCCTTTCAAACAATTCTCTATGATTTTCTTCAGCCCAAATGCGACAGTTTTGTTTACTGACATAACCGCCAATTTCAAAATGAGCCTCATCGGCATCGGTGAAGATAATTTGCTTGAAAAAATTGTCACTTTGCTGTTGCTTCTCTATGGCCGAATTAAAGTTGTTGGTTTGAGGTTTAGTTTCTGTGAACGACGACGAATGGACGTCCTTGACTCGTCAGCAACACGTCTGCAAACAGCTGCAATAGTTCTACTCGAACGACCACTACGATGATAGGCTTTACTTCTTTGATCTTAAACCGAACCAGTTTCTTCAAATTTATGAACGATAAGTTTAATAGCAAGGTTTGACGAAGCATGTTCTCTACCGTATTTTGAACGAATTTTTTTTTTCAACTTCTGCAAAACTTTCACCATATTTAAAATAAGTTTTAATGATAAAAACATGTCGCTCAATAGTGTACCGATCCGTTTTAACTAACGGGAATGTATTTACTTCATAACTGAAAAAAACTTCGGTGTAATCTAATATCTTTAAAAAAGTGCCGGCCAATTTTAAATGATACGTCAAATTTGAACAGCCTTTCTAATGATCTTAATGATCTCATCAACATGGTCCAACGAGTTGGGCTGAGATAGATGCATGTAGTAGGTACTCGTATCATAATTTACCTTTTATTGGTAACACTATATATATTTGGGTAGGGGACAATACATAGAAGTGCACAATACAAAAATTATCCACATATATAACACACATTATGAATTACAGCAGGTAAAATGCAGAGAATTGGATGAAATTACAGCAACAACAACATTGCTGTGTGAGGCAATAATCTGCCAATCGGAACGGAAAAATTTTATATCATGTGATGAAGTTACTTTAAAATGCTTGAAGTTACTTGAAAATGCTTGAAGTTACTTGAAAATGCTTGAAAATAATTGGAGTTACTTGAAAATGCTTGAAGTTACCTGAAAATGCTTGAAGTTACTTTAAGTTACTTGAAAATGCTTGAAAACTTGAAGTTACTTGATAATGCTTGAACATACTTGAAGTTATATAATAGATAGCCAATTTTGCACTCACGGAGGATTCCTTTTTGTATTTGGATGCGTTAAATGTATACGATGATCAAAATCGATGCACCCAAGAAAAATTAAGAACAGTTTGCTAAAAGACATGGAAAGCATGCAATAAATGCAAATGGTTTGTGGGCCTATTAACATAAGCTGGTCAGGTGGTATGCACTATGCAAGAGTAAATTTGTAAACACATTTTGGATTATCTCGTTCCTAAGTCTGAAGCATAAAATTTAATTAACAAAAGTTAAGTTTTTACCATCAATGTCAGATTGCCTTTTCTTGCCCGCTAAATTCTTTTCGACATCCGAATCTGTCAGTTTTCTTCAGTCCATTAAATACATATACAGTGTACTCTCTCCTAACGGACACCCCTCATAAGCGGACACCTCTCATAACCGGACAAATTTCAAAGAACGGAATAATCTACACAATTTTTAATGTAAATAATTCTCTCATAAACGCACTCTCTTATAACCGGACGCGGACACCAGTTTTCATAGCCGCAATAGAATTTCACTCTCTCTTAAACGGACAAAACGCATTTGGCACACGTCGTTGTCTTTTATTTTGTTTGCTTTTTTTCCTTTTCTTTGCTCTTTGCCCTTGATACCCAGCAAAAAATTAAAAAAAAACATAGGGACGGGCTACAGTCCGCTTGGGCGAACTGTTGGATACCCTATTCTTATTCCTATCCCTCATAAGTGGGCGTGACAAAAGTCTAAGTATGTTTAAATTGTTAAGAACGCTCTACATATTTTGTTATATAACATTTAAAGGATTTTATCAAAAAAAAACGCTCCCTAGCTCAAACTTGGGTGTTTCAATAAAATTATTTTATTTAATTGTGGGCGTGTCAGTAGGCGGATTTAAAAAAAAATTAACACAAGAGCATAAAGGGCCCCTAGAGAGTATATATTATAAATTTCAGCTCCCTAGCTCAAACTTTGGATTTTCAAAAAAATTGTTTTATTTATTTGTGGGCGTGTCAGTGGGCGGTTTTTGAAAATATTTATACATGAGCTTAAAGGGCCCCTAGAGAGTATATATTATAAATTTCAGCTCCCTAGCTCAAACTTTGGATTTTCAAAAAAAATGTTTTATTTATTTGTGGGCGTGTCAGTGGGCGGATTTTGAAAATATTTATACATGAGCTTATAGGGCCCCTAGAGAGTATATATTAAAAATTTCAGCTCCCTAGCTCAAATTTTGGTTTTTCAATAAAATTGTTTTATTTTTTTGTGGGCGTGGCAGTGGGCGGATTTTGAAAATTTTAAATCCCGAGCAGTTTTAGGAGTCATAGATCATATATAAAAAATTTCAGCTTCCTAGCTCAAAATTTGATTTTTTCCAAAATTTTGTTTTTTTGAGTTTGTGGGCGTGTCTGTGGGCGGATTTCAAAAATTCGTAAACTTGATTATTTCGGGACCCTAGAGAGTATATGGTTAAAATTTCAGCTCTCTAGGTCCAGTTTAAAGGCCTAATTTTTGCCGACGGACGGACGGACGGAAGGACGGACGGACGGACATGGCTAGATCGACATTACTATCGATGCTGATCATAAATATAGTAACTTTTAGGGGTCTACGGGCAATATTAAGGTATGTTACAAACTATGCGTCAAAATTAATATACCCCTAGAATAGGGTATAAAAACGGTAAAGAAAGTAAACTAAGTAGGCAGTTTCAATGTAATGCAAAATTAATTTTTAAATGCTTTGTTCTTGTTTATGTTTTGTTATTATCCTTTTTATTACCTGCAATTAATGTTTATCACAAAAAATGCATTCCATTTTAAAATAAAATGTTATAGGTGCCATAAATGCATATGTCTTGTTTCTTTTTTCAAGGTTGTCAATGAAATATTTTTTCTCATAACCGGACACCTCTAATAAGCGGACATATTTCTTGGTACCGTCAGTGTCCGCTTATGAAAGAGTTCACTGTACTGCATACACACAGTATCCTATCCAACGTACTGTCGAAAGGTCTGAAGCCGTTCTGAAACACACTAATCGGAACGTACCAGTGTGGATTCCAGCCCGAGAAATCGACAATAGACCAAACCTTCACACTAAGGCGAATCCTGCAAAAGACCAATGAGGTTCAAGTCAAGACACACCACCTAATCATCGACTTTAAAGCCGCATATGATAGAATTCTTCAGGAGCTCTACGTTGCGTTGGCCGAATTCGGGATCCCGGCAAAACTGATCCAGTTGTGTCGCATGACACTTGAAAACCCGCGTCGTAATTTGTAGTTTGGAAGCAGCTCTTCCGAATTATTCCAAACTTGTACCGGATTTCGGCAAGGAGATGCGCTGTGATAAAACTGCTTTAATCTTGTTCTGGAGAAAATAGTTCGATGGGCAGGTGTCAATATGGAAGGCACTATCTTCAATTGATCCGTCCAGCTACTGGGGTATGCGGACGATATCGACATCATCCGCCATTCCCAGCGTGCTGTGTGTTAGTGGCTTTCACGGCGATTGAAGAACAGGCCAAATTGGTTTGTCTTGAAGTAAATGAGGACAAGACCAAGTTCATGCTATGAACAAACAAACAAACATTTTTGAATATCCCTACGCATGCCTTTGCTGAAACGATTCGTTTTATTTTAGCATAGTGATCTCTAGGAGCTGACTGGGGCAGTATTTGTTGTCGTTCCGTTAGGTTGTATACGCATATTTGACTGATTACTTCGAATTTTCACCACCGAATTTATCATTATTATGTAAAATCAAATGACTGCTTCCTACGGAGTCATATCGTTGAGGTATCTTGGACCACTTATAACCCATAAATATATCATATGACTTTGCTCTATCATTGTGGGTGGACGTATTGAAAAGCTCATGCCTTGAAAAGGTAGGAAATGTTTAGAACATAGCTGCGAGATGGTTCATGAGTGGCGTTTTTGTATACATACTATGTTCCAGTGTTTCCATTCTCCGCCTGACCACACCTCGCCTAATCAATATAACAATCCACGTTCATATCCCAACATCACTATGTTTAATTCATGTGTTGCGACCGTCGAAAGCCATCAAAAGAAAAAGGGGAAGTTGGCCAATTCGTTCTTTCATAAAGAACTATTAAGAACAGTGGGTCGTGGATTTGGGATTTGTTTTTCTGTATTTTTTGATTATATATCACCCACTCCCAAACCTCGGTTCTATAATTAATTAAAACCTATTTCATGGCTATGTTCCAGCTTTAGATATGTCTAGTCCCATCCGCGGCTATAAAACCGGGAACTGATACCCTCATCTAATTTAATGTGGCCACCTAAAACCACTCCAATAAATTCTGGCTTACGTTCCAAACACCATTTAACCCTTGGTAGGCTTTTTTCAAATGTCATGTCCTGCTCTTTCTCATCAGAAAATCCCTTCAAAATCTACATCATTAAAAACAAAATCACCGGCGACTATATGCTTGCCTCGCGGCAATTTAATTTCCACTTTAATCCCGCCGCCAAAGCCAAAGGAAAACTACTACTTGACTTTTATGAGAAGACAGTTTGTCTGTCGCCTACGAAAACATCCTTCCTCTGACATTTAAATAAACTCAAGGATTTCCATTTTACACAAACTGTGTAGCAATAAGGAACTATCAAGATCCTATTTACGTATGCATTACTTCAACTCAATATCCACGACCATAACATACTAACTTAAAGGCATTTTGATTTGCCTCATATCTGGAGTCCGACCAAATTCCCTTCTTCCTTGTCCCAATACCTACATTAATACGCATGGAAAGGGAGGATACAAGTATATGGTAAACTTAAACTTGATACAGCATCACACAGTTGTAATGATTTGATGGAGTGGTAGTCAATACCAAATGTGGTCCTTTACTCCCTTATTGACGCACACATGCAGGGAAAATGGAAGAAAATGCCCCAAGGGCGGTTACATTCGCAAGGATCGAATTCCAGCAAATGCAATTTGCGGTTTTGCAATGAATTTCCGATTGATTGAACTGAAAACTAAATTTGTACGATTCCGGTCCAGTGTCTATGGCATTTGCATGAGGATCAATCAGTCCGAAATGGCGCGACTGGGAGCTCTCTCAATTAGTACATCCACCGACGTCGGCCGTTCACCAAAACTGAAAGTGCATTTCTCTGGAATATTATGTTTCAACTGACTCCATATTCTCATCAGTATTTTCGTGAAAAGTTTTACCATCCTTTTCAAGCTTATCTCTGTATCCATTTGGGCAGCAGCCAAATTGCAAGTCGCATAATTTTGCTCGCTTTATCTTCAGCCATTCATCGAATAGTCAGTCGCGTAATTATGATGCTGTTAACTGTTTGAAAATATGAAAACTTCCTCAAGGATTATTAAATTTCATCAGTGTGCGTCCTTTTAATGCAAATCCCGACTCCTCTTTGTCTGTGACGCTGGCCATCTATCGCCCGGGCAGAGAACAATCAATTTTATGGCATCAGCAACCTAACACGTCCCGGGTCCATTATGTCTTTTTTGGTCACTTTGTCCAATGTCACATTCGACTCCGATCGGAGAGAGCTCGGAGTGTGGGCGTGTGTGTGTGGCTCCATCGTGTGGATGTGACTTGATAAATTATGATTATGTTAATTATTGTTATTTGCTTTGTTATGCGGCACTATGGACGCATATATTGGACAATTGAATAATTCAAAGTGTAATCTTGTTGAGGATCTCTCCGCATGCCGCGTTGTGGAGAGCCACACAATATTCCCAAGCATCAGCAATGAGTGCCAACGTTTTGCCAGCTAGACAGGGTTTTGATATACATTGGCAGTTTAATCGGTCCGAACCTGCAATCGTGTGACTCGAGCAACGAGTTATGCTGCAATGAATAATAATTTAAAACGATGGATATGGATATATTAATTGGATTTTTGTGAACTTTACAGAATATTGTTGTTGCATGAACAAGACGCAGATTACCTGGGAGGTGGATGTAAATGTTGTCTTTTTCTGTCATTTATTGAAATTCTGAATAAACCGGTAGGGGCTTTTGATTGTGGTTATTTGTGAACCTGATGCAGATTTGCGAGGCTTCGTCACGCATATATCGAAATTCATTAATCTGTATTTATATTTTTAGCTGTAATTGGTTGCTTCTGAAACCTTTATATCTAAAACTATGCAACTTGCTTGATAATCATTTTCTGAATTTTGAAAATACTTGTCAGATTTCTTTAAGCCGACTAATTCATACAATAAAAGCCCTCACGATCGTAATCGTCAAATTTACATTAGCCTTTACCGCACCACTACCCGGGAACCTCGCTGCGACTGCCACTGACTACACAACGCCCAAACTCAACCTCAACCTCAACAAAGCCGCTCAAGTCTATTTCCCATCCAGAACAGAATGGAAAAACGAAGCGTTCCCATCGAACCTCCAGGTAGCCATCTGGTAGGATACTAACACTCTTCCCCATCACCAAAAGAGACGTTGCCATCTTCATTGATAGCCAGGCAGCTATTAAAGCTCTCGACTCACAATCCATATCATCTAAATTAGTCGCACAGTGTAAAGACGCAATCATTTGTCTAAGCGGCCACTTCAACATTACTCTCCTCTGGGTTCGCGGCCATAGTGGCATAGAGGGAAATTAAAGGGCCGATGCCCTGGCAAGACACGGCTCTACCCTTGATAGTTCCCTTGCAGAGACAGTATCTCCCCCCATTGGAGTTGTCAAGGGTTTAATACCCCAGTACTTCCTTTCACAGGCGAACTCCAGATGGAGCGGCCTAAATAGCTGCGTCATATCCAGGAAGATGTGACCATGCTTCAATGCTAAAAGAACGCACGACCTAATAAACAGAACCCGACAGGAGATTGCCAGAATTGTAGCGGTCAGCACTGGACATTGGCCTATCTTTACTCACGCTGCAAGGTTGGGCATCCCATTCAACCCTCACTGCTGCACCTGCAAGGATCCAGTAGAAAAGGAGACCCTTCACCACTTCCTCTGCGATTGTCCGGCCCTAGCCACAGCTATACTTTGTCCAAGAAAAATTGTGAGTACAGAAAAGATAGGATGTTTGTCTCTCGGTCTAGTTGCAATGACTTACATAAATCGGTCCCTCTTTAAAGCTCTCACAGGGTTGCCGTAGTGTGTATGATAATTCGCCACAACTAAGAGAGCAATTCTATTAGGGTTACCATCTTCCAATTTAAAATAAAAATATTGCGGAACGAAATAAATTCCATTTATCTTTTTCCTTTTCTGGTAAGATAATAATAGGCGCGTGTTTTTAAGGGTATCTCCAATAGACCAACAAAATATATAAATTTCGTAACACAAAAAAAAATCAAAACGAAAAATATATCACTGTAATCCAATTTATTCATTATAAATATTGTAAAACATAAAATACTAATTTCTAATATCACTACTCAACTAATCCGATGAGTAATTAAGTCTTTAGTATGTCTCTTATTTCAGCCATTTTAAATTTGTTTTGGCTTGCTACAACCCCTTTCACTTGAGCCCAAACCAATTCTATTGGATTAAGGTCACAGTGATAAGGCGGCAAGCGAAGCACTTTATGTCCCGCATTTTGAGCCATTTCATCCACGACGTGTGTTTCATACTTGGCTTTGTAACGTTTAACGATTTCAAGCAACTCTGCTTTAACCATATCATCCTCGAAACTTATCGCATTAGACCTCAACCACTCTTTTATTACATCTTTTCTCATGGAAGTGGATGGTGCTTTCTGGAATGATAGGAAGCATCGTCCAAAACTATGACGGAGATGGGTTCCAAGCGTATTAAAATATCTTTAAACCATTTCTCGTACACATCAGCGTTCATGTTTAATAAACAGCATGGATTTGTAAGAAACAGATCCACTGTCAATAATCTGTTAAGTTTCTTGCATGATTGTTCTAATACCTTAGAGAATAAGGACGAAATGGATTGCATATACATTGACTTCTCTAAAGCTTTCGACCAGCTGTCCCATGAAATAATCGAGTTTAAGCTCAGGGCTTTTGGCTTCCCACCAAGTTTCATAAAATGGGTTAATTCATACCTTAGATCAAGGGTTTATCAAGTGAAATTTAGAGGATCGCTATCCGTATCTTTCACAGCGCAGTCTGGAGTTCCCCAAGGAAGTCACCTCGGACCAATATTATTTATACTTGCCATTAATGATGTTAAGGCATGTATAAATCACAGTAATATCCTGATCTACGCTGATGATATGAAAATATATAAATCTATCACTAGTCAGCAAGACAGAATGTTTCTTCAATCTGACATTAATAGCTTCGCCAATTGGTGTGATAAAAACGGTTTATCCCTTAACCCAACTAAATGTCAACATATGACATTCTCTAGAAAGAATATCCCTTCCACCTTTCAATACTCTCTGTCTCAACATATTCTTTGTAGTGTTGATAATTTTAAGGATATTGGGGTTTATTTCGACCCCAAACTGGATTTTGCTAAGCATATTAATTCTATTATTAATAAATCTAATTCTATGTTGGGCTTCGTAAAACGGTGGGCCAGAGAATTTAATGACCCTTATGTTTCTATGTCATTGTATAATTGTTTTGTCCGTCCGATTCTAGAGTATGCCTCTCAAGTTTGGACACCGTTCTACAACATTCATTCAAATCGAATAGAGGCCATTCAACGTAAATTTATTCGATTTGCACTTAGAGACTTCCATGGGATGATCCATTTAACCTTCCTCCCTACAGTCAACGTATCAAGCTTCTTCAAATGTTACCCCTTTCTCAACGAAGGCTTAATAGCGATATCATTTTTTTACAGCAGCTTATATCCGGTCAAATAGATGCACCTGACTTGCTGTCGTCTATTGGCTTTAATTTTCGTGGTGGTGCCCATAATTTACGCAGTGTTGAATTATTGTTCAGCCCCCATCATAGAACGAATTATGGAAGGCATGAGCCTATTAGTCGCATGAGTAGAATCTATAATCTAAATGATTATGTGATTGACTTGCATGTTAGTAAAATTAAGCTAAAAAATATTTTGCGTAATAATGCTTTAATGTCTTAATTGTTTGCATTATTTTGTGTCTGTGTTAGTACTCGTATTTTATTTAGGTACATAATTATTGTATTTTTAATTGTTTTGTCCTTACTAACACCTGCACTAAATGATGAGCCAGTGAGAGCACTTTTAGTGCCGGCAATTTCTGCTCGTGATAGTTGCTTGCTTTAAGCACTCCACGACACTGAGCTGATAGTGTATGTCCTCGTGGTAGTCTCCGGTTTTTTCCGAAATGAAGCATAAAAGTCCGCCATCGACGAAACCTGTAGAACTTCCTCGTTGAGCCAGGTTTCATCAGTAAAAGAAAATTTTTCTTTTCTTTTCTCTAATTTTTTTTACTTCGCGTAAATATCTTGGTCTCCAAGAAATAATGTCACTTCTTTCCAACAACAGATTCTTTCGCTGACGTTTGACAAATTTAAGTCCGAGATCTTTTTGTAATATTGTATGCAAAGTTGATCTGCTTATTTTTGTTATACATATTTGCATTTTTTGTAATTCCAATAAAATCTTATCTAGCGTTGGAAGGTCATTATCCATAAAAAAAAAACTGATGGACTATCTGCGTAATGGCACATTTCGCAAAATCATCGACCTTGCTCTTGATACCGGATTTATCTTTCTTCTTTGGTGGTGAATTGTGGCCTTTGATTGCGTTTTCCCTTAAAAGCCTGTACACAGTTCGTTCCGTAACAGAAAAAATATTAGCTTCATTTCTTTTAAAAAGGCCATAGAATTTTGCAGTTGCATCCACAATTTGTTGTTTCTTTTCTACACTTAGATCCTTTGAAGACTTTGTAGCCATGTTTCTCTTTATTCATATAAACAATAAAGTAAACCAATTGCTTAGATGCACTATCAGCGATTTAGATAACAACCATTGTTTCCGCCTTATAAATACAATCAGGCGATTAGAATACAAAATTATATAACCACGACGCAATGTCATATTACCTAAACAGATGTTTAAAAAAACTGCACTTGTGCAGCAGTACAATACAAATAAAATCAAATTAAAACCGAATGGCAACACCCCACGTAATAATTCGTTCTCAAAAGCTCCAAAACCGAAAGTTCTTTGACAAAATCCATAGAAAACCCCTTAATGATATGCTTCATTGTAGAGATGGTAATACTCTTCTGATATGCTTCAGTCACACACACTGCTTATTTTGGCGGATGATAATAGCAAGCGAACACAAGACGATCATGCTCATTCCCCATTCGGCTGTGTGGGAGACTGGTTGTGGTTGGTTTCATGCGAATTTTAGGAAAATTTCAAAAACAATTCCTTGGTATGACAGTGGTTTGGTTTTTATTTCAGTGGCAATTCTTGCGTTTGAGTGCCGTGAGAGTATCTAGAGGCACCACTCGTAGAAAAAAAGCTCCTCCATAAGGCCTGTACTGACAATTTTTGTTGGATGAGGTATAGACATCGCTCACTCGGCAAATCATTCTTCGATGACCTAGCAAAATTAAGTAACACTAAATTCTGCAACATCATCGAATTTCTGAATTCCACAGGCTGGATTTGAAACAAAAATGACACCATTGGTGAGTTGAGTGGTGGTATCAAAACGGCGCATTTGCGCTAATTACGTCCTGGTTGCACCAGGCAGCCGCTCCTACCTACCTACCTTACCCCACCACATGGATTTTTTTTTGCATGAGCTGATAAGTACACACACGTCAAAATTGCATATTTACATTTGCTGATTTTGACCCTAAGTGTGATTAGCGCACATCATATTTCATGGTCGTAAAAATTAAATTTGAATGTTACAACAATAAAAGTCCTTACTTCGACGATTAATCTCAAGGTCTTGGCAACGTGGCGCTTGACCCTCTGGCGTCAAAATCATCTTCTTTAACGACAAGGTTATAATCTAATCCAACAGTTTTTAGGCCTGACTCTCTTTCGCGATTGCACAGGTATTGATATTGCCCTTTGACAGGGTTTGTATGATCTCTTCTTTGAACATGATAGTACCAACTGAGCCGGTCTCGTTTCATTAACAAATCTCCCTAAGCAATTTAGGCACCACCCGTGAAGAAAAAAACCCTACAAAGCACCAAATGACTTTCCTATCCTCCTATACTTTCGAATAAAAAGTAGCACCTAAAATCATGCAATGGAATACTTCATTCCAACACTATAAGGGTATTTAGTGTAAGCAAAAAATTTAAAAAAAACATAGGGACGGGCTACAGTCCGCTTGGGCGAACTGTTGGATACCCTATTCTTATTCCTATCCCTCATAAGTGGGCGTGACAAAAGTCTAAGTATGGTTGAATTGTTAAGAACGCTTTACATATTTTGTTATATAACATTTAAAGGATTTTATCAAAAAAAAACGCTCCCTAGCTCAAACTTGGGTGTTTCAATAAAATTGTTTTATTTAATTGTGGGCGTGCCAGTGGGCGGATTTTGAAAATATTTACACATAAGCATAAAGGGCCCATAGAGAGTATATATTATAAATTTCAGCTCCCTAGCTCAAACTTTGGATTTTCAAAAAAATTGTTTTATTTATTTGTGGGCGTGTCAGTGGGCGGATTTTGAAAATATTTATACATGAGCTTAAAGGGCCCATAGAGAGTATATATTAAAAATTTCAGCTCCCTAGCTCAAATTTTGGTTTTTCAATAAAATTGTTTTATTTTTTTGTGGGCGTGACAGTGGGCGGATTTTGAAAATTTTATATCCCGAGCAGTTTTAGGAGTCATAGATCATATATAAAAAATTTCAGCTTCCTAGCTCAAAATTCGATTTTTTCCAAAATTTTGTTTTTTTGAGTTTGTGGGCGTGTCTGTGGGCGGATTTCAAAAATTCGTAAACTTGATTATTTCGGGACCCTAGAGAGTATATGGTTAAAATTTCAGCTCTCTAGGTCCAGTTTAAAGGCCTAATTTTTGCCGACGGACGGACGGACGGACGGACGGACGGACATGGCTAGATCGACATTACTATCGATGCTGATCATAAATATAGTAACTTTTAGGGGTCTACGGGCAATATTAAGGTATGTTACAAACTATGCGTCAAAATTAATATACCCCTAGAATAGGTTATAAACAGGGACGGGCTACAATCCCCTTGGGCGAACTGTTGGATACCCTGATACTTTTTGTACGCTGTCCAGCATTGTGTACCGTATGTGAGCGCCGGGCGTACAACTAATGTATAGCCTTCCTCTCGACTAAGGGTGTGTTTTTATTAAAATCCATGTATTGAATTTACTAAGAAGCATTGTTTTTAGGAGGATTATGGAAGCATGTGCTTACCACCGATGTTGCAAATTCTGCCGAAGACACGAAAGCCAGGACGAAAATTATATTGCTTTCAATTATATTCACATCCAGACTGCCATCACCGCCAAAGATGTATGGGATAACCTCGAAAAAGCATTTAACGAAAAATAAGGACTAACTCGAAAAGTAAGCTTGCTGCGAAGTCTCATATTGACAAGACTGTTTGAATGTGATTGCGGCGAGGAATATGTGAACGAAATTGTGTCCACGGCTCACAAACTTTGAGGCGTAGGAATGGCTGTTTCGAATGGGTCGGAACATTATGGCTAACAGACTTGCCAGAGCTATACAAGCCCATTATAATTGGTCTAGAAAGTTCAGGGGTAACCATATTGTCTGATGCCATTAAAACGAAGCTCCTTCAGGACGTGAACGCTGCAAATTTAAAGAGCGCAGTGTTGGCAGTAAGTAGTAATAACACGTTGAAAAAAAGGAAATCGAAAATCCAGAGAGTTTCTCCGCGATGTTATGAATGCAACAATTATGGACACCTCGCTCGCAATTTCCCAAACAAAAAAAAGCAAGTCAATCCGATGCCGACAAAGTCAGTTCTCATCTCTTCACTTTTAGCAAATAAACCTGATTCCGATAGTTGGTATATTGACTCAGGGGCATCTGCTCGCATGATCATGAAGAGGGAGGGGTTACAAAATTCAAGGAATTTTAATGAAAGAGAAATAGTCATTGCCAACAACACACGCCTGTCTGCGATTTGCAGTGGTGGCATAGAGTTGCAATTATGTGGTAGACATGTAGTTTTACAAAATGTAATGTACGTTCCTGGGCTACGTACATATTTACTATCCGTCAGGGAAATTATAAAGCGCGGAAACTCGGTGATTTTTGAAGTAGCTGATTGTAGAATACACAACAAAAGTGGTGCACTCCTAGCCACAGCTACGCTTAAAGGAAACCTGTACAAACTTGATCAGAAGGTTAGTACTAAATATCAACAGAAAGGCTGTTTGGCTTCATCAAATGAAAGTCAGTTGTTGTGTCAGTTCGAAGAAAATGCAAAATGTTTTCGTGGATGGAGGGAATTTTACTGCTAATAGAATCGAGGAGCCGTGTGTCATTTGTATAAAAGGTAAGCAGACTCGAATGGCTTTCAAAACGACAGGAACACGTGCTACAGTGCAGACATGTGTAACACACCCTGATTTGTGCGGTACAATGTCAATTAATTCAATGGGAGGAGCGCGTTATTCTCTCACGTTAGTTGATGATTTCAACAGAAAGACTTATCTACTTGATTTCAAACTATTAGTTGAAAACCAAACCGGCAAGCGAATGAAGATCCTGAGAACAAATAATGCACGGAGTGCTGCAACCAAGAGTTCCAGCATTATTCACCAAACAACCGCACCGTACAATCCCGAGCAGAACGGATTTTCAGAAAGGATGAACCGAACAATTGTGGAAAAGGTCAGATGTATGGTGTTCGATGCAGATTTGGACATAAAGTTTTGGACGAAGCTGTTTCGACAGCAGTGTACATTATTAACAATTCACATTGTCGAAGTTTATCTACCGATAAGACGCCTCGAAAAATGTGGTGCAATATGAAACAAAATCTGGAACATGTGAGTGTATTTGGTTTCAAAACAATGGTCCATATACCAAAAGTCAAGAGAAGCAAACTTCAACCAAATTCTATTGAATGCGTCATGATCATGATGGGCTACTGCGACCATTCAAAAGCGTATCACTTATATGATCCTTGCAAAAGAAGAAATATCACCAGCAGAGACGTTGTTTTTCTAGAGAATACTGCTGGAGTTCGACTAGAAAAACAGGTAAATAAACTTGAGAATAATTGTAGTAATTCTTGTTTTTATCCGAGGTATCCTAATTCAGTGGGGGAGTGTAGTTTCATCAAGAACAGTGCCACTTTGGAAAATGGTGACAATAAAGTTGAATTTCAACCCGCATCCGTCATCGATGAATCAAATTCGTGTGAACCACAGCTGATTGATGGCAGTCTAACAACTAGTGAGGAATCATTCAACAGAGCAAATCCGACAATAACAGGGGATGGATCTGATTATATACCATACCAAGATGAGGAGCACGATGTTGCAGCTCCGAGCTGTTCCACGAGGATTCCTAAGAAGAAAAGTCTTCCTGATTATGTTACCTACACTGCTGCACCTGCCGAGTTAGTTGATCTGGCAACTGTGGACGAGCCGCAGGAGGAATATGGAGCCCTTACTGAAAATGAAACGTGATATTTACACATACTCGCCAGTGGTTCGATACACCTCTGGACGGTTCTTGATGGCTTTTGCAGCGAAAATGAACCTCGAAATACGAGGGCGGGTCAATAAGTCCGTGACTTTTGGAATAAAACACAGATTTTTTGATAAAAAAAAATTTTATTTTTAACGAAGTCTCCCTTGAGCTCTATACACTTTGTCCAACGTTTCTCCAATTTTTTTTATCCCTTCCAAAAAAAATGATTTGTCGAGGTCCTCAAAATAGGCCTTTGTTTGCGAGATGACTTCATCATTGGAGTCAAATCTTTTTCCACCAAGCCATTTCTTCAGGTTTGGGAACAAGAAGTAGTCGCTCGGAGCCAAATCTGGAGAATAGGGTGGATGAGCGAGCAATTCATAGCCCAATTCATGGTTTTTTGCCATGGCAACTGCACATGTGTGCACCCTTGCATTGTCTTGGTGGAAAAGAACTTTTTTCTTGGCCAAATGAGGTCGGTTTTTTTTTCAAATCGTCATTGAATCGGTCCAATAAGTTGGCATAATATTCCCCATTGATTGTTCTTCCCTTTTGAAGGTAGTCAATGTGGATTATCCCGCGTGCATCCCAAAAAACAGTCGCCATAACTTTATTGGCTGACAAACCCACCTTGGCCTTCTTTGGCGCCGATTCACCCTTAGAAACCCACTGTTTTGACTGTTGTTTGGTCTCTGGTGTGTTGTGATGGATCCATGTTTCGTCCACGGTTACAAAACGGTGCAAAAACTCCTCCATATTGCGATTAAACAATGCCAAACCTTCCTGTGAAGTTGTTACACGATTGCGTTTGTGGTCGACTGTGAGCAAACGCGGCACCCATCTCGCGGAAAGCTTTCTCATGCCCAAGTGATCATTCAAATTTGAAACCACTGAGCCATGCGAGATCCCTACGGCTTCCACAATCTCTCGCATTTTCAATCTTCGGTCGGCCAACACCATATCGTGAATTTTTTCGATTGTTTCGGGTGTAGAGACCTCAACTGGGCGTGCAGGACGTTCGGCATCTTCAGTGCTTGTACGGCCACAACGAAATTCAGTAAACCACTTTTTACCATTGAAATCGATGGTGCAGAGTCCCCACAGTATTTTTCAAGGGTCTCGGTAATGGTTTTTTTTCGCAAGAAATAATGCTTAATAAGCACACGAAATTCACTTTTTTCCATTTTCTCCTCAAATTAGTGAGTAGTCTGATAAAAATAGCTGTCAAACACAAACTAACTGACGCAGCAAGTTTAAATTTTGACAGGAGTCAACTGACAGATGCCTGTTGACAGGAGCAGTGTTGCTGTTTCAGTAAAGAGGTCAGAAATTCAAAAAGTCACGGACTTATTGACCCGCCCTCGTAACACAAATGGAAGCTGTGACTGCATTTTTGCAGGTGAACTGGAGCAGGAGATATATATTTTGCAGCCCAAAGGTTAACACCCCTCAAGTTTGTAGGCTCAACAAATCACTATATGAAGCAAGAGTTTGGAACTTGAAACTTGATAGTGTTTGGCCTGAAACGTTTAAAAAGTGACCCGTGTATATATCTCAAATCTGAGGGTGCAAAAATTTTAGTCATCCCAGTGTATGTGTACGACTTGTTACTATCTTCAAAAAACCATACGTTGAATGATTTTGGCGAGGCGTGCTACGTACTTAGTATGCGAATCCAGGAGATCGAGACAAAGGCACCGCAACAATCGGCTAAGCTCAATACATTCAAGAAGTATTGATTCGTTTTGGGATGCATGACTGTAATTCATTTCAACGCCAATGGATATACCTCAAAAACTGTCGAAAAATGAATCGCCTTAGAGCAAGTGGGCCCGCTGTACGCTTACAAAACAGTTCCAATGATAAGATTCGTCCGCCAGTTCTTTCTAAACCATTTTCTCTCTCTCGCTAATTTTTGGGACGGAATTCAAACAGTTAGAAGTATAAGCCACCGAATATTTTATTAGATGTAAAAGAGTAAGAAATTTCACATTGCACCTGCTGATTTTATACAACAATCCTTCGATTTCAAAAGCATTGCCGTTGCTATAAAAGATACTCAAAATCATTCAAGCAAATTACCCCTTATATATTGCAGAATACTTCCATTTCTACATATTTCCACAGTTAAATATTTTATCCCCGAATGCACTTGAAGGATTCCAATAATACCCATTTCCTCCTTTTGCAATTCCATAAAGAGTATCTACTACTCTCTTTCAGCGTTGTCTACCCTTCGATTGCTTAAAAAGGCGGAAAATCGAATTTCAAAACTTAAAATAAGAGTTAGAGCAGACATTTTCTGCATCTCAAAAAGAATTCTTGTCTTTTCAAAAAAAAACATACCAAAAGCAAACACAAACAAGATTTCATCCCTTCCCTGCCCGAGATGTAACTGAGTTAAAATTATTCCTTAAAGCAGAAATGGACACCATTTCTCTTTCATCTTTTGTTCATCCTATTTTTAACTTTCGAAATGTCCTCGTTGTTGAACTTCTTTCAAGAAGACCGCAAATAAATTCCTTTAACTGTAAAAAAAAATCCCCAAACAAATCAAACTTCCTTTGCAGGGGATAACTTTCTATTTTATGGAGTAGTTTTTTTTGACAATGCAGCACAACAGAGTATAAAATTTATGTTTTACCAATATCCCTCTATCCCTTGTTCCTTTATTATTTTATTTGCTGCTTCTCGACATCTTATCCCAGACTAAGGAAGCAACAGCAGTCGATTATTTTGTTAGATATGGAAGCACAACTATTCAATGTGCCTGCCTGCCCTTGAGCGCAAATTCTGATATCCTGTTTGTCCGGCTAGTTATACCAATATCGACTAGTGGAAGCTCTGTGTTGAAATTACCCGAATGAAAATCAAGGAGGCGCCCACGGCGTCTTGTGTATATTCCTTGTAAATTCTTTAAATTGAATTTTACATTAAAGGAGCAAATTGGGATGTAATTTGGGAATATAGGAAATACGATCAAAGATTTTTTTTTCTGAAAAAGGAAGGTATGTCTGAAGAGTTTTTGGTTTTGTTCTTCACCAGAGAAAGGATAAGGCAGTGTTAATTAATTGGAAAATACAATAAGTTCTGATAACTCATTGAGATTTATTATCCAATGTTTGGCAGTAGAATTTAATCAATTAAATCCTTGTGGTGGATGGGGATAGTTTTTGGAGGTATCCTGCTGTCTGTGGATTTTATCTTGTTTTCTTCATCTAATGACTTTTTTGGTATTGATTCACTGAAGTGGAATCAGGGGTATCAGGTTCAGTTTTTACTTTTTTACAAGCAAAATGTATTTCCGCTAATTTTTCTTCACGTCATTTGATTGGAACATAAGCCGTTGAACTTCTTTGTAATTTTCCATAACCAAATTGATCTAACAGTTCAAAATAAACGTACATCTTACGAAAAAATCAAGAACTAAACAATAAATGATGACCCAAAACTCGATTACTCCATCTATTTTCAGAACGCTGACTGAGGACTTTTTTGAATAACTATGATCCACTTTTACACATGTACTTGCACCTGGTCTGGCTCCATTGCATTGCAAGGCACTCGCCTGATGTGCCAATTCAACAGAACAACTTAACCACATAACCTCCTTCCACACTACGAATCCATACCGCATACCGTTGCAATTGAAGCAATTCTAAGAATGACTACGCTTATATCTAAACGTTTTGTTCCCATTTTCTAATTGCTACTTGCACAAGGATTATAATGATTCGATGATTATACTTAGCACCACCCAGCTGGGGGCATATTCCTGTCATTATCACATCTTTCATTGCATATTCAAGTAGCAACGCCTTTCACTTCAACGCCTCGACAGCTTGCAAAGCTCCATTTAATTTCCCTGCAATTCGCAAAAAGTACGATTCATAATTAAAAACGATTCTCCGTAATTATTTTCCGCTGCTCTTCAAAGGAAACGACACGCCAGAGAGCCAGACACAGTCGCAAATTCATCCCTTAATGACAATTTTCCATCTTAAACGATGAACAACACGCAAAAATTATAATTCCTTGCGCGCGAGTTTGAGTTATTGCTGCTTACGCATTCATAATAAGATCTCGACGATAAGCGAAAGTGAATGTCTGTTCACTGTTCAACCTCCTGCCACCCTAGAATGCTGGCCAATTGTTATCAAAAAAAACTTGTGTTATCCATTTGTATCGACCCGTTTTGGGTGTGCTCCCGTGTAAGTCGATTATCTGCTGAATCCTGTCTGGGAAGTTTTGTGTTATTGTGTCTGGCCTTACTAGGAAAAAGGAGCACCATGGGGTGGTTCTGCCGGCTTTGTATTGAGAATCATTTATCATTATTATGCGATAAAAAGCTGACTTTTAACGGACCATTTAACTGTGATTTTCGACTTTGTCTTCTCCACCTCACAACAAATTGGCATGTCTCTTTAAATGCCTTTAATTTATTACTCACATCACACTCTTTTCTGTTTGTCTTTTCAGAACTTTATCGTTCGCAGTTCCAGTCAGCCGAGCACGATGGCGGTATCAGTACGGCTTCCCCCCGACACCGGACCCTATATCGAACATTACCTGATTCAGTCGAATGGCGGCGTACTCAGCTTAGAGAGCTCGCGCTTCAAGTTCGACTCGATTCCTGCATTGATTGCTCATTATGCGCAATGCTGCGATGAGCTTCCAGTGCAACTCATCTTGCCAAGAGCTCTACGTGAGGCTTTTAACCGCCAGCAGTTGTCATCGCTGGCCCTTTTGGGCCAGGAGTTTTGGAGGTATCCGATGTCAAGTTCAAATCCAAATGAAGCAAAGTCGCCGAACTCGCTTACGGACACCTCCGGTATTGGAATGACTGTATTTAGCTCAGCTTCCAATACACAGAATCAGCAACTGAATGCAACAAAACTTTTTAGTCCAACAAATCAGCTAGCGGGTCTATTCAGTCCCCTGGGCACACCATCTGATACAGCATCTAGTATGAGCAGCTTCACCCCGAGTGGACAGAATATCCAGCTGATGAGTCCAGAATCCGTGGACAGTGTTATCTTGACTATGTCGCCTGTGGATGCCGGAAATAGCCGAGCCCTGGGAGTCGGTGGAGTGACAGGCGACTCGAAACTATCAACATTCAAGTCAACGTCACAACTTAAATTGACGAACATAGACAACAGCATCAGGCCACAGCGTCCAACGCCACCAAACACGCTAAACCTAGCCTTGAGGAAGCCACCAGCACCACCAGTGCGATGGTCAAAGCCGCTGACTCCAAACAGCCCGGTTCCGCCAACCGATCATTTCGCAGTCACAACTACCACATACTGCGTAGACATTAAGAATCAGCAGCAGTTCGTGGAGGTCATATCACCGCCAAGCAACAACAACAATGCAACTTTCCAAACCTTCTCAAAGCGGCTGTCGCCCGAAGGCGAATGCAAAGACACTCTGTCATCACAGGGCTCATCGAATAACCGCTGGCACTCACAAAGCAGCAAAGACTCAAATCAGAGCAAAAAGAAGATACTCTCTCCCGGTTCGACGACAGGAAGTAGCAATGGCAAGCAACGTAAATCAAAACAGCGCAAAGAATCTAAACACTATCAGGAATGTGACATTCTCGAGAGTCCGCAAATCTACTGTCGCAGTGCACTGGGTGATAAAATCAGTGACTACGAAGATCTCTGGTCGCAGGACCCGAGTGAGAGAGCAGTTTTACTAACCAGCTTCCGCCCGCCAGATGGAACTCAAGGTAAACGGCCCGATCTGCTGGCAGAAACTCGTAAGTATTGACCTTAAATATCTTCTATCTGTTTCTTCAATGCATTCCTCTTTGTATTATAGCCACAATCACCTCTCTAAATTGCAATATTCTGTCCCCCGCCAACTCAGTCACCTCGTCAGCCAGCCCGCCCTCAGAAAATTTACAAACTCCTGCTGCTTGCCCAACGACCACCATCACCGACTTGCTTAGCCCTCTCGATGCAAATAAGAACTTTATCCAGCAGCCTGCTGAGACACAACCACGAAGTCGGTCAGGTCTAGCACTGCCACTGACCAATGAGGAGCAGTTAAAAGCCGCCGATTCGGATACAACTCCAACTGCCCAAACGCCTATCAGCTCGCGCAGTAAGCAAAGCAGTCCATTTTATGCGGAACCCGCAGACGCGTTGCGAGCTGCTGGATTGACTGCTAGCATCCTTCGTCGTTCACAACGTACTCTCTTGCCAGCGAATCATCGACATTCAGAGCCTCCAAAGGGGGGAATCGCTCGAACACCAGTCTGCCCGGTTCTGGTGCCAGCAGAGATTGAGAAAATCGCCGGAAGCTTGGACGAACTCAAAAAGAAGCAACAACAGCCGTCGAAAAGACCCCGTGGACGCAACGATCACTGGCAAATCGACAGTAGCTGGGAGTTTATGGGCAAAAATGAAGATGCCGATCCGGAATACGGAGACTATGACTCTGAAGAGCAATGGACTGGTATTCCGGCACAAAAGAATCCTAGTCAGTTAAATGGTGAGAATAAGGAAAACAAAGAGAAGCCCATCACTGTTCATCAAATCATAGCAAAGCGTCTTCCCGACTTAAATCTTCCCGAATTGGTGCGCTGTTCCACCCCACAACAGCACCAGGTAAAGGAACATAAGGGTGACAGTCAAAATGGAGGCTTCCGACTGTCATCGTATGACAACGTTGAAAAGAGCTTTGCATTTTCATACTTCAATGGAATGGACTCGGCGCAGTCAGACGATGGGACAGTCTTTTCAGAGCCATGGGACAGTACACAATGGGATTCGTTTATTCCGCAGGATGGTAAGATAAATGTTAGGGTTTAAAAAATGAATAGCTGCTGACGGTTTTTTGTTTTTAATAGATACAATAACCTCGGAGTCTATTCATCTTTCCAAGTGTAGACCCACACTCCTGTCTGAAGATGATGCAACAATCATTGAGGAGATGAGCACCAAAGATATCCAAGGCACACTAAAAGCGAATAGATCGAGACATCATTCTTCACATCAGAAGGTGGCAACGATATTGAGGAATCCCAGCATGCGAGACAGGGAGATTTTGTGTAAGTTATAGATGTAAGGTAGGTAGGTAGGTCTTCAACATTAAGGTGGGTCTAGTGACACATTTAACATCTTGAAACTGTCCCAAAACTGTGTGGCGTTCTCATCCATGAGTTGACACCTCCGAAGATCTCCGGTTTAGTAAAACGACGATCAAACGGTAACCAGTAACCGGAGAATGCACGGTGTCGAAATCGTAAAAAAAATGCAGTCCTGAAAATTCCTGGATCACAGAAAATATGAAAACACCAACATTTGAGAAATTAAGAAGTAATCCGAAACCGGGAGGCCTACCGACGAACCTCCCAGGCGGACCAGTAGAGACGCAGTAAAGTGGTAGGGTTATGATCCCTTTAACGCTGATCATAACTGCGCCATTTGAGGGGAAAAGGAAGAGTTCAAAGTACTTGAATATGATCAATATTTTCTTAAGTCAACTTGGTTTGCAAATTTGTTCTTTGCTGTTCTACATTTAAATGCGGTCCTTTCTGGTAAATTTTTTAAAAAGCTAATTTTTGCTTGTGGTGATAATGGACAACTTCATATTTATATTTATATTTAAATTCACGTGCCCTTAAGAAAATGCATCATCACTTCAACACCGATCAAAGTCCATAGCACAACTTATCTCTTATACACAAATAAGTGCACAAACTACGAACTTGTCGTCGGGATTAATTTCAGACCTATTGCGTCGCAATACAGTTCTCTACGTTGACTTAGAAA
The DNA here is from genome assembly GCA_949715645.1 of Portevinia maculata. Taxonomy (NCBI): domain Eukaryota; kingdom Metazoa; phylum Arthropoda; class Insecta; order Diptera; family Syrphidae; genus Portevinia; species Portevinia maculata. Next base: position 163,217,983 of record OX454525.1, on the reverse strand, counting down.
GGGAGAAGAACAAAAACGGAATCAAACAAAGCAAAGAAATGCCAAGCTCTTGTATGCGATTACGCGTATAACCGGCTCGTACTGGACTATTTAACGAGAGAATATTCTATTATTTGCCCTTACTGCGTATAAATAAAGCATATAGCTAAGCCTGCGTATGTTTTACTCGAAGCGGAAACTAAATGCGTACAATTTCTAATCGGCTATGGGGTCTGGATTGATCACTTCCAGTGCAAATATTTAACTATCACATGTGAATTTGGTTAATTTTAGGAGTGAAGTGAGAAAAGATGGAGCTTTCGTATATGTACATAATGGCGAATGCACTTCGAGAATAAACTTAAAGATGTATGTAGAGACTTGGTTTGATTCGGAGGCGTATGTGGGCCAATTTTCGACAGCCTAATTCTATATTGAGGAGAAAATGAAAGGGGACAGTTTTAAACAAGACCAAATAACTAGTGTTGGAGTTAATTTAAAGGCGTTTGGTCAATTAATTAAAAAAGTAAAGTCTGTTTCCCCCCTTTTACCGATATGTTTTTCGCTATTCAATGTGGCGGATGATGCACAATTTTAGCATTTATTGCAGTTTATCATTTTTCAAAAGAAATACCTTTCTTCAAACCTTCTCATGTTGCTTCTTCATTTCCCCAGTTCCATCTCATCGAATATTTTATTACTTAAACGACGAGATTATGATCTGAAGTAGAGATATCATTAACCCTCCCACTTCATTGCATCCCTATTGGTCCGCATATGGGATTCCATCTCATCAAATCCCCATTGCATCAAACATAGATGCAACAAATCACAGATTGTTTATATGTAAATTCAACACAATCTTTATTCTAAAACCGATGACACTCTGTCTAATAGTAATAAGTGTGTCAGCTGCTATGGATTGTCACTGATTGATGACACTTAATCGTGGAGACCTTGGCCAGTACTGCAATAGCGCATTAAAATTGAAATTGATTAAGCAAAACAATAACAATTGAGCGCTGTACACAACTATTTATGAATCAATTATTCAAAATGTGCAAACACAATCGCTTTGCTTTTTTCTTATCACAATATTCTTACAGTAATGAAATAAAACAGTATCGAGTTTGATTGTGGGTTTACCAAAAAATATAGCAAATCTAACCTGTCACAAAAGTCACCAGGCTATTATAATTTCCAGCACGTGTTAACATTATTTGTCATAATAAAAATGAATTGGAATCTGTCCATCGTGTCCGAATTGCATATCAATTTCGTACATGAAGCTTCAAGGTAGGCGATTTCTCGGTCATGTTTGCAATTAGTTTGTAATCTATCAAAACAAATAATAGTAGGTAGCTTTGGAGGCGCAAATCAATAGATGTCAAAATCGCGATACTTGCTTAGATCAGATTTAATTGGTGATGGTTATTATAAATATATATTTGTATACCTATTATACTTGAGCAACAGACTGTCTAATCTTCTTCTTTCTTTTCGGCCAGGCTATGATCAGGATTAAGGGGATCATAACCCTCCCACTTTTCTGCATCCCTCCTGGTCCGCCTGTGGGGTTCGCTGATTTGACCACAGAGCAAGCCTCTCAGTTTCGGATCACTTCATCACGGAGGCCAATCATATGCTGGTGTTATTGTGTGAATGCCCTGCACTTCATTGATTGAGACGACGTATCTTTCACAGGGAGAAACGTTGAACGGTGGAGCTAAGAGACTCTGACACTTAAGACGTAGTTACCTTCGCTATGGAGATCACTCGTTTTTTGGTTAAAGCATCCTTATTGATGAAAAAGTTTTTTGATTTCGCAGTTTCAGCCAATAGGGCAAGGTTATATGTAAAAAAATGCTTTATGGACATATTATGTAGTTTTATAGCCAAATCTTCTTTGAATAATATTTCAGTGGATCAATAATAACTTTTCGCTTATACTATAAAGCAGTTAAAGTGATCTACTTTTTCCCTTCGTGATTGGATTCTAGAACTGTTGGGATGATGCTGCGGAGCGATTTAAGGAATTTGTTTAGCCTGAAATTATGACTTAAAGGAGGATAACAACATGCTGCTTACAAAGAAGAGGGCATACACAGTCTCCCAGCTCAAGGAACAACATCAGGAGGTTTTATAAGAAGCCAAGCAACTGGCTGCTAACCTTAAGGCCGGTACGCAAACAGCAAAGGAAACCTAGTGCAAGAAGAGAACCCACTCCAGTCAATCAATGAGGAATCGGTGGAAAATGTGGGTGGCAAAAACGCGCCTTGCCAGATGAATGGTCTATCAGCTCCATAAGTCCCATCCATCGTAAAAACCATTGAGGCATATTCCAACTAAGTATTATATATAAGATGCTATCCAACGTTCTGCAGCACACTAATCGGCTCATACCAGTGTGGCTTCCGGACCGGAAAATCGACAATAGACCAAATCTTCACACTGACCCAAATCCTGGTAAATACCAACGAGCTTCAGGTCTAGATCACCCATATTTTCATCGATCTAGCGACATATGATGTCATCAGAAAATCTACGTAGTTATGGCAGAATTCGGGAACCCTGCATGATCTAGCCGGTCGCGTGACTGGAGTTTGGAAATAGCTCTCCAGAAATATTCCAAATGTGCTGTGTTAGAGGCTTTCACGGCGATTAAGGAACTGGCGAAATTTGTTTCGCTTTCAACAAACAAACAAATATCTGTCCACCATCTGACAGAAAACGTCACTTTTGATAGCAGCATCTTTAAGGTAATAGGGAGTTCACCTACTTTGGCGTAAACATCAACTCCACGAATGACTCCTTAGTAGAAATCCGACTTACTATAATCAAAGTAGTAAAAGCATGATCTATGCCAGTTCTGCTTTATGGTTCAAAACTCCTGAACCGAAGTACTAAATGCATGATCTATCAAACTTTAATCCCTCCAGTTCTGTTTCATGGCGCCTTTTGTCTTTAAGAAGCGTGCCTGGAATCGCCCAGGATAAAAGGCGACTATTTCAGTATAGGAATGTCGTTGGCTATCTATACTTTTTACTTTCGCATACTTTTACCCACTGCGATTAAGCACAAAATCATTGAGACAACTAGACTCGATGGCTTACATCGCCGTTAAACAGGCTACAGAGTGTGCCTAGCTCACTGTACTTCTAGTATGGTATGCTTATCTTTGTTTGAGGATATATGATCCACTATTGGCTTCTGTGGACATTCTAGAGCGTCTTTGTTGTCCCTTTTTCTATTTTTGGTATGGTATGTCTTTGTAAAAAAATACATATTTGTACGTAGAGCTACTCTTTTCTAATTTAGTTTTGAACAGTATCAAATGGCGTCATCAGTTGCATTGCGACGGCTGAATGGAAGTGATTGGTGCAGTATCTTTTCTGCTGCAGTAACGTATCTTCGCTCTTGCGGGGTCAAAGTAGAACTTGTACTCTCGGTCTGTCCAAACATAGAATTGTTTGTTCTTCACGCTTGGTGGCGCTCACAAGCCTGCAACTCGCATACAATTGTGTCCGGCCACAACACAGCTTGTACTTTATTTGTTCTATTGGCTGCGAAATAGCCCATTATCGTGTTACACACTATAGTGTTCCGAAGTCTACCGAATTGGGCCGCTTCCAGGGGTTGTATTCTGCAATCCTGCATGCTAAATAAATGGGCTAATGACTTTTTGTATAGAAGCCAAAAGTTTGGAGCATTCTAACAAATCATTTCATGCTCAATTGCACGCTTACAAATTTATATAATTTGCTTGACGGTCGCCTATTTTATTTAAATCGCAGCGTAGCTTCTCCATTTCCGGTTAAACTATGAGCTTAATTATATTTACAAGGAAATGCCATTAATTCCCAAGTTAAAGCAACAAAAAACACATTCGAATATGTCCTTCTTCCAAAACACAACAATCGGCAGTTGATTTTTTTTATTTCAAAATTATCTTCTACGCATGATCTAATTCCACTGCTAACACAATAGAAATAAGATGATTTAAGATGATAGGGACATTGCATCAGACAATTCCACTTCTATTCGCTGATTCGTTGCAATAAGTTTTGGCCCATACCATAGGTCGATCAAGAGTTGTACTACTAATCTAATCGGTCTAATCGGACAAAAGCATTGTCCAATGCACGAATATACGAGTAGATAATTAATGGCATTTTCAATCATGACACATATATTTTTGTTGCGAAAATTTGATATTTTTTGTTCACGCACAAAGAAAAAAAGAAAAACAAAAACAACCAACAATATTGCCAAGGATGTTGTGATTAGTTAGCCTTTGCTTTGCTGTTCATCTTGTCGATACCACTTGTATTATACAGATTTATTATTGATAAAAAGAAAGTAAGCAGCCCAGGACATGTGTAAATAAATGGGCCACTATCTGTGTAACGATTGTTTTACTACGACGCCAGCTGAAGTTCGCACGCTTTTTGTATGCAAAGATATTTTTAGAGCGTAATATTTTTAGAATGAAAATATTTACATATTTTTCTGTCTATGAATGGTTACTGCTGTTATCATTAGGATGGTTGTATTAAATATTTTGTTTTGTTTTCTCTTAAAACAGAAACCATACTTGAACCTTCCCACGATATGCAGCGGCAGTAATTTGGCAAAGAAGTTGAAAGTGGGAACACCAGAGGGGTAGCGATCATTTCATATGTCGTTGAAAGGTTGCATTCAGTTCAGGTATCTGTTGAATAGAATTTTTGGAAAATAAGGAAACACCAAAGCGACTAAAATGCGTGTATGTTGCATAAGCCACATTTGATACTCTTCCAACAGGTATCAACATAAATAAAACTGCAGAAACACTAACCCGTTATAAATGCGTATCTTTCTGATTGTGCATCACGATAGCCTGCTATAGTTTCTCCTTGAGGAAAAGTGGATTATAACTAAAGATTTTATGAAAGTCCCTGGACTCAGTCTCTTCAAACTCCATCCTAGCCATAGGCTGCCGTTCATCTCTTGAGGAGATGGCAGAGCAGTTTAATATTCACCTCTGTTGGGTGCCGGGGCATAGAAACATCTCAGGGAAATGTACTGCAGATGAGCTCGCTAAAAAAGAAACCGCATTACCTCTTCTACCTGACAAAGGTTTTCTAGGTATACCTATCGCTACTTGTAAACTTTTGTTTAAGCTATCCGCAGTCGAGAGTACAAATCTTAGGCCATAGCTGGCCAAAGCTGGATCTGCGACGCTCTATGGGTTTGATCTCACTTAACCAACTGCACATTGGCTCTGATATAGGCAATCTAATAGGCAAGCACACGTCAAGGCTTGGCGTCTATTCAAATGACTTCTGTAGAAACTGCAGGGACGAGGAGGAGGAGGAGACTACACTTCACCTCTTCTGTACATGTCCTGCACTCTCCCGTAAAGAAAATCTCTATCTAGGAGCCTTCTTTCTAAATGAACTCAGTGACTTAGCTAACACGGATGTTAGAAGTCTACCGCGCTTCATTAGAAACTCCAAATAGTTTAGCGATTAGACGTCGAAACTTCCCCGATCCACGTGTCATCACAACAGACCTCATTCTTCTAAGTGTGTTGGCTATTAGCTAACAGCCACCTTAACCTTACCTAACCTAAAGGTTTTATGACTTGATCAGAAATCTTAAAAGCACGCATTTTCACGTATTTCCAAAATTAGGTGTTCGTTCGGCACATGCAACAAGGTCGATGTTCAGCGAAGGATCGTAGTCGTAGTATGTTTGGTATTATGTATAGTTTACACTTGATTCATTTAAGTTTTGTTTAAAGCAATAATTATTAATATATTTTTTCTTGGGTCTCAGCATTATCTGCATTCTGTGTTGATCTACCCAAGCTATGCCTGTATTTTACTGACCTTATCCTACTGTTAAAGAAGAAAAAAAAAGAAGAAACTTCCAATGAAATAGCGAAAAATAGAAGGGATTACATCATCTGTCCAAGTTACTTTTTATATATTACTACGACAAAGAAAAGTTCTACATTTTTAGTAATTTAACTTGCTTTAAATTGAACTACCAGTTCGGCTGCACCGCAATTATTATCAAATAATCTTTCATTGAAATTCAATATTGAGCACCCACTCACATGATTACATTTAACTTCCTTATACAACACTGACTATTCTCAGTTGTAAATCCCCTTAGGATGATGCAGGCAACTAAATATAATAAAATGTATTTATATGTTATTTAAATAGATTTCACAGGTGTTTGACACCGTTGGTAACCAAGTGCTTAACCCACTGCACAACAAAATTTAAACCCAAACTCAAACAGTGTTTTTAGTGTAATGACACACTAAGCCTGATGTTGTTTATTTGCTTGGCAAATAAAACAATAACGTGTCGTCTCGTCTTCTTTAACTTCGTTTGAATTTGAAAATGACCAGAGCTGGAGATGCATTAAATTAGAAATCGTAATAATAAACATTAATAAACATGCAATCAACTAATTCACCGACGTCGATGAATATCCATTTATCACTTAAATAAATGGTAGAATACCCATTTATTACTTAACGACAAGGATTGGTAAAATAATATGGTAAAAATCTGTACTTGTACCGTAGGTATGCCAAAAAAAGTATCAAAATTCAACTTTTTCCTTCTTCTAAAAAAAACCTTTAAATTTTTAAGTCAACAAAAGTGTTCCGGCACTGAGGGTTTTAAGTTTTGATTTAATTTTTTTGGATTTTAAAACAAAAAACTGGAAATTTAAAAAAGGTGAGTGTGAGGAGTTGGTAGTACCTTAATGAATTTAATGCCTTCAACGCGATGTCATAATTTAAACAATTACTATATTGAGAAAGCTAAATAAGTTATCATAAGACGGTGCCGCACTCCGGCTGCATCTTAATTTGAATCCACCTATTAATGGATTTGTGAATTGGAAATTAAGTATTTTTTTAGTAATACGGCTTATAGACTTTACTGAAAAGATATTGGACAGCCGAGTCACCTGGAACGGATTACAAACTGAGCTACCAACAAGTTTATAACCAGTAGGTTTTAAATGTTTGCAGACTATATTGGGTAGGAAAAACAGAGGGGGAAGAGTATTCCACATTCGTATCGATCGGTGCAGTAGCTAGTGTGTCGGACTACTAATCGAAAGGAACCAATTAACATCTAGAGTTTTTCCACTGCCCCACCTCTTGCGAACGTCGGACAAACATTCAAGAGTATCGATTGTCATAAGAAGCTTCTCAAATTTGCCGTTCGGATTCGGCTTAAAATTGTAGGTCCCTAAGTTTTAGGCCCTGTATATTATACTTATTTTATTTTTTTATCGAACGGATAAGGAAAAATTCTTTGTATTTTAATGTGCGTCCGAAAAAAGGCTTGAGGTTGAACGATGTGCATTCATGGCATGGCGGGTATTGCGTTTGAGCAGCTGAAGAGGAAATATCGATAGACATTACGACGATGGCTCAAAGAGATAAGCGATTTCGTGATGTCTCGATTCCCAATGAAGAGCTCCACATGTGATTGGAGCACCAGCCCAGATATGAGCGTTGTACTCAAGTTTGGGACGAATAAACGCCTTATAAATTGTATGCAGATACGAAGGGCATTTTCTACGAAGAGTTTGATGCCACACTCTGTCAAATGCCTTTGAAATATCAAGTGCAACGATCTTAATTTCAACACCCTGGTAAAGTGATTAGTTCCACTTTTCGGTAAGCTAAGTCATCAAATCACCAGTGAAATTGTTGCCGCAAAAACCGTATTAGAAGTTTCCGGGATTCAAGATATATTACATAACCTGGCGGTTTTTCAGCGTTTCCACGACCTTGGGACGAAGGGACGTAAGTGCAATTGGTCTTTAGGAGTAGGAAGAAGAAGATTCACGTTTGTTCGGGACAGGCTGGACAGATGCTGTTTTCCATTCTCTCGGAAAGAGCAGTGAAGAACGCATAGGACAGATAGAAAAGCTTATACCTCTTCAGAACGATAGGGAAACACCATCTGGACCAGTGGATTTGTGTATGCCAAGATCACGAAGTACTCTAAATGAATGTCTGGTTTCGTGGCCGAGTTCTTGATGTTTGTAACAATGACCAAAAGTTTTTACTATCCGTTGTACTTTGTAGTATTTTTGGTCTCAGCTCGTGGTCGTAGGAGAATCAGCTCACGATTAATGTGAGCATTGCAGTTATTTTTGGCTCTGTTGACCTTTTTTGGGTTTTCCTCAGATGGGTTGGCCTTAGACCGAAAGCTTACCTCTTTGATCACCTTTTTGCATCTTGAGTCACACCACACGTTTACCTTGGATTTGATTTTTTATTCTTTTAGGAATAAAGTATTTTATACCCAGTATGTTTGTTATCATATCAGCAGCATTCACGTCTCTGTGGAGGAAGCACAGCGATTAGTTAGAACTCTAAAAGAGTTCGCAATTGGCTCTTTCGTATTGCCATATTTTATTAGTTGGTTCTTTAACTATGTGATTTCAGTACGAGCGTGAAGGGTAACAATTCTTGTGATGGAATCTGACAATGTATCAAACTCATTATAAGTTGAGTGCCTGTCCAGATTTGGGCTTCTATAAACGAAACAGTTGTGAATCAATTACCTACTGATATGGAATTTAAGCCAGATGAAATAATTTCCGGATTGGAAGATTGAGATTGAGGTTGAAGTTGGTAGGCTAAAGGCTACGTCCCTTAGTACGATAACTTGTTTTAATATTTTTTTCTGAAATATAAGTCAATGACTCTCATATACTTCGAGGTTATAATATGCTTATAACGTGATAATTTCCTTCTTCCTTTGCGCCGAGGTTATGATCGGTTCGACCTCAATGAATATTGGCAGGTTTCCTGGTTTCGAATCACTTCATTGCAGAGTCTTATAATATAACCCAATAATAAAGTCATTCCTTATGATAACTGTTTTATGCTGCTTTGTATTAAAATTAAAGTTCGAGTAAAAAACATAGCTTCGCACATGCACTTGGTTAGAGAAACTAGGTTTTTGTGCACGGGCCGTTAACACCTATATTTATTTATTTTAATTCTACGTTTCCCACATAGACTTGCCAGTCGATTTACACGGTTTACGCAGTGGCATTTATGAAGGATGTTCACTTAAAGCACCACAGACATTTATGACTATACGAGATAAATAAATTTATGAGATGAAGTGAATACCCTTAACAAATCAAATAAAAAGACGGTCTGGGATGTTTTTCTGTCGTAGAAAATAATACAATTTAATAAAACAATTTTCAAGCAAATATTATTGTTAGACATGACAGCTAATCGCCCAAGTGTTTTTCATAACGAAAGCGGTTCAGAGCTTGTTCTACATGCTTAGGCTCTGTTCAGCGTTCTGCTCTGAACAAAAAAAAAAAGGAGAACACCTAATTAGGGGTTTACCGTGACGGCATATCCTAACCAATTAAAACACTGATGACCGTGCTCTGTGGCGCTATGTTAGTGTGGTTATGCTGATGCGTCATCCATACGGGATTTCCCATTGAGGCAATGTGCTCTTTCGTCGCATTGCATTGGCAAAATTGAACGACAAATACATACCAGAAGTTTAAAGCGCTACTAACCTACCCTCATAGTAGCAGCTTAATTCCAGCCCACAAATTTGATCAGTGTGCTTTCGAGCATAAAGCTTTAGTTTTAACCTAAATCACACACTTTATTACTCTCAGCACAACTATTACAGTTAATACTCAACTGACCAAGGCTACGCATTTCCCGTCGTTAATGCGCTGCCATCAGCGGTCTGGAGTTTTGTTTACAAAGCCGCAGGTAGCTAGCTAATCTGTCATCAACGACACTTCCCGTTCCTCATGTCGCTTGTGGGCTTGCATTTTATTACTGTCTGGGGTAGCATCGTTCTTATCATTTAAGTAAACATTGACTCTCTCTCTCCCTTTGGATTAACCGTGTTGTCGTCATCTCCATTGAAATATACCTCTTAGACAGAGCTCGCTCTCAAATCAGAATCGAACAAGCGTCCGTCGCGCTAAGTTCACTTATTGTGTTTACGCTACGTTACTATTGCATTTTATTGTAGTGCTCGTTGTTTTTTTTTGTACATTTTGTCATGCTGTTTTGTATTTGCGATTCCTATTTCCGTATGCGAAAATCCGTCCAGCAAAAAGATTACTTCAATTAAAAGGGAAACTTTGACCCTGTGTGCTCCCAGTGCCGATGAGAAACTTTCGATTTCGACAATTTGTGCTATCGGGCAAAAATCGTTTCCATATAAATCATGAGTTGGTTCAAAAGGTTGTCAAAGGAAAGGCGCGTGAACCCAAGTAAACAATGCGACCTGAGCTACAACCGTAAACCCTTTTGTAATGATATATCAATACCACCTACTTTTAGTATGGATAGGCAGACATTCCCGTGTGAAAGTAAAATTGAGCTAGTCGATCCGGATGATTTCTTTCAAGATCCCGAACATGTGCGCCGCTACAAGGAGGAAGAGCAATTTCTTGCGCTCATGTCGGAATGGGAGATCATCGATCATCCAGAGAGGCATACGAACTTTTTCTCCGCCGACTTTGAAGAGGAACTGTTTCACATGAAAACTCAGCAACAACTGATAATTGACGGAAATGCCGAGAAGAAGAAGAAAGCGTTTGAGCTAGAACAAGTGTCGCAACATCAGTTGATTAAGACAGTCGCTTGCGAACAGCAACGACATCGACGGCGAAAGTTTAACGCAATGTTTTTCGGAGAGAGAATCGAGACGGGTATTTTAATCCCACGGCCTAAAGTGCTGATAAAAAAAGAAACCCTTCTGTTTAAAGAGTTCAAAGTCGGACGAGGGCTTTTAAAGTCAGACGCACTGCCGCAATCGATAGTTGGAGCTATGGGCCGATGTCCCGACGTAGAGCATAAAAGCGAAACCACAAATAAATCTGGCAAGGATGATGAATCGCTGCATGATCATTACGATGTTAAGCATTTTTTTCGTCTCGACGATAACGGAAACATTCTTTTGAATTTAAATCATATCAAAGTAGTAAAAGGGTATGAAATGCGACACAGCAAACAATTTTGTCGAAATTATGTGTCAGCGGAGTGTTGTGACGAAAGCTATGCTCTTCGCAAAAAGTGGATAGTGATTGTGAAGAGAATCCTGCTGCATTTGTGGAATTTATTTACTGGTGAGCATTGCATAAATCAATATCTGCGTATCAATGGAAAATAAACACCACTTAGCAAATAGTGCCAAGTAGATAAACAATTGTGGAAGTGTGTGTTTAGAGATCGTGCGAGCAACTGGGGATAGTGGCAGACTGATTCACCTTGTGCTAGTTAGGTATTATTCTCATTTTGCGATTGGCATTGTTTCAGATTTTACTGCAGCTATTATTTGTACTTATTGAGATAGTTTTGTGGTGTGTGCTTAGTGGCTTAATTCTATTAGAATTATGATGTGTTTATTTTGGGAAGGTTTTTGTTCAATGTCTGTATCGCCGTCTCAAAAGCATCCAAGCTGTTTAACTGTTCTAAAAAGAGTGCTCTTAATTCGGCCGTTCCGATAATGTTACTCTCACGTTTATACCTATGTAAGCAGTTTTCATAAACTATTTTGCGTTAAATATTTGCATATATGTGGGCTTAACGGTTAGTGCATTGGACTACTGAAGGAGAGGTTCGAGGTTTAAATCTCATCAGTAACATCTGAAAGTCTCTTTCACTGATCTAACAACTCTAAGAACACCTAAAAGCATACATAATTGGCCGCATTCAATCGTATCTTTGCCTAACCTAAGTATGACTGACTGACAAAACTGTCATTTATGTAGGAAGCTTTTGACATTTCTCGATTTAATTTCATTGCAAGAAGAATTTCATATCTAAGGTCCCAACGCCAAATGTCAAAATAAGTCCTACGGTTGTAGCCACTTCCAGCAATCAGGCTGCTGTTAAGCATTCTGAATGCCCCCCCTCCCCCCAATGTCATAAGTAACTTCTTAAATTTGTCATTCGTAATCAGTGTAAAATTGTGAGTCCCTTCCCGGAATGGATGAAAGGAACAAATATAAATATTTCGATGAACGTTTGGAAAAGTTAGGCCCTCTATGGACTTTCAGCGTATCAAAATATGCATGGATTTGTATTGCTGTCTTAAACGTCTGAGTCGAGCTCGAATTCTTATCGTTGTTTGCCATCTTGTTTGACTTGTATCCAATGTAAATTAAAATAAAGAGGGATGGTTATAATCCATTTGATCCTGATCACAGCCTGAGCGTAAAGGAAAAAAAGAAATATGAATATAAAATGCCGAAGGAAGCCTTACGACAGGAAGTCGCGGACGCCATCCATATGGCCCTTAACGACTGTAAGGGCAAATGGTCAAATTTCCGCATCGCATCCAACAGCAACCTTGACAAATATAGCAAAATAAATCAGGCCAAGGTGCTAGCGAATTAGTTCCAATTACCTGGAAGTATTTCAAACCAATTGTGTTTTTGAAGATAATAAAGTTTTGCAGTTCACCCAATCGACTTCGTCTATGGAGTTGGTATTATTTCTGCGCCTTTACTGGTAATGCTTAGAATATTAATATTTTAGAATGAGAAGGCTCTCTAGTTAAACGAGCAATTTCACATTCTACTAACGACGGGTTACCCAATCCTTGGTAAAACCACTTCGACATTTTTGTGGCAATTCATCGTCATCGCTGATTTCCAACACGTACGCAGTCAAAATAGTCGCAGCATCTTTTTGTTCTATTTAGATTTTAATTTTTTAATACTTCGCACTTTACTGTAGTGGATTATAGAACCAAAAAAACATGTTGCAATTTGTCTGACAATGCCTGTCAACAAATCTGACAAATTTTCGTAAACTAACATCTACCAACCGTGTGAACGGACAATTTTCAACCTGACACAGTTGTCAGGCCAACCATCTGACAATTAAATTGTCAGATTTTGGAACAAAATCTACAAACCGTGTGAACTGACAATTTAGCATTGTAGGGTAGTTTGGTATTGTCACTAATTGGCTGGTCATTCTCAGAGCATTTACAGATCTGACAATATTGTTAGATCTGACAATCGTCGGAACAAAGTTTTAAGCTTAGCTAAATTCAAACGGTAATGCAACTGATTATCAAATGTTCATTCAGAACAATGCAATATAATTTACCCAATCAAATTATATAAAAAAAAATTAAATAGGCACCGAATGGAACGAATTACCTGGCAGCGAAAGACTGCCATACCTCAATCTTTATCGCCACATTTTTTCAGAGAAATTCGCCAGTTGCTGTCATTCGATTACATTTTTGTTTTTTCATTAAGTTTTAAGGGAAAAGTAACTGTTGGGCCGCGGATGACGATTTTTAGTTGATAAGCTGTTGGTAAATTAAAATGGGTGTACGTTTCTAATGCCTTTTCAAACAGGCCAACTAATTTGATTACAGAGGAAAGCTTTTGTAAAATCCTTCATATTTCTGAACACAAATTTAAAGCACCTAAGTCCCATCTCACAGTTATTGTATCAACTAACTTAAACGTCGTCGAGCCTTTAGTTTCTTCTTGATTCAGATTGTATTCAACTTCGCTCTCCCTACAGGGTCGATAGTGAATTACGTAGCACCTTCTTTGTCGCATTCCATTACCTGTTTTTCTTTCGAACATGCTTAAGACCTTTAAACATGCGTATTATTTGTTGTATCGAGCACCGGCGTTAATTGTATGGCAGCAACTTTTGCCCTTTAATAAAACATATTAATATTTTTGAAAGTGCGTGCACAGGATCGCAGAGGATGGAAGGCTGCAGTGTCTCAGACAGAGTCTCTCCAGGGGCTGGGAGTCCGTTAAGTAAATAAGTACTATTTGAAAGTACTCGTAGCTTATAAACGATCTGGGTTCCTCAGCGGCCATCCGATGAAAAGTATAGACCCTCAACACGAAAAATAATCAAGACGCAATCGGTAGCTTATTCCTGCTTCGGCCACAGGAATCCCACTGCGAAGCCCCTGACTACACAAAGCCGTTAAAATAAGTAAATATTAGGCATAAACGGTCCATACAGTAGGAACGTACTCGTAAAACCTAACTTCTCCAACTATTTCTATGTGCATAGCTATATTATTGGCACGAATTGAGGGGGACCTACAGTTTTGCGCTGATACATTTCTGGAAAAGCTTCTCGTAACATTTTTTTGCTCTTGGATATTAGTCAGACTTTCGCAAGTGCTGCCGCGATGAAAACATTCTACGAGTTACCTAAGACCCCTTGCTCAGCAGCCCAATGCAATAAGCACTAAAATTTTAACTATTACTTTCTTCAGTCTATTTTCAATTCCATATGAGACATAACAAAGTTCCAACTGAAAGTGAGGGCATAATATAATGAGGTTCTGGAAACAAAGTCTCGCGCAGTACAGTAAGAACTTATCTGACACTTTAATGAAGTGTTGGTTGCGTCATCAGTGTTATCTTTTCTTATGCGAAAGGCGTTAACAAACTGCAGCTGAACAAAAAAAAAAAAATATGACATAATATGACATTTATTATTCAATTATTATATATTCAAGGGTATTAGTGAGAATAAATTTCTTTGCCTTCAGTTGGGATATCACCACGCATAGTCGCCAGGTGAGGGTTTAGGTGACTGCCTACCGTGTGATTTCATAATGATATTCATTTCGAAACACGCGTTTGCAATAATTGTGTTCTACCAGGGGAAGCTTTCTTTTGAGTGATAAAGACGAGTATATTGAGACCGCGAATCGCTTTCTTTCCCTTAAAACCCCTAACGCATTGCGGTTATCCTTTACGTAACAAAAAGACATATATTCTAATAATTTTTTCTTTATTTTTGTACAGGTCATCCACGAAATAAAATCAACCCAATCGGAGGACCGGGCGACTCGGTCCGTTGCTATACGCTACAACTTGCCAGCGATCATACATCCACGTTCGCGCAAAATGTTGAGAACTTTATCTCGTGTACCAAGGAATCTCGTGAGGCTGCTCCCCAAGTTGTGATGCGTAACATGCGTCAATTTATGAACGGCATGAAGAACTATTTGGTGAAGCATGGCGAAGGAAAGTTCCATCAGGAGGTCGAAAGTGCGCGGGCACGTCTCAAGTCTGATGAGTTTCTCAATTTGGACGCCATACTCGAAACTGTGATGCATCAATTGGTTGTGTTGCCCTTGCGTGAGCACCTCTATGGGATGTTTGTCGATTACTATACCCGCTCGGAGGATATTCAATTACTCGCTCAGAATGTGAAGTACGCATGCGGTCGGAATGCGCCTGACTTTGGTATAAGGCCGGCAGTGGCACCGCCCTCATCGTCTGCTTTGCATCAAATTTCAAATCTGCTTTTGCGTCTGCAAGAAGCTGAACTGCCACTGGAGAAGCTGGACTTATTCTTGTGTATTATATCATCGATTTTCGATGCGACTGGGTGTCCACGTGGGCAGCAGTTGGGAGCCGATGATTTCTTGCCAATACTGGTGTTTGTGGTCGCCAAGTGTGGATTTGTGGGCGCTGAAATTGAGGCTGAATTTATGTGGGGATTATTGCAGCCAGCCTTACTGAATGGTGAAGCTGGATACTATTTGACTGCCCTTTGTAGTGCTGTACATGTGCTGAAGAGTTTCATGGCTTCGGACAACGAGGGAACGGGATCGCTTGATGTAAGTAAAAGACATACAAAGCGTGGGTATTACATTATTGTTGAAAGTATTTTAAGCTATCAAATTTAAACCCTGACTCGATCTAGGAATTTTAACTTGAATATAACAGCGTACATTCAGTGTTTTGGTCTAAACCATGTATGACGTCCAATTACTGACCCTTATATTGAGCTGTATAAAAATATATGGTAATTGACCCAGTTAAGATGTTGCATTATTAAACCTGGTTCACATAATTGACCTGAATATTGGGAGAGGTATGATATCACATCACGTAAGCGCACTGATAAGTGTTTTGGACTACTAATCGAAAGGTCCCTGGTTTAAATCCCGATGTCAAGTAACATCTAGAGTTTTTTTTTAAACTGACCTACTTCTTGCGAATGTCTGACAAACATCCAGAGTATCAATTTTCATAAGAAGCTTCTCAAATTTGCCATTTGGATTCGGCTTAAAATTTCACTTCACACAATCAAATGCTTGAAGAAGCTATGTTGTAACAGTTATATAGGCCATGATGATGCTTACTATTTATTTTTTATGATATGAAGTTATTGTGCAATTTAAAAGGTCTCAATATTGAGCCAATTAAGTTACTCATGCCATATCATCGAACTAATTCTCTCGTCACATTATTGAGCCGAATATTTAGCACTCTTATGTGATATTTATAATCCTTCCAAGACTTCATATATATAGCATATTGGTATACCAATGACATAAAGCGAATTCATAAACGCAATAATCTGCGTCTCTGCAAAATTTCAACTGCGTACCTGCTTGGTGCCTGCAAATAGACCAACATTTTTCTTTTGTTTTCCTGTTGATTTTTTATTTCGTCTGCCCGACGCAAATTTCCGTGCTTCACGTTTAGGAACGTACTACTCGAAGATAACGCTTGGTTAGTTCGATTTTAATTTTTGTTAATGAACACAAAGAATGCACATCTATGTAAGTCATACGATTACACATTTCTCAGCCGTAAAATGGCATCTGAGCATTGCATTTTAATTGTTCTCAAAGATTAAAGCCCGACGTATAATTATCGTCTATGACCTATGACTTATTCCTAAGAAACATAAATAAAATTGAAAATATTTGATACAACTAATCTGTTTTTGGTATCTCCTGTAGTGGCGTTCATCATCTCTGCCAGCCTGCTCATCAGTCCTCCGCGTTATCATCCCAGACGAGTGCAATGGATCGCTTCAAACACGCACCCTTCCTGTTCGACCACACACCACTACCCGAGAGGTTTGCCGCATCATTGCCCATAAAGCCCGCATCACCAATCCACAAGACTATGCCCTCTTCAAATTGGTCGATGGCGAAGAGACTCTCCTAACTGATGTCGAATGTCCGCAAGATATCCGCCTGGCCGCCAAAGGCAAGCATTGCATGCTGGCGTACAAAAGAATCGATGCCAAGATCGCCTGGCCTACAGCTGCGCAGCCAGCGTACGCCTGAGACCCACCAATACGCAAAGATAAACGTTGGCAAACTCTAGAATGTAATACTTTCGTTCATTGTGTATACTTTTAAGTATTTTTGTTACAATTACATATTGTCTTTCACTATACTTTTATTCATCATCAATTTCCATGACTAACATTTTTTTGAAATCTTTTACATCTCTTCATTATAATCGCTCACAATACTTAAAGTTAATTATATATTAAATGATTCATATAAACGTAAACTTAAAGAATATATAATTTTCGTACTAATAATCAGTATTTAAAAAAAATTAGAAATATACAACACAAGATTAAAAAGAGCAAATTATGTATTTTTGTAGGTTTGCCCGAGTATATTATATATACACAAGATTCGACAATTTATATACCTGTACATACACTCACTAAACACTCATAAATATTTAATCATAACCCTTCTATTAAAAACAAACATATGCATGCATATATTATATTTTAACAAAAAACGACAGACCAACAACAAACAAATAAAAATGTAAGAATTTTCTTTTTCCCAAAAATACACAGACCCATAATGAAAAAAAAAACAAAGCAATCGTCTATTAATTATATGACTATAACAACATTGTAATGAAATGATGTATAATCGATGATAATATTAACGCACTTAATAAAAACTAATTTTTAATGGTATTATGTACAAAGGAAAAAAAGAACGAGAACGCAATATTATTTGTTTCAATGGATGTAGATATCCTTCTCCCTGTAAATCCCAACTCCTCTTTTCTTTCTCAATTCTTTTATTTCCATTTATTTTTCGTACGTAAGCAGCGCACTTTGTAATTATATTTTCCTTCATCTCGTATTTTTGTATACATATTTCGTTGTTTTTTTTAAGTTGAAAATGTGTTTTTCTTAGTTTATAAACTCACAAAATGGAAACAAATTTTTATTAAAAAGAAAAAAAAATAATTTCGTTTTATTTTTGTTTGTTTTTTTTTTATTCTTCAGAAAATTGTCTTTAGTTGGGTCGGGGATTAACCAACGACCATACCACGTCGTCGTCAGATCAACACAATTAAACGACGTTGGGCGCGGTTAGTACGTAGATGGGGGACCGTTTGAGAACAACCGCGTGTCGTTGGCCAGCCCCATTTACAGAGTTGAGGTAGATAATACATGGTATCACAATGGACCTAAATTGGTCTAAGTGTGTCGGCTTCAGCCGACAGCCACCTAAACCTATAACCTAACCTGGGGTCGGAGACATTGATTTTGTGGATTTATCTTCATGAAAGAGCGAGCTGCGAGCGACATCCGTTAAGCATTGTCTACACGGAACAGTAGTGGATGCTGAGGATTCGTTCGTTGTTTTTATTTGCAAAATATTTTCAAAACGAAATGTCGTCTGTAGAATTGTTTTTTTGTGTAAAATAATACGTTTTCAATAAATGCAATCACCGGAACTTCACTTCCATAAAAATCGTTAAAAGTAATCGCAAAATGAAAAAAATCTAAAAGTTCATTAACTTAAACGAATCACAAAAATTTATTAACACCAAAAATTAAATAAAAATTTAATTTTAAATAAAGCAAAACGAATACAGAAAAAAATTTTATTAATTTAAAAGTCAAATGAAATACCTCTTCGCAATTGCATTTTGCTTGTCAGTGTTCACAACGGCGTACCCATAATTAGTTAATTTTACAAAATGTTGATTGATTGATAAATGATGATTAGCAAACAGCGGAATAAAAAGACCATTTGCAAGCATTTGACTTGTCTGAGTATATAAATGTAGATTGTGTATGCGGGGTAATGTGGCTGACAGGAAATACAACTGTAGATTACACACATGCTAAGCAAAAAAGTCAATGTACCTACCTAACAAGAGTGTAACCCGAAACCACAGGCTACCTAGGTTTTACCCCCATCATTAACGTCCAAAATTCGCATTTTCATCAAAATCGATAAAATTCAACATAACATAACGCAACCAGGAGCTGCTAACGATGAGTTCATCCTGAAAAACGTTTTTCTGTGACGCGATTTACCCTGTCAATGTGGCAAACGAGATATCATTGAAGGAACCAATTGTTGGATTGAGGAGCAAGTCGTTGACAACATGGTCAGTGCTATCAGCTGCCCAGAAGAAACGATTAACGGAAATTCTCGCTGAACATACGAATTCCTTCTCCCAAAGAGTTTAAGAATGGGGAAAGTGTTCAACAGTGAAGATGGATATGAAAACAACGACGGATGTCCTGTCCCGGTGAATCAGACACCATATAGAATTCCGCTAACAAAACGAGAAGAAGTCAGGCGCATCATAGATGAGCTGCTGACAGACATCGTACGCCCATCTTCTTCAGAGTACGCATCACCGATGGTATTGGTTGAGAAGGCGAATGGCGAGAAGCGACTCTGCGTTGATTTCCGTTAACTCAACGAAGTGACTGTCAGAGAGCCGTTTCCGATGCCACATGCGGATGAGCTGCTCGCTTGATTGTCTGGTAAAATGTTCTTCACCAGACTCGACTTAAGGATGGGTTATCATCAAATCGAGCTGAATGAGAGTTAAAAGATGTATACCGCGTTCATCACCACCGAAGGGCACATCGAGTACAATCGAATGCCATTTGGGCTTGTCAACACTCCGGCAGTCTTTCAGAAGACAATGAATAGGGTTCTGTCTGAAGCCGGACATCTTATGTTACCTGGACGACGTGGTCATCCAGCGTATGACCATCGAAGAGGGACTTGATAATTTACAGCGTTTTCTTGAAAGTATCTCATAGAATGACTCTGCGGTTGAACAAATGCGCATTTTGTGGCTCCACGCATGCGGTTTCTTCCGCAAGTACGTTCCCAAATACTCATTAACTTCTGAACCCCTAAGGACACTATACTACGGATATATAAACCATTACAGTGGAGCGCGGAACAGTAACATCCATTTGAGGAATTCAAGGTGAAATTGACAAGTGAGCCTGTTTTATCGATACACCGATGAAGCCACGTTGGTCTTGCTGGTGTCTTATTGCAGTCTACTGATGGGAAAACTTGGCGACCGGTATTCTACTTCACCCGCTAGTGTACGGAAGCCGAACAAAAGTTCACGCTGTGAAGGGTTAGTAAGTCAAAGCATGAAAGTCAATAGCAACGAGACTACACGCTAATAAATCACTGCTTTATAACGTAACACTGAACAAGGGCTGAAACACGTTGTACCAAGAACAGTTCGTTGTCCAATTGTAAAGGGCATATTGAGACGAGCTGGACCATTTCGGGTAGATAAGAAGAAAAGACGCTGGAGAAGGTACGAGAAATACGGAAGGATGAATGCATCAGGGTGAGGTGACACTCCCAACTTACATTTGTTTCACATAAGGCTCTTCACGAGTCTAATTTGTGTATATCCAAAGAGTTTACTTCTCGTAATTTCACCCTCGAAGGGTGCTTAAAGTGTCTGTAGCCTTATGAGGTTTAAATGGCCATTTGTAAGAGTTATTTCTCATCTTTAAAAGAAACTACAGCACTGTGGGCGTAGAGGTGAGTGTGGTGGATTACTAATCTTAAGGTCTCAGGTTCAAATCCCGCCGGGGCCAAGTAACATCTAAAAATTGTTTCCACTGCCCCACCCCTGCCGATTGTCTGATTAAAATCTAAGAGTATCCATTGTCATGAGAAGCTTCTCAAATTTGCTCTCGGATTCGGCAGGTCCCTATCACTTCGCACAAGCAAATGGTTGGAGAAGCTCTGCATTAACAGCCCTAATGCCTAATATTTATTTATTTATTTTTAAAACTAATTAGAGGAGCTGCGAAAGTCTTACATGGAAACTATTACAGCCGAATAAATAAACGCAAATAAAGGATCAATTATCTTTAATCAATGAGTTAAATGAGAAATCTTATTAACAAACATTTTTTTAATTTAATTGACGTTAATATACATGCAATTAACTAATTGATGAGCTATTAAGTTGAAATATAACTGGCGGAATTTTTTAGTGAATTTTGGATCCAAATGCTGTGTTGGATATGGATATGCAACCATTTCCAGGAAGTTACCTTTATAAAAAGCCAATAACTGAACCAAATTTTTGCTGAACGAAAACGTACTATCTGAGCGATTTTCGTTCATTTAGTTAACAACAGTGATTTTTTATCCGTAAAAATTGTGAAATAAAATGGTTGTTAAAATGTATTATTAATACGGCTGTTAGTGGGCGCTGTGGCGCAGAGTTTTGTGTATTGGACCAATGAACATCTAAGTTTTCTTCCACTGCCCCCACTTCTTGCGAACGTCTGACAAACATCCGAGGGTTTTAATTGTAATGAGAAGCTCCCCAACTTTTGCTCTTCGGATTCGGCTTAAAAATTGTAGGTCCCTTCCACTTTGTAGAAGCAAATGGTTGGAGGAGCTAGGTTTAAGGCCCTGTATGGGCCGTTAATGCCTAATATTTATTAATTTTTTTTCACTACTTTTTTATAAGAGTGAATAACTACTGTCAGAATGAGAGAAACATAGAAATTGTCATTATATTTTCACGCAAGAATTTTTTTAGAAACAAAAGGTATTTTTATCAGATAGGAAATGTCGATCTAGCTATGTCCGTCCGTCCGTCCGTCCGTCTCAAAAAACTAATTTATTGAAAAAATCGAAATTCGAACTAGAAAGCTGAAATTTTGAATATAATATGTACTCTCTAGAAGCCTGAAATGCTCAAGTGTAAATCTTTTTTAAAATCCGCCGCTCACGATTTAAAAATAAAAAACTTTTTATCGAAAAATCAAAATTTGAGCTAGGAAGTTGAAATTTGGAATATTGGAGTCGGAAATGCTTGAGTTCAACAATTTTCAAAACCAGCTCACCGACACATATTTAAAAATAAAACGTTTCATTGAAGAAATCATTTGAAATGAAAGTCTTTTTCTTCACAAAGTATAAGTACTCGTAGATAAATTCGTTTTTAACAATTACTCCACAAAAAGTTTTTTGCCATGCCCACTTTCGGAAAAAATACTTAAAAGGGGCCTGAAGTGCTAAAGTTCGAAAAATTCTAAACATACCAATTGAAACGCCGAATCATTTCAAACTTGCACCGGATTTCGGAAAGGAGATGCACTGTCATCTGACTTTTTCAATCTTGTTCAGGAGAAATTAGTACCGTGGGGTATGCAGGCGATATCGACATCATCGGCCACTTCCAACGTTCCGTGGTAGAGGCTGTTGCGGCGATTGAAGAACAGTAGAAATTGGTTGGTCTTAAGGTTAATGAGAACACGACAAAGTTCAGGCTCTCAGCAAACAAACAAATATCTGTTTACCGCCTAGAACAAAATGTTGCTGTTGGTAGCAAAAACTGCAAGGTAGTTATGGAGTTTATCTACTTTGAAGTAAATGTCAACTCCTACAATGAGACCTTACTGCTACTTCCGTTAAAAAATATGTTTAAAACTCTATGTATGGTACCGAGTGCTGAACAATAATTAGGAAAGATAACTAATACTGGGTTCTTCTAAAAGAAAAATACTTTTTACGGATATTTGGTCCTGTTTGCGGGGACGGCGAATGGACGAGAAGATACAACCGCGAATTTGGATGTAGTCCAAAAAGCTAATTCACGTCCACTACATTGGTCACATTGAGCAAATGGACAATAATGCTATAGCGAAGACGGTCTTCGACTCCCAGCCCCAGGTTCGAGAAGGCTAGGAAGATCGAACATCCGCTTTAGAGACCAAATCAACGCGGATGCCATAGCGCTTGATCTGGACAATTGGAAAAAGCGTGATCGGGATTCCCGAGGGTGGAAACCTGCAGTGTCCCAGACAAGGACTCTTCATGGTCCGGGAACCCGTTAAATAAAAAAAGTAATGTAAGTTGTGAAAGTGAAACAAATAAATGCAACAATCCTTCTTCCTCAATTTCCTTGATATGTCACAGGTGGTTATTGTCTACCAGCTGGTAATGGCTTGCATTATACCTATTCTCTAATGTCGATTTTCATTGGTAATCCGGAATGCTTTCGGACTCTTTTGATAATAGGTCCGTTCGCGAACTAATATGAAAACGTAAATTTATATAAACTTTCGTGCAAAACTACACAAACGCGTTCGCGTACTGAGAAAATGGTAAAAAGATGAACGAAAGAAAAATGTACTTTCGTTCATTTTTCTTCACACAGAATTTCAGCTGTCAAATGATGAAATCCTATGAGTTTGCCAGCAAAAAAAAACAGCTGTTGCTTCTTTTCAAGGCAAACTACGATGTTTTTTCAACTTTTTACACAAAAGCGTTCGCGTACTTTTCTTAGAAATGAGAGGATTCTCTCTCGATTTTGGAGATTTGACACTTTTCATTTTCCTACACATAAAGTACGCGAACGGACCTAATGTTCTTATTGCACTTGAAGGACAGAATCAAAACTGTTGTGCTGCATTTGAAAATGTTGACGCTTTACACTGAAACAATCAATCAAATAACAAGTAAAACAAACAAATAAAAAAAAATTATAAAGGTTATTACCGTGCCAGCTAGAACTTCAGCTTGGTAGGTATACACTACAGTGATCACTATGAGAGGAGTAAAAGTTATCGCTCAGGATATCTTTAAAACAACCGAACGCCAATCTACGATTGTCCCAACTTGTTCGTATTAAAATTAAACACGGAAAAACGTTATAAATCAAATTATATTTCTAGCTACGTTACAATGCGTGTGATCGAGTTCGTCTCCAACTTAGAATGAATTACAAAATTATCAAATACTTAAAACCTAACTTCGCCTTGGCCTTGGTTCCCACGTAAGCTCGAATACGTCCGCGCGTGCAGGAAATGCAAGCGATGAATAAGCTCGAATACGTCCGCGCGTGCAGCAAATGCAAGCGATGCATCTATTGCTATGCACTTGCTCTGTGTTCTCGTATTTCGAATGGGCAGGTGGCTGCCGGCGTGTGTTAACTGCCGCCTCTTCAAATATCTGCGTCCCGCAGATTAATGACCGAACATGAGGAGCAACTTAAAGTTCTGCTGGGTTGTTGAACTCCTGTTGTACGTTGTGCTGGGCGAGGAATGCGCTTCCTGCGAAAAGACAGATGAAGTTCCGGAATGTTGATCCTTCCGTAGATCTTTTTCCAGAGTAGGCAGATGGCGATAACTATGACTATGGCGATAAAGATTTCTGTAATGATAGAAGAATTAAGGTTTCCTTTTAAGGTTTTGATATGATCAATGTTCTTGACACTGATATCGTGCACAAATTCCAGGTTAGGCTTGACCCTTTTGCTGGTTACGTTGGCCAGGACAGCAGGAAGCGCTTGTAGACTTGAAGAGGACCCGCTGAGGTATGTCTGGCCCTTGATGGTTACGTGTCATTGTCCAGTTGGATGAGATATGTACCTTCTAGAGGAATAGAAGAATCTTTATTTAAAATTGAACCATTAAAGTTCGCCACGAAGATTGTATTTTCCCCAATAAGTTCGATGACCTCTTCTTTAGTGCTTTTGAAGTCGCATGCTGCAGTGCCGGCCTTAAGGATTAAGGATGGGTAGGCATGTGTTTTCTGCTGGTTTCTTCAAGACGTTACTTTCGCATACCGATGTGTTCCCTATGCGGAAGCAGTCACCCTTGAGTCCGTAAGTCATGTCGTGATTAAGTAAGAGCTTCGTCCAAGTCGATTTGTCTCCCGTCCTTGATTGCCGCACGAGCGTTTACCAAATGGAAAATGTTGGTCCCAACCTTAGGGATTGCTAGAACATACAGCAATAGGGTTCCATTGCCTCTACGAAGTTTTGATAAGGTAGAGTTTCCAGCTCGTTGATGGTCGTGTTTATCTCCTCAGAGTCTAATATGTTGCTATTAACTATTCCGGTCTTGGCCATTTGACAGGCCCTAATTACTTCGTTTACCCCTTCTTTCAGTATAAGTACTTTATTAAGTAAGTCGTGTCTTAGTCTTTCCGCTCCCCCCTCTTCTACGGCGTTGTTATAGCCATCAATTATTCTGTTAACCTTGTTCGTAACCTCATGCGTCGCCTCAAAAAGTTGTTTGTTAATTTTGTATTGGTCGTTATTGTTGTCTATTATGTCTGCTTGCGTTTGTAAGAGTTTGTCCCAGTCAGTTGCATCGGGGGAATCTGCCAGCCATTTCCAGGCACTAAAAAGATCGAGGCTGTCTCGATTTTGGTTCGCCTAGATCTTTTAATCGGTCCTTTACCTGGTTTAGATGGTAGGTTAAAATCAGTCGCATTTCCTGATCTGCTACATGCTGCGCAGCCAATTGTTCGGTGTGTTAGAGGAGCACGTTATATTTCTTTAGGTCAATGACGTGGATTAGCTTAAAATAACAATTTATTACCCAAGCGTTGCCTTCTTTAATGGTCACGATTGGTGATTTGTATTCGAAAATGTGCAGGGCCTGCACGGGAACCAAGAAAGCTAGACTGCAATATAATTTTCATTAATTGCATTACTCTATTCATTACTTTAAATACAGGATTGGACTTAAATAGTAGGTTAAAAGTAAATTTCTTATTTTAACTAGAGGTTTTTACCTTTGAATAGGTTTTTTATTCGTTTCCCTTTCCCTTCTTCTTTTTTATTAGTTTTTTCTTTTTTTTTATCTTTTGTTAATATTTTTAATGTGAGTTTTGTGATTTCTCTTGCCACTAGTTGTCATTATAGTAACACGATTGTACTTTGCGACAATTTCTTTTCGGTATAGTGGTTTATTTTTTTCCATAATACTCGTACCTTTCACGGCCGCATACACTACCTCACCCTCGCAGTACTTCCTAGGCGCATTCCTTCTTCTATTTAACCGAACATTCCTAGCTTCGATATTTCTTCTGATGATCCCCCTCAGGTCTTTGTTGATTTTGGACCGAATGCTTAAAAGATTCTGGTAGTTCACCCTCTGGGATCTATTGAAGAAGACGTCGGTAGGTTTTCGTTTAGTCACAGAATGTATGGAGTTATTGTAGCGATCTACAGCTATGTCGACAAGCTCTTTAACCTTAAGGTCCGGGTTTTCAACCCTGAGACACCGGTAGATCTCTAATATTGTGGAATGGACCCTTTCTATTTGCCCATTCACCTCGCTTCGGTAGGAGGGGGTCAGGTAGAGCTTGACACCTAGGGTTTTAATAAAGTTCAACACTATCGGGCTAAGGAACCCTCTTTCATTATCCGTGACAAGGATTTGGGGCACAGTGAAGTAGTGTAAGATTTTGATCAACTTTGATCTAATGTAGATAGATGATTTTTCCTTAATATGAAAGAACTTTGAAAATTTGGAGAATTTGTCGATAACAGTCAGAAATTTCTTATTTTGAATTTCCATGATATCCATGTGGAGAATCTCACATGGATATTTGGGGAAGGGTGTCGATTGGAGTTCAGGGGTCAGGGGGTGTCGGTCGTATTTGTTTAAACTGCAGACCTCGCATAAAGCGGCGAACCTTCTGACCTGAGACATCATCTGCGGGAAATAAAATTTTTCCAGGATCAATTCCCTGTTTTCCCTAAGAGCGCGATGAGCTCTCCTATGTTCTCTTTCTATTATTGTGTGTCTGCGATCTGGATTGGCGACGTCTTCGACAATTCTCTGGGTGACTCGTGTCCTGTAGTTGCTAAAGTTCTCTAGATAAACGTCTTGTAACAGGCCAAGGTACCTTTCCGGTATCTTTATACCGTTTACTACCCTTGGGTTAAGTTTTTCCCTCAACACTTCCACAAGATTTTCCCGACATATCTTGCTTATAGAAATATAGTGACGATCGATACCAATCTTAAAAATCAATTGATTCCTGAAGACTTTGATTGGGGCCTCTACGTGTGGTATGAGGTAGTACAGCACCGATGGCATAGTCGGAGGTGTCCGTTGTCAAGTTAAACCCTTTATCAAAGTCGGGAAAGGCCAGGACATCCGCAGACGTAAGTAACTCCTTTAGAGCTTCAAATGCCCTAACTGCATCGTCGTCGAGGGAGACTGGTACGTTTCTAGATTATTTGGCCCTAACATTCGAAAGATTCCCACGTGTTATATTGGTAAGGGGTTTAGCGATTTTAGCGTAGTCCTTAATAAACTTCCTGTAATAGGAGGTCAAACCGAGGAAGCTCTTTAGCTCCTTTAAGTTCTTTGGAGGAAGAATGTTTTCGATGGCCTTAACCTTCTTTCTGTTTGGGAGGATGCCTTCCGGGGTAACTAGATACCCAAGGAACTCAACGCTAGTGGCCATGAAGCTGGTTTTCTCCAGACGAAGTCCGGCCTCATTTAACTTGGAGAAAACGGTTTCAATGTGTTTCAAGCGTTCCTCCTCAGATTTGCTGACACGTAGCATACCTTCCCAATTAATTCCTTGAGGACATCGTCTATCATCCTTTGGAAGATAGCGGGAGCATTTTTGAGTCCGAAAGGAAGTCTCAGATATTCATCCTTCCCATTCATGGTTGAGAAGGCAGTTTTTTGGATATCTTTTTCGTCCATCAATATTTGATGGAATCCTGAGGTCAGGTCGAGAGTTGTGAAGATTTTTGCATCTCCGAGACTGGCAAGAGTGCTATTAATATCCGGAATGGGATATGTGTCAGGAATGGTTACAGCGTTTAGACGCTTATAATCGATCACCATTCTATATTGTTTTTCGCCGTTGGGTTTCGGCTTCTTAAGAACGACCCATATTGGTGAATTATATGGGCTGTTCGAAGGACGGATAAAGTTTTCCGACAGAAGCTCCTTAACCTGTCGCTCGACTTCATTTCTCATGCAAGCTGGGTAAGGGTAACTTTTAGAATATATAAGTTCATCCGTGTTGGTACGGATTGCAGCTCTTACACTGGTTTTTATCATTTCGTTGCCCACTGGACCAAAAAGACTATCAAATCTACTGCAAATATCTTGCAATCGGGATTTTGCAAGTGCTGTGATATTCCCGCACAAGGGTAATATGTGGTTGACCGCGCTGGAAGCCCTGTTCTTTAGGGTTATAATCCTATTGGACATTATAGTAAGTGTCTTTTTTTTCCTATCGATGACCGCTTTTAGCTGCTTGAGCGTGTCATCCCCAATTATGCCATCAAATGAAGTCAAACCTGGAAGAATGAAGAATGTGACTTCTAGTTAACAACCCAGATCACGAAAGAACTTCCCACTTGTTTTACCGTTGATGCGAATCTTCCCGCCGGGACTATTCACAAAAAATGCATGCTGGACAGGGTCAGGACACGGAACTAGATTTGGCCTAATAAAATTCTTGTTAGATCCAGTGTCCACTAAAAAATTCAAAATGACCCCATCCCGCGTAACATACTCTAAGTATGGTACGCTGGAAACGAGGCACCTTGCATAAAATTTTTCGGGCGATGGTTCATCGTAGGGTAGGATAGCGGCTTTCACTTCTTCCTGCGTGTCAGGGCCGACAGATTCTAGATGGTATAATCGCTGTTGTTTTTTTTTTTTTTTTTTTTTTTTTTTTATATAATTTGCTTACGCTAAAGGGATTTTTTTTTTCTGTTGTTACAGTACCCTTATAATGCTAGGAACAGTGTAAGCTACTTGGTATTAGAAAGAATAGAGAGATAGGAAAGAAGTGTTTGGGTGCAGTTGTAGGGTTTTTCTCCACGGGTGGTGTCTAAGTTACTTAGGGAGATAACGATTTCATGTATTCGGTATAAAGTAATGGACTTGGCCGGGATTCGAACGCACGACCTTCCATTCCGTAAGCGAATACACTACTACTGCACCATTGCCACCCGCAAATGCGCGGGTTGTAATTATCGGACCGCGGTTCCCTTTTGAACCTGTTGTTAGGCCTATTCATGTAATTCACGTTCCTTGTCTGAGCGGAACTATCCACCTCCATTTTGATCTGTGGTTTTGGAGCTGCTGGCCTCTGAGGTGGACCTTGCTGTTGGAATCTTGAGTTCCCATGTGGATATGGCCTTTGACCAAAGTTGTTCCTTGCTACCAGTGGACCGTCGAAGTTTCCGGGGGTTCCTACATTATCCCTGAAGTTATGGTTGACAGGCGAAGTTATCATGTTAGGGACCCTCACGTGCAACGAGTTGGTCCTGAAGTTCAGGTTTTGCATTTCCAGGCAAGCTGAATATGCCTCTGGTAGGGTTCTCGGCCTTTGGATGATCAGAACCCTTGAGAGGTCCCCACTAAATCCACGAATGAACACGTCTAGTGCTCGATTCCTGTATGTTTCCACCAAGGCGTTCATTGTCTCGGTGGAGTAAACCTCAGCCCTGATTTTACTTATAATCAGGGAAAACTGATGGTTTACGGTTGCATATAACTCGTTGACTCTTGTATTACCTTGGGTTAAGTGATTAAGCTGATGTTCCAATGTTCGTATGTCCCTTTTGTCGGCGTAGTGGAGTGAGAGGATCCTTTTCATCTCCACCCAATCATCATCGAACACATTATAAGATACCAGTGCAGAGTCGGCCTTGCCTCTGACCTTCTGCCGGATGTGTTGGAGTATTGCCCTGCATATGGGCTTACTACGAACTATTTCGTAGTCCTTCAACACAGTCTCGACACTGTGGACCCAGGAAACGTAGCGGATAGGATTTCCGTCGAAGGTCTGGAGTTCCTTGACGGAATCCGGAAGTTTCGATATGTCCTTTAGGTCTTGTTCATTTTTCGGACCTTGTAGTGGCTCTACTTGTTCCGTTAAGGGACCGGGGATACCTGCCAAAGCTGCCTGTTCCAGGACAAGGATACGATTTCCGATCGTTCCCAGCTGGATGTTCACGGAATTGATTATCTCTTGTGAGCTGGATTGCTCTATCCTACCAATTCGTGTTTCCAGCCCTCGAAGTTGTTCGAGGACGGAGTTGATCGCCCCCGTGAGCTGCGTAACCGAATTCCTAAGCTCGTCCATTCTTAAAGCGATTGAGAGTGTGGGTAATGGGTGTGTTTGCGAGTGCGAGTAAATAAGGGTTTTCTTTTTCTAAATATAATAAATAGACCAACACCTAGTGGCAGAGTTTAAATTGTAGTTGATACAGAATTTAAGGAATTTCCTAATTCGTTTAGATTTGCTAAATATGGATTTGCGTATATTTTCTCAAATCCCTTTATATCTTTAAAGTGTGGATTTTCCCTCTTTAGATAAATTTGAATGTTTCTTATTTTAGATGCCTGCTAAGCGCTCTCTGTTTTAAGATTTCGGGGTATAGTCGCTGTCCTCACGGAAGGCTTGTATGCGTCCGTTTTAGTCGTTAATGCATGTTTCTGCAGCGACCTACTAGGGTACAAGGGACTTCACACGGATAATTATATTTAATTTTCAGCGAACCGGCCCCTTTTTTCAAGAGATTTCGCCCCTAGGCATAAATGTTATAAATATAAATTTCAAGTTAAGTAGGTAGATACTCGTAAGTACATGAGTAACTGCACAAGCAGTGTATAATTTTTTAAATTATCATTTATCGTTTCTTAGACTAAAGCTTACTACAATCCTGTAACTGTCAGTGACTTCTTCATCCTTGTATGTCTCCAATTTGCTCCTTCTTTGGATTCTGCCATTAGGTATTTCTTCCTTCACGGTAGGCAGTTGCAATTCACCTCGGGAAATTTATTGCGTTGTCGCTTGATCTTTACACAGAGTTCAACTTGTCGTTTCTTAATGCTTCTTGCGCTTTTACTTCGCACAGATTTTCACTTATTGTTTCTTGATGTTCATAGCATTTTGCCTTGCACAGATTTACACTTATTACTTCTTGATATTCGTGGCATTTCGCTTTGCACAGATTTACACTTATTATACTTTTATTTCGCTTTAGTTTTTAATGCTTAATTGCATTTCTATAGGACACTGCCTCTGTCTTATTATCCTTTCTAAGTCATGTCCCTGCTCGGGCGCCAGTAAAAGTTATCGCTCAGGATATCTTTAAAAAAAACCGAATGCCAATCTACGATTGGCCCAACTTGTTCGTATTAAAATCAAACACGGAAAAACGTTATAAATCAAATTATATTTCTAGCTACGTTACAATGCGTGTGATCGAGTTCGTCTCCAACTTAGAATGAATTACAAAATTATCAAATACCTAAAACCTAACTTCGCCTTGGCCTTGGTTCCCACGCAAGCTCGAATACGTCCGCGCATGCAGAAAATGCAAGCGATGCATAAGCTCGAATACGTCCGCGCGTGCAGGAAATGCAAGCGATGCATCTATTGCTATGCAGTTACTGTGTGTTCTCATATTTCGAATGGGCAGGTGGCTGCCGGAGTGTGTTAACTAGGGGCCTGTAATATAATACAACAAGTCTTGTTAAACAATTAATATGCAATGCTGATTTCACTTGTTTAACAAGAATTCATGCATTTTGTTATAGGCCCCAGTGTGTGTTTAATTCCCCTGAGAATAGTCCAGCACCAGTTCAACATCTGTGAATATTGATATCGATTTTCCCTTCTTTTTGTGGGATCATTCGTATCCAATTATTCCCTTTTCCAAAACGAGGAAGGGGAGGGTCTATAGTCAGACTCGTAATCCAACAACACCAAATTTTACGCACTCTAATACAAAACGGAAATAAATTAAAAATTCCGAGACGCAGATCCAGTAACCATCTGATTGCTAACTCACATCAAATCATTAATTTTTGCATCCAGGCTCAGATGCGAAATTATTCTGTTAAATAATCTTTATTCGTTTACTATATTTCGTTCCGATTGTTCCACTGGTTCACTATATTCTTAATATATTTCTTCCTTCACGGCGAAGCTATGTATGATCAGGATCAAATGGATCATAACCCTCCCATTTTACTGCATTTCTACTTATCCGCCTGTGGGGTTTACCGGTTCGACTTTAATGAAAATTGGCAGGCTTTCCAGTTTCGGATTACTAAGATTATAACTGAGGCCAATCAAATGCTGGTGCTTACTTTTAAATTCATTTTTATTAATTATTAGCTTATATCAACTTACATACTAGACAAAAATGATTAAATCTAACTTAAAATTAACAGGATACTTATTCTAGATTATTTATCCTTATGCGGACGCCCTAAACTTAACTATATCTTATAATTATTGCCTTTCGGCCTAAAAACTATTTTACGAACTAATCTTACATATCGACTACCAAAGATAAATACCTCCAATCAGCAAAATAGGAAATGTTGAGGAGATACAAAAAACTGTATATTTATTAAAGTTTAACATATATTTGAAAAAGTTTTTCAACACAATACTTGTTTTTGGCACAGATTCCTATTAGAAATAGTGCGTTTCAATTTGTTTATAAAATTTATTAATTACAGCAGATACAAGGTATTTTTCTTTTAGCGGGTTTCTGATAGGAGGTAGCGGGAGGCATTACTGTTGAGAAATCTTTATTTAAACGAGTTTTCATAAATTTGTGCATTGTTTTATTAAGAGTTAAGAAAAAAAACTTTGAATTTAAAAAATTTAAAACATAGGAAAAAGATAAAAACTTAACATAGGTAATTAATTCAGTCAAAGGGTAGTTTTTTAATAATAAAAGTAAAACGTAGATACTAAACCGATGTGTTCGATTCACAAAGTAAAATGTACGAGTATTTATTTTTTAATGAAGTTTTGAATAAATAAAATATATTATATAAAAAGGAACATAAGGCAATTAGTCATTAATTCAATCACAGACATATTTCGTATCACGATAAAATAAAAGATAAACTCAATAAATACTCGAGGTTATTATAGTTAATAAGATAAAATGACTTAAATAACTTCATTGTTGGTATGGTAACTGATCGTAAAAGTGTCGACAATCTTCAGGAATAACCTGCTTTAGTTGCTGAAGATGATTCCATTTCTGCTTTGTGATGGGAATTTTGTTTTTAAACAGTTGAGGAAATTGGAAATTGACATCGAGATTTTTGGGTCGCGCAGGAAGATCCTGCCATTCATCATCAAATGCCAGTTTGAACTTCAAGAGCCCATTTCCATAATGGATTGCTCGCAAGTTTGTTACAGTGGGATCCCCGGTTTTTTTTCCTGGACGTATTGAGGTGTACACCATATTTTTGGTGTAGTCTTTAAAAAAATCGTATTGAAAAGATTTAACTTCATAGGCTGATGGATTTTTTCTTGCTTCTTTTGATATTTTAATATAGTCCGAAGGTAAATAAATATCACGATTTTTTAA
This sequence comes from Portevinia maculata, assembly GCA_949715645.1. Classification (NCBI taxonomy): domain Eukaryota; kingdom Metazoa; phylum Arthropoda; class Insecta; order Diptera; family Syrphidae; genus Portevinia; species Portevinia maculata. The sequence continues at coordinate 163,184,752 of OX454525.1, read as the reverse complement.
TTTTCGTTCTATACAACTATGGACTGAATCACAATCATTTTGAGTGTGTCCTTTTTCTAATATTTTCTGTGTGATTGGCAAGTTATGTTTGGCGGAAAAGTGTAACAAACCATTAGACATAGTGTTATTTCTATTTTGGTAAGTGCATCCATCTGAGTATATTATTATCGGTAGATTTTTTGGAAGGCAATGGATTTCTATGTAGTTAATGAGGCAAGAAACAAAAGTAGAAGCAACAAGTTCAGCATCAACTTCAGAAAACCAGTAGCATGTTGCATGATGCGTTTTGTGGTCAAAAACTGTGAAGTTATGGCACGACAATTTTGTTTTGTAATAAACGGAGCTCACTTGCAAGGATGGACAGATTTTAACTGCTTGCAAGTCTATAGTTAAAACAATACACAAACCGTTCACAGCTAATTCTTTATCATTTTGCATCTCAGTTCTTGCTCTGTTTTTAGCCTTTTGATGTTCGTCATACAAGATCGATGATAGCGTACCAACTTTAAACTGAGCGCAAGTATCACACTGATCTTTTTTAGTTTGATATAATGATATATTTTTCTGATTAAAAACGTTTGTAAACTTCGTAATGCTTAAGCAGTTTTCATTGTTTACTTCGCATTCAGTTTTGTAAAACTGATACAATTCTACCATGTTATGGAAAAGAGGCTCTAGAAATAGTTTTGTAGTATTTTTTTTTTTTTATTGTAATGAGATGGTAGCTTTGGAAGACTATTTAAAAAACGATCAAGGAAATTCTTTTCAGCTGCTGACCTTGGATGCATTATTCGATTTTTCTTAACCTCTTTATATGGGTGCATATTAGACTTACCCTCTTTAACCCAATTTTGTACAGACCATGTTCCTAGATCTAATGTGTTTAAAAACATTTTTTGGCAGACAATTTTTTTTCCAGTATCTGATGGCAATGAATAAATTAAACTAGATTGTCTTCTTGAAATGGCTTCAGTTTGCTTCCTTTTAGCTGGAGCCGATGAAACATGACCACAAACAAAAACCTTTCGCTGCTTCCAATCCATTAAGCTCCAAAAATTATTAAAAATTGTGGTTCTGTGCTCTTCAGTTATTAAAAAACAGCTTCGATTTTTGGCTTTTTTACATAACGGCGAGTTACAGAATTCTTTCATTTTTCTTGCCTGCCTATTTTTGGTATGTTTAATAACTCCCTTATTGCGAGTATAACCTAGGTATTCTTCTCCTTTCATTCTTAATAACTGATTTTTTTTAAGTTTCCATGATTGTGTGTCAGGACTACCATTTCGCTTCCGCTTCCGATCTAGTGGAATGTTATTATCATCAAAATTATCAGCGAGCTCTTCATCACAATTATCAACGCCTTCTTCATCACAATCATCAACGCGCTCTTCATCAGCGCGACCTTCATCAAAATCATTACCCCAATCTTTGACATAATCACAACAGCAATCATTTTCAAATTCTTTTAAAGAATTCGTTGAATTTTCTGTATGATCAATTGCACTACGGAAAAATAAATCCGATATCTCATTTCCCGAGAAGGACACCCTTTCTACTGATTCTATAGAAACTTTGTCGATACCTGTTAATATTTCAAATTAGATTCAATTTATAACATAGTCAATTCTTTACCCTTAGTTTTTTTAGTTTGATCTACTGATGCAATATTGGATTTGATTAGTATTGTAGTACTTCCATTATCGTTTGGAGATTCTACAGATTCCACAGTATGTATAAAAACATTTGGATCTGTAGTGTTAACAAGACACAATTCTTTAGTTTTTGGGTTACTTAGAGCAAGCTCTACAAACAGTTTTCCTCGAGAATACATCTGCCTAGCAAAAATGATAACCACTGTTTTTGTTAGAATTAATATAATATTTCAGTTGTAACGAATATTATTTTTTGAATTTTTAACAGCTTGTAATACAAAATAATGCTGATAGGTGGCATTCAATAAGGTATGAGTGAAAATTCAAACATTATAATACCTTCTATCAGCAAGCATTAATTAAAATATAAATTCTTGGGAAAATTGTAAATATAATATAAATATCTACAATTTAAATAACAATAAACACATTAAGGCTACTTTTGTAATAGTTTATGACCATATTAAATCGTTAGTAAAAGAAAAACCTAAGAAATACTTACCAGCACTATTGTTTCTCGTGCACTTTTGAAGGAATACTAGATGTTACGAGGTATTTTTGGCGCCAAAATGATAAGTGGTTTATTTTAATTCGACATTTCGGTTAGATTTACCCATTAAGGTGGAAACATAATACATTTAAACGACGCAGAATTCAGTTGCGCGAAGAGTTGAATCGAAATGTAAAATTTGAAAAAAATGCTGATAGGAGGTATTTATCTTTGGTAGTCGATATGTGTTTCAAATGCTGGTGCTGTTGCATTTGTGTGATCTAGATGTTTTCAGGCCTGCCTACTTTTTTCACTTTATTCTTAACAATGGATATAAAGAATTATATCGTAGTATGTATAGCCAAATGTAACCGTATTTTAAGGTACTATAAAAGACTAAGTCTTACTTGTACACCGAATTTTGAGTAAAATTGAAATTGAAATTGAATGGATTGAACTCAAACCTCTTTTTTATCACTATGTTGAAAACACTTCCGATCACTCAAAATGTTTATGTTTTTCATAGGTAAGAAAACATAGTTAATTTCAACACACCCCAACGGAAACACAATAGGTCGCCGTTCGCGTACTTTATGTGTAGAAAAATTAAAACTGTCAAATCTCCAAAATCGAGAGAGAATCCTCGCATTTCAAAGAATAGTACGCGAACGCTTTTGCGTTAAAAGATGAAAAACGTCAGAGGGCAACCGCTTTTGTATTTGGTGGAAAACTCATAGGATTTCATAATTTGACAGTTTTCATTTTTTACAAGTGTCGCACGAAAGTTTATATAAATTTATGTTTGCATATTAGTACGTGAACTGAATTATGTAACACAAAAAACATTTGACTTTTCTGTTCTGTTTGTGTGTGTTGAGAAAAAACAAAACTGAGCTATTTCTACTCAGCTTTTTAATATTTATTCTATTTGTATGATCCTTGTCGTTATAATTATATGTATGTCGAACTTCTTGCCTCAATCAGAAATAATATGTGCGTTCGCGTACTTTATGTGTAGAAAAATGAAAAGCGTCAAATCTCCAAAATCGAGAGAGAATCCTCTCATTTCTAAGAAAAGTACGCGAACGCTTTTGTGTAAAAACTTCTTAGTTTGGCTTGAAAAGAAGCAACAGCTTTTTTTTGCTGGCAAACTCTTAGGATTTCATCATTTCACAGTTTTCATTTTCTTACCAGCTGAAATTCTGTGTGAAGAAAAATGAACGAAAGTACATTTTTCTTTCGTTCATCTTTTTACCATTTTCTCAGTACGCGAACGCGTTTGTGTAGTTTTGCACGAAAGTTTATATAAATTTACGTTTGCATATTAGTTCGCGAACGGACCTAATAATTTTTCTGTGTTCAACGTGCATTTCGCCCAAACTATCTGAAATTAATAAATACCGGTGCAAAATAAACAACAACAACGAAATTTTGTTTCTTGAAAACAACAGTCCAGCTATCGACAACCAGGCGACCCCCCTGTTCAAAACCAATTTGTTACATTCGGTGGCAACAGTCCAGCTACAGACAAACAGCCATAATCTTTTTGTGTTGCTATTGTTTTTTTGTTTCACCTGATTCAGTGTGTGTTGGCTCATCGGAATCAATATATTGCGTTTTAATAACTCAAGATAAAACGCTTTGACTTATTCGATGTGGTTTCACCTTAACTGATTACAATATAACCGACTTCCTTTATTGCAGTTCAAATTAAAACTGCTCCCGGATGTTCCGGCGAAGCCTTTTTGAATCCAATCCATTGCTCACCGAAGGTTCGATTAGTTTCCGGAAAGTTTTTTCGTTCAGAAAAACTTCGAACTTATTGAGAAATGGAGGGTGTACCCTAGCGGCTATAATTTAAACCCTACTAGACATACAAGTTTGACAGATCACCGAAAAAATATACGTAAAAGAAGCTAAGCGAGATTAAATATTTAAATACTGTGGAAAATAAATACATTTATTGATTAAAAACATAAAAATAAATTTCTAAATAGTTTACAGTAATGGAAAATAAAGAAAAAGTGTTGGATCGAGCGTCTCATTGTGGTGTACCCCAGTGCAACTTATATAGACGAAATGGTATAAACATGTACAAAATCCCAAAAGAAGTTTTAAACTCTCGATTCCTTTTAAAAAAGTGGTCAATTGTTCTTCGCATTGGAAAATCATTTCCTAAATTCTTTAAGATATGTAGTTTTTGAAGAAGGCGATATATTAAAGCCAATTGCAAGAAATACGAGTAATAAAAGATACTGCACGCGTTTGGTCAAAGGAGCATTTCTAAGCAGAAACCTTCCAAAATTAGCAACCGAAAATTGAACGAATAATTGTGCAAGGCAAATATTAGCTCGGTGCAAAACAATTGAAAAAACTAGGTAATAACATACGAATTTTATTCCATTATATTGTATCCATTAAACTGTAATTGTGTTCTATTAGATATACAAAAGAAGCTAATGAACTTTTAATTGCCGATGCTGAACCTCTTGGAAGAAGAAGGTAAGAGAATGCGAAATTTGTTTTACACATATCTGTTGTATTTTATTAGATCTGATGAAGTAATCGAACTTTGGGACCATCCTGCCGATGGTGCACTCATCGACGAATCTCAACAGACGACATCAAATAAAGGAGTTCAGGTCGATTCCAACTCAGTCTTTCAATAAAAATACCAATTAAATGTTCATCTTTTTTTACTTTTATTATGCACATTGAATTATTAAAGGAACTATAAATTACAAAGTCGCAAGTTTCTAAATTTGAAATAGCTAAGCCTAATTGCACCTGACCGTAAAAGGTATGCTGTTTTTTTTAATGTAAAATCGTCTCCAGATCTTAACAGGTAATCTAGTCCTTCAAGAAGCTGCTGGGCTAGAACCTCCTTTCCCTTAGTTGGTGGCTTAATTTCAAGGAGCCGCCACTCGTCGCTGTCATATGCAACTCCATCAGGACTTACTGCCAGAAATGGAAGACTTGTCGAGATCACCAAGCCGACGTCAAACAGCAAATACCTCTTGCCGTATTTTTGTTTTGCCAATTTTTCAGCATGGTGCACATACCTTGTTGCCTCATTGCCTCTAAAATTTCCATCGTAAATGGTCGATAGCTTCTTTTTCCAATTCGGGGCTTTGTTTTACGAATATGTGTATAGCTTGTAGGCAATACTTCCAGTGATTCGCAATTTTCTTTCTACAAGCCACTGTGCACTACTCTGCATAATTGTGTTTTCGCAAATTTGAGCAGCTTTTTCTTTGGTTTTCGAAATCCTTTGAACCAGTGAAGCATTGGATGAAGAAGTAAAGGAGTTCATTATCGGGATAAAGGTTTTTAGTCCATCGGAACCAACAATAAACATAAAAAACCCGTTGTCCTCCTTTTCTTTCCTCTCTCCAGTCGCTCGACATACTTCTCCGGATGATCGAACACCAAAGAAGAATTTGCTAAGTTCGCAATTAGGTTTAGCTGAAATTATAAAAACATATAAAAGTGGAAGTTTAATACTGTGTATTTATTATGTCGGCAATTCAAATAGAATATTTTATACAGTATACCTGCCAAGAACTCTTCAAAAATTTCATTTTCTTGTTCCTTGGTCACGACATCTGTCTTGATATTAATTTTTAGCCGGCTATGGCACAAGTCTGATGAATTAACAGCGTTGTACTGTTTTACAAAGGCTCTTCCAACTTTGCCCCACTTTTGTGTGACCTCTGTGCAGCTTATAGGTTGAAGACAAGGTGTCCTGCGGAATAGAGAAACGTATCTAATGTAGAATTTAATATTTGTAGAATTAATTACAAATCGAAACTGTTAATATATATGAGACATGCTGCGATGTGCTTGCATTTTCTTCCTTCACCAGCTTTGCATGAGCAAGTACAAATCCAAAATTTCCAAGACTTTGCAAGGTATCTTAGTTTTATATCATGGGGTTTTGAAGTCATCGAAGATGCATTAATAACCAGACCAGTTACATCACTGGTTGCTGAATCTGGTATCACACCTATAGCATAGACCCAACTAGCCTTGACGAGCTCTTCCCCTTCGCGAATTGTTATCGAGAAAATCTGAGATGAATATCGGTTAGTTGGGTCCGACATTGGTATTTGGGATAATTCTGCACAATAAATTCAATATTATTAACAATTTAAGAACTTTAAACAGTTAAAAAAAAGAGTCTAATCCAAAAAACATAATTGTTTATATGAAACCAACATTCATTTCACTTTTAAACGATTCAAACATATGTTATGTACCCGGGGTTATTTTATTTTGCATAAACAATATTTGAATTTTAGACCCACAAGGCATTTATATCAATTGAAATAGTTTTTCATTTATAAAATAAATAAATTACCTTTACAAAAATACACGTACCGCTTACCGATGACAGATTGCTGTATGTCTGAAAGGGTTCTTTTCTTTGCCACCAGATTTCGCAGGCCAACTTGTACATTTGTCAATTGACAGGGGTGGACATGTTTGTTTACTAATCGGTAATGGAATTCATGATTTACTTATTTCCCACAGATGGCGCGTTACAATAGGTCTGTTCTCGTTTTATTATGTGGGGGAAAAGGAAACCTAATATCTCCAAATCGAGACAGAATCTTCTCATTTCGAACGAAAGTACACGAACGCTTTCGTAGTGAAAAATTAAAAACGTCATTTTGATCACTTTCTCAGTACGCGAACGGGATTGTGAAGTTTCTCATTAAAATTTAAATAAATTTACGTTTGCAAATACGTATGCGAACAGACCTAATACGCTGAACAAAATTCGCCGATACCTGACACCGTGAGAGCAAATGCCATTCAAAAGGCCTCAGATTTTCATTTCGTAATGAGATAAAGCCTACCTGATTTGTGGAAAATGAGGTTACAAATGAGATAAAACAAAAACGAACATTTAAAATTGAGAACAATTGAACAGTTTCTGAAAGAATGTGTCAAATTGATATTGTTGTGTAGTTTTTACCCGGTGTTAAATATTTGCACGGAATAATAAAACTCAAATTTTCTCTTCCAAATACTTCATATTTTATTTGGATATCGGATAATGTAGAAGATTTCGGGGTCGATTTATTGGGCTCTGAGCGGTCAACATTTTTGTGTAAGAATTGAATTGCAGAGGTTGCTGTTCGTCTAAGGGAAAAGGCCAAGAAACGCAACGGACGTGGTTTCGCGAGTGAAAGTAAAGATTAAAGGCCGATAATGAGTCGGGGCCCGGGCGGCAGCGCTCCATAGAAGGTTGGTCTCTTTTCGTAACCTCCATTCATGAGGAGGCAAAAGAGGATTACATTCGGGAGAAATTTTGAGAATTTAGCGACGTTAAGAATATCAACTTGAACCTGGACAGACGTACTGGGATTTCCAAGGGCAGACTATTCAAATGGATTGCTGCTTTGTCAAAGAATCGAAACGCACCAAGAAATCATGTGATCGCAGAAAGTGATATTTTTGATGATGCCTTTTTTTACTTAGGCTTAGTAAAATTGAGTCCGCGAAATTGTTTTCGGTTAGCTAGTTCACTTGTAGTACAGGGTGGCGCACGCATGGTGCTACAAAATAAAAACGTAATAACTTTTTTTCTCTGTGAGTAATCGGCTTATTTTTTTTATTTGACTGGTTACTATTTAAATTTATTAAAATGAATGCTTGGGATACCGAAAAGAGGATTTGGATAGCGCAGCGGTACCATGCTTTGTAGTCCTTCATTTCCGTCCAAAGGGAATGTAGGCTATAGTTTGGAGGGAATTCCCCGAGCAGATGTACCATTATGAGGCTGGTGAACATGTTTACCGAATCTGGAAGCATCGCACGAAGACCGTATCATCGAGATCCCTATGTTCGGGTTCAAGACACAATCGCCGCTATAAAATTGTCAATTCAGGCAAATCCAAGCGTTTCGACTCGAAACTTATCGGCGAACAGACGGTCATTACAACGGATAATTCATGATGACCTAAAGTTGTTTCCGTACAAAGTTCAAATCGCAAGCATGTTAAACACTCTGGATTTGTCTATTCGCCTGGAATTTTGCCAAAAAATGATTGAAATGACCGAAGAAGACAACAGCTTAATAAATTGCTTATTTATATCTGATGGGGCCCATTTTGATCTAAACGGCAATGTAATTAAGCAAAATTGCGGTATATGGAGTGAATCTATTCCAGAAATACACCATGAGACGGCACTGCACCCAGAACAAGTCACTGTGTGGTGCGCAGTTTTATCAAGTGCATTGTGGGGCCATACCTCTTCGAAGAAAACGGTGTGACAGTAACAGTCAATGGGGACCGATATTTAAAGATGTTGAAGTAGTTTTTTTTTTACCCAGAACTGCGCCGAAGAGGTATCCGTTTCAACAGCATTTCGTTCCAGCAAGATGGAGCAACTGCACACATAACCAGACCGGTTATGGCGGAGCTCCAACGAAAACTCCCAAACAAATTAATATCCAGAAACTCCACTTTCCGCTGGCCCCCAAGGTCACCTGACCAGACTGTACTAGACTTTTTTTATGGGGTTATGTCAAGCAAATATTTTGCGTAATAATGCCATAGTGTTTTGAATTATTTGCATGATTTGTGTCTGTGTTAGTATTTTATACGTACATAATTATTGTTGTCTTTCTATATTTTTTTTACTTTGCTTATGTCCTTACTAACCCTGCACTAAATGTTGAGCCTGTGGGAGCACTTTTAGTGCCGGCAAATTTCTGCTCGTGATAGTTGATTGCTAAGCACTCCACGACACATAACTGATAGTTTAATTAAAAGTTAACAGATGTACAAAACGAAACCAAGGAATTTGACTGAATTGAGGCAGATCATTGAAATAATAATTGAGGCGATCCCGAATTCAACCCTTCAGGCCGCAATGAACAATTTTCTGTTCAGGTGTCGCATATGCGTGGAGGAGCATGGAGGTCATTTACGTCCTATCTTCTTCAAAAACAATTAGTTATATAAAATAAAATCTAAATTCTATACAATAAAAAAATATAAAAATTGAAATTACAGTTCATACATAATAGTCGCCGAATCCTGGTAGGGATTCCCACGCACTGCTGCCTGGTCGAAATGATCGAAACGTGCACCTAATGCGGGAACAGAGATAAAAAACGTCTTAAGCGGATTTGCAAATGAGCTCTTTTCAATAAAGTATGCAGTATTATAACAACTTTGGGATTTGTTTTAAACAAAAAACACCTCAATAATTCTTAATATGCGAAATTCGATAGTTTTTCGAATGTCCTTATATTCTTTAACAATCTATTTAAAACATTGGTTAAATCAATACTCCAAAAATATAATTCCTAGTCTGCCTCAGAATAGAAGCTCTTATTGGTATTCAGGCATAACACTTATTTCATAAAACAATAATTCCCTTTTAAATCAACACATTTAATAAACAATCACTATATATACACAATAACACAACAGTTCAAAACAACACATTTCATATGCAATCAAATCTCTTATTCCGTATTTCCTCCTTTTCTCTATGATCTACCATATCGCTTGAAATTGCATTACTTCGTGGCTGTTCAATTTGTACAATCGGCGATGTTCTGTGAAATATTACAAAAAAATTTCGGTTGAATTTTGTTTTTTATTTCCATAAAAAAAAGAGTACTTGGCAGTGTCCATGCCGATAAGGTAGCCGCCATATTTTCCAAAGACGTATCGCCATCTTCTAGCAAATAGGACCACTTCGACGAAGCTACACCTTCGCCATCAACCAAACAATTGAGGTGAATCCGCATGACTTCCGGTTGTGTGTTTTGCGTTTCTCTTTTGCAATCCACCTGTCAGTTGTATTACCAGTGAAAGCGGCAACAGAGCAGAAAAACATTTGACATTTAAGGCATTTTGTGGTTGTTGTTTTGAAAGTTCAGCAATTTTAGCAAGCAGTGAATGAGCCCTCATAGCGCAGAACAACAGCAGCAGAGAAGGAAAAGTTTCACTTTCTCTCCTCAAACTCACTCACACTGCCATAGCCTAGCCATATAGTGATAGTATCACCACCTGAACTCGCTCCCCCTGTGACAACTCGGGAATTTGTTTTGCGGATCCTCTTCTGTAATTAACATTACATACGTACTCTAATTTTCTTACACTTTTACCCATTTGTACATAAATAAATCCTCCTTCTTCCTCCTACCAACTAACACCTTAAGCCAAAGATTAAAACCAAAGTTTACTATTTCACTCCGACACGAAACGCACACCATGTTGATACAGTGTTTGAGCTCATGCACGAGAATCAGTCGCCAATTGATCACGTCACCATTCTACCTGCGAATCGACAACACAAGAAGAAGCTTTAGTAGACTTCACAGTCAACTGGGCACGGGGAGAGGGCCAATATTCACGCTAAAACATTATTTGCCGACGCGAGCCCCACAGCAGAAGCGTGATTTGATGGCACTGCGACGGCGGGGAAAGGATTTGGAGAAGGACCACATAGCGGCACGGACCAAGGCAGATATCAGTCAAAATGCTGCAAAGGAGGTCAAGCCGGAAAAGGTTAAACTAAGAAGGCGGGACGTTGGTCGGCTCTTCGCGCTGGCCAAGTCCGAGAAACTGGTGCTAGCCGGTGAGTAGTGGTTGCTAGATTGTAGTGCAGCAGTGGTGGTGGTACTTCTCAATGATAGTGTTTCTCTCTTGTAGCTGCGGTTGGCTGTCTGGTGGTTTCTTCGGCAATAACTATGAGTGTGCCCTTCGCATTGGGCAAAATTCTCGACATAATCTTCAGCAGAGACGAGGCGGGCAGTGTCGACACGATGGATCGACTAAAGCACTTCTGCTTCATTCTTAGTGGAGTGTTTGTTATCGGAGGATTGGCTAACTTTGGCCGAGTTTACTTGTTCAATAGTGCTTGTGAGTTTGTAATTATAACAAATTGGGCTTAGTTTCGCTAATACATTGCGATGATTACAGCGATTCGCATTGTGAAGGAATTGCGAGCAAAGCTGTATCGTTCGATTCTGCATCAAGAGAGCGGCTGGTTCGATACAAAGGGCACTGGAGAGCTGGTCAATAGGCTGTCAACGGACACTTTTTTAGTTGGAAATTCCCTCAGTCAAAACATGTCGGATGGGCTTCGTTCAACGGTGATGATTGTTGTTGGAACATCGATGATGGTAAGTGGTTTTTATCTGAGTTATGTGCGTTTCAAAGCAGCAGCCAGATTAGATAAAATTGATTTACCTTTAGCTAGTTCGTATGTGCTCTTCCAGAAAGTGTGTCACTGGGTTTTTTGTTTTGATTTCGTAAGTGAAAAAGTTAATATGATAGCGGTTTAGGTTGATATGAGCTCACATTATAGAATTTGAATAAAAAAATAAATATCCATCAGCTTACAGCCGTAACCGATAATTCGTCGTCTGAATAGAAACTGGTCAAGGATACTTCAAAGAAGTTAACAAAGCATTTATTCTTTTCAGATCCCGTTCCTACCCTTAGTGCCTATAAAATCATGTATATTCCAAAGCTTTGGCAAAGAATTCACATGGTTTGTATGAGAAGTGCTGGAAATACCTGCATGGAATACATGAACTCCAACTTACACGAGTCGAAATTGCAAAAAAGGAAACAAAATGGAAAGCTCCTGTATCAAAGAAATACAAGAACAATAGCATTTGAATTTCCTCAATGACTATGTGGCTAGAAATCGGGAGGTCTACCTATACTTTTTAATGTCGAACTGGCGAACCCCACAGGCACAACAGATCTAATCCAAATCATTTCCTTGCCGTTAAAAAAAGAAGATGAGGAAGGTTTGTCATAAACAATGAAAAATAATATCAACCAAATGACCTCCGCAAGCATTGGTATCAACTTTCTCTTAAAACATGGCCCAAAAGAAATAAGTCACAGTGTCACACGATCTCGGCGGCTAATTTGTGATTCAATATTTCCAAAAACTGTTCGGCCAGGAAGCTTTTTTCAAAAGATAAATGGTTTCGCAAATTTTGCGTTCCAAGTTCTGGCCGTACAAATTCATTGATGTCCATATAAATTCATTGATATGTATGGTTCGGTAGCGCAATCCATTCACAGTAACAGCCACCCCGCTCCAATTGCGAAGAAATCAGGTCACAAATGTGTTGTAGGTAGAGATAGGAGTCTTCTTGACAATGCGACAGTTCTGCCTTGAAAATGGAAATGTGCCTCATCGCTCAGATGATCGGTGAAATTCTGGATCAGTTTCATGCATTTCCAACCCAATTGTCAAAGACATGACGCTGCTGATCGCCAGCAGGCGGAAGTTCGTGTGTCAACTGAACCTTAAAGGCTTTATATTCCAAATTTTGATGCAAATTCGATGGGAGTGTTGTGAGTTTTATAATGTGACCAATTCTTAAATTTTTAAATAAAATTTTATATGAAAATTGTTGTTTGTGATATGCAAATTTCGACTGGAGCAATATTTTCAGTTGATCCTACATTACGAGCACGGTTTCGGTTCTTTACATAACTAACTTGTCTAAAAAGCTCGAATTTCTGAACCAAGTGCTTCACCACTTGGCCACTGAGGCCAATCAAATGCTGGTATTTCAGGAGTTTTTTGGACTACCCCTTTTTAACGATTTCGGCACGTATCTTCCGCTTTATCATGTAAAATCTCATCATATCCGTGGTATTGATTTGTTCTTTGATCTTTTTTAGGACATTCGTGATCTCTAGCCGTGCTAACTCACGGATGTTCATGCACATTTGCGAAAGAGAAACAGGCATAGAATATCACTGACGCCCCCCCCCCCCCCCCCTTCAGCACTTGTCGTAAAAGGCGACTATCTGATCTAGGAAATTTAAACATCCAGGTGATCCTAGGGACACATTTTAAATCTCAAATCTGTCCCGCAAGTGTACATGCAAATCGAGGTCGAACTGGCGAACCCCCACAGGCGGACGAGTAGGGATGCAGTAAAGTGGGAGGGCTATGATCCTTCTACTAGTCCTGATCATAGCCTCGTCGTAGAGGAAGAAGAAGAATAGTACAGACAAATTCTATGTACAATGAAAATACGCCTTTGTTTACTACCTACAAGATACAAGGCTTTTTTTTTATTGAAATGTTTAAATTCACACGACAAACAAAAACAACGTTCTCTCGACAGCCATTGCCGATAAAACCATCTCTAAAGCTATTTTTTTGGTGGCATTGTCCAAACGTCGACCTGTACTCATTGCTTACCCGGCAAATTGTTGGAACTTTCAATCGTTTTAAACATACCACCAGATGGAATCTTGTATAAGGGCAGAGCTTCTGTATTCGGCACAGTGAAGAACATCTCTCTTTACTTTTACTTGCGCTTACTGAGGCCAACGCCTCAACCATCAAGCCTCTTTAGTGAGCACGCCTCCAGTTGTGTCCACTGAGTTCATTGAGGTTACCCTGCAGTTGCGCACGCCATTAGGGATGAAGCATCGGCCCAACTAAAAAATGCAGGTTACCGTTAGTGTTGCAGCTAAAGAACAGCAACAAGTTAAAAAAAAGCCACATATTGGCACTTCTGCTCAAATCAAACGTTTTTTTGCAACACGATTTTTGGTGTTCTCCCCTCCCATATAATCTTCCACCTTACGAAAGGTGTCTAAAATTAATAAATTTACAAACTCTTAGTAGACGTCGTGATAATGCCGACATACTCTTTGCCCACCAGCTTTTGAATGGAGTCATTGATACCGAAGGTCTACTAAATAAATTCAAACCCAATACTTGTAATCGTCATTTGAGAACCATTCCCCTCTTCTATGTCCCTTTCCATCGAACCGAATATGGCCAAAATGAACCAATTACTAGAATAATTCGAAAAGTAAACTTCAACATCTTTGATCTAAATCTCTCAAAATCCTCTCTCAAACTAGCTCTCCAATCTTAATCTTCCTCTTACACTTTTTATCCTTATCTCTTTCCTCACCTTAGCTCTAAGATTTAATTGTTATTTAGTTTTTAAGATATTGTGCGCTTGTACTAAGCGAATGAATAAATTAAATTAAATCAAATTAAATGTACTCCGCCTTACTTGATTACGAACAGGTAGTTTTATGGTTTAATTTAACGCTTTTTTTTGAATCCTTGGATAATCTGGGAAACCCAAATACAACATGAAAGGATATACTATGTTTATGTTGTAAAAAAAATGGGATGAATTCAATCTTTATGATGCTTTTTCCAATAAGGTCATAAAATTATTCCTATTTTTCCTCTCACTTGATTACAAACAATAGCTAAATCTACATGTTATCATATTTTATACCAAATATTTATAAAGGCATTCAGAGTATAAGGGGCCTTAGTTCAAAACATAAATTCATAGATACAAAAACTATGGGTAAAAGAAATTCATTACGCGATTAGAAAAAAAAGCCAAATTCGAGCTTACAAGGACAAGGCAAGTCTCTCCGTTTCATAGCCGGTAAGATTGGAAGGGGACCAACTGTTGTTCATAGCTTGCTTAAAGACCGTGATAAAAAATACAAATCAAGAGAAAACAAAGCAACAACTTAGTCAGGACGACTGGCGAATCTGAGAGCTGCTTTAAATTCAAGACCGTAAGTCCGTAAGTAAAATCAAAGCAGAAACTTGAGTTGAAGCAAGTAGATCAACTGATCATCTCATGGTACAGCAGGCCAACCATATTGAACGCAAAAGTACAACATAAATATAATATATCCTTCTTTCATTTTGCATTTGGTTTTTCTCAGATAATCGAAGGATTTAAAAAAGGTCGTAAAATTAAACAAAAAAAAACTACCTGTTCGTATTCAAGTGAGGCGGAGTATATATGCGCGTAGGCTCACGGAGCAAGTAAAAAACAACTAGGTGATGGACAATCTTTGATCTACGAGTACCTTCCTATATTGGTCCCTTTTCTTTTGGACTGGACATATGGTGCTAAGATTCCAATCCTCAGGCTTAAGCGGTGTTAAGTCGATTGATTGATGATCCAAAAGTTGCTATTATTCCAAATACTGACAATACATTTTCGTAAATTCCCTAACACACATCATTTGGCCAACAAAAGCCGATACTTTCCTTCATCTCATTTGGACAAACAAAAACCATTTTTTACACTAACTTATTTTCCTCCAGATTTACACTTCAGCAAAGCTGGCTCTCATTAGTACCTGTGTGGTTCCTTGCGTAGCAGGAGTCGCAGTCATCTACGGTCGTTACGTCCGCACAATCACCCGGAGTTATCTAGACAAGCACGCTCTAATCTCAAAAGAAGCCGAGGAACGTTTGGGTAATGTAAAGACAGTAAAATCCTTTTGCCGCGAGGAAGCAGAGGCGAAAAGATACGATACCCTCCTCACCGATGCCATGAAGGTAGCCTACGACGAAGTCATGGCCAAATCTATGTTCTTTGGATTTGTAAGTAAACACCGTACATGTGCCATTTAATTCTGACTTATATCCTTATAGACTGGCTTTTCGGGAAATGTAATCATCATATCTGTTCTCTATTACGGTGGTACCCTTGTTATCAGCGATCAGCTAACAATTGGTGCCCTGACATCATTCATCCTATATGCCGCCTATTCGGCGGTTTCCATCAATGGCCTTAGTAATTTTTACACCGAGCTGAATAAGGGTGTTGGCTCTGGTCAAAGGATATGGGAAATTCTTGATAGAAAATATGCAATCCCGCTGGATGTGGGTATTATTCCAACAGTGAAACCACGAGGCGAAGTCTCGTTTGCCAATGTAAAATTTAGCTTTCCCGCACGGCCGGACAACCCAGTTCTTAATAATCTCTCGCTGACTCTGTCGCCGGGACAAACAACAGCTGTTGTCGGAAGAAGTGGATCCGGCAAAACGACCATCGCAACCCTTCTTCTTAGGCTGTATGACCCGCAGGTAGGAAAAGTTACCCTAGATAGCATGGATTTAAAAGACTTAAGTCCCTATTGGCTGCGAGAAAACATAGGAGCCGTGAGTCAGGAACCAGTTCTATTCAGTGGAACGATTAGAGAGAACATCCTTTATGGCCTGATTCCCGGAACAAAAATCACCGATGACGAGTTCCAAGCTGTCGTTAAAAACGCTCACGTAGACGAATTCGTGAATAACCTACCTGATGGTTTGGAAACTTTGGTTGGTCAACGGGGAATGATGCTGAGCGGTGGCCAGAAGCAGAGAGTTGCCATTGCCAGAGCTTTAATTAAGGTTAGTATTAACTGCTTTTTCGCCGAATTCCTGTTTCTCCTAAAAATATTTTTGTCTACTTTCAGAATCCCACCATTTTAATATTCGATGAAGCCACAAGTGCACTTGACTCTACATCGGAGGAGTTAGTACAAATCGCTCTTGAAAAATTGTCTAAGGGACGCACGGTCCTTACAATCGCTCACCGACTAAGCACAATTCGCAATGCAGACAAAATCGTTGTACTCGAAAACGGACTTGTGTCTGAAGAGGGTCCCTATGAAGATCTGATATCACGCGAAACCGGAATATTTAAAGATCTCGTGAAGAAGCAAGCATTTCTTGTTGATTCTTGAAAATTTGCTTTAACGGTGAAGGGAAATTATGATTTATAGAAAAGTATTTCTGCTCTTAATTTTTGTCGCTTTAATCAACGATCAAATCCTGTAGATTTTAGTCCTTTTTTGTATTTAAAACGAATATATTATAATATTATACATCATATACATATAAACTTATTTATCAAGTTACGTACTTTCTTTCACGTTTATTTTTTTGTTTGTTAAGAAATAAAAAGTTTTATACAGTTATTAAAACAGCCCCTAAAGCAGTATTTTTAGTAAATTTGAGGGAACAGAAAAGAGTGCGTTCCCTAAAATTGGCATTTGTCCAATTTGTTGAACCATCAGACAATGTTGATCAGAGGAATCCTTAATACTCTATTTTTGGAAAAAAAATCCGCGACTGCAAGCCATACGGTTGTATCAGGGCAGTTAGGACTGTTTCGCATGAACAGTTAAACAAATGGGGGCAAACTAATGTCGTTTTCCATTGTCAATCCGGAATACTTCCGAAGTTTTCTGAAAGCGTTCCATTGGCACTCGAATAACAGCTCTTCTCCTGTAAAGAAGAGAAATGTGCTTCTGGATTTGAAATCAACCAGAAGCATTAACACATTCAAACACTATGAACTTCAAAATCGGCAAATGTCATTTTTGTATTGATAATTTTGACGAGGTACCTACACTGAAAATAATTAGGTACACTTATTACAAAAGAAAAAGAAAGAGAAAAGAAAGATCGATTGTGACGAACTGTGAAACAGCGCTGTAACTCCAGCTGCCAGTCTCCACTTTATGTGAAAGCAATCTGAAGATACTGTTTGTTAAAAACATCAAGAACTCGGACTCGTCATTTATTCCGACACTGAACTACAATAATATTCCAGCTATCAGCTCTTAAAATAAAGCCAATCTGCTTGCTGCTCACTTCGCAGCTAGTTCAACGCTCCCAGATTGTGATTTTTCTCCCCATGTACTCGACCGCTTAGCATACTCCATGTGACCAATCCACTTTTGCACTCGAACAGTGGCTAGAGTACTTCGAGATATTCATGCTTATTTTGAGATTCGAATGAATAGTCAAGTCGTTCGAATGTCTATTTTCGTTCAAATTATACCGGTTTTCCTCAAATAAATTTTCTATTCGATCGAATCTCAAAATACAAATTCTTCTAATTCGACAAACATTCGTTCGAATTCGAATGTCAAAATCAGCATGATTGACATACACAAATCCGCTGGTCCAGATGGTATATCCCTACCGTTCTGCAGAGGTGTTCGTCTACGCTGGCAAAATCAAGGCGTAAGCTTTTCTATCCGTCCTATTCTTCAGGGCTCTTTCCGAGAGGATGGAAAACAGCATTTGTCCAGCCTGTCCCAAAAAAAAGGCGAATCTTCTTCTCCCTGAACCAACGACCATACCACGTCGAGTTAATCGGTTCTCGTCAGATCACCGTAATTAAACGACGTTGGGCGCGGTTAGTACGTAGATGGGGGACCGTTTGAGAACAACCGCGTGTCGTTGGCCAGTCCCATCTACAGAGTTGAGGTAGATAATATACGTGGTATCACAATGGACCTAAATTGGTCTAAGTGTGTCGGCTTCTGCCGACAGCCACATAAACCTAACCTAACCTAACCTTCTTCTCCCTCCTCTTACCGACCAATTGCACTTACGTCTGTTCCTCCCAAGGTCATGGAAACGTTGATTAACCGTCAGTTTATGAAATATGTTTAGTCCCGAAATTTCTTAATGACCGGCAGTTCGGCTTTCGCAGCAACAGGTCCGCTGATGACTTGATGAAATACTTAACCGAGAAGTGGATTCAATCTTTTCACCATGGTGCTGAAAGTAAGATCGTTGCACTTGATATTTCAAAGCCATTTGACAGAGCTGGCATCAAGCTCTCTTGTCGAAAATGCTTGGATTTTTAGTAGATGATACTCTTCTTCAATGGATTAGGAACTATCTTTCGGATCGTTAAATTCAAGCTGCTTGGTACGGTTTTAAGTCTCAAACTCACCAAATAAATGCTGAGACAAGGCGCCTCTCTTTCTCCTTTTTTTTAAATGATCTCCTCTCTGTAGTTTCCAATCCAATTCATTCCTTCGCTGATGACAGTACCCTTTAGCTTTTCATATTCGTTTCCTGGTTCCCCTTATCTTCGGGTGTGGGACTGGAGCGGCAGCTTATGTTAAGCTGTAAATTCCGACCTTGACAGCATAGTTCAATGGAACAATCAATAGTGTGGAATTTAATGCTTCCAAAACACAATGCTGTCTTCTGTTATTAAAGCGAAACCTCAACTGTCTGGCATTACCCATGAATGCATCGCTGAGACCGAGAGGCTTTGAATTCTTGTTATGTGTGGTAATGACTATCCGTTGGAATGACCAGATATTCGATGTCGCCAAGAACGCTGCAAAATGTCTAAATTTCCTTAAGCGTACAAAATATTTCATCCCTTATAATCTGGCTAAAATTTACAAGGCGTTTATTCACTCCAAAGTTGAGTATAGGGCTCAGATCTGGGCTAGTGCCCCAATCACATATGTGGAGCTACTTGACAGAATTCAAAAACGCGCAATTAAACTCATTGGCAATCGAGATATCGCGAAATCACTTGACTCACTTAGCCATCATCGTAATGCCTCTTGCCTATCGTTGTTTTATCGATATTTCCAGCACGGAATAGCCAGCTAAATTCCACCCCTAGAACATTTCAAGCGCAATACCACAATACAACACGTAATGCCAGTAATGCGCATCAGTTCACCCTTAAGCCTATTTTTGGACGTACAGTGAAATATGAAGAATCGTTCTTTAGCCATACAATACGAATGTGGAATGCTCTATTTTCTGGTTTTCCTACCCATTATGATCAACATACTGTTACATCCAGGCTAGGATTCGAAAAGATAAAACGTAGTTCTATTTAATTAATCTTTATTAGTTCTCTTTCAATTTAATTCTTGATTATTATTCTAATAATTCACTTATTTAATTCAACAATTCACTTTCACAATAAATCACTTTAAATAAACAATCACTTTTCTCTTATTCAATATTCTCTATACTTTTCACTACTGTCATCTATCGCCCTTTTTGACACCTCTCGAAATTTCCAGATTCGTTGAGAAGGTTCGTTTAGAAGGTTCGAGAACAACATAATTATGTATGCACTAGTTATTCCATAGCTACTCAAACTGCTATTCAAATGCTGCCAAAAACGGTAATATGGCTACTTTCTACTAGATGGCGCTACAAGTTGACTAATTGATTTGAATGACACAGTTTGAGCAAACATGCAACAATACATTCAAAACCAACGTGCATCGGTTTCTCGTCCCTTCTACTTATTTCCTTAATGCCCGTACTATTTATGTATATTATAAGGATGCTGAAAACCCTCTTTGCACATGAAAATTATAAAAAAAAAACTAAGGGTGTTGGAAGGAATTCTCCTCCTTCACAGCTTTGGTTGGCCGAAAAAAGCTGGAATTCTTATTTTAACACTTGTGTGTATGTATTTGTATGGTGGTATTTGTTAATTTACGTAAATGGGTTGACGTGGCAGGAGAAACCTGCACAAAGTGTAGACCTATTGATATGGCCACCATAGTCGACTGACCTGAACATCATGGAAAACGTCTGGAGTTGGAATCTTTTTTCAGGAAAATTCTACTAAGGAGGAATGCAATATAATAATTAAAGATATTTGAAGCCGTTAAACGAGTCTGGTCAGAAATTTTACTGAGTTATTAAGATATACTGAATCGATACATCACAGGCCGCTTAAAGCAATTCAACAATCCGGAGGCAGTACTTATTACTAATCATTGCAATTTAAAGTTATTAATAATAAGTTTCAAAATAAAACTTATTACTTTTTGTTTAACAAATCTTAAGTGTTTTATTACTTTTTAAATGTCTAACAGGTAGATGTAGTATACGTCCTTAAACAACTGATTTCACCTCCAAAACCTATCGGCGGAGACCTCCCGATTCCGAATCATTCCGGTTGAGCCTGCCTCTCTTTCGCGATGTATAGGAACATTGATTGATAACGCCTTTTTGGACATTACAGTACCAACTAAGCTGGTCGCGTTCCATTTTTTCGATGTAAAGGCTTCCTCCGATTTGGAATTTCTATTTCGATCAAGATATGTTACTCCTTCTTGCTGTCATGCGAAGCATCTTCTTAGCTCTCGTTGATATGCTGTGATAAATTTTGTAAGCTGTACAACACTGTGAACCGTATGTTGGCGCCGATTTACATCTGTGGCGTAAAACCATCATCATTTTTCATTTTTTTGACTTCACGCCAGGGATGGAAAAGTAAATACAATTGTATCGAATTCAATACAAATCAATTTGTTCAAGTACAAAAGTATAATTTGCTTTTATCAATTATTAACAAATCAATTTGTTCAAGTACAAAAGTATAATTTGCTTTTATTCGATACAATTTCTCAATCTGCATATTTTCAATTCTTTTGCAATCTGTAATTTCCAAAAAAAAAGAGGATGAAAATCGAATTAATTAACAATCGACACATCTATTTGTTTTAAGTTTTACATATATCGTTGACTGTATTCAATTTTGTAGAACCGGCCGCTCTGAACCCATTATTCCAGTCAGATGGAATTTTTTGTATATTTGGAACACAAATGTGCAAAATGAGGGAAAAGCTTGAAGACCAGAGATGACAGGGTAAACTTCCTCACGTAATCTTCATGCTTAACTACGCGTAGTTTGCAGGGAAACTACTTTCCACTATAAATTACCTTTAACTACGTCTAGTAGGTACTTGTCAAACAAATTGATAGCCCTGTCAGTGTCAGTGACGTTAAGATGTTTAATTGAAATCTGAACAACTACACATGGCATTTATATTAACTACGTCTGCTACAGTTATCTACGTTTTCTACGATAACTACACGAATATGTAGCAGACGTCACAAATGTGGTTTCCCAAAAAAATACATTTCAACCTTCTCTGTTTGAAGAGCTTATAAAGAAACTATAAACTGAAGATGTGTAAAAACTATTATTTTTGTTTGTAAGGTTTTGTTACGAAGTCTACGTCGCGATGCGTTGGCACATATATCTTATAATTTTATATTTACTTGCATAATTTTTGGTATACGTTGAGATGCGTTGGTTTGCGTCGCGATGCGATGTATTTTTGTAACTTTTTATAAAAATGTTGTATATATGAATTTCGCCAACGACCATACCACGTCGAGTCAATCGGTTCTCGTCCGATCACCGCAATTAAACGACGTAGGGCGTGGTTAGTACTTAGATGGGGGACCGCTTGGGAATACCGCGTGTCGTTGGCATAAGTAATCTTTTTGCTCATCCAATAGAAAATAAATTAATAAAAATCATCAGCGCATATGAGTCATCATCATCAGTTTCTATCAGTGGTTCGACGAGTACGGTTGTGCGCGGAAAAAAATTGAAATTAACTACAAAAATACCTGCGAATAATAAACTCACGCACAAAGGGCTCGGAAAAAAGTTTACCTGCGCTACCTGTTCCAGCAAAGATAAATAGAATGGATATCCTTCAGCATATAATAAAATTTATTTAACATTTGATTAATATTTTCAGATATTCAAAATACCGGGAACCCATTATTATAACCAGGAAAACGGAGAGGAGGAAGAGTTATGTCAAATTGGCTTTCAAATCAGTTATAAGCCAGATTAAGGCTGGCATCAAAGCGCATGGTAAAGAATTCTTGGTAGCCATGCATGCCAAGCTCATAGACATTGACTTGCTGTGAAGACGATCATTGGTGAAGAGGACAAGGATGTCTACTCGGAAGAAGAACTATCCGAGGAAGACGGTGGACAAGACCCACAGGAGAATGAGGCTGACGTAACACCGGACTCCGAGGACATAGATGACGTGAAGAGGAGACCCTCTAAATCACCGCTGGCATCGACAAAAAAGGCTCCAGTATGCAAGAAGCCAGTGGCCAGCGATGACGTGTCGTTAAAGGCAGCAGACATAATAATTTCTTCAGGACCATCAAGCAACAAAGCACCTGTCGTAGAGGTACATTCTGCTCTGATGCCCCGAATTGTCTGCATCAGACGGACTGTAGCAGGAATCAGCAAGCACCTAAAGGGTCAAGGTGTGAACTTCAAGTTCCGCAATATAAACAACACTTAATCGGTTATAACAACCAAAACAAAGGAAAAACACCACCAAATACGTGATTTTCTGAAGAAGGAACGCATGGAATTGAATACCTATACTTCCAAGGATGACAAAAAGACGCTCTTGGTTTTAAAAGGTAACAGCTGTGACGCCGCTGATGTAAAAACGGATCTTACGTAAGCCCCTACAGGATCGGGTCAGACAGAAAATTCGGCAGCTCTGTTGTGGAACTAAAAAATAAAATACTGACATTCCATCAGTAAACCTTCTGGTCACTAGGAAAAGTTAAAATCAACCAGCATCTCACCGTACAAGAACAATCAAAAGTTCGGTCATGTCGTCAGCAACTGTGGAATGAAAAACAAATGTGTGAAATAAAGTAGGAAATAACTCTTCCTTGGTCATCCTGCACCTGGGCACTAAAATGCAAGCATCACACACTTGCTGTTTGAGTCCCTTGAAAATCGTTTCGCATTAACCTGTCTATTTTAATTTTTT
Source organism: Portevinia maculata (assembly GCA_949715645.1). Classification (NCBI taxonomy): domain Eukaryota; kingdom Metazoa; phylum Arthropoda; class Insecta; order Diptera; family Syrphidae; genus Portevinia; species Portevinia maculata. The sequence continues at coordinate 163,161,425 of OX454525.1, read as the reverse complement.
CTGTCAGTTGATGCAAGCTCTGCAAAGAGCTTCACGGGTCAGGAGTCCGTTAAGTATCACCCCTATTGCGAGTGTCAATCAACAATTAATAATTGACTATTTTCAATGTGTGCTATTGTGAATATCAATGAAAATGATTCGTTCGTTCAGTACAAAAGTATAATTTGCTTTTATTCGATACAATTTCTCAATCTGCATATTTTCAATTCTTTTGCAATCTGTAATTTCCAAAAAAAAGAGGATGAAAATCGAATTAATTAACAATCGACACATCTATTTGTTTTAAGTTTTACATATATCGTTGACTGTATTCAATTTTGTAGAACCGGCCGCTCTGAACCCATTATTCCAGTCAGATGGAATTTTTTGTATATTTGGAACACAAATGTGCAAAATGAGGGAAAAGCTTGAAGACCAGAGATGACAGGGTAAACTTCCTCACGTAATCTTCATGCTTAACTACGCGTAGTTTGCAGGGAAACTACTTTCCACTATAAATTACCTTTAACTACGTCTAGTAGGTACTTGTCAAACAAATTGATAGCCCTGTCAGTGTCAGTGACGTTAAGATGTTTAATTGAAATCTGAACAACTACACATGGCATTTATATTAACTACGTCTGCTACAGTTATCTACGTTTTCTACGATAACTACACGAATATGTAGCAGACGTCACAAATGTGGTTTCCCAAAAAAATACATTTCAACCTTCTCTGTTTGAAGAGCTTATAAAGAAACTATAAACTGAAGATGTGTAAAAACTATTATTTTTGTTTGTAAGGTTTTGTTACGAAGTCTACGTCGCGATGCGTTGGCACATATATCTTATAATTTTATATTTACTTGCATAATTTTTGGTATACGTTGAGATGCGTTGGTTTGCGTCGCGATGCGATGTATTTTTGTAACTTTTTATAAAAATGTTGTATATATGAATTTCGCCAACGACCATACCACGTCGAGTCAATCGGTTCTCGTCCGATCACCGCAATTAAACGACGTAGGGCGTGGTTAGTACTTAGATGGGGGACCGCTTGGGAATACCGCGTGTCGTTGGCATAAGTAATCTTTTTGCTCATCCAATAGAAAATAAATTAATAAAAATCATCAGCGCATATGAGTCATCATCATCAGTTTCTATCAGTGGTTCGACGAGTACGGTTGTGCGCGGAAAAAAATTGAAATTAACTACAAAAATACCTGCGAATAATAAACTCACGCACAAAGGGCTCGGAAAAAAGTTTACCTGCGCTACCTGTTCCAGCAAAGATAAATAGAATGGATATCCTTCAGCATATAATAAAATTTATTTAACATTTGATTAATATTTTCAGATATTCAAAATACCGGGAACCCATTGTTATAACCAGGAAAACGGAGAGGAGGAAGAGTTATGTCAAATTGGCTTTCAAATCAGTTATAAGCCAGATTAAGGCTGGCATCAAAGCGCATGGTAAAGAATTCTTGGTAGCCATGCATGCCAAGCTCATAGACATTGACTTGCTGTGAAGACGATCATTGGTGAAGAGGACAAGGATGTCTACTCGGAAGAAGAACTATCCGAGGAAGACGGTGGACAAGACCCACAGGAGAATGAGGCTGACGTAACACCGGACTCCGAGGACATAGATGACGTGAAGAGGAGACCCTCTAAATCACCGCTGGCATCGACAAAAAAGGCTCCAGTATGCAAGAAGCCAGTGGCCAGCGATGACGTGTCGTTAAAGGCAGCAGACATAATAATTTCTTCAGGACCATCAAGCAACAAAGCACCTGTCGTAGAGGTACATTCTGCTCTGATGCCCCGAATTGTCTGCATCAGACGGACTGTAGCAGGAATCAGCAAGCACCTAAAGGGTCAAGGTGTGAACTTCAAGTTCCGCAATATAAACAACACTTAATCGGTTATAACAACCAAAACAAAGGAAAAACACCACCAAATACGTGATTTTCTGAAGAAGGAACGCATGGAATTGAATACCTATACTTCCAAGGATGACAAAAAGACGCTCTTGGTTTTAAAAGGTAACAGCTGTGACGCCGCTGATGTAAAAACGGATCTTACGTAAGCCCCTACAGGATCGGGTCAGACAGAAAATTCGGCAGCTCTGTTGTGGAACTAAAAAATAAAATACTGACATTCCATCAGTAAACCTTCTGGTCACTAGGAAAAGTTAAAATCAACCAGCATCTCACCGTACAAGAACAATCAAAAGTTCGGTCATGTCGTCAGCAACTGTGGAATGAAAAACAAATGTGTGAAATAAAGTAGGAAATAACTCTTCCTTGGTCATCCTGCACCTGGGCACTAAAATGCAAGCATCACACACTTGCTGTTTGAGTCCCTTGAAAATCGTTTCGCATTAACCTGTCTATTTTAATTTTTTCTGTCAGTTGATGCAAGCTCTGCAGAGCTTCACGGGTCAGGAGTCCGTTAAGTATCACCCCTATTGCGAGTGTCAATCAACAATTAATAATTGACTATTTTCAATGTGTGCTATTGTGAATATCAATGAAAATGATTCGTTCACAATAGCACACATTGAAAATAGTCAATTATCAATTGTCGATTGACACTCGCAATAGGGGCCTATAAGTATAGTACCGTCAATGTTTGGCCTGAAGGCGATCTGATCGCAATTTTAACTTGTTCCGCGTTATTCTTTTGATAATCTTATAAATCTTCGAATATTTCCTGCACCTGCGCACGCTAAAATGCAAGCATCACACACTTGCTGTTGAGTCCCTTGAAAATCGTTTCGCATTAACCTGTCTATTTTAATTTTTTCTGTCAGTTGATGCAAGCTCTGCAAGAGCTTCACGGGTCGGGAGCCCGTTAAGTATAAGTATTGAACCGTCAATGTTTGGCCTGAAGGCGATCTGATCGCAATTTTAACTTGTTCCGCGTTATTCTTTTGATAATTTTACAAATCTTTGAATATTATCCAAATTTTATTACCTATGACCCATGATGAATAGCTTACCGTCAGGATGGCTGGAGAGGGTCTAAATGGATATCACCAACGAGACAAACACTTGGACCCCCTATAGGCATCACAATGGGTCAACATTGACCTGCGAGTGTGAGAAAGTACCACTTCTTCATCAACCTACCAACCTAACCTAAGTGGAACGTATGTGGAATATGCAAGCTTAAAATATCGTGTCGCGGATGATACGGAAAGCCAATTAAAACATAGGGGCGGGCTACAGTCCGCTTGGGCGAACTGTTGGATACCCTATTCTTATTCCTATATCTCATAAGTGGGCGTGACAAAAATTTAAAGGATTTTATCGAAAAAACTAAGCTTTTGTAAATAAAAACGCTCCCTAGCTCAAACTTTGGTTTTTCAATAAAATTGTTTTATTTAATTGTGGGCGTGTCAGTAGGCGGATTTAAAAAAAATTTAAGTATGAGCATAAAGGGCACCTAGAGAGTATATACTATAAATTTCAGCTCCCTAGCTCAAACTTTGGACTTTCAAAAATAAAAAAAAAATAATTGTGGGCGTGTCAGTAGGCGGATTTTGAAAATATTTACACATGAGCATAAAGGGCCCCTAGAGAGTATATATTACAAATTTCAGCTCCCTAGCTCAAATTTTGGTTTTTCAAAAAAAATATTTTATTTAATTGTGGGCGTGTCAGTGGGCGGATTTTGAAAATTTTATGTCCCAAAGATCATATATAAAAAATTTCAGCTTTCTAGCTCAAAATTCAATTTTTCCCAAAATTTGTTTTATTTAATTGTGGGCGTGTCAGTGGGCGGATTTTGAAAATTTTATGTCCCAATCAGTTTTATGGGCCATAGATCATATATAAAAAATTTCAGCTCTCTAGCTCAAAATTCGATTTTTTCCAAAATTTTGTTTTTTTGAGTTTGTGGGCGTGTCTGTGGGCGGATTTCAAAAATTCTTAAACTTGATTATTTCGGGACCCTAGAGAGTATATGGTTAAAATTTCAGCTCTCTAGGTCCAGTTTAAAGGCCTAATTTTTGCCGACGGACGGACGGACGGACATGGCTAGATCGACATTACTATCGATGCTGATCATAAATATAGTAACTTTTAGGGGTCTACGGGCAATATTAAGGTATGTTACAAACTATGCGTCAAAATTAATATACCCCTAGAATAGGGTATAAAAACGACACGACAAGAACCGCCAAACGTCGCTTATGAAAACCACGAACGAGATTAAATGTGAATAATAAAAAATAAAACAAATGTTGTTGTTTACATCATTACATTTTAATAATGTGTTCCAAACTCAAACACAGTATAGGTATGTAATTGTAGTAATAGAATTAAATAAAATTGTTAATGTCTGCATGATACAATAATTAATTATAATAATTATAATGTGAATGTAATTATAATTTGAATAATAAATCGATACAATTAGGTTTACTTTCATATTTTAACTAAACATAGTCTTCCATTGTAATTGATAGATTTGAAACTTAGATTAAATCAAAAATTTTGCTTAAATTGCTCTTTCTCTTTAAATATATCTTTCGACTTTAATATTAAGTAAATTTGTTTTTTTAATGTATTTTCGTATATTTTTTATTCTTTTGTTTTTAAAACATGGTTTTTATTTTTTTTTTGTTTGAAGGCGTACGAGGATAATATTTATTTTGTTTTTCTTCTTATTAATCTCTATAACTTTTGCATCACTGCAATTTTTAAATATTTCTCTTATTTTTCTAGACTACGGCTTCTAAGTCCTAATATAAAAATATATATAATGATCTGCATAATATATATATATATATGTGTTAACAAAATCTGTTTCATAACAAGTTTTTTTCTTTTGTTTAATTTTAAATAATGTTCCTCCGCTCTCATTTGATAGAAAAATATTTCTTTTGTTCGGAAAACATTTATTATTGTTTAATTTTTATTTTTTGAAGTTCAACAAATCTGTCCAAAAGTAACAATATAATTTTATTTACAAATTCTTTGTGAATTACTCATAAGAAGTTATTCTTTTTATTAAGGTTCAAACTAAGTTATGTTTTCTTTTGTTAAATAGTAAAATAGATAAAATGACCAAATGAAGTGTAGCGTTGTGTTGAAGATGAATTAAACGTGAATGTGTTGTATACTTAAACTGCTAAATACTCGTAGAACTATATATGTATGTTTGTTTTTGTTTTATAATAAAAAACTTGCATTAGGTACAAATTTTGGAAAATGGAAATTTTTTTGGTCGGCTATTTACAAGAGAAATTCGATATCGATTAACTGGAAGGAGGATCGCAGTCCTCGATAAAGTGGGGAGGGATGTAGATGGTATTTCGGGTTAGAGCGACAGGTTTTGAGGTTTGATTTTAAAAAATGCGGGTTTACTTTGGATTGAAGCAGCTTATTGATCTCGCAGGAGTGGTGCTTTTACACTGCAATTATAAAAAAATACTAAATAAATAATAAATAAAAAAATACAAAAGCTGTATTTGACTATTGCCTCTTATTTGATCCGGAGCTATATGTAAGATGCCATTTGCTTGTATTTTAATTTTGTTCTTTGTGTAAATTCGAAAACATCAGCAAAATAGTGCGCATCGGTGCGGCATCACTGCACACATAACATGATCCTGATGAAATGAAAGCTTTTATATTTTTTTAATCATTTTTGCATTTACATTTGCACATTGGTTTACGCATCTTTTGCATTGATGCAAAAATGTGGCAGAGCTGATAAAGCATCAACGGTAGAATGATGTGTTTCCGAATATCCACACCGTTCCGTTTTTTTTTTTTTTTTCAAAGAAATAAGATGTGAAATTGTACACTCTGTCCTGACTTAGTGTGTCTCTACTCCGCATTTCGTTGTAAAACCAACAATTGGTACAAGTAGTTTGAGATCTGAGTTTAAATTTTAAATATCTAGAATCAAGTTAACAAATCTGTGCCTGGCAAATTGATTATAACATAATGATCGTCGCGAGGCTAGAAAAATATTTTCGCAATAGAAAAATCCAAATAAAGTTCCAACGAATATATCTATTCGAAAGATGTACAGATGGTGCGATTGGTCAAGTTCTCACAGTATGGTACGTTCCAATAACAAATTTAGTGCGAAGCTCAATTATGTAGTCCTTTTCTTTACGAAAATGACAACTTAAAACAACGTAATCACTTATTTAAGCTCTGCATTAAATTTGTTATTGGTAAGTTTCGTTGTCAGAAACATGCCCTATTGTATTATCTTGATCTCTAACTTATCTATCTAACGCAGAGTTAAAATTAAATGCACGAAAGCCAAGGTTTCAAGATACACGACAATGTTTTTTGATTTTCTTGCCCAAACCATCCATAACTGTTGCATTTTGAGAACGACGTTGAAGCTATTGTGAAGCGAATAAGTTGTTAAAAAATGGCGTGCAAGAAGTTGTTCTGTATATGAAAAGGAAATGTGTGGTTAAGTTGATGCAGTGTGCAATGCTTGTTGCATTTATGTACGGACTATTTTTCTGCAGTTGGTTTGTCAACTGTACACAGATAAGCAAATTGTAAGAGGGCCTAACCCAACTCTGAATGTGCAACTGGAAATCGTCCAGGACCAGCCTAATTGAAGACTTGTTGGGTAGAGCAATGTCCAGCACGGACTGGAGCGCCACAAAACAAGTCAACAAATAATTAAATTAAACTATCAAGATGAAAAGCTTGGCACAGTTTTTTCGATGAAGCGTCTTTATAGCTTTAATAGCACCAGCATTAAAAGAACCATTGAAGAAACACATAAGACAACAGTGGAATTGGGAACGATACAATGGCGAGCCTCACAGGCGAACCAGTAGTGATTCAGTGGGAGGGTTATACCTTTAGCCCACATCATGACCTCGTCGTTAAAGAAAAGAGAAAAACAATGGAGTATGGGACAACTGCAGTCCATTGTCAAGATAAGATAAGGATACGAAAATGAAGGTGTTTCCAACCATTGTGATGGATGTGACAACATTCGAGACCGCTGGCTTCTCTGAAGGAGTACATCCCAAATCCCGTCCATTCTGCAATGTATGAAAAGTAAATAATTGCTGACGAAAAACACAGACGTCCACCACCTATCCGAGCTTGTGACCATAGTCAGACTTCACACAGACCCTAAAGTTCATGACGCCAATAAACAGGAAACGAAAAACCCTGTTTAACGCTGTTAAAAAACAAAACATTAAGGGTTACAGACCAACACCATCGGGCTGGTTTGCACAATATCCTCTTGTACACTGACACACATGCCTCATCAAAAAGACGACAACGATGACCGAGATCTCCGCCCTCTTTTTTCCATCTCTGTACGATGATCTCATCTACCATAGCCAGCTCCTAAACTGACAATAGAAACGGCAAAATGATGATTGCTTTCCATTGTTCTGCAAGACCGCCCTCCCCCCCAATTTCGCAGACGTTATTAACACCGCCCTCGGCGTATATGTGTCGGAAGGAGCTGTGGTGGGGGGCAGTCGTGTCGGGGACGGAGACGGATCACCAGCGCCAAGGATGTTCAAGAATTTCCATGAAGTCAAGAAGAATCTAAAGGGAAATGAAAAAGCACCATCTGAAAGAATAAAGATCTGACATTCTGTGCAGCTCTCATCAAAACTTAAGAGTTAGGCACCCGCAGATGATCACCTGAATATATCGGTTGCCAATGGTCAGCACGATACCACTGGACTTCTTTACCAGGAAACACTCCCACTATATAGACTGTGCATGGCCTTATAGGTACCTGTACTAAAAGCTCTTGCCCTACAATGCAGAAAACAGTGCTTATTTCTTCTCACTGTCATTATCAATCGTTGGAAGAATCACCTGAGCACGTGACCAACGATGATTTATATCGTCAAGCATTTAAACACATAAGCTCCCACTGGAATGGGAAGACATTTACAAGAGGACCCGCCTGTTGCTGTATGAAGCATCCTTACAAAAGATAGCAAGTCATCGAAGACGCCATGTTATGTACCAGTGACAAACGTCCGGACGGAAGAAAGAAGCAGCTGCACGATAAGCAGTTGCCAAGAAATGATAAGATGCTCCCTATGCTTTAGGCAACATTTTTAAATGGGGACCAGCAGGCAGGGTTCAGAGTTATGCTCCACGGAATGGACAAATTAACTGAAGAGCTTCTTACTGCACCTTCAAGAACGGAGAACTTAACCCAAGGCGTGACTTGTACGCATAAGCTCAGAAGATAAACCCCATCGCTAAATAATAAAAGCAAAAATGCTTAAAACAATAACTACACAGCTACATGAGGTAATGCTATCTGCTAAAGGCAGACTGTCAATCCCCTTTACCATTTTGATGTCTCACCATCTGCTTCAGATCAAAGCCCACATATCACAAAGTACAAATGCATTGACATTATCCATGCTCGACCGCATAACAATAAAAATAACGTAGATAAGCGGAAAAAATACCTCTGCCTAATGGTCAGCTTTCTCAACTTAAATGCTGCTTATTGTCGCTTTTCAGCGCTGACTCACCCACATATGTGATAAGCTTACTTTGTAATTCTATTCAGATAAAGAAAGTACCTCCACTGGGTCTACAACATTTTTGAAATCTATCCCTGCCCGACCCACCGAGGGAAGTTATTTTCTGATTACATAAAGTTTCCATCTCCATCCATTGTTAGTAACTAAATTGTTTCCTCCAAATGTGATGCACAAGGCCTGATAAGGTACACGAATGCAACTCCCGAAACAAACAAGTTTATAGAAGACACCTAAAGCAGTACAACTTTCCCACAATATGCAATAAAGAATGTATCTTACCCTTCCCTTCGTAGCTTCCAATATACATCCCCCATCATACAAAACCAAATTCTTCCCTTCACAATATCGAATATCAAAATAAAAAAATAAAACCCAAAATATGAAAAATTCACCTGTTTCGTTCTTATCCTTAATTCTGTGTGTGTTTAGGCACTAGTTATATATTTTCTACAATTAAACTCAATCCTTGGTCGTGTTCGCTGATCCACTTGGAGCTGGCATTAGTTTGTGTTGTGGTATAACCGTCAGCGACTTGGGTATTTTTGACATCAGGCTGTTGTCCAACAGCAGCGTTTGCTGCTGTTGCTTCATTGAAGTGAATGTCGCTGGTGGTGGTCCCTTAGGTTTCCCATTCATCAGCATTTGATTGGAATCTGGGAAATTATTCCACAGCCAGGAGTTGGTTGGAACTCCGCTGACTATAGCTGGAGTCAGTGTTGCGGTAGATGTGCTAGGTTTTAGCAGAGGTAGAACCTGCCCGGTGAAGTTTGGAAGAATCGACAGCGAGGAGGTTGCAGAGGATGATAACAAGTTTATCGGTTGCAATGTCCCAGCTGGGAGAATCACTGTTGGCTGAGACTGTGTTTGAGATGTGACTGTCGATGGGGAGGATGTTGTAGCTGTTGACGACTGTGTAGGTTTTGGAGCGATAGGTGTGAAATTTGCATTTTTGCTGATGAATCGCTGCTTTTTTGCGATGTTTTCAAGTGCTGATACCGCTTGCATTGTTTTGTTAAATGTTTGTAAGCTGCTACTAGTTCCTGGTTTATTATTAGAAGAAGAAGTGGCCGTTGCTGGGACGTATGTAGTACCCTTTGTCTTTCCTTTGCTGCCCTTGAGCATTTGATCCCGCATAAGTTTTTCTCTTCGCAAAATGCACATACGATTGTAGTCGTGGATTGAAATGAGGAATGGTCTTCCACCGGACTGAACTTGCACGAGTGCTGGCAGTCTTCGCCCATCTGCGGTCTGATAGAGTGGACCCTGTTGATTGTTGAGATGATGCGACGTCGTGGTGACTGGCAGTAAAGTTGGTCGCCAACTCTTGCTCTCCAGCCTCTCCTGGACTGTCAATGTGTCTGGCAGGACAATCACATTCGGAGGTATAACTTTGCTACTGTTAATTGGCTTTGGCAGTAGTTGTGGCCGCTTCATTTGTTGACTGTTATGGGCTGGCACTGGCCGGCGATTAAGACTGATCAACTCCGGAGGAGTGGTATTCAATGAGGTCTTTTTTTGATTTGGCGAAGCTTCCAGCTTATTGCTCACTAGTTTGTTGGCAGCTGCTAAAATCTTCTGCTGCTTGGTCAGTAATGAACTGTCGTTTGGAGTAACTGATCCACCGGATGAATGTGGCGAATTTGATGTGGAATTCGGCGCAGAATTACCGGCGAAGAAGGGCACAATCTCAACCGCCCCACTTTTTGATCCAATTAAATTAGTCTTTAGTATGCTTCGACTATTCGGAGTTGATGTGGCTGCTGCTCCTCCGGAAATGTCTGCGCTTTCCGTTTGTTTGGCAGATTCACTCTCCCTTTGCTGTGCTTGTTTTGCGTCCTTGGGCCGCGCGGTGATGGTCACCGAATTCGAACTCAACTGTCGTTGTATTTTATCCACAGACAAGCTTCGCGACCGACGTTCAATCTCTTTTGATGGCGAAGATGACGCACTACCACGACTGTCAAACGATGTCAGGCGGTTGCGCACGGTTTGTGTGTATACTGTTGCATTGGAGCTGGCATTTGACGAGAGAATCAGGTCACCATTGCGGTAGTACTTCTCCAAGAGTATGAGATGCCGCAGGAAACTCGACTGATTGCCGTACGGTTTCTGCAGATCCTCCCACAGGCGACGAGTTGGTTCATCGTATTGCAGGAACGTATTAATGCGAGTCCAACCTTCCGGTGTTCGCTGCGACGAACTACCTCCGAATGGTGCCTTAAACTGAAGACCAAGATCTTCTTCTCCAGGAAAGAGTTCCCGCATCGAGATGTTTGGATTTGAACGCAACGCTGTTGAGATGTCGCTTCTGTCCTCCAACGACGTGCCCACACTTTGCAGAATTGCCTTCAGTTTGGATTGCTGGTCCTTTGCTTGTTTAACTCTCCTTGGAGATGGTGATGTAGATTTTGATGATGACGAGGAAGATGAATCTGAGATCATTGGTACATCGTAGTCCACCATAACACCATTATCCAATTCCATTTGGTTGCTATTGGATGTGACCGTTGCTGGGGCTGACGACGTCTTAGATCGCTTGAGGCAACTGTCAAATATTCCACCATCACTAATCATCTCGACCGATGAACCTGTTGAATGAGCGGGAGATGGAGGAACCTCTATAGGTTCATCTGCATGCTCTTCAGCTTCATTCAATTCGCGGGTTCTACATGTGAGGGTTCTGCTCGTGGTGGCTGATGTGCTAGGCTTTTTGGGAGGTGCCTTTTCCTTATCTTTATCTTTGTCTTCGTCCTCATCTTCCTCATGCGAAGTGTTGTTTTTCTCGTGAATGTTATAGAATTGTAAAAGTCTGTAAAAGAAAAGAAAATGTCAACACGCGTTTTATTCGAGAGAACTGCAATTGACCTTTTTCGGTAATTTTTGACGAACTCAATCTTTTGCATCTTCCCGTGCTCTGGTGGTTTCATGAGTAAGTTGGCGAAGTATCGGCACAACTTGCACACAGCAGTACCTTGTCCCAATATCACCGGTATGCCCATGTCCGCGAGAGCTCTCTCCAGTCGCCCAGTGTCCTACGAATGGAAAGTTTTTTTTTTTATTAAAAACTAGTATAATTCCAACCATCAATTGCTTCTTACCGTTGTTATGTGATACATATTGTTCTTGCCTAGTCGCCTCTTGCACAGGACACATCCACTGCTCTGTACAACTGCTTCGTAGTGCTTCTCGCAGATATGCAAGTACGTTCCAGCGGTGGACATATCAAAATTGAGTAGCTTTTTCTTGATGCTCTTGCGGATGCCTTTACGGCGCAGAGAATGCCCGGCTTTCTGTCCACAATCGGGAACGGCGCATATGTGTGATGTCAATGCAGAAGTGCCATTAGGGTGCGTCTGCTGCGACTTGGGTGGCTGGGTCTTCTCTTGCTCACTTGACGTGTCATCTGGACTGGTATTTGTTGTTACAGTTTCGATCCGCCCCGGCACCGAAAGACGCTTCTTATATGAAGGAACATTTGCCCGACGGTCAACGTGACGGAAACAGGCATCGCATAGGCAGTTGTCCACGGTTAGCTTCTCTTCATCTGAAAATATATTTCATTGTAAAACTCAATTAAAGCCCACGGCCATAGGATACTCACTGGCTAAGATCTTCTGCTGCCGTTCCACCGACTTGATCTGACCCACATGACAAGGCGTGTCATAGAGACCAAACTTGCCGCTGCAATAGTAGCATTGATCTTGGCACAAGCGGCCCGGATGAAACTTGAACGAAGATGCTTTCTCGGGAATAAGGACCTCTTCCTTTTCGCCTTTTTTGCTCACGTTTACGGCTTCGTGCTGCTCAGTATGATGTGTTGCATCTAAAATACGAACTAATTTAGTAAACAAGAACAGTCGAAGTCAATGTGTTTTAGCTTACCAGTTGTGTTTGATCTGTTGTAAGACTTCCTTCCGTGGGCAGTTGTTGACGTCATATTGCTGGTGGTAGTTTCTGCACTTGTTGTGGGTATTGCACCTTCGCCCTGAAAGAAAGAAACCATACAATCATGTAAGCATGCTACTCTGTCTACCGAACTCACCTCATTTTGTATAGTGTAGTAGGAATCTTCACCAGACGTATTCGCTGGGTTTTCCCCACTCTTCTCTGTATTCGATGGCCTTCCTCTGCCCTTTTGAAATGTCATCTTCAGCGACTGACGGCGACTACCGCATCCCGAAGAAGCAGCTTTGGTACCAGTACCAGATTCAGTGTTTTTTCCCTTTTTGGGCGGGTCATTTGCACCTCCACCTGATTGGCGATTAAGTTTTATAACTGTCTTCAGTGTGCCCGTGTACTCTTGAGCAGATTTATTTTGAGCATTACCTGATGCTGCATTTGTTCCAGTACTGCAGTGGGTGTTCTTCTTGGAGCTGAGATTGTGAAGGAACTTGCGGCGTTTCTGCTTGGCAATGATCGCCTCATCAGCAGCTTTGTGAGTTAACAAGCCCAGGGTCTTCAAGTGTCTCTCCTTTTGACGCAGTTTTTCATCATTTTCAGGGGTGCGTGGTAGTGATGATGACTTTGAAGATTGCGGAGATGTTGATGGCGTTGTAGCTTCTTCAGACGATTCACTTTGTATTTTGGAAGGAGAGGTTAGCTTGGAGGATTCTGAAGCAGATTCCTCCTGTTCATCTGCAGACATTGGAATGACATTTTCTTTTTCAAGGGGTTTTTCCACTTCCTGGGTGGTGAATTCTTTGTCTTCTTTGGCTGATTCAGCTCCTAGCTCCATATTCTCTTTGTTTTCCTCTTGGTCGATTATGACATCTTCAACTTTGGGCTCTTCTACTTTACTTTCTTCAGCTTTTACCTCATCGACTTCCATCGTGTCGATAGCTTCCTCCTTGTGCTCAGAGATTTCTTCTTTTTTTTCTACACATTTTGGTTCTTTTAGTTTTGGTTTCTCTTCTTCTGGATCCTCTACTTTTGTTGAAATATCTTCTATCTTGATATTCATATCACTTTCTGGTTTATCACACGATTCTGACAATTCTGTCTCTGGCACTTCTTTAATTTTGGACTCAACAGTATCGTCAACAGATTCTTTAATAGAAGACACTTTTGTCTCATCTGTATCTACTATTTTATCCGCATTACATTCATTCACCGGAGGTACTTCTTCAACATCAGCTACCTTTAGTTCTGTAGGGGATTCAATGGAAGGCTCCTCCTTCTCTTCATCGGATTCGATAACCTCGTCGGGTACTTCCACAAGAGTTTCATTTTTATTGTCCGGTTCTAGCGTCTCATCATTCAGATTTGAGGTTTCTTCGATATTTTCATTACCAATCAGAACTGACTGCAGTTCATCTTCATCGTCATCTTCCTCTTCAACAATCAAAGGAGAAATGAATCCGGTGCTGACGCTGTTCGCATCATCATCTTCATCAAATTCGTTCTGATTCTTTATTTCACCAATGCTTTCGATTTCATCGTCGTCTTCGAATATCAATTCTCCTTCCTTTAAGGATTCGTTGGACATGCTCGTTCGATCCGCAATATCTTCCATCTTTTCGGCCACATTTTGCACAATCTCTCCCAACTTGGGGTCCATTTCAATTCCCAGATTGTTCTCCATGAACTCTGGCTTCTTGTAGAACTGTTTCACACTGATTTCACTGACGCCTTCGCTTACTAGCTCTGGACTGAGGGAAGTTGCCTTGTCAGATGAATTTGATTTCTCCGAATTTGGAACAGCACTTGTGCTAGGCACCTGTGCATCTGACTTTGCCTCTTCCTTTTCTTCAGTTGTGGCCAATATGGGTGCTTTATTAATTGGGTCTGTGGTGTCGATTGAAGGTGATTTTTCAAGGGTGGATTCTGTGGTGTCTACTGTAAGTGGGGTTTCAGCATCCACTACATTCGTACCATTTGCCACTGTTATAGTGGCAGAAGTAGTAGTAGTACTATCAACTGTTGAAGTAGGAGTAGTAGTAGTAGTACTATCAACTGTTGAAGTGACAGTAGTAGTAGCACTATCGACTGTTGTAGTGGCAGTAGTAGTACTATCGACTGCCGTAGTAGTTGATGGGAGAATAGCCTCATTGGTGTCTTCAGATGAAAACTTTTCTTCCACTTTGATGTCCACTACTTCGTCCATGGTCGACGAGGCTAAGGAATCTTTGCTATCCTCATCGAGACGCACTCGACTCAGTCTTTTCCGTTTACCATCTGATGTGGAGGCTTCTGTGTTTGCTTTTTCCTTGTCCTTATCTCCCCTTCGATATGTTCTGGTAGTGGGCGAGTAGGACATTGCTTTTCGAGTTCGAAGCGAAATCCTTGAAGTCGAATCCCATGGAAACGGTTCTATTATATCAGAAGCCACATCGGAAGCCATCTCTTCACTGCTTTCTAACATCTCTTGTTTAATGGTAAGAGTATTCATGTCGAAATTAGCATCTTGGTCATCAGCTTTACTGACTTTCGCTGCGGGCTCATCCGCACTTGGCTTTGGTGAGACCGACCGCTTTCTTTTTGCAGCCGCCGCTGGCTGGTCAGTAATATTTTTCTTAAAAACATACTTTCTTTTCGGCGGTGTTTCTGGTGCTGCACCGATTCCACAACTCGCTCGTCTAGCTCTTGTAAGTCTGGTGTTTGCCGCCCAATTCTTTGCGGCCGCCTTTCTGGTCAACCTATTAGTTGGAGCTGGTACTGTTGATTTACTGCTTGGGTCCGAATGCTTTCGGGCACGCGGTACTGGCGGTTTGTCTTTTTCCTTCTTGGGAACTTCATCTGTGGTGCTTGTTGATTCAGCCGATGATTCTTGCTCTTGCGAATCACTCAGTTTCTTTTTAAGCGGTGATGCGAGATGCATTGGTGAGTTACGAGTCACTCGCTTACCATCGCCAGTTGAGTTCTGTTGTGATCCTGTGTTCGATCCCGTTTCGTCGGTATCTAGCTTTTCTTCTTTTAATTTCACTTCATTTTGTGAATTGTTTGCACTTGGTTTATCACCGTTTTCAATCGAAACGGATTTAGAATTTATCTCTTCGGTTTTTACATCCTCCTTTGTTGACTGTACTTCGGAATCTGTGATAGCTGGAGATTCCATCCTTGCGAGTGGTTTGCGAGCGGACATTTCTGTACCACCGGCTTTAGTTGCGTACACTTTGCCTCTGGTGAAGAATTGTTATTACGTTCTTCAGTAGATCTGTTGGATGAAAAGGTAGGATAGGAGTTAGGAATAGTTGGAATAACCACTTTGGAAACTAACACTGGACAATGAAGGATTTGTTTACATTTTGCAAATACTGGATGGAGAAATATATTATATTGCTGATGGCGATGAAATTTGAGAAGATTTGGTGGCGAAATGATGTAATACAGCAGAACTACTATTCGGTAGTGCGGAGGGCAAGTGCTCGAAAGAGAAATGGCTACAGAATGTTAGGGAATTTAGCAGGTTAAGCTATTTTTGTAAAGATTTTTTAGGAAGGAGTAATACGAATAATATTTTTGTCAAGGGAAGTTTTATTACCTTGTACCTGAAACCGGATCAGAGTAAAGATAAATCTGGCGGATGTCCAGTGTTGTTGCTAAGACTACGCATTACTTGTGCTTGTTTTACCTCCATGTGGTAACCATTGGGTGCTCGTCATATTGGCACAGACTCTTGCCTTGCTAATTTTACAATAGCGTGTGCTGAAAAAGAACAAAATAGCAATTCTGTCCAAATTGACTGGCTGAGGAATCTTAAAAAAGCGATGCGATACGAGAGGATATACAAGACATGATATGTGAAGTGAACTAAGAGGCCGCAGAAAAGTTTTGTGCTGCCTGGTGCTCACAACATCCGAGACAACGAATGAAATCAATGTAAGTGATTTTTTTTTTAATATGCCAGGCTTTGACTAACGACGAGGTTATGATCTGATCTAAAGGGATCATAACCCTTCCATTTCACTGCATCCTTACCGCTCTGCTTGTGGGGTTCGCTACTTTGACCTCAAAAAGTATCGGCTGGCCTCCCGATTTAAAATCACATCTACACTTAGGCCAATCAAATGCTGGTGTCGTTGCAGTTTTTAGGCTTTGCTCTCTTTCACCATTGTATACGGTGTAGACGGTGTTCGTAGGATCTCTCCCTTAAACGTTACAGTTGAAACTTAGCCGGTCGCGCTCCACTTTCTTTGACATAGTTTCTTCAACATGAAGGCTTCTTCGGATCTTAAAACTACAAATTCATGTTCCTTGTTGCAGCCAAATTAGAGTTCGACTGTCTAAAGAAAAAAAGCTGCAACCACAGGAAAATAAATTCAACGTTGAAATCACAAATGAGCTATAAGACATAGTCGACTTCTCTCAATTTGCCTCCAAACGAAAAGGTGTTATCATGGAAATCGAATGGAAGGCTTCCACACGGTGCTTAATTGGTTTTTCATGGGCGCATTCATTTTGTTAGGTGTGAAGTTAGGAGCCAACTCATTCTTCAGCGTAAAAAGCGGAGATGGCAGAGAAATGTACTTTATGTAAGTCAGTACTACCACAATCCATAGCAGATGTAATAAATGTTTGTTTTTCAAAAAAGTTGCCGCTGTTAGAAGACGGAAGATGTGGAAGTCAACTATCTCATATAGCTCATCTGTAGTTGACAGCCTTCACAGAACTAGTGTAGACAGTGAACAAGTGACTCTCCTTTATACTCACCACTCGCAAATGCCACCAAAACGTGGAGCCGAGTGGAAGGGGTCACTCCAGAAAAACAGCACCTCGTTTGAAATCTGCAAATGGTTCAGAAGTTCCTCCGCAAAAAGCAATGGGCACAGACAGCCGGAATTCTTAGAAAAAGCTTAGCTGCTTACTTTAAATCCTAAACAGTAAGGGAAATTTAGTCAATGAAGAGCAGGGAATCGAAGATGTGATTAAGCATCATTTTCAGCAGCTAGCCATCATGTAGATAAGCAAGAAGTGAAGTAAGTCAGTTAATGCACAGCCAGTTTTACCACCTAGTAAAGAAGAGGCTGATGGTTTACCACTGAAATACTTCAAATACGGAAGTGATGATTTGGTTGAGGAAAGCATGGCCGATGAACATCTACAAATAAGACGATTACTTCTTGCATCAATTAAAGAAGCATATCTCTGCCTTTTGTAATATACGATAATATCCAACGTACTGAGGAGCGAACCCCTTAAGACGTTCCGCAACATACCATCCGCCACGTGTGACTGGCCAGATCAGAATTAGACCAAATTTGTACAACGAAGATACACCCAAAGGAAAAACGTCACTGTTTAAGCAGCAATTTTGAGGTAGTTAGTGAGCCACCTAGCCTGAATGACACCTTAGTGTACGTGGAGGACGAATGGAAGAGATGATACAACCGCGTACTCTCAGAGTTGTACCAAACCTTTTAAACACATCGACTACATTGGCTCTGTCACATCGCACGATAAGTAAAGTAGCTGCAAACATTTAACAACTGGTCTGACTCTCTCTACCAGATTAAATAAATCTCAATCAACCCCCAAATTTGCTATAAACCTAGATTTATGCGGTGAAAAACATCCGTTTTCGGGGAGGTCTTTAAAGAAGCAAACTTAACAGCTAACTCTATAAAATTTACAGCGACATTGACCTGGTAAGAAAAATTAGTATATGGGTACCGTCTTTCATGGCAACGATATGTAGAGCGAACGGTCATTAGCGCCAACTTCTCCAAAATCTTTGATTCAAATGAGGGAGGAGAACGCAAGTAAGGAAAACCTCGCCTTAAGGGCGGGCACAAATGGAAAGGATCTTAACGAACTTACGAGCGGAAAGAACATTCCTTTGAAGCCATCCCCATGCGTTTTCCATTTGTTATCATTGCGGTATGTATCGGTGCATTATCCTGCTGGTCCATCGTTGTCCACCCAACAATTCCAAAAAATTAGAAAAAGCTCTTTCTAATTCGGGTTTTAGATTTTTGCGGTCATTTCTTATCTTTAAAAATCCAGTTTAATATGCTATACAAGCTTATTGCTGCCCGTGACATCACACACCTTCCCGTACTGTACAATCTTTCTATATTGATTCCTTCCAAAAATGAAGTTATATCCATCGGGTATTTCCAAATTAAACATCAACTCCACATGATGTGTCTTTTGGCCAAGTCAAGTAGTTGACTCAGCAGTGGTGTCTCTTTTTATGTGCTTAATATGAGCGGCTTTCTGTATGCTGTTAACACTCATTCTACTAGCTTAAACACAGTTTCAAACCGTGATTTTGCCGACAAACAGCCATTTATTCGACGAAGGTTTAAGCATAGTCCGCTGTTCCTGAGGCGTTTTTGTCTTGCACACTCATCCATTGTCTTCATTTTTTTTAATCTTCTTGGGCACACATGATTTAAACATTTATACGGCTTTACTAAGCAAAAAAAAACTAAAATTGGTTAACACAACCTCAAAACTCTTTTAAAACCAGTATTTTTCTTCTGTAAAACGTTTTTTTTTCAGATTAGTGAATGACCTTGAAGATATCTTCAAATAAAAAGTATCCTTAAACAAGTGGTACAAAGTGTACTTATGTATGCTTACACTTGTAAATCGAGGCATTTAGACTTTCGTACCGTCGAAAGTTGGTACGACAAACTTAATTCGCGTAGTTTGTTTTTTGGATACTGAGATGACGCTGAGAATAATCAATCAACAATACCAGGAGCCCAATACGCTAAGAAAATTATGTTGTGATGTTCATTCTGTTTCTCTGTCATGTTTATTCACACCAGAGTTGGGTGTACTCTCAGCCCTCAAACGTCAACACTTTCAACGACAGTGTATTCTTAAGCCTTGTTAAGTAAGCGCAGCATTTTCAACAGCTGTTTAATGGCTATCATGTAGAGACAGAGTGATAGGGCAAGAAGAGAACCCACGTCCAGTCAACGAAGAACAGGTTCACCCACCAAGTATTGAAGAGGTTAGCATAGCTGTAAAAAAAAACTAAAGAACAAGGCTGCCGGCTCTGGTGGTTTACAGCTCAGCTTTTCAAATACGGAGTATGTTTCGGTAGGACGCATGCACCAAAACATCAACAAAGTATGGGTGAAAGAAAGCATGCCCTGGACTGGACTAACAGCTCCGTATGCCCCATCTACAATAAAGGCGATCGTGTGTCTTTCAAGAGCTATCGAGGCATATCCATGCTAAATATTGCTTATAAAATCTTATCCAACGTACTAAGTGCCGAAGCCGTTCTGCAACACACTAATCGGAACGTGGCAGTGTGGCTTCCGGTCCGGCAAATAGACAATTGACCAAATCTTCGCACTAAGGC
Source organism: Portevinia maculata (assembly GCA_949715645.1). Taxonomy (NCBI): domain Eukaryota; kingdom Metazoa; phylum Arthropoda; class Insecta; order Diptera; family Syrphidae; genus Portevinia; species Portevinia maculata. The sequence continues at coordinate 163,141,657 of OX454525.1, read as the reverse complement.
AAATCCTGAAAAAGAACAATGAATTTCAAGTCGAGACCCACCATATTTTCATCGACTTTAAAGCCGCATATGGTAGCATTCATAGCCAGGATCTCTACGTGGCGACGAAACTGATCCAGATGTATCGCGGGGCGCTAGAAAACACGCAGTTTAATGTGCAGTACGGAAACAGTTCTTCCGAACTATTGCAAACCTGTACCGGACCCCGGCAAGGAGATGCGCTGTCATGTGACTTCTTCAATCTTGTTCTGGAGCAGATAGTGCATAGGGCAGGTGTCAATATGGAAGGAACTATCTTCTACAACACATCGACAACATTGGCAGATCTCAGCGTCCCAAGTTAGAGGCTTTCATGGTGATTGAAGAACAGGCAAAATTGGTTGGCCTTGAAATCAACGAGGATAAACCGAAGTATGTACCTGCTTTCAACAGTCCATCGACTAGGAAAAAACGTCCCTGTTGATATCAGCAACTTCGAGGTACTAAGGGAGTTCACCTACCTCGGAGTAAACATCAACTCCACAAATGACACCTTAGTGAAGATTTAAGACTTACGCTAAGAAACCGTTGCTAGTTCGGTCTGACAAGGCGAATAGGATCATAACTTTTAACCGGGAAGACAAAGTGTAAGCTCTACAAAGCACTGACACTGCCAGTTCTGCTTTACGGCGGCGAGTGCTGGACGATAGGCAGGAAAGGAAAGCTAATATTAGATTCTTTCGAACGAAAAATACGATATTTGGTCCTGTGTGAGTGGAGGGCAAATGAAGGAGAAGATACAACCGAGAACTCTATGAGCTGTACCAAGATGTGGATGTACTCAAAAAAGCTTAATCACGTCATTGGCTCGGCCACATTGAGCGACTGGAGAATAATGCCCCAGCGAAAAGGAACTTCGAAATATAGCCCCCAGCTTCGCGGCAAGGAAGAAAGAATGTCTGTTTTAAAGACCAAGCCATCCCGGATGTCAGAGCGCTTGATCTAGAGAACTGGAAGCTGCGTGTCCGGTATCGCGGAGGATGAAAGGCTGCAGTGTCTTAGTTAGAGACTGCCCACGGGTCGGGAACCCGTTAACTAAAGTAAGTATTCTTAATCATTAATCGATTTTTTTTTATTCACATCGAATGGAATGTTCTATGGCAAATTTTGAGTGATGATCGGATATCAGATGATATGCTGACTATACGATGTAAATTTTGACATATCTACACTGAGGTGTATCCTGATAGAGTAGAGTGGTAAAACAACGCATCAGCGATTACCAAACGCGATATTACAGTTGGTAGGGTAAATGTACCGGTGCCTAGCCACCTAACACTTAATCTTTTCGGTCCCCTAGAGGGTATACCTAAGTTCCGAATTTCAGCTTTAATTTTGATTTCTTCGATATTTTTTTTTATTTGTTTTTTGGACGCATTTTAAAAATCTTAAACCATGTTTATTTCAGCATGGCTGAAGCGCCACCCTGTCCGGGTACTACAACTCCTCATAAAAATACTGTTCCAGTAACCGACCACCATAGTTTTATAAATTTCCAATAAGAAAAACTTTTCTTTTTTTTTACATTACATTTTTTGATTAATAACTAAGATAAGGTCCTATCCAACGAACTGTATGAACGTCTCAAGCGTTCTGCAACACACTAATCGGCACGTACCAATGCGGGTTATGGCCCGGCAAATCGACAATAGACCAAATTTTCACACTGAGGCATATCCTGAAAAAGACAAACGAATTTCAATTCGAGACTCACCATCTTTTCATCAACTTTAAAGCCGAAAACTGATCCAGTTATGTCGCGTAACGCTTGTGTCATGTGACTTCTTCAATCTTGTTCTGGAGAAAATAATACACAGGTCAGGTGCCACCAAGGAAGGCATTATTTTCAATAGATCTGTCCAACTACTGGGTTCTGCGGACAATATCGACATCATCGGTCGTTCCCAACGTGTCATATTAGAAGCTGTTGTGATAGCAATAACTTCGGAGTAGTTAAGGGGTTCACCTTACTTGGAGTAAACATCAACTCAACAAATGATACCTATGTGGAGATTCGACGGAGAATTATCTAAGGAAACTGCTGCTACTTTGATTTGGTCAAACAAATGGGCTCAAAACTCCTCACTCATAGAACAAAATACATGCCCCACCGAACCTTAATCCTGCCAGTCCTGATTTATGGTACCGTGTGCTGGACGATAAGTAGGAAAGAGGGAGCTTATATTGGGTTCTTTTGAAAGAAAAATACTCCATCGGATATTTGGTCCTGTGTGCGAGAAGGGCGAACGGAGGAAAAGATACAACCGCGAACTCTATAATCTGTACCAAGATGTGGATGTAGTCCAAAAAGCTAAAACACGTCGACTACATTGGCTCGGCCACATTGAGCAAATTGGCAAGAATGCTCTAGCCCCCAGGTTCATGAAGGCAAGGAAGACCGAACCCCCGTTTTAAGGACCAACCCATCGCGGATGTCAGAGCGCTTGGTCTGGACAACTGGAAGCAGCTCGCCCGGGATCGTAGAGGATGGAAGGCTGCAGTGTCTCAGGCAGAGACGTTTCACGGGTCGGGAGCCCGTTAAGTAATTAAGTACATAGTATGATTAATAATTGTATTATTTCAATGAAAAAACATGAAACCTGTTTACTGTTCATTCACATATTTTATGTTACACTGAAACTTGCGTTTTTCTTGATATTGATGAAATTTTTTTGACACTGTTCTGTAATGTACAAAGCTGTCAAATTTTACGTGGAATTTGAGTCACAATGTATTTGCAAAGTATTAATTACTGGCCGGGTATTGGTACAACTATTCTACTCATGGATGGCGCGGGATCCAACATTTATTTAGGGAACACACAACTAAGCGAACCCATACAGATTCTAACCAGTTTCTGTATCTTCCAACGAAATGGGAACCCCCGCCCTCAATCGCTGCAATCAAACATCATCAATCGGAAGTGGTCTGGTACTGTTACAGAATGATCAAAGCATTATGCGCGTGTTAATTCGGAGCCGTGCGAACGGGACCGTCCGAAACTAAGCAATTACAAGGAGTTCTATAGTTCCGTTCGTAATATTGCCAATCAGTTCTTTTTATGGGAACACAGGTAGACGTTACATACTTCTATTATGGACTACTCTGGCAATTGATAGATCGTTTGGGCATTTAGACTTTGTTGTGCTATCGAGCACTGCGAAATAAAAGGCAATGAGTTCATGGCAAGACACGGGGGAAATGCGGCTACAAAACTCGAGAGGACATCAACCCATCCCCCTGCTTGGTCAAAGGAAAGGTAGGTATAGGCTCATAATAATGGATAAACAAAGATGAACTATCATGGGGCATAAAGCATAGTGCATCCGAGGCAATATTATAAGGCATTACCCACCATTTGCTTGTGCGTAGTGAAAGGGACCTACAATTTTAAGCCGAACCTAAACGGCAAATATGAGAAGCTCCTCATGATAATTGATACTTTTGGACTTTCGCAAGAGGTGGGGCAGACGAAAAAATTTTAGATATTATTTGGCCCATTTTAAACAATATTAAAACTAGGCCGATTGCAAAAGTGAATAGATTTCACCTTAGAATTTCAATCAGCCTCCTGTCTGGGCACTGCTTTTTAAGAAGCATGTCAGGAGGCTAGGGCTCTCATAAAGGGACGACTGCAGATACTGTAAAGACAACTGCGTCACAAGCAGGGCCGGCTCCAGCCAAACAAGCGCCCTGTGGTAAATTTACAGAAAGCGCCCTATTTTGAGTTAGATTCTCCTTGAAGTTACAATATTGCAAGTGATGTGAGTTAATGTACAATGGATGTTGCTATTTTAGGTATATTTGAACAAGTTTTTTGTTTTAAATGCAAATGGCAGTATCCGCGCAACGTAAAATTAATTTTTCTTACTCCTGCAATGCGCCCCGGAATTGGGCGCCCTGTGCACTTGCACATATAGTTGGGCCGGCCCTGGTCACAAGTCATTATAAATACGAAAACCTACTTTTGCCGGTGGTATTGCTATTTGTAGAAGAAAATACCTGATCTTCTTTGATAACCTAGATCTAGAGGATGTGGTGTTCATAGACTGAAACAAACTTTTGGGGTTTTGTAGGGAAATAAAAGGCTTTAGAGGTTCAGTATGTTTACGCCTGAATTTAGTTGGATTCACCAGGGATCGTGATGGAGCAGTGTTTTATAACAGCAGCTTTGAGAATCCTGCTTAACCCAACGTAAACATAATTTAATTGAGCTTCACTGCGTAAATGGAGCCCAGGAAGGAGTCAGATCATTTTGAGGTCCACTACAACCTATAACAACGGGGCCCTCAAGTAAGACCAGTATCGTTTGAAGATATAATTTCGTCGAACCGTATAAAGGTAAACCAAACACATATCGTAAAGTCGATATCGTTTGGGCAATATGTTAATCATGCTTATGCAAAGCAGATAGGAACGAAGAACTATGCGATAGGGTTCTTATGTTTTGAGGTCCCTAGTGTTAAAAAAAAGGTATTGGTACCGAGGTTTGGAAAAGTTTAAAACCAAATTTAACCACTTTAATAGTATTGTACAGATAAACTGTTCCCAATGGCATTATCATACATTTATGCTTTAAAATGAAGCTTTTCTTCGACGTTACAAAATCAAAATACTCACCTACGTACTCAACAAGTGGTAAATCCTTTCTCTTTCACTGTTTTTAACCAACTTCTTGATGACTTATTTCTATAGAAAGGTCAAGAACCATTACATTACCAACGTAGATATCAAAACATTATCTTTTCGCATTTCGGAAACTGCTTCCCGCGTTGAAACCAACCAACAACTTCCTCACGAAAAGGATATTTTTCACCAACCAGCCTTCTTTTATCTCACCACTTTCAGTTTTCCATTCTTTTTTGGCTTTGACATTATGGAAACAGAAACAAGAAAACTCACCGTTCGCCATTACGAAAACGACAACCAAAGCAAACGAAAAAAAATCAGAGCAACCAAAACTAATCCATGTCCACCGCCCTCCAGCTATTTTATTTGACATTATTTTAGCAGAGATAAAAGCAATAGGTACAATTTCCATCAGCAGAATTAATTAATCATTCGCCAACAATTTTTCTCCAAACGTCATACACCCGACACAGGAAAACTGTCAAAGGGAAAATATGCAGCAACAGCATAAACAAACCACTGCGGCCCATAAGGTTTTCCCGAAACGACGATATCCTTACCACCGGTTGGGAATTTGGAAAAACACCCACCACTCTGCTCCAAAAAAAAAATCACAAAATATTTAACTCTTCATTCAACTCACCATTTGTTGATTCGATGTATCCACTCTGCAGGATTTTCACCACTTGACAGTTCGATTGAATTCACGAATACATTTTTCTTTTAGTTTTGATTTCAACAATTCCCTCTTTCGTGACGAAAAAAAAGAAGAAAATCCCACTCGCAGAGAACGAAAGAGAATGCAAAATCAATTTAGGAAAACTTTTTTCATTATTCCTCCTTTCCCACTTCGTGTTTCTTTTCGTTCGTCTTCTTTGCTCTCTGTCTTCACCGTAACCTTTTTACTACAACTTTTCTTGTTCTTCAAAAAAAAAAAATGATAATAATTATCCGTCAGGAATGAAAACAAAAAAATTGAAACAAGGATATGCGATGTCCTTTTCGCTGGTGTTTATGTTCTATTCACTCCGACAACTGTTTTCTATTTCGCAAAACAATCCAGCAAATTAATTGGATTGGTTTCGAATCTCATCATCAAAAAAAAGCCACACACCGAAAGCGAACACGGCACACAACAAACAGACGAATTCCGAATTTAAGCGAAAACAGCAATAGCCAATCAATGTGAGAATGTACGGCGAGTAGAAAATATAGCAACAATAATAATAATGGTAAATATTAAGGAAAAAGACAGGAGATAATATTTGCCGTGGTCGATCGTCAAAAGGACCCGTTCCATGAGGGGTAGAAAATAAAACTAAACGTGAGCACGGGAAAATGTCACCACATACGCGCAATCCGGTTGGTTTTGTCTCGGCCTCGGTCGAAATTTAAGCGAGAGCTCTCTTAAATTATTCCCCATTTCTTCGTTTTGATTATGATTCCCAGCAACACGTTTCACGGATAGATCTAATTTCGTGTACGTACACGGCTGCTCATGGATGATGAGATGGTGTGTATGGATTATGAGAGCGGTGGGTTTTTTTAAATATAAAATGGCGGCGCTTTGAGAGAGTTCAAGAATCAAGAAGCATGGAAAAAAGCGAATGCAAGTTAAGAGAAAACTGACATTAACCTCCTCCTCTTCCTCTTGTCTTTTTGATTGGGATTTGTGAGCAGAAATGTGTATGGCTTTTATCATTCATATTCTTTTTTGGGGTTTTCTTTTCGTTTTAAAGGACAATTATGGAGTATTTTATTAGGACTTTTACACCGAAATAGGTTCTCGAGGGTTTTTGCGATTGCATTGATGGTGTTAAGTTGGTATAACCGTGCTTAAATGGGGCAGCGAAAACTCATAAAAAAGTTGAACGAAACGCTATAGGTTTTTGGTTAATTAATGCGAAGCAATCCAATAACAACTAACTTTCTATGTTCAGAATGGGACTGAAAAAAAGCAATCGCAGTGCTAGCCACCGATGAATTATGATTCATTGCGATTGTGATTCGTAATATCCGAGAAATGTTGGCCATATTTAGGGGATACTTCGCTGGAGAAAAGGATACGATTGGATTTTAGGTTTTTTACCATGCGAAAAATTTATGTTGTCGGCCAATAGTTGTTCGCTCTCCAAATTCGATGAAACAAAATTGATTATAAGTTAGGTAGGCGTAGGGGCCGAGGCCTATGAGCAAAAATACACTAAGTATGTATGTACATATAGGTTGCTTTGTGAGTATTCAAATGTGTTTCGTATCGCAAATAGATATCTAGGTAAGTGTCTATGTAGTAGGTGGAACAATTTACAAATATTTATTGCCTTTTCAATTATACATGACATTGACTATCTACTCGAGAAGGATCTACCTATATCTAGAGGGATTGTTTTTTTCAACTCCTGGTTGTAAAGTATTGTTTTAGATTGAAATGATCGGGACCTGCGTCCCTGCGACTTTCACGATGGGGAAACGAAAATCGGGGTAACTTTTTCGTGGTATTTGAACCGTAAACCATTAGCAAAACGCAATGACTACTAAACCACTGATGTACGCAAATGATTCAATCAAAATTGATGGTGTGCATGAACGTTGATTTCTCTATTTATACACTGTTGGGCGTGTTGCTCCAGAAGGATCTTTGCAGGCCAAGCAGGGAAGTGCAGTTTGTTCTCACTTAGGTATATGAATTGCCAAATTTGTGTACTGAAACACAAATATATAGGTATGTAATATGAACTAGTGACTACTTCAATGCACATAATAAGAGTTCAAGTAAATGAAATTGAGTTGAATATTTATAGAACTAAAAATAGTAAATTTTGGCGTTTGCTTTAGCTTAATTCATCTGCACGCGCAAGCCAATTCGTGCGAACTATTGAGAGGGTAACATCGGTCGGTCTGTGCTCTGTTTTTTATGAGAAAATATAAACAAAAACATAGCCAAGGCGAACAGATCGCTGTGGGATACCATGATCCTACCCATTTCCGTTCCCCAAAAAGTGGGCGTTTGGAATTGGTTTAAAAAAGTGGGCGTGACAAAAAACTTAGTGTGGGTGAATTAATAAGAACGACTTTGTCTAGAATCTAGATAGGTAGGTACCTTGCGAAGAACAGGACTTTCGCTTCCATTGATTTCTTCGATAAAAGGTTTTTTTTTTTAAATAATCGGCAGGCGGATTTCAAAAATATTTGTACTTTATAATTTCGGGCCTCTAGAGAGTTCAAGCTCCAATTTTAGGGCCTTAAAATTGGCTATGGACCAGACAGATAGGGCTAGGTTGATATAACTTTTGATCTTCTTCTTTGATCAGGATTAATAGAATCATAACTCTCCCACTTAACTGCATCCCTACTGGTGCGCCTGTGGGGTTCGCCGGTTCATACCTACCTATTGACATAACTTTCGATGCTGATCAAAAATATATGTAGTCACTTTTAGGGGTCTATACCTACCAGCAATGTTAACATAGGGTGGTGGCATAAGTTCCCGATCAATTTTTCTCGGATTTTTTTCTTTTATTACAGCACAGGTAGGCATTATGTGGGCATAGTCCCTTTCAACATCCCTTCAGTACCTGAACAATAGAAATACAGTCGAACTTCGATAACTCGAACCATCACTTGCCACAAAAAATATTCGAGTTATCACGACTTGGAGTTATTAGGTAAAATGCAAAATTGATATAAATACATAATGAATTTATTTGCGAACACAAAAAACGGGCAGTAGTATAATTGAAGCGTTTAGAAGATGAAGGTCCTAAGTGACATTTTTTGAGATTTGCCTTTTTTCTTACGGATGAAGGTCCTACGTGAAAACTTAAATTTCTGTCTCATGTGGACTTCTCTAATGCCTCTAGTTAGTTTAGTTTAGTTAGTTTAATTGACTATTTATTTCATATAAATAACTTGTTAACAATTTTAATTTTGATTTCTTAGTCTATTTTGGTTTGGCTTAAGGCCGTCTACCAGATTGACAATATAGAACATGTTCTGTTCCGTTTACTTTGCATATAAATTAAACAGATTTCAAGTTTTTTGTATAACTAAAAGTTCTCGTCAATGATACGTTGTCTGTAGTGTAGTGCGCTGGTTAAGAAGCCGTATAATGGTTTCCAGCCTCGGTTACCATTTAAAATGCTCAACATTTCTTCAACCGAAAGTACAATATGAGGATGGGGCATATAATAATAAACTAATAATTTAATCTAGTGTAGTATGCCCTATATTGCGATGACTGGGCCTCATTCACAAATTGTTGGTATATCCTATGACCTGTTTTCTCCCGTAGCTCGTAAAACTTGGGTTTCAGGGGGATCAACTGTTCCTCTGGGGTAACTCGGAGATTTATGTTGCATTGCACTGCTAAGCTCTCCCAGCTTTGTACACATTTTCCTCCATTAAGCAGCATATGATTGAGAACTATATTAGGTATTCTGTCTTGCCTCATCCCCATGATTTTTACGACATAGTCAAGATGGAGTTTAAGGGTATCCAGAAAAAGGGGCGCTACTCCAGTCTCCAGATGAAGCATATAGTTAGGTGAACTACTTGGTAATTTAAAAACTCTCCTCATAAAGTACCGAAGAAACTTTTCTACAATTTCAAATGAACAATATCCCCACACTTGGGCAGCATAAAACAGGATGGATGCTGCTGTAGCACGGAATATTTTCAGCTTGGATTCATGATTGACGTTTTTATTGCCGATACAACAACCCCAAACTGAGCAAATTGCCCTTTTCGCTTCGGTGAGTTTCCATTGCAGGTGCTTGTTCATATTTAAAGTGGGCGTAATCAAGACACCAAGATATTTGTATTCCCGGACAATTTCAATATGATCACCTTTGAACTTCCACATTTCATTCCGGGAGTATCTGCCACCTCCATCTCTGAATATCATTATCTTTGACTTTGCTAAGTTTACCGACAAATTCCAAGTTTTACAGTAATCATCCAGCCTGTTGATCATTAGTTGCATTGTATCCACCGCATCTGCGAGGAAAACGATGTCGTCTGCAAACATGAGGGCTGGTATTTTAGTTTGCCTCAACTCGATGCCTCCCCTAACGTGCTCTGTTATGTCATTTATATATAAAATGAATAACAGCGTGCTCAACACGCATCCTTGCTTCACTCCCATCGTTGTATTAAATTCCTCCGATAGGTTGCTTCCATCCCAGACACAAGCTACGTTGTTTTCGTACATAGCTCTCAATACCTTGATGACCTTAGTTGAGATATTGTATCTGTAGAGCTTATAAAAAAGAGCTTCGCGGGATATAGAGTCAAAAGCCGAACGAAAGTCAACAAAGAAAGCGTACAACTTTTTATGTTTCCTTTTATAAATCTCTGCTATGTTTACGAGCGCGAAAATTTGGTCTATAGTTGAATAGTTTTGTCGAAAGCCGGCTTGAGATTCGTGTATGATCTTCTTGTTTACCACCCACTGCGTAATTCTATTAAAAAGCACACCAGCAAACAACTTGGTTGATGTATTTAAAAAAGATATCCCTCGGTAGTTGGTTGGATTGTTGTATTCCCCCTTCTTGTGTAAAGGAAAAATTATCGAGTTTTGAAAACTATCGGGAACATCTGCCGTTTCAAAAATTCGGTTAAATTCCTGGGTGAGTGCTAAAAGAAATTCAGGCGTACAATATTTATAGAACTCGAAGGAAATACGGTCACTTCCTGGGGCTTTGTTCTTTTTGCACTTTTCTATGACAGTTTTTACTTCGGCTACCGTGATTGGTGCATCCAGAAATTCATCAACGTAATTGGAGCTGCGTACTGAAAAGGTGGCGATATTTGTACTGTATTGAGAAGGGACTCGAAGTGCACTTTTAGCTGCTCTGCTTGTAGACCTGAGGCGATTGTATTTCTTTTCCCATTTACAAGTTTAGCGGCTTTCCAAAAGTCTGCTGATGATCGCGATCTATTCAACACAGCAACATTCTGTTGGTCAAAGACTATCTTTTTTACACGGCAAAGATCTTTAAAGCTTTTATTCGCTGCTGTGTACAGGACTTTAAAAGAATTATTACTGTTCATCCTGTAATGCCTCTATATTATGATTTACCAAAGGGTGAAGGTGTTATATCCCCAAAATAATATTTTCGAATTATCAAGATATTGGAGTAATAGAAGTTCGAGTTGTCAAATAAAGATTACATGCAAATTTCAGTCTTGGCGCTATTGCCAACCAATTTCATTCGAGTTATAAAATATTCGAGTTATCGAAATTCGACTGTATTAATTTGGTAGAATAAATTGTTTGTTAATCGGTTTCTGTGAGTGAGTGAAACCTGCCGTTTATATACAAAAAAAAAACATTGGAAAAGGTTACAGTCCGCTTGGGCGAACTGTTGAATACCATATTTCTATTCCTATCCCTCGTTAAGTGGGCGTGACAACAATCTTAGTAAAGGATTTTATTGGAAGAACAGAGATTATATATTAAAAAATTCAGCTTTCTAGCTCAAAATTCGATTTTATTGACAAATTTGTTTTTTTTTGTGATTGCGAGATTCTTAAACTTGTATTTTGAACCCCTAGGGAGGCCTAATTTTTTCCAACAGACGGGCGGACGGACATACCTGGTTCGAAAGAACTATCGATGCTGATCACGAATATAGTTACTTTTAGGGGTATACGGGCAAATTTTCTTAGGGGGCCAACCACTGGCGACTCTACCCTATTAAGGCATGTTACAAATTATGTGTCAAAATTAATATATAGGAACCCTTAGAATGGCGTTAGGTCATAACGCCCAAATTGAAAAATGTCATAAAGTTCAAAAACTATGACATTAGGTACTCAAAATTTAAATGAATAAAAAGTCGGTAAGCCCAAATTTAATGACATATCACCCAAAGTAATTGCATAATGTCAAAACGCCCAAATCTAGAATGACATAATGCCCAAAATATTTCCTGTTATTAAATTTGCGTGTAATGACATAGTTTTTGGGCGTTGTGACGTTTTTAAAATCAGAAAATTTGAGTTTGCTTGATATCACCCAAAGTGCGCATTGCGTCGCGGTTCCTCGTTGCAGGCAAGAATATTTTTATTTTTTTTCAGAATGCTTCAAAAATGGTGTATTCCAAAATACGCAGAAGCCTAGAGAGGCTGTCATCTAATGTGTTTTTAAAATCCACCTTTAGATACAATTGAGACCTTCCAATACATAATGGAAAACATATGGACTGTCTAAGCCATTACCTTTTTACAAGGCTTGCATTTCAGTGCCAGAATTTGCATATTGCACTTTTGACTCAGACACACTAATGCAAGGGATAGCCGAAAATATTTCCGCTGGCCAGAGGCAATATATGGTTGATGGTTTTTTTTTTTTCTTTTTTTTATAAAAAAAAGGAAATCCAAATCCCAGAGCACTCAGAGTCGGTAACGGTCCAGGCAGTAGTCCTCCTTTTGGTGTGGAGAATGGGTGGGTGGCGTATGTTGTAGTTTCCCGTGGGGATTGAACCTGCACCGCACGGGTCACAAGCCAACACACTAACCTCTACACCGTAGGCACCCTAATCTGGGAAGGAGCTTAATGCAGATGTCAGCTGCCTCACTTCATTCACACCCTCCACTAAATTCGGTTCATCAATTATCTTTATATTGCAGTCTTAAACTTTATAACTATTTTAAGCCATAAAAGATATAAAAAAAATGAAGATTTCGTTTGCTTAACTCATTTTGCTGATTCAATCTATTGGTCGCCGCGGGCATCGGTCGGTTTGAAGCAATGGCACACTTAATCTAGCTTTACGGACGAGCTGAAAGAGGCAATTAATTTGTTTGTTCCGAAAATATATTTTCAAAATTTGTTTCTTTGTTCCGAAAACAATTTTAAGATCAAACAGATCGCTGCGAATTTGAATTTGAAAATTTAATCAACACGACCCCAAAAGTGGGCCTGTCAAAAAACGTTGTATGGGCGAATTGTTAAGACCGATAATTGTCTATATTATCCATAAACTGTTTTCCGAACTGAATCCAAACAATTGACTCCAAATCAGTCATGTACTGCTTCAACACCCTACAGGCACTCGGAACAAGTAACAAGACCAAGATATGGTGGGTTCCGAGTCATGTCGGGGTGGAAGGTAACGAAAAGGCCGACGAACTGGCCAGAAAATGTTCGGAAAAACCCTTCATAGGTCCCGAACCCTTCTGCTGCACTCCTAGATCAGCAGCAACGGCAGCAATAAAAAGCTGGGAACACAGAAAATGTATCCATCTTTGGGAAAGCATCCCAGGTTTAAGACAGACCAGGCAAAAATCCTCCTTTTGATGTAGAGGCATGTGATTGGGTGGCGTATGTTGTTGTTCCCCATGGGGATTGAACCTGCACCGCACGGGTCACAAGCCAACACACTAACCTCTACACCGTCGCCACCCCAAGTTGATGGTTGATGGTACTTTTAAAGTTGTACCAGTTGGCTGCTTTTCACAGCTTCTAGTAATTTATGTTCAATATTTAGAAGAGCCAGGTAATATTTTTTTTCTGTTTTGAAAAAACAAATTTAATAATTTCCACTCTTCTACTTTACTTTATTTAAGGTGTCCCGGTGTTTTTTGTTTTGACCACAAACAAATCCGAAAAATGTTATTCGCATTTATTAAAATATATAGATCAATCCATTTTCAAATTCGAGAAAATCTGTTTTGTTGGATTATGAAACTGGTTTGCGAAAAGCATTGGAACTTTGTTTTCCACAGGCCAGCTTGAAAGGATGCTGGTTTCATTATTGCCAGGCTATTCGGCGGAGAATAAAAACGAAATGCAAATTGGTAATGAGAGCTTTTCGCAGCAACAAACAAATTTGCATTGATTATCACAAGATTTTGGCTCTTCCACATCCACATTTGCCATCTTACGATATAAAGGAAGTTTAAAGCAAAATTAAAAATGAGTTAAAACACGACGACACAAATGAACATTTTTCAACTTTTTTTGGAATATTTTGAGAAGCAGTGGCTTTAAAAAGGTATTAGAATTAAATACAAATATCTAATTGTATGTTATTTTAATTTAATCTGAATCTTAGATTGGACCGGAACACTTAGGTGTATATAAAGAATCGTTCCGTACTACTTCAGCAGTCGATGCCTATAATGGAGTTCTGGGAAGGTTGATTAAACCAAATGGGAACTTTTTCAAATTTGTGCTGGCGTTAAATAAAGAGGAATTCGAAAAGAGCCGACAATTTAATATGCTTACAGAAAGTCGTGGTACTTTTGGTGGAAAAAAAAACAAAGGAAAATCAGCAGGGACAGAAACGACAAAATTCAACAAGCGGTTCAGGATCTCGACAATGGAAAAATAACCGTTTATTCCTACATAAATAGGTTGGTTTTTTCAAAAAAAATATATATGCACGGAAATGGAACCCCGTGATGACATTTTTGAAGATCCTCCTGCTAACGATTTTGAAGAAGAATCCAGCGAGGAAGGTGAAATGTTAGACGAAGCCCAAAACCCTTTAGCAACGTTGTGCGTTATTTGCCAGGATATACCACCAAATGTATTAGTACTATCGTGTAGGCATTTAAGGATGTGCAACGAATGCTACATTAAGCTGCAGGAACAGGCAGTAGCAAACAACGAAGAAAGCTGCATTTGCCCTTTTTGCAGGGAAGTTATATTGGATACAATTCAAGCTTTTTTTGTAAAACAATATTTCGAATATATGTATCAATAAAATGTTTATCACTTCCTTAGTAGTTGCATTTTTCAGAGAAATTTTCCTGGGATTTGTCAATACATTTGGGCTTTGGGACATTTTATTTCTCGGCGTTTTGGGCGTTGTGCCAGATTTAGGGCTTTATGACATTTATTTGCTTCGATTTTTTTTAACTTGGCCATAAGACCTACCGCCATTTTGAGCAAAAATAATGTAATTACGCCCAAAATCAATGTCACATTGCCCAAATTTGTGTTAATTTTATAGCAACAAATTACATAGCAATGTTTTGGGCTTTATGACATTTTTAAATTTGGGCGTTATGGTTTTGGGCGATAAGACTTAACGCCCCTTAGAATAGGGTATAAAATGCATTGAACGTCTGGGAAAATAAGTTTTTAAAGCAATACATTAATGTAAGTACTTGCAACTGGGAACTTTTATAATATTAGTGCATTAGTTTATGCTAAGAAGTTTTGCAAATAAAAAGTTATTTAGTTAGTGTGTTCGGACTGTTCAAGAACAGGAACCCAACTTTAACAGAATTTTGTAACCCAAATACATATATGTAGGCAATTGCGATACAATTTTACTACCGAAATTTATCAGAAAACATATAGGTATGTCTTCTTGTATCATTAATCGCAACTTAAATTAGTGTTCCCATTTTAGAATACCATACCTATTCCTTCGAATACAGGAACCTGGCGGTGTTATGGTTACCTACACTTGAACACTCCATATTTTAGCACCTTTTTTAAGATGATGTAGAAATAGTGAAAACTCAGAACCAAAAATATACTGAGCAGACGCTTTAAGAATGATTCGGAATGAGTCAGTGGACCTTACTTTTAACAAATTTAATGTTGAGTTACAACTGGTTTGAAATCTATTTTGATTGAAAGTGCAAAGAGTTGCAAATTTAAGCTTCACACTTACATATTTGGTTATGACTATCGAGCAGTAGGTATGGAGTTTGGCGTAGCCGTCCCAGCCCTTCATGATGGGGTTAAGGACAGCAGCAGCTCTGTCTAATTAAAATGAAAGGCAAAAAACAAAAACTACTTTTACAAGCGAAAGCTTTGCTATCTATTGAAAATGAGTTCACATAAAATTGGAGGGATTGAAAATTAAATGAAAACATAAAAAAGGCTACACTAAGGGCTACAGTCCTAAACGTGGCATAATACTAAGCATAATACTAAGTATATGCGAATTCCTAAGAAGGCTATTGTCTACAGTGCACGTCCAATATGTTGAATCGATCGTTCTTTTTTTCTATCTAATAATACCAGATTATGACGTAATAAGAGATTTACAATGAAATGCGTGTACAGTACATATTTATAAAAAATGAGAAATCAATTCTCAAGTTTTTCATAAATGTAGGAATTAACATTTCGAAAACAAAATTTTTTTGTTTGCTTTTTAGTTCCCTACAAGCTCTTCTGAACAGCCTCCTTTAGTACTTCTCTTAATAAAAGCGTCCATGAGTAGTCAATATGGTTCTGTACTGATCAACGAATGCATTTATTGAAGCAATTAAAAGCTTCCAAATGTTCAACTTTTTTATCAGTGCGTTCAATGCCGCTCAGGAAGTATTTTTTTGTTTATTAAACAAAAGGAAATCCAAATCGCAGAGCACTCAGACTCGGTAACGGTTCATTTTAAAACCAGTCAGAAATAATTTTATAAAAAAAAATAATAAAAAAAATCGATTTTTAAGGATTTGGTTTCTTTAAGGAAAATAAACGCTGCCAAAAAGTGGTAGTGGCAAAGAGGCTTTGTATTAGCAATATTTATCGACTTTGTCCACATACTTTGCGAAAAACAGAACATTGATTTCTTCGATTAAAAGTTTTTTTTTGTAATAAGTTACAATTTCAGCTTTCTACCTCGTTTTTAAGGGCTTCAACATTGGTGGATTTGGTCAGATCCACATAATCTTCGATGCTTACACGATTTTCAGTCAAAGATTGAAGAAGAAAGGATGCAAGCGGTAGCTATAAACATTCACTTGTCAAGAAAAGGGGCAATAAAAATATCAGCTATACTCGTATATTGCCCACCACGACAAAACCTAAAAAAAAGAGAAGACTGTGCCAACTTTTTCCAAATACTGGGAAATTACTTCATGGTCGGAGGTGATTTTAATGCCAAAAATACATTTTGGGGCTCAAGATGAACGAATACAAAAGGAAGAGAACTGCATGCAGCTGGGCGTGCAATGAATTGCGACTTTTACTCAAGCGGGACGCCAACATACTGGCCAACAGATATGAGTAAAATCCCGGATCTAATAGAATTTTTTGTTGAAAAAGGCATATCCGACAACTATATTAAAATAGAAAATAAAGATGATCTTTCATCAGATCAATCGCCTGTTCTTATGACAATCAGCGATCAAATAATTGAGGCAGAAAACATACCTCGACGTGTAAATCATAAGACAAATTGGATGTTCTTTAGACAACTGTTAGATGATTACATTAATCTACAAGTGCCAACAAAGAACCCATTTCAACTATAAGGAGAAGTTGAGCTGTTTAATAGAAACATACAGCGAGCAGCATGGCAAAGCACCCCTATCTGCCAAAGAAGAAACAGGGTGAATATTAATTACCCTAACGAAGTAAAAAAAACTCCTACAAAAAAAACGAAAAGCACGAAAAATCTGGCAAAGAGTACGAACATCTGAGAATAAAACAGTCAATAACGCACTATGCTATGAAGTAAAGATGCTGATACAAAAAGTCAAAAACGAGTTACTCGGTAAATATCTTAGCCTCTCTGCCCATAAAAATGCAGATTACTCGCTTTGGAAGGCGGTGAAAGGCCTGAGAAAACCAATAAAACAAGCCCCACCTATCAAACAGGATAACGGGTCCTGGGCGAAAAATGCCAAGGAAAAGGCAAATCTATTTGCTGATCATCTTGAGGAAACATTTCAACCATTTCCTAGACAAACTACAGAAGAAGATTTGACTGTGGTTGAAAAAAACGATCACAAAACCATAGAAAAAATAACACTGCAAGAGTTACAGAACGAAATTAAGCACAACTTAAATGCAAAAAAATCACCAGGTTATGACCTGATAACAGGGCAAATATTAAAAGAATTATCTCAAAAAGCTATGCGAAAACTATTACATATAATTAATGCAGCTTTCAGACCTAAGTATGCCCCTAGTCAATGGAAGGTAGCAGAAGTGATAATGATTCTGAAACCGGCAAAATTAGCAAACGAAAAGAAATCCTACAGACCGATTTCTTTACTACCAATAATTTCAAAACTATTTGAAAAATTATTCGTAAAGAGACTCAAACCAATAATAGAGGACAGGCATTTAGTCCCAGTCCATCAATTTGGGTTTAGAGAGAAACACTTGACTATTCAACAAGTGCATAGAATTGCGAGTATTATAGAAAAGGCACTGGAAACCAAAAAAGTTTGTTCGGCCATTTTTTTAGATGTAGCCCAAGCATTTGATAAAGTTTGGCATCAAGGATTAGAATGTAAATTAAAAGCGGATCTTCCTGATGAGTTCTACTGCATTCTTAAATCATATATTTCAAACAGGTATTTCCGTGTAAGATATGAAAATGAATACTCGAACCTGAAGACGATAACGGCAGGTGTACCACGGCGCAGTGTCCTGGGGCCAATCTTGTACCTTTTGTATACAAGAGATTTGCCTGAATAAGAAGAAGCTATAGCCTTGCCACTTTTGCTGATGACACAGAAATAATAGCAATTGGTGACAATGCAGAAGACGCAGCACACAAACTACAAAGATCCATAAGGTGTATTAGTGACTGGACGAAAAATTGGAGAATAAAACTCCATGAGAATAAATCCGCTCATATTAACTTTACCAATAGAAAAATAAATACGGTAAGAGTTAATATAGATGGAATAGAAGTACCGTATGCGAATACGGCCAAATACTTAGGTATGACGCTAGATGCTAAACTTAAGTGGAAAGAGCATTCCAAAAAGAAAAAAGAAACATAGGGACGGGCTATAGTCCGCTTGGGCGAACTGTTGGATACCCTATTCTTATTCCTATCCCTCATAAGTGGGTGTGCTCTACATATTTTGTTATATGTATAACATTTAAAGGATTTTATCAAAAAAAAAAAACTAAGCTTTTGTAAAAAAAACGCTCCCTAGCTCAAACTTTAGTTTTTCAATAAAATGTTTTATTTAATTGTGGGCGTGTCAGTAGGTGGATTTAAAAAAAATTAACCCATGAGCATAAAGGGCCTCTAGAGAGTATATATCTATTATAAATTTCAGCTCACTAGCTCAAACTTTGAATTTAAAAAAAAAAAATTAAATTGTGGGCGTGTCAGTAGGCGGATTTTGAAAATCTAGAGAGTATATATTACGAGTATAAATTTCAGCTCCCTAGCTCAAATTTTGGTTTTTCAATAAAATTGTTTTATTTAATTGTGGGCGAGTCAGTGGGCGGATTTAGAAAATTTTATATCCCGAGCAGTTTTAGGAGTCATAGATCATATATAAAAAATTTCAGCTTTCTAGCTCAAAATTCGATTTTTTCCAAAATTTTGTTTTTTTGAGTTTGTGGGCGTGTCTGTGGGCGGATTTCAAAAATTCGTAAACTTGATTATATTGGGACCGTAGAGAGTATATGGTTAAAATTTCAGCTCTCTAGGCCCAGTTTAAAGGCCTAATTTTTGCCGACAGAGGGACGGACGGACATGGCAAGATCGACATTACTATCGATGCTGATCATAAATATAGTAACTTTTAGAGGTCTACGGGCAATATTAAGGTATGTTACAAACTATGCGTCAAAATTAATATAGGTACCCTTAGAATAGGGTATAAATATGCATTGGCTAATGGGAAGGAGCTCCCAACTTTCAATTGAGAACAAAGTCCTGATTTATAAGCAGATCCTAAGACCCGTATGGACATATGGAATTTAGCGTTGGGGTTGTACGAAAAAATCGAATCTAAAAAAAGATTCCAAGATTCAAAACAAAGTACTAAGAGGTAGTGTTAATGCTCCATGGTACGTTCGGAATGACAATCTACACAGAGATCTAGGGGTAGAGTATGTCAAAGATATACTAAGAAAATATGCGGTTAAGCATTATGACGTAATCCACGAACATGTGAATACTGCTATACAGCACATGGTGGAAGAAAACGACAACACATTAAGAAGGCTTAAGAGATTGAAGCCAAACGATTTGGTTACGTAATAGCTATAGATAGAATACAAATATAACGACCCCTTTTCCTTTCCTTTTTAACCGCCCATCTTCAATCCTAGTAGCTTATTATTAACTAAATCGGGATAGTTTAACGCCAATAGACGCGAAATAAGAAAATAAAGTAAAGTTAAATATCTTCGGGACTAGCCATTGGGCTATATCCCACCAACCGTTCTCAAACAAATTAAAGTAGAATTTGCTAAATGAGTTTTAACTCAGTCGTGAATAAAAAAGGGAGGTGGTTTTAGTGGGTTGCTGGTCCAACACTTCTAGTTTCACTAGTGTCTTCAAGATTTCCACCCACCCTCGGGAAAAAAAATCTTTGATGCTGACTAAAAAATATAGCCATATTAATAGAAAAACACTATCCGCTCCTTAACACACGAGTTAGCTGGCACACGGATAGCGAACTTGTCCATAGGATAACTTTTCTGATTAATAAAAATATTTGTCCCCTGTGTTAGCTCTTTGCTCTTTATCACCTACAATACGGCAGCACTTTACCTACAATACAGCAGCACTTAACCAAATTATATTCAAAAATCGAGTGTATCTGTCATATTTCATCAGTTGATACTCATTTCCGTGTATTCCATTCCAATACGATGGGACTACTATGGAGCAGGGATGGGACTTTTTGAAAAAATGTCCGCAGTAGATTTGAAAAAAAAACGCACTAGATTCAACTGTTTCGCAGTAGATTTTCATATTTTTAAAATATAAGTAAGACAAAACATAGCTATATACACATAAATAATTTAAAACAATGCAATAAACATTAATTTTTCTTTAAAACATAACAAAAACAGAACAAAACAAAAATGCATTTATATTCATATGAGTCATACATTTTTTTCTAATTTCTAATAATTCTTTGTTTTGATTTTACAGCAGAAGTAATCAAATTCATTCCTTAATATATTATACATTTTCATTTCAAAATTATTACAAAAGTACAAATTGGGAAAACGAGAAATAAATTGTTGCTAAAGGCTCTCCATCGCTTCTAAAAACTCTTAAAAGGAGTTTCTTTGAAATCTGTGAATATGGAGGAAACACTAGGTTTCTGACTTGATTTCGGCTCACACTTGTGCTTTTGACGTTTTTTTTAAATGTAGCCTGCAAAATAATAAAACGCATTTTCGCTACCGAAATCAACAGTTTTATAGTCAGATTCGGGTTTGAAAATGTTTTTCACATTGTCCTTCTTTTTGGGTGATTGTAACTGCATTTTAACATCGGGAAGCTCTAAATTCACAGTTGGCTCGCAGTTTCCATGGGTTATATCCTCCGTGTACTTTGCTGAAAATGATCTTTAAAATGAACAAATGAATTGAAATGGAGTCAGCTACTTGTTATTTTCTCCTCGGTTGCGGAAAACCTCGAAGGTATTTTTCAGACAATTTGTTTTTCCTCTCGACCGCAGGCCAAACACTTTAAAGTATGTTTCTTTTCTTTATCTTTATATTTAAAAAAAAAAACACGTACACTCTTATTTGTTTGCTCTGAGAACTAACCGTATTGCGTTTTCTTCACTTGTTTCGCACGACTGACAAGAATTTAAGTCAATACGCCTTTTTAAAATACATTATGAAAACATAGGGACGGGCTACAGTCAGCTTGGGCGAATTGTTGGATACCCTATTCTTATTCCTATCCCTCATAAGTGGGTGTGACAAAAGCCTTAGTATGGTTGAATTGTTAAGAACGTTCTACATATTTTGTTATAAAACATTTAAAGGATTTTATCGAAAAAAATGAAGCTTTTGTAAGAAAAAACGCTCCCTAGCTCAAACTTGGGGTTTTCAATAAAATTGTTTTATTTAATTGTGGGGGTGTCACTAGGCGAATTTAAAACAAATTTACGCATGAGCATTAAGGGCAGTTAATATTAATAAATAATTAATAGAGTATCTATATATTATAAATTTCAGCTCCCTAGCTCAAACTTTATATTTTAAAAAAAGTTTTTTTTTTTAAATTGTGGGCTGTCAGTGGGCGGATTTTAAAAATATTTACACAAGAGCATAAAGGCCCCCAGAGAGTAAATATTATTAATTTCAGCTCCCTAGCTCAAACTTTGACTTTTCAATAAAATTGTTTTATTTAATAGTGGGCGTGTCAGTGGGGGGATTTTAAAAATGTTATCTCCCGAGCAGTTTTAGGAGTCATAGATCATATATACAAAATTTCAGCATTCTAGCTCAAAATTCGATTTTTTCGAAAAATTTGTATTTTGAGTTTGTGGGCATATCTGTGGACGGATTTCAAAAATTCGTAAACTTGATTATTTCGGGACCCTAGAGAGTATATGGTTAAAATTTCAGATCTCTAGGCTCAGTTTAAATCGAAATTACTATCGATGCTGATCACAAATAAAGTATCTTTTAGAGGCCTACGGGCAATATTAAGGTATGTTAATTATGTATGTTAAGTATGTCAAAATTAATATACCCTTAGAATAGGGTATAAAAACGTAAGCACCGCCATTTCCAACCTTATTGCAAAAGTGTGACCAACAACCATAAAAACTAGCAAATAATGTTTGAAATCATTTTTATTGTTACTAGGCCGAACACCGGATTGAATTATTTTTAGCGAAATCAAAGCAAAGAAGAAGAATTTATTTTCATATTTTTGACTGAAGAGTAATTGTAGAGGTTCATTATTAGGTGTAATCAGTAAGAAAATAATCAGAAAAACCAGCCATAAACCATTTTTAAAAAAGCAAAGCAGGTAGCACTATACGAAGTGAAAAGATACACACAACGAGGATCAAGTCAATACGCCTTTAAAAAAGCATTATGAAAAAACGCACAATCATTCGTCTTACGAAGCATGCCGCATGTAGTCGTACTGGCAAATTATACTGTGTACCATTTTTTCAACAGCGATCGTTCCATAAGCGTTAAAACACATCCTCTTGACCTGCTTCCACATATTGTAGGTTTTTTTCTGCATTTAGCTTTGTAGTATGTAGTAGGAAATGCCTATGTAGAGCGAGTGTCCCTACTCATTATATGGATATACTCTGGTCACTTGCCATCAAAATATAGACGATTGTCGAAAGCCGTATGAACATTAGTTAGGTAATAGATGGATTTCATCAGGAAGAATGAGACGACTGCATTCAGTGATGGAATTAAAAAAAATATTTTGTGGATTACATTTACATATTGCATGATTTTTTTCGTAAAACCAAAAGTGCAGTGGATTTTATTTAAGTGGATTTTATTTAAAGGCAGTAGTTTTGTTTTTCGAAAAAAATGCAGTAGATCTAATGCAATTGCAGTAAAGTCACAACCCTGCTATGGAGTCAAAGCATTTTGAAAGAGTAATATGTCCAAATGGGTGACAGTGTTCTCTCTCATCCTCTCAATTTTTCTACACATACATGCGCATCCTCTCAATTTGTGAATGCATGAACTACAATCTGAGAATGTGTGAAGTTTCCCCGCTCCTTATACCTACGCCGAATTCGGTGAGTTAAGTTATCCACTCGTTATCACATGTCAGTGAAAGCTAACACACGTTTATTAATCAGAATGAAGAGTTAACACGTGTGCTAGTGCTAACTCGCCGCTATCCATTGTTAATTAATACGGGGGTAGTAACTTTTAGGGGTCGACGAGCAATATCGATGTCAAAATTAATATGCCCTTTGAAAAGGGAATAAACAATCACAGATGCTCAGAAAAAAGTTCTCGGTACTCAGCTCCTGAACCATTAACATTTGAATTTGAGCCATAGCCTTAACACCTTTTCCAAGCCGACCAGATATGAAACATTTTTTTTACTGAAGCAAAAAATAGGCGCCACCGGAATGTTCGAATTTACACGATAAACACGAACGACATTCTATCGACAGCTACTACTGTCAGTATTAGGCGCGTTTCTTTATGCAATGTGTCCTCGGTTGCACAAAAGAACGATTCCAGGATAATGGCCATTCACTTTTTATTGCAACACAACTATTCAGCCATATCACGAATTCCGACGGAATATTTCTTTTCCCCGAATTCATGTGTTTCCAGGAATAAAATTCGCCTATCGCCAATCTCCTCTGAACTCGATTTCCTTCGGAAACAAAAATGTCACCTCGAAAAGAAAAACAGCTGATTTCGAAAAGTTTCTGACAATTATATTTGGTTAGAATCAAAGATGAAAATTTAATTTTGTTAAGGAAATATTTTTTAAAAAAAGTGGTCTGGGTGAACCCGCAAGGTCCACACGACTAACTTCCCAGTGGGATCAATATGATTTATGCGATTAGTTCGAAATTTGGAATGTGGTTCACCATAAGATATAGTAAGGAATTATTTAATATTAAAAAACGCTCTTTAATTTGTTCATGCAAATTTAATGTTATTAATAACAGCGAAGTGTGATATATATTGATGCAACCATTGTTATGAACACGGAAACCTGTAAATGTACATGTATGTATAGGAAATAACGGAGCATAATGTAATAATGATTTGCTCAATGACAAATGACATATGAAAAATAAATAGTACACATTATTTAATTTTTTTATTTACTAACAAAAAACGACTGGACCGATTTCGCTGGAAACGTAATTAGTTACTGAGTTACGTAATTACGCTTCGAATAAACCCGGTCCTATGTGAATATCATCTTTGGTTCTCGAGATAATCGTGGCGAAAGATAATTCCGAACGCACATACGTACATACGAACATATGTACGTACATACACACAACCATACATATCTATAAAAACGTTGAATTTGGATTCCGGTGACCTTGAAACGTGGAGATATGACAAAATCCGCGATTCAGAAAATCGGCCCATTACAAGAACTTCCACTGGGAAGTAAATAATGACTAGCATTGCATTAGATTTGTGGCTGAAGAATTGGATGAGAAGATCTTTAACTGCCGCAATCACTGCATGTCAACATGGAATCTTTTAATTTTTTAAGGAAATTATTATATATCTCTGCTTTAAGATTTCAAAAATATTACAGGGTTTACAAATCTACATTCAAGTACCTACTTACTTGACGTGCTAGCAAATTCTTTGCCACAGCCTAAGAAAGCCTTCGGAATTTCACCGATAATAAAATCAGCCGCATGTTTGCGCTTTTTTTGCAGAAGGCGGCTATCAGAAAGGAGTTGGCAAAGATAGAAACGTGGGCCTGTCGCAATCAAGTTTTAGCGAAGTTCTTTTCCATTTTTGAAACACAATTGTGCCCAGTGTGGATCATAATGTACGCGACACTTGAAGAGAAAAGGTGAGTAGCATTGTCCTTCTACGAGAAGCACAGGATATCCGGCGTTGTAGGATGCATTGATGGTACTCATGCAAGAATTGTTGCTCCCTCTGCAAACAAGCATTTGTATGAAATCCCTGTGGCAATGTCTGGACTCACACCCATTAAATTAATTAAAACATCGAGTTGCTGTTTATTTATTTGTTGTATTTGACATTCTATTCACTAGATTTTTCAATTTTCAGAAAATAATCAGCCTACTTGTCTTGCTTCTCATAAATTCTCCAACTCAAAAATGGCGGTTTTATCCGAAGGAAAGTCGAATACAAATTCCCCCGAATTCTTATATATATTTCCAGGGAATTATTTTCCCTCATTCGAACATCATTCCCGATAGGAGTATTGCGAAGTAGGAAAAATTCCGAGGGAATATTTGTTCACGATAAGACTGATTGAAACGGTAGAATGTTGTTGTTGTTGTTTTACGTGTAAGTTCGGCAATTCCTGTGGATATATTTCTCAAACAAACGCGTTTAATATCCACATCGAAAGGCTGCTTTGGAAACAGTTGAAAAAATGCATGATCCCTGGGTATGTAACTTGATAAACATTTAACTAAAAAACAGGCCTAATATGTTGGAAAACACTATCATAACTAACATAATAATTCTTGACTCTATTGACCCTATATTACCATCACTGCAAATACACAAAGATGCTCCTGTATATGTTGAAATGTTGCCAATAAGTTGTTATTTTAAATTTTCCTTTTTTTCTATGCCAAATAAAAAACAGTGCAAAACACTAAAATGTTAAATCGAAGTGGTTTTCAATTAGTTAGGCACTTACCTACTTAAGAAATAAACATTCGTGTAAAACCCATATGATTGCAGTGTTCGAAAGGATGAAACGCTTTTTCGTTCGGCTTCGGGAAACAAGTTTTTTTTTGTTTTTTTTTAATACCTAATTGATAGTTATAAATAAAAAATGATAATTGGCTTGAAAAATATTGAGATTCTCTTTCAGATTAAATTTGTATTATATTTCTAGACTAGGGTTGCCATATTTTCCCGAGACCTCGTCGGGACATTTTGGTGTACCTTTTTTTTTTTTTTAATACTGCTCTAAGGAAAGTCGAACATTTACTTCATGTGTTAGGAAATAGGATATACGTATGTATAAGTGTATATGTATGTATACACACGAAATATAAAATATAACGGCAATTTAACGTCAAATACAACAAGATGTGGTATCTTTTGAAGATTTTGGAGGATTTTGCCTCCGTCCATCCTAGGATTCAATAAAAAAAAAAATGTGTTAGGAAATATGTTTTCAGGTTGTGAATTCCAAAGTATACGTTAATTTTGAAAAGCATTATCAATCAAATCAAAAACGGGCGCAACTTGGAAAACATTTTTAATCACATATTTATTTATACGTTACAAGTTTTATTTCTATACATAAATGTATACATACGTACAGAACACAATTACTATTTTTTATATTTGTCTGATGATTTCACCTGCGACAATAGTTTATTATTTCCCTTAACGAATTTATAAAATTCTTCACAACTCATATGAAAATTGAATTTACATAAAAGAATAGCTTCCACTGTGTCGACTCCCAAGCGGTTCCTTTCGTTTGTCCACTGCGCGGACATCAAAGAAAACACGCGCTCTACAGTTGCGTTATGGCCGGGAATACTAAAAATATACTGACAAATTTTCTTGAATTCATCAAGCTCGTGCGTAGTCTCAGCCCCAAAAACCTTCACCCATCTTTCAGTTATACTTTTTGTGTTCCATTCTTCGTTTTCTATGTTTGGTACAATGATATCCTTCAAATGGGGATCCCAGTGGGATCAATATGATTTATGCGATTAGTTCGAAATTTGGAATGTGGTTCACCATAAGATATAGTAAGGAATTATTTAATATTAAAAAACGCTCTTTAATTTGTTCATGCAAATTTAATGTTATTAATAACAGCGAAGTGTGATATATATTGATGCAACCATTGTTATGAACACGGAAACCTGTAAATGTACATGTATGTATAGGAAATAACGGAGCATAATGTAATAATGATTTGCTCAATGACAAATGACATATGAAAAATAAATAGTACACATTATTTAATTTTTTTATTTACTAACAAAAAACGACTGGACCGATTTCGCTGGAAACGTAATTAGTTACTGAGTTACGTAATTACGCTTCGAATAAACCCGGTCCTATGTGAATATCATCTTTGGTTCTCGAGATAATCGTGGCGAAAGATAATTCCGAACGCACATACGTACATACGAACATATGTACGTACATACACACAACCATACATATCTATAAAAACGTTGAATTTGGATTCCGGTGACCTTGAAACGTGGAGATATGACAAAATCCGCGATTCAGAAAATCGGCCCATTACAAGAACTTCCACTGGGAAGTAAATAATGACTAGCATTGCATTAGATTTGTGGCTGAAGAATTGGATGAGAAGATCTTTAACTGCCGCAATCACTGCATGTCAACATGGAATCTTTTAATTTTTTAAGGAAATTATTATATATCTCTGCTTTAAGATTTCAAAAATATTACAGGGTTTACAAATCTACATTCAAGTACCTACTTACTTGACGTGCTAGCAAATTCTTTGCCACAGCCTAAGAAAGCCTTCGGAATTTCACCGATAATAAAATCAGCCGCATGTTTGCGCTTTTTTTGCAGAAGGCGGCTATCAGAAAGGAGTTGGCAAAGATAGAAACGTGGGCCTGTCGCAATCAAGTTTTAGCGAAGTTCTTTTCCATTTTTGAAACACAATTGTGCCCAGTGTGGATCATAATGTACGCGACACTTGAAGAGAAAAGGTGAGTAGCATTGTCCTTCTACGAGAAGCACAGGATATCCGGCGTTGTAGGATGCATTGATGGTACTCATGCAAGAATTGTTGCTCCCTCTGCAAACAAGCATTTGTATGAAATCCCTGTGGCAATGTCTGGACTCACACCCAT
This sequence comes from Portevinia maculata, assembly GCA_949715645.1. Classification (NCBI taxonomy): domain Eukaryota; kingdom Metazoa; phylum Arthropoda; class Insecta; order Diptera; family Syrphidae; genus Portevinia; species Portevinia maculata. Next base: position 163,113,796 of record OX454525.1, on the reverse strand, counting down.
TAAATTAATTAAAACATCGAGTTGCTGTTTATTTATTTGTTGTATTTGACATTCTATTCACTAGATTTTTCAATTTTCAGAAAATAATCAGCCTACTTGTCTTGCTTCTCATAAATTCTCCAACTCAAAAATGGCGGTTTTATCCGAAGGAAAGTCGAATACAAATTCCCCCGAATTCTTATATATATTTCCAGGGAATTATTTTCCCTCATTCGAACATCATTCCCGATAGGAGTATTGCGAAGTAGGAAAAATTCCGAGGGAATATTTGTTCACGATAAGACTGATTGAAACGGTAGAATGTTGTTGTTGTTGTTTTACGTGTAAGTTCGGCAATTCCTGTGGATATATTTCTCAAACAAACGCGTTTAATATCCACATCGAAAGGCTGCTTTGGAAACAGTTGAAAAAATGCATGATCCCTGGGTATGTAACTTGATAAACATTTAACTAAAAAACAGGCCTAATATGTTGGAAAACACTATCATAACTAACATAATAATTCTTGACTCTATTGACCCTATATTACCATCACTGCAAATACACAAAGATGCTCCTGTATATGTTGAAATGTTGCCAATAAGTTGTTATTTTAAATTTTCCTTTTTTTCTATGCCAAATAAAAAACAGTGCAAAACACTAAAATGTTAAATCGAAGTGGTTTTCAATTAGTTAGGCACTTACCTACTTAAGAAATAAACATTCGTGTAAAACCCATATGATTGCAGTGTTCGAAAGGATGAAACGCTTTTTCGTTCGGCTTCGGGAAACAAGTTTTTTTTTGTTTTTTTTTAATACCTAATTGATAGTTATAAATAAAAAATGATAATTGGCTTGAAAAATATTGAGATTCTCTTTCAGATTAAATTTGTATTATATTTCTAGACTAGGGTTGCCATATTTTCCCGAGACCTCGTCGGGACATTTTGGTGTACCTTTTTTTTTTTTTTAATACTGCTCTAAGGAAAGTCGAACATTTACTTCATGTGTTAGGAAATAGGATATACGTATGTATAAGTGTATATGTATGTATACACACGAAATATAAAATATAACGGCAATTTAACGTCAAATACAACAAGATGTGGTATCTTTTGAAGATTTTGGAGGATTTTGCCTCCGTCCATCCTAGGATTCAATAAAAAAAAAAATGTGTTAGGAAATATGTTTTCAGGTTGTGAATTCCAAAGTATACGTTAATTTTGAAAAGCATTATCAATCAAATCAAAAACGGGCGCAACTTGGAAAACATTTTTAATCACATATTTATTTATACGTTACAAGTTTTATTTCTATACATAAATGTATACATACGTACAGAACACAATTACTATTTTTTATATTTGTCTGATGATTTCACCTGCGACAATAGTTTATTATTTCCCTTAACGAATTTATAAAATTCTTCACAACTCATATGAAAATTGAATTTACATAAAAGAATAGCTTCCACTGTGTCGACTCCCAAGCGGTTCCTTTCGTTTGTCCACTGCGCGGACATCAAAGAAAACACGCGCTCTACAGTTGCGTTATGGCCGGGAATACTAAAAATATACTGACAAATTTTCTTGAATTCATCAAGCTCGTGCGTAGTCTCAGCCCCAAAAACCTTCACCCATCTTTCAGTTATACTTTTTGTGTTCCATTCTTCGTTTTCTATGTTTGGTACAATGATATCCTTCAAATGAATGAACTCAAGAAAACAAGCATCGCAGTTGATGGATGCGCCTTTTTCGTTCAAATATACAATTCTCTACGTTAGCCCACTCCGGAACTTTGGTTAAAGTCATCCGGTCAAACGAATTGAAATGATCCAATTGAGACCCCCCATTTTTCAATGTAATCGATCGCAACATTGTAAAACTGCACAACCTCTTCTTCAAATTTTTATACCCTATTCTAGGGGTATATTAATTTTGACGCATAGTTTGTAACATACCTTAATATTGCCCGTAGACCCCTAAAAGTTACTATATTTATGATCAGCATCGATAGTAATGTCGATCTAGCCATGTCCGTCCGTCCGTCCGTCCGTCGGCAAAAATTAGGCCTTTAAACTGGACCTAGAGAGCTGAAATTTTAACCATATACTCTCTAGGGTCCCGAAATAATCAAGTTTAAGAATTTTTGAAATCCGCCAACAGACACGCCCACAAACTCAAAAAAACAAAATTTTGGAAAAAATCGAATTTTGAGCTAGAGAGCTGAAATTTTTTATATATGATCTATGGCCCATAAAACTGATTGGGACATAAAATTTTCAAAATCTGCCCACTGACACGCCCACAATTAAATAAAACAAATTTTGGGAAAAATTGAATTTTGAGCTAGAAAGCTGAAATTTTTTATATATGATCTTTGGCCCATAAAACTTCTTGGGACATAAAATTTTCAAAATCCGCCCACTGACACGCCCACAATTAAATAAAATATTTTTTTTGAAAAACCAAAATTTGAGCTAGCGAGCTGAAATTTTTAATATATACTCTCTAGGGGCCCTTTATGCTCATGTGTAAATATTTTCAAAATCCGCCTACTGACACGCCCACAATTATTTTTATTTTTATTTTTGAAAGTCCAAAGTTTGAGCTAGGGAGCTGAAATTTATAGTATATACTCTCTAGGTGCCCTTTATGCTCATACTTAAATTTTTTTTAAATCCGCCTACTGACACGCCCACAATTAAATAAAACAATTTTATTGAAAAACCAAAGTTTGAGCTAGGGAGCGTTTTTATTTACAAAAGCTTAGTTTTTTCGATAAAATCCTTTAAATTTTTGTCACGCCCACTTATGAGATATAGGAATAAGAATAGGGTATCCAACAGTTCGCCCAAGCGGACTGTAGCCCGCCCCTATGTTTTTATACCATTTTCTAGATTTTCAACATTTGTCCCTTTTAAACCGTTTAATAATTGTTTAGCCATCATGCCAATAAAATTTGAGGCTTTACTTTCTTGAAGCGTTTTTTTCATATTTTCAATGAGTTCCTTGACCTCAATGATAGTTATGTCTGATCTTTCCATTTTTAATGTCAGCTTATGAAAAAGAAAAGACTGGGAATGTATGAATGAGAAATAAATCTTCGCCAAGGGGTTCCTAAAAAACTCGATCAATAATTTGGGTGGATTTGTCTCATTCTCAAAGAAATCTTTCAGTGGTTCCCACACCTTTAAAATCCTATTGATAGCAGGCATCAGAGAGAGCCATCTAGTCCGTGAATGAGACAGGACAGTTTGAAATGATGTTTCTACAAATTCGCAAAAAGTTTTAAGTCTCTCTGTTCTGACTGTATAGATTGAGAAATATTTAAAAATCTTAATGGCAATAATTTCACAATCAATCGATAGTGTGTCTGCAGCTGATGATATTGAATTATGCAATATGTGGACAGGACAACCCACGCCTTCTATGTTTCTATTAAGCTCTGCCTTCAACTTATAATACACATTGCACATCCCACTTCTTTGAGCTCCACCAAAATTTGTATTAGTGTTATCGGCACAGAAAGCCACTAACTTCTCAGAGGAAATATTGAGGTCATTCAGCGTTTTGAGACAATAATTAGTTATAGTACCTGAAGTTTGTTAAATAAACTTAAACAAAATCACTTACAATGAAAGATTATTACCTGAGGTTTCATCCGGTAAAGCTTCGAGTCTTAACAATTTTGTTTTTATACCTTCTTTCACGTCAAAGAATTGAGTCGTTATCGGAAATAGTTTTTCTGCTTTGTGGTTGCTTGCATCGGTGCCGATTCCATAAAATGAGACAGATTCCAAATCCGAAACATACACAGATAACGTATAAGGTGCCAAGATATGCTTGATTATAGCAGTTGCTTTCGTTCTGGCCGTAGATTGTTTGGCTGCTATTTTTGAATCAGGATACATTAAGGAATCAAGCTTGCTCAGCAGTCTAGCGAACTGAATGATTGATGGTGGTTTATTACTTTATACGCTGTCGTTAGTTCTGCGGCGCATACTAACATATGTTCATTGGAGTCGGTTTTTACAAAGAAACTGTCCATTTTGCGGGATGTGGATGCTGATGAAATATTAGTTTTGTGCCCAGTTGTCTCATTATGATGCTTTATATCGCCCTTACCTCCGTGGCTAACGGAAATATATATCTTGCAAAAAGTGCAAATGCCTCTTCATTTGTTCTTCCCTTTTTAATAAAAGACCACTCTTTAGTGTACTCGTCACTGAAATGACATTTTCTTTTTGGGGGAGCCATAATTTACAACATTACACTTTTAACTATAAATTCAAATGTATAGGTAGTAATTACGAATTGAAAACAGTGATCGATGAAACTTAAACGTAAAAAACAATAGCGAACGGCAAGCTAACTGGCGAAAAAAATTCTCGGACCACGCCGACAAATGCGAGACTGGAATGACACTCGACAATATTGTGTTCATAATACTACCATACATAAGACATAAATTGTCAGTTTAACTTAGGTATGTTAAACAAAAGTTGTACCAGTCCCCAGAATCATATGAACCTCGAGCCGTCGCTCATTATATACCTGGTCGAACACCGCACCAACTTTTTTTTCTGCCAAAACACCGCTTCCTTGTCTCTTTATTCATTGAATACTACAGCTGCGCACATGATAATAGGCGTTTTTCTTTTTTAGCCCCGAGCCGGGAACAGATCGGGGCACGAGCGATCAGAGCTCGCTCCGAGCTGAACGTAACCTGAGCGCTCCGAGCTAATTAAGAAACAGAATTGAGCACTGAACTGTCATTAGATAATTTTTTTTTATTAATTTTCAAAATAGTCAGGTTTGCTTCTGAAATTGGTGTTTGTCAAGGATTGTTCCATTTAAATTATAATTTCTAGTAAATAAACTATGGAAAAAGCACAAATAATGAATGAAGTCAGCCGCGCTCAGCTTTTGGCTCGATGTGCTCGGTCATTTTTAATCGAGCTCATAGAGCGAGCCCTGAGCTAGCTCAGAGATAAAAAAGAAATACAAATTTTGTGCTCAGAGTGCTCCGAGCTAAAAGAGTAACACAGTTCTTTTTTTGACAGCTCAGTGCCCCGCTCGGAGCTAAAAAAGAAAAACGCCTAATATAACATGCGCACTGCCCTGCGTGCTGCACTTCTTGTTGACATATCAAAACAAAACAAAACGCGTGTTTATATGAAGGGTTAAAGTTTGATTGAGGTTTTGATTTCGTGTATGTATATCTATGTCGAGTTGAGTTGGTTTGACTCGACCCAACTTCGCTTTCAGAGTGTGGTTCGCCGAAATGGACTTTTCATTGTATTCTGGCGGTAAGTCGTGTTGGAATTAATAATGTCGGGACATTTTAAAGCTCATCGGGACGTCGGGACACTGCTGCTCGGAACGGTGACATGTCCCGACGTATCGGGACGAATGGCAACCCTATTCAAGATCCAATGCGGTGCAGGTTTAATCCCCAACATACGCCACCCATTCTCCAGCCTTTACGCCAAAAGGAGAATTTCTGCCTGGTAGTACAATGGACCGTTACCCAGTCTGAGTGCTCTGGCATTTGAATTTCCTTTTTAAAAGTAAAAAAATATAAAAAAGCACAATGCAAACATTTTTACAGATCATCTTCAAAGTCGGTAAGCCGTTCGCGAACTGGGTTCACTTCCCTGTGTACCTATGTCACAAACTATGAGTCAAAATTAATATAACTGCCCCTAGAATAACGTATAAACAACGTTGATAATGTCGTTGCACGATTGTAACTAACGAAAAATACACATGTGCTTGAATACTTAGCAAAACTAAGAGTTAGAAGATAAATTATTTCTAGTATATGGTTGGGTTCCAATGAATGATCTTTTAGGTCAACAGCCACTAGTCCATTTAAGTGAAAATTCACTGTAAACCTACCTATTAGGTAGGCTATGTCGCTTTGGAAAAAGGGCCTAGTCAAACATTCTAGTCATGCTTATTTTGAGATTCAAATGAATAGTCAATTCGTTCGAATGTCTATATTCGTTCAAATAAAGTAATGTTCTCTAATAAATTTTCTATTCGATTGAATGTCAAAATACAGATTCTTCGAATTCGACAAACTTTCGATCGGAGTCGAATTTCAAAATAAGCGTTAGTCAACCTATCAGAGACATGTTTCTAGCACAAATATTAAATTTGAGTGCTAGTATGTTCATACAATCAAATCTTCTTCTATTTCTTTAACCCTCCAGTGCACACGTGAATCAAAATGACTCAGTCGCACACGTTAAGCCTTAGGGGCCCCCGTAAAACAAAATCTTTATGCAAGTATTTTTTAAGAAGGAAATTCATATCAACTATTATGCTCATTATCTATGGATACTTATTCAAAAATTATACCTACCTATATATGTACATAACAAAACAATAAATAACACAAATAACTTTTACATTCACAGTGTTACATCAATCGAATACTAATAGGCAACACGTTTTATTGTCGCACTGATTACGGCGTTATTTCAAAACCAAATTTTATGAAATACTCGTATAGACCAAGTGAAAGGTGAAGTTCCGTAGAAGTGCAGAATGTTATTTGTTTAGCATAAATAAAAAAAGAAAAGAATGAAGCCTACGTAGAATAAAATTTCGATGTGAACGCTAGGCCCACGAGGACCTAATCTTCCTTTAGCCATAATCTATTGGAAATATACCAGTTTTCTGCATATCATTTTTTTTCTCTTAACTTTGCATTAAAAGATTTGAAGCGTCTAAATCAGAATATAGTAATTAACATATTCTAGAACGTTCAGTTTTTAAAAAACACTGTTTTTGGCTTGGAAACTATAATTTATTGTGAAAATATTTTAAAATTAATTTGTTCTAAAATGTTAAAGTTACTTTACTACTTGTATTTCCAAAGTATTTCATTTCGAAGATTTCGTCCTCTTCATTTTTTCCATTTAGTTTCGCGACGAATCGAACAACGAAGATCTTCTAGCATTGCCACTGACCATTTCCCATGGCATCGATTTTCTATGCGTAATATGTCTTCTGATACTGTACGAATATTTTCAGGAAAGAAAAAAAGTGCAAAACATAGGGGCTTGGGCGAACTGTTGGATACCCAATTCTTATTCCTATCCCTCATAAGTTAAGAACGCTCTACATATTTTGTTATATAACATTTAAAAGATTTTATCTAAAAAACGAAGCTTTTGTAAGAAAAAACGCTCCCTAGCTCAAACTTGGGTTTTTCAATAAAATTGTTTTATTTCATTGTGGGAGCGTCAGTAGGCGAATTTATAAAAATACGCATGAGCATTAAGGGCCCCTAAAAAGTATATATTATAAATTTCAGCTCCCTAGCTCAAACTTTGGATTTTAAAAAAAAAAAAAAATTTAATTGTGTCAGTAAGCCAATTTAAAAAAAATCAACACATGAGCATAAAGGGCGCCTAGAGAGTATATATTATAAATTTCACCTCCCTAGCTCAAATTTTGGTTTTTCAATAAAATTGTTTTATTTAATTGTGGGCGTGTCAGTGGGCGGATTTTACAAATTTTATCTCCCGATCAGTTTTAGGAGTCATAGATCATATATAAAAAATTTCAGCTTCCTAGCTCAAAATTCGATTTTTTCCAAAATTTAGTTTTTTTGAGTTTGTGGGCGTGTCTGTGGGCGGATTTCAAAAATTCGTAAAGTTGATTATTTCGGGACCCTAGAGAGTATATGGTTAAAATTTCAGCTCTCTAGGCCCAGTTTAAAGGCCTAATTTTTGCCAACGGACGGACGGACGGACAGACATGGCTAGATCGACATTACTATCGATGCTGATCATAAATATAACAACTTTTAGGGGTCTACGGGCAATATTAAGGTGTGTTACAAACTATGCGTCAAAATTAATATACCCTTAGAGTACGGTATAAAAATGTTTTTTTAAGAGAACACTTCAAAGCTTTGAAAAATCGTTTTTCTCCGATTCCTTAAAGGCTTTGCATAAGGTGTCGGTTGATTTTGAAAAGGCCTTTGATCTGTTATGGGTGGCGCTAAGACAGCGAGGAGCTCTACAAAATTACGTGCAGATGATCGTGCACATGTATGAGGGAGTAAAGACAAGAGAAAGATGCTCCGTTGACGTCACCGAGGAGTTCGCAATCAAAGTCGGTGTATACCAGGGAAGCGTCTTAAGTCCCTTGATATTTATTACAGGCCTTGATTATCTGCTTGAACGACCCCAAAAAGCATTATCCTTTGCTGACGATGGAGCCATCACAAGCGAGGATCAAACGTCCCTGCAACGAGCACTTGGTGGAAGTTTTGGAGGGGAATGTGTATCGTATTAGTCCGAAGAAAACAGAATACTTGTACTGCTCGTTCTCTGATCCACTCTGACCTATTCCAGATATTTATATGAGTGGAGGAGTGATTCCCAAATGCGAAAAGTTCAAATATCTGTAAAGCAATATATAGATTTGAAAATTACAAAACAAAAATGCACAGCTTAACATTAATTCTAAAAAAAATGTAACCTTTTTTTTTAGGACGAACGTATATATATTTAACATTTCATCCATAAGAAAATATTAGGCGTTACGGCTCATACGGGGCCTTAGTCCTAGCGAATTTGAGAAGCTTCTCATGACAATTTATACTCTTGGATGTCTGTCAGACTTTCGCAAGAGGTAGGACAGTGGAGCAAAAATTGCCCCGGTGTGATTTTATCCCCTCGCTCAGTACTCCAATGCATAACAACTTTTTGTTATAACCTTTGCGAAACTGGAGGCAATTTTATTAAATTTTACCGATAATAACTCTGCGAGTTATTATACCATATTCTAAGGGTATATTAATTTTGACGCATAGTTTGTAACATACCTTAATATTGCCCGTAGACCCCTAAAAGTTGCTATATTTATGATCAGCATCGATAGTAATGTCGATCTAGCCATGTCCGTCCGTCCGTCGGCAAAAATTAGGCCTTTAAACTGGGCCTAGAGAGCTGAAATCCATTAACCATATACTCTCTAGGGTCCCGAAATAATCAAGTTTACGAATTTTTGAAATCCGCTCACAGGCACGCCCACAAACTCAAAAAAACAAATTTTTGGAAAAAATCGAATTTTGAGCTAGAAAGCTGAAATTTTTTATATATGATCTATGGCTCCTAAAACTGATCGGGAGATCAAATTTGTAAAATCCGCCCACTGACACGCCCACAATTAAATAAAAAACTTTTTTTGAAAAGTCAAAGTTTGAGCTAAGAAGCTGAAATTTATAATATATACTTTCTATGGGCCCTTTATGCTCATGTGTAAATATTTTCAAAATCCGCCCACTGACACGCCCACAATTTAAAAAAAACTGAAAAGCTGAAATTTTTTATATATGATCTATGACTCCTAAAACTGCTCGGGATATAAAATTTTCTAAATCCGCCCACTGACTCGCCCACAATTAAATAAAACAATTTTATTGTAAAACCAAAATTTGAGCTAGGGAGCTGAAATTTATAATATATACTCTCTAGGGGGCCCTTTATGCTCATGTGTAAATATTTTCAAAATCCGCCTACTGACACGCCCACAATTTAAAAAAAAAACTTTTTTCGAAAATCCAAAGTTTGAGCTTGTGTTGATGCTAATGTGTACATTTTTTTTTAAATCCGTTTACTGAGACGCCCACAATTAAATCAAATAATTTTATTGAAAAACCAAAGTTTGAGCTAGGGAGCGTTTTTTTTTACAAAAGCTTCGTTTTTGTTTTATAAAATCCTTTAAATGATATAACAAAATAATAATAACAACCATACTTAGACTTTTGTTACGCCCACTCATAAGGGATAGGAATAAGAATAGGGTATCCAACAGTTCGCCCAAGCGGACTGTATCCCGTCCCTATGTTTTTATTTTGCTTTCGCATGTTGGGGGCCACTTTAGCTCGGAGGCTATGTAATATTGATACGGCTAATACTGCGGTAGCTATGCTCTTGTCTCCACCCATTTTCGTTCGCTACATTTTTGCAAGAATGGAAGGGTCCTACAATATTACGACGAATACGAATGAATGTGCAACCGCTTTAGTGGTGGCAAGTTGTAATACTTGGTGCAGTCAAACCAAAAGGAGTTTCTTTTTATTCTTTCTTTTTAGTGACGAGGTTATAATCTGGACTTAAGGGATCATCATTCATCAACCTTCCACGAAAGTGCATCCTTTCTGATCCGCCTGTGTGGTTCACCGTGGCCAAGCAAATGCTGGTGAGCTGGAACCCTCCCTTGAATATGACAGTACATATCAGCTGAGCATTTGATTATTGTTTATATGTATAATATACATTCATATACGTATATGTAGCTGTAGAAAGTGTACATCTCTCGCAATATTCACCAAAATTTAGGACAAAAGGACCGATAGTTTACTTTAGAAAAAGCAATGTCCACAAACGAATCGGCCCGGCAATAGCATCATCAGATTCAAAAATCCGAGTTCATAAAGTCAACAAGTTTCAGATTTTTATTTTGGCAGGAAGAAAAATTATCGTGCGTTGTGTTACAGCCAGACAATTACTCCACAACTCATCCGAATCGGCCCAAAAACAGGGTCATTAGATTCAGAAATCCGAGTTCATAAAAGTCAACAAGTCATTTCGGCAGGAAAAAAAGCAACACCTGTTTGCCATGCTAGGATTACAAATAAGCCTCTTGGATATGTTTCAGACTTTTGGAATGGGAGGAAAAACTTAAGGTGTTACTAAAGGAGTTGAACCTCGGACTTTCGGTCAGTAGTTCAACGGACTAACCATTGAGCTACTGCATCTACAGAGAATGGCAATACTGCGTTTAATAAAAATATTAATTTTTAAGCATCAGTCATTATTACACTGGAAACAAATAAGTTACTCTCTCCGAAACTGTGCTGCACCCCTTAATCTCCTGACATGCCGTGGTAGAGGTAGTATCCCACAGGCGAGTGGCATAAATAAAAAAACTGTCTCTTGGTCGTTATCGCCCGTATGTTTAGGTATTTGGGATTTGTTTGCGGAACAAAATCTTAATTGGTCAAATAGATAGCAAAGTTCATGCGCTTGGATCACATTGAATGGCAATACATATAAGCGTCCTATAGCGTAGGAGCTGATCGGGTATCGTTCAGTGTTGTTAAATGTGACATTGAGCTTTCTTCTGCGGACGGCATCACAGTCGCAAAAAACTTGACATCCAAATGTTAATATTGGTGTACCAGTGGATTTTTAAAGGGTTGCAATACAGCGAGGCCCATATCATTCAAAGTACACTATAAACTTTAGCGACAACAGCGTTGATGTGCCTATCGCATGTTAAAATTCTTTTGAATAACATTCCCAGAATTGTTACTGTCCCGGCACTTTTGAAAAACCCATGGGGACATCCCTCAAGGGCCCTCAGCAAAAACTAATTTTAATACTGTGGTGGAATGAAGATCTATCTGACTGGCACACAAATTCTACAAACCCTACAAAGACCTAAGCTATATCAAAAAACTATCAGCAAGGCTTTGGCAGAGTACTGCCAGTCGATTGAAACCAAAAAGGATGCTGCTAGGCTTAGCAACATCCTGCCCAAACAACACCCCAACCAACAGTCATTCATCAAACGTGATGATGGGCGGAGTCCACTCACTTCCCTGGATGTAAAGATTGCTGCACCAATGTGGAGATCTCACACATAAAGCAACCTACACCACGGGGTGACACTAAGCCAATCATCACCAACGAAAATCTTAAATGAGTTACAAGCAGCTTCTCCCCTTATAAGTCACCAGGGCTTGCCGGGATTTTATCGATAATGCTCCAAAAGAATTTGGACATGGTTATACATTTGTTAACGGTGATTTATTGAAGCTCATTAAGTCTCAATTATATACCTCAGACCTGGAGAAGAGTCCGAGTCGTCTTCATCCCAAAGGTCGGTAAGCGCAGCCGCGAATCCCGCTTACATCCTTTGCTCTGAAGACCCTCGAGGGCATGGACAGACGTCTCCGAGGCAATATTTGAAACGCAACACTTTCGGAGTCCCATAATGCCTATCTCAACGGCAAGTCCACAGAGACCGCCCTGCATAAAATAGTGCAGATGCTCGAAAGGTCTATCCAGTAAAAACAGTACATCCTAGCTTACTTCTAAGACATTAAAAGTGCCTTCAATAACGTCCTTACTGAACTATTCAAAAATCTTTCACCACGGCATGCGTTGAGGGTTTTGTTAGCAGATATATTGGTCAAAACCAAAATGTCTACGCCTGCAGCAGAACTTTTGGTATAAGTTGGGGACTCCGGGTTAGCATGGTGCTGTGGATGTACACAGCCGTAATACATCCTACCCTCAGCTACAGGTCGCTAGTATGATGGCCTGCCCTATGTAAAGTCTACAACATCACTAAACTCGAAGTAGTCCAGAGGTCGGCTGGTATTGGTGCAGCCGGGCTCTTCGGTCGAATCCGAACCATACCCTTAGTGTACTTCTTAACCTCCTCTCTCTCGACGATCACATAAGATTTGTTGTATCTTGTAGCGCAGTAAGGTTCAGGAATCTGGGTTCTGGATATCTTCTGGAACCCTACGCGCACAGTAAGGTGCTTGACCTGCTACCCGAATACCTTGCTCCGACTACCACTGACTACACAACGCCCAAATATAACCTTAATAAAGTCGCCAAAGTCTATTTCGCATCCCAAACGGAATAAAAAAATAAAGCTTTCGCAACGAACCACCAGGTAGCGATTTTCACCGCAGTTCGGAAATGGAATACGCAGTCGGTGCGGGTGTCTTCTCAGCGGAAATGAACATATCGAAATCATTCCGACTCCCGTATTCCTCGAGTGTATTCCAGGCGGAAGTACTAACGATCAGGGAGGTTTGTAGGATACTCATTCTTTCCCCCATAACCAGCCATCTTTATTGATAGCCAAACAGCTATAAAAGCTCTCAACTCACACTCCATATGATCCAAATTAGTCGCACAGCGTTAAGACGCAATCACTTGTCTAAGCGACCACTTCAACGTGATGCGTATCAGCGCCTTATTGATACCGGATCAGCTGCAGTAAATAAAAGGGGAACGACGCGACGATCAGACGCAGCGGCGCGGCGCCAGAAGTTGGGTGCGGGTGGGATTTCGCGTGCTCTGAAAGTCCAGGCTTCAGTTAGCGTCCGCAGACTAGCTGTGCAGTTGGAACTTCCAGGAACCCGAATTCACAGAACTATACAGAGTAATAGATTACACCCTTTCCATTTATCACCGTAACAGGATACTATCAGGAGATGGGCAAAGAAGAGTGGAATTTCGCCAATGGCTACTGCGCAAACAGGCAGAAGACGGTACCTCCTCAATAACATTCTGTGGACTGACGAAGCGCAATTCACAAGTGATGGCGTTACAAACCACCATAATTTGCACCATTGGTCAGACTCCAATCCCCATTTAATACGCACAACATCCTTTAAAATGCGCAGTGGCCCAGGTGGGCGCAGTCGCTCAGTGGTTAATGTGTCGAACTACTAATCGAAAGGTCCCCGGTTCAATACCCGCTGGGGCTAGAGTTTTTTCCACTGCCCCACCTCTTGCGAACGTCTGACAAACATCCAAGAGTATCAATTGTAATGAGAAGCTTCTCAAATTTGCCGTTCGGATTCGGCTTCAAATTATAGGTCCATTCCACTTCACACAAGAAAGTGGTTGGAGAAGCTAGGTTTTAGACCCTGTATGGGCCGTTAATACCTAAGATTTTTTTTATCCTTTAAAATGTTAGGTTAGGTTAGGTTGATGGGTAAATGGGTAAATGGCAGGGGAAACCTGCACTCGCTACACTTAGATCAGTGCAGATGCATTGTGCTGCCCTTGGGGGTTTCAACTTCCACGCTAGGAAACATATGAGAGCCTTTGCATGAGTAAGCCAACCTGAGGCATTTACAAACTTAAGTATGTCAAAAACGGTCCTGCCGTGAAATTCTTCTAGGTCATAGAAAAATAATTTGCCATATAATTTATTTCTGATGTGGCAGAGTGCTGGACGTTGGCAGAGAAAAGGAAAGGTATTTTCCTGCACTTCCTCATCGCCACAATCTCTGCATAAGTCATCCGTGCTGATTTTCATCCTATTGGCATGATATTTCACCATGTTATGGCCAGTTATGACGCCCACGAGAGAGGACAAAGCTTTTTTGTATCCATTGGTAATAAACTCTCGTTTTGGCGTTTGTTGTAGAGTGGCCAAATTTTCCTGGTGGTGTGACAGCATTGAAGTGTGCTCTACCTTTCATTAGTTGCCTCAAGTATTTTGTCCCCAATCAATTTTCACTGTAATGTCGGCCTAGTTCTTCAGCCTTCTCGTTTCCCGGCACGGCAATGTGACCAGGAACGCAGCAGAGCCTTACATTGTGCTGTGCGCCAAGACCCCTAGCTCTTCGCGACAACGACCTACAAGCTCCGATTTAATCTCTACGGCAGAAATCGCTTTTATTGCCGCTTATCTGTCAATGAAAAAGGCAATATCTGTATAAGGTTTTGGGATCATTGCGCCCTGTTCAGCAGCTGTAGTCACTGCCAGGACCTCGGCTTGGAAAACGCTGCTGCAGTCGGGAAGTCTGATTGACCTGGATATTCCGAGAATCACAGAATAGAATCCCGCACCAACATACACGCCCATCTTTAAGCCGTCAGTGTAGATAGGTATAGTGAATCTGATGTGAGGTGGTCGGTCTATGTGCCATTCTTCCCTGCCTGGGAAGTAAGTGGTAAAAGGACTTGCAAATTCATAACGGGGGACTGTGTAGTCTGTGCAAACATTATTCTCTATTCTTTAAGGATCTGCGCACGTCCTGTCAGGCTGTGTTTCCAGTTTTTAGTCTGGCTTGGCCTCAGGGCAGAGTTTGCGGCAGCTTCTCTCACAAATAAATCAAGGGGTTTGAGGTTTAGCATGACCTCCATACCCGCACTGGATGTTGTTCTCATAGCCCCTGTGGTGCCAATGCAGGCCATTCGTTTGATCTTGGTCAAGCCTTGGACAGTGCCTGCCACCAGACCAGATTGTCACATGTCAGTACCGGCCTTCCTACTAATTTTAGGACTCGGACCCCAGGTTCCGCCGAATATTTTTTTTTTTTTTAAATAATTGCAGGCATAGGAAGCTATCAATGCTTTCCAAGCCCTTTCTTTGATGCTTAGACTCCATTTCAATTTCCGATCGAGGATAACTCCAAGGTACTTGGTGCTATCAGAAGTCTTTAGTGGAGTGCCTTCAATTCTGGGCACGTTAAATTCCGTTAAATTCCGGAATTGACCTTTTATTAGTAAAGCTGACTTACGACTAATTCCGTTTTTTGAGTGTTAACTGCCAAGCCGCATTCCTTAGTACAGGTGTTAGCCTTGGACAAGGCTAATTCCATTTACTCACTGATAGTGGAAAGGAACTTTCCCGTCGTGAACAGTGCTAGGTCGTCTGCGTGGACAACTGCTTTTACTCCGCTACGTTTTAACTTAGAACCTCGTTGACTACGAGAACCCAGGGCAGGGGTGAAAGGACCCCACCTTGAGTACCTCTAGATGCTGATACCTTTGTTTGTGCTTCCTCTAGCTGTAAGCTAATTTACCTGTGTTTATGCATGGACATTATTCAGTTGATAATGGTGCTGTTAACTTCGAGGTTCACTAAAACTCCTTTAAAAGGTAAGAATTTAATTATTATAAACAACTTCTTCAAAAAGTGTTGCTTATTTTAAAGGAGGCTTAGCGTAAATGTTTGGGATTCACTATTAGGAAATACTTTAGTTGGCCCGCACGTTCTTCGACAAACAGTTTATTACCATTACTACTTTCTTAAAGAACGATTGCCGGAGCTCCTTAAAAATTGTTCTTTTTTCAGATAAGGGCGATGTTCTTTCAACAAGATGGAGCTGCTTGTCACAGTAGCAGGGGGAAACTTCGTTCCTCAACAAAACATTTAACGAACGGTGGATTGGTCGATTTGGCCCCAGCACTTGGCAACCCAGACCTCCTGACCTTACACCAATGGATTTTTTCTTCTGGGGTGCTTTGAAAGAAAAAGTTGATTTTAGAGGCCATACAATTTTTTGTTCGGCGGAACTTTAGGAATCTCCCCTAAAAGGATTGTATTGCTTTACTGGGACACCCTGTATATGTACATTGTTTACATTTTACGTGATCTGTCCCCTCAATTTAGTGGAGAAAGTGATTGCCTTCATAATTGTTGTGAGCACATTGGCTGCAGTGTCTATCTCCTGCTTCTTCCTTTAATGGCGGTGAGACTATGATCAGGATTAAAGGCGTTATAACCCTCCCACTTAACTGCATCCCTACTGGTCCGCATTTGGGGTTCGCCGGTTCGACCTCAGAATTGGATGCAGTGTCTATATCTTCAGAAATGTGGAGATTTTTCAATAAATCAATCATGTATCCTTGGTTCAGAGGTCAGTTGCCATCTACAAAGACAGGATATCTGAAACACAACGGAAAAACACTTTCTCTTTGAAACTGTAAATGTACGAGATGCAGCCTACAGTTGACCTCGATAATAATTCTCAAAATATAGTGCAAAAACAAAAATGGGTGCGCTGAGCCGTTTACACGGCCGGCCGCGTGAGTGCTCTTCGGTGACGTCACGGTAAAAGGTGAACCAGAGTATTCATAGCTCGGAAATGGCAGAATTTATAAATTTAATACAACGTGGTTTTTCAGATTTTCTTATTAAGTGGAGCCCTTGAGCCTCTAGAGCCTAGGCTCTGTAAATCAAGTTCATCTAATTTAGCACCAAGAAACATCCCACTAGCCCTAAGAAGTTGTAGGAAAACTGATCCCACAAATGCAACAGCACTATTTCATTGGCCTCAGTGACGAAGGGATTCGAATCCGCGAGACCTGGGTACCAATACTTTTTGAGGTCAAACCGGCAAATACCACATTCGGACCAGCGAGGTTGCAGTGGGAGGCTTATGATCTCTCTAAGGGCTTGGCCACGCAGTGAGCGAAAAAATAAATAAATAAAACATATGAGTTTGCATACTGCGGCCACATAGTCGTTCAACGACCCAAAATCCTATTATGTTCGGAGCCAACTTGGAAGACCAAAGCCGCCCTGGCTAATGGCAAGATAGGCTTAAAGATTTTAAAATTTACAAATTTTGGAGGGGCGGCTGGGGAAAAAAGGAGTCGTACGAAATACCCAAAAAAAAAATCTCCAAAAATTATAATCGAACTAGCTATTATTCTCGGAGAAAAGATTTTTAAGAACACCATCTCTTAACTAAACAATTTTTTTGTGGAGGGGTGGGGTGGGGCGTGTCTATTCTCATCCCATTTCAAGTTATAGCCCATCAAAGTGGGTGACCTCTAATTTGGAGGTTGACATTAAACGCTTTAACTTCTAAACTGTTATAGGTAGGTAAGAAAATGGTTTTCTACATTTTGGAAATACATTATGGCTTAGTATTTTGGTTAAACATTTTATTTACGTACGATTAACAGAAGTTGTAGTAAAAGCCATTTTTCGTCAGACAGAAATGGTCAAAAAGAGGTGTACCTACTGCATTACTCTTAAAATCTCTTAGATATTTTTTCATGGTCCTGAAAAGGACCTTTTTGGAACAGTTTATAGAATGTTTATAGTTATTCCTTTTGAATACACTTTCGGGCGCGTATAAGCCTCTCGGATGGCAGATTAACGAGCAGCATGTTTTACACACTGCGATTTTCAATATGACAAATCCCTTTTTGCATTTGAAAATCGAAGTTTACAATTTTACAACCTCAGTTATCAATTTCGCACTGCTGTAATCATATTGACCAACACATAATTATCAAAATGAAAATTGAAACTTGCATTCGAAAATCAAGCTATTCAATCTGACAATTTTATTTTTCCGTTTGACAGCTTTGTTCATCAGATTGACACTTGCAAGTTTTCAATTTGATTCCTGAATGCAAAAAAACTACTTAGTCAAGCTTAAATTTAGTTTAGAAATGAAAATCGTAAATTGCCATATTGACAACTACAGTTGTTAGTTTTAAAAGGACAACTTTTTCATCACATTGAGTCAGAAATTGTCAATACGACAACATATTTTTGGTTCGAAGGAGTTTTTAAAAATATCTCAAGAAGCTCTTTTCAGTATTATGATTATTTCATGATGAAATACACTTCGCTTTATCTGAATAAGCGCAAACATTTTCTATGCTATGTTGTCAGTTTTTTCAAAACTTTGTGCCGTAATATATCATTTGATGATGCAAACTGTTTGCGTATGATGTTGACAAAATAAATCGGAAAGAATATTTCAAAAAGTACCGCTATTTTTTTCCTGTTTCCATTGCAAAGCATTCAATATGGAAAAATGCAGTTTTATTTTGCGTCAACTGAATAGACACAAATATTGAAATTGGAAATAAAAGTTATTGGGATTAAATGAAACAAGTTTTTCTTAAAATAGTTTTTTATTAGTTAATTTTAGTAGTGGGTACTGCCGCCTTTATTCGTAATAGTTTCGTTAATTCGATCCGACATGCAATCGTACAGCCTCTTTATGTAGTCCAGCGAAATTTCCCTCCAGGCCAATTTAATGGCTGCAATAAGAGATTCTTTGTCCTCAAACTGACGGCCAGACTCATAAACTTTTCGTACTAGCCATCCCCAAACGTTTTCTATAAGGTTCAGGTCCGGTTAGTAAGGCGGCCATTGAAGCAATTCCACATTCTGCTCCTCTACCCAATTTTTTACTATGCGCGCCGTGTGGATGGGGGCGCGTTGCCCTACTGAAAAGTTCAGTTTATGTGTCCAAAAATGACTGAAAATTTAGGAAAATGTAATTTCCTTTTTAACTTAATGCAGTAATTTTTAAGATTTTTAACTCAAGCTCAACAGTGCCATAGCAGCTAACTGCTCCCCATACCATAACCCCACCTTGTCGACTATGATGCCGCGCTAAAAATCGTTCTTCTTTCCTCACATCGTGGAAGTAATAATTAAACCCATCAGGGCCATCAAAATTTAACTTCTTCTCATCCGAAAAAGCTACGTGACACCATTCATTTCTAAAACTCATATGGAGTCTAGAGAATTCTAAGCGCATACACTTCCGTTTCTCGTTAAGTGGTGGTTTCTTTTGAATTTTTAACCGTTTTAGATGTTTGGCACTAACCCTTCGCACTGTTGAAACGCTTGCAGTAACACCGGCTTTCTGCTTTAATCAAATAAAATTCACTTAAAGCACTTCAACTGTTGATCTAATGTGTCAATCTCCACAGAATACTCTAAGCAGTGAAAATAATGACCTTGTGTCTATTCAGTTGAAGCAAAATAAAACTGCATTTTTCCTTATTGAATGCTTTGGAAGGGAACCAGGGAAAAAATAGCTGTACTTTTTGAAATATTCTTTTCGATTTAGTTTGTCAACATCATGCAAACAGTTTACATCATCAAATGATATATTACGGCACAAGGTTTTGAAAAAATGGACAACATAGCTTAGAAAATGTTTGTGCTTATTCAGTTGAAGCGGAGTGTAAGTCCCCAAATTCAACTTTGCATATTTCCAACCTTGCAGCTACCCCAAATCCAACAGTGAGCCCAAACCGGGCGGTTTGCAAGTGGGCAGCATGCCCCCACACATGATACTGTTCTACCATACCTTTTTGGGGACTTATTTCATCTTCTCCCAAATTTTGGTTGGATATTTCATGGGGGCATTATTTTCTGCCCCCGTTCAAGTAGTGAATCAAGCAATTAATTCGCGCGATTTTATCGCTCGATCCACTACTTAGACATGATTGTGTTGTAGATTTTAGGATTTTAGCCCTGGCAGGTTCTCGCTTGGTGATTTTTCTTGGGGATTATGTCTTTGGTCAAATATCACCAACATCTAATTGTTCAGGTGAGTTTTATTTTATTCATTATTCCCTATTCTTAGGGTACTTCATTTTAATTGACTCATAGATACTTTGTTTGTAAAATACATTAATATTACTCGTAGACCCCTAAAAGATACTAAACTATACTAGATACTAGTTATGTCTGTCACCGTATTTGAGGCCCTAATTCAATCTAAAAAGCTGAAATTTTGAAATGATCAGGTGTAAAGATTTTGAGATCCGCCCACTGACACGATCACTATTTAAGAAAACCCGTTTTATAGAAGAAATCAATGGTAATGAAAGTCCTGTTCTTCGCAAAGTATGTAGACAAAGTCGTTCTTAACAATTCCTCCATTAAAAGTTGGTTGGAACGCCCGTCTTTTGCGGATTGGAAAATGAGATCCAACAGTTCGGCCAACCGGAATGTAGCCCTTCATTATGTTTCTAACAATATTGGTTGACCGCTGCGCTGTAGCTAAGAGGTATTCTGGATCACTATCGCCATCTCGCTCTCGTTGAAAATTGTGTTTTATGCAGTCAAATTTAATTTCATTTATTGCAGTGCTTGGTTTTGTCTTTTGTCCCCTTATTTTTTGAATAGGACACCCGTTACGTCTGTTTTCTATCCTTCATTGCGCCCAAACCAAGCATGCTAGAGACTTAATTTTGTTTGTTAATCAAAGTTAATTTAATTGCTGTTATTTGATTAAAAGGAAGATTCAATGATAAAGCTTTAAGTTTTAACAAAATATTATCAACCAAAAACCGACAACATGCGGGGTCGAAAATTTCCGCCACTTGAATAGGACATACATTTAGTTTGATCGTTATCTTTGGCACACAGACTCATATTCTTCGTTGATCGATTTTTTCTGTTAATTTGGACTATTCAATTTAAAAAACCCTAAAATGGGTCGAGGAAAAGCATTACCCGAGGCGGAAAAGGGACAAATCAAAGCTTACAAGGACGCTGGCTTATATATTGCCAAAATAGCTAAACAAAATCGAGAAGAGCCGACACGTTATATCCACATTTTTAAGTAATGAGTATGAATATTGAAAAAAATATGAAAGGCCGGACATACAGCGTGCTTACTAATGCGGAGAAGCGACTTATTTTAAGAAAATTGTCGCGACTCTTTGGCAAAACTCAGGGATAAATGCGGTGTCAAGGCAAGTCTCACAAGTATGCGTCGTGTTATTTCGAAAGCTAAACATCTAAAAAGACTGAAAATCAAAAAGAAGCCACCTCTCAACCCGATTCTAAAAGAGCAACGCCTAAGTTTTTGTCGCGCACATGTGACCTGGACTTCGGAGTGGCATAGAGTAGTCTTCTCCGATAAAAAAAAAATAATTTGGAAGGCCCCGATGACTATAGGTACTATTTTCATGACCTCCGCAAAGAAACACATTATTTGGACCGGCTGCATAGCAGAGTTGGAGGTGTGATGGTGTGCGGGACCATTTCCTATTATGGAATCTGCCGACTACAATTTATGTCAACCACAATGAATGCGTTGTCTTACAATGGCATATTGAAAAATGCCTTTCCATACTTTCATACCCTTTTTGGACCTCTGCCGTGGATTTATCAACATGATAATGCACCAATACATACAGCACGGGTAGTTAAAAGTTAAAACCCATATACAGAGCCAAAATCTGGAGCTATTAAGCTGGCCGCCCTATTCTCCGGATTTAAATATCATTGAAAATGTTTGGGGATGGTTGACACGTCAAGTATACGGATCAGGACAACAATATTCAAGTATACCCGAACTAACCCAAGCCATCGAATTAGCTTGGAGCTCGATTTCACTGAATTATTTGGCTAATTTGTATACATCCCTTGCAAACCGGATGTGTGAAGTTTTGGAACAGCAAGGTGGCTCAACACACTAAAGAATTTTTTTTTTTCAATGTAAAATACTCCAATTATCTTAAATTTAAGTTATTTTTGACCCCGCATTTTGCCGGTTTTTGGTTGATAATATTTTGTTAAAACTTAAAGCTTTAGCATTGAATCTTCCTTTTGATCAAATTACAGCAATTAAATAAACTTTTCGAAGACTTCCAAACTCGTACGATCTTTAAATGGATATCAGCAGCAATTTATAAAAAAAATAAGTCTCTAGCGTGCTTGGTTTAGGAGCAATGAAGGATAGAAAACAGACGTAAGGGGTGTCCTATTCAAGTGGCGAGGAGTGTAAGTGTTGCTCAAGAGTTGTCGCTCAATAAATGGCCAGTTGTCGCTCGTCGCTCTGTCACTTGCTGCCGGGCCAAGTCCTTATCCAGATGATGGCGTAGTTATAAGTAAAAATAAATAAATATTAAGCATACATGACCTAAAACCTAGCTTCTCGAATCATTTGCTTGTGCGAAGCGGAAGGGACCTACAATTTTAAGCCGAATCCGAACGGCAAATTCCAGAAGCTTCTTATGAGAAATTATACTGTTGGATGTTTGTTTGACGTTCGCAAGAGGTGGGGAAGTGGATAAAACGTTAAAGTGTTATTTGGCCACGGCGGGATTTGAACCTGCCACCTTCAGATTAGTAGTCCAACAACACTAACCTCTGCGCCACGGCCCCCATAGTAGGTATGGGTAAATAGCAGATGAATATTAAAAAATTTATGCTGTCATGACCTAACTTAACCTCATTTTCTCATTCTTTTGATACATTCTGCATGAAACTTCGATAGTGCCGCTTGTGTGGACACACGGTTACCACTGCAAACAATTTTAATTCGGAACATCTACTTCGCGACACAGTGTCGATAATTTTTTGATACACCGATATATATATGCACCAGTTATGAGTGGCGAAGTAAACGGAGTACAAGCCCATATCAGGTCTCATTTTCCTCTCACAATCTACGTTCATTGTGCCGTGCATAGCTTCAGTTTGGACATCAATGCCGCTTGCGGAGTATCAGGTATAAAAAATGCGTTAGGAACTATCGGAGCAATCGAAGCATTTTTCCACTGGCCGAAGAGACAAAGCATTTTAAAGGAAGAAATTTTGAAAATGCCGAAAAAGAGTGACCGGAGAAAAGAAAAATTTAATTCTTTCGCTGTTACAAGATGTGCTCAGTCTCATGAAGCAGTTTCAACTTACCTCGAACTTCAACCGGCCGTTATAGAAGCTTTGGAAGAAATAAAAAAGTGGAAAGACCGAGAGACTTCACAAAAGGCTTCTCAGCTTTTGACCGCGATTTTGACAATCGAATTTCAAATCTCCTGTCATATCATGGAATCGATCAATTCTATCGTCTTGCCTCTGAGTCGGGAATTGCAGACGAAAAATCAAGATCTAGGAGAAGCCACAAAGTTAGCTTATGATGCTGCGAATGATATCAAGGAAAAGCGGGAAAACGTTGATTCAAATTTTCGTATCATTTACGACAATGTTGCTGAAATCTGTTCCGAATACGAAATTAATATGAAATCGACCCGTCGTTGCAGTCAACAGAAAAACCGTTGCAACTTTGAAACACAAAATGTCGAAGATTATTACAGAATTGCCTTCTACATTCCATTCCTTGATACTTACATTTTTCATCTCCAATGTCGGTTCAAAGAACACAAATCGATCTTCCACAGTTTCGGACAACTATTTCCTTTCAAGCAGGAATTTGATGAGGAAAAATGCGCAGATCGTTACAAGTTTTATGACGAAATATTAGACTGTTCAGAAAGGAATTTCATCTCAGAGATCAGAATGTGGAGGCAACGGATCTCCGATCAAGATATTCAAAATGCGCTCGATGCACTATCAGCGAGTAACTTCAGATCGGAATTTTTACTTCCAGAATCAGTTTCTATAACCCATCGAATACTTAACTTTCAATGGTTACGTTATTTTTTAGGTTATCAATGAAAAATGTTTCAAAAACGTGAACACGATCTTACGAGTATTGGCAGTGTTACCCGTAACAACAGCAACTCCAGGACGATCATTTTCGACCCAAAGAAGAATAAAAAACTATCTTAGAAGTACAATGGGACGGGAGCGCCTGAATGCACTCGCTTCTTTGAGTATCCATCCTGAAATTGGACTAACGGAAGACGAAATTCTGCAAGAATTCTTCAAAAAACCGCGGAATTTTAAAAACGATTGAGATTTTATCTAGATTTCGCACTATTGCTAATATATTGTAGTAACATGAATTGAATAATAATATTATGCATGACAAAATACGAGAAATCATTTATTTGTAGATTACAATCTTTTTTGGATTTACGAATCGTAAAATAGAATATGCAAATTTTAGGCGACAGAATACCAGCATTTTAAATTCAGGTCGGTTCGGACCTCCCTGGGGGGGGGGGTCCGGACCCGGCGACCCCCCCCCCCCCCCCCCCCCCCCGTGGATCCGCCACTGATTGATACCTAACCCATAGAAAACGTTCAATTTAGAATGTTCTTATCTTTTATATCTATATAAAGAACTGGATGATAAAAAAATATTCCGCCGGTCTCTTTGATGACATAAACAAAGCCTTTGACATGGTTAACCACACTCTTCTCCTTAACAAATGATATTGTGCAGGACTTCGCAGGTTTTTATAATACTGGTTTGAATCTTATTTGAAGGAAGGAACTCACAAATTATAACAGCAAACTTTGCTAGTAGCATAATAACTTTAGGCCTAGGTGTGCCCCAGTGACCTGTTCTCGACCGAATACTCGTTTCAATCAATATACATTCCTTATTTAATCAAGCGTTTATAGGAAAAGTAACATCCTTTTCAGAAGATCTTGGCCTTGCATGTTGCTCAAATAGTCCTCTAAATTTAACTTCTGATATAAATCACGTTGTCCACCCGTTGAATATGGTTTGCGGAACCCAGAGATTCTAGCACACGTTTGGACACCGTTCTACAACATTCATTCAAATCGAATAGATGCCATTCAGCGTAAATTTATTCGATTTGCTCTTAGAGGACTTCCATGGGATGATCCATTTAACCTTCCTCCTTACAGTCAACGTATCAAGCTTCTTCAAATCTTACCCCTTTCTCAACGAAGGCTTAATAGCGATATTATTTTTTTGCAGCAGCTTATATCCGGTCAAATAGATGCACCTGACTTGCTGTCGTCTATTGGCTTTAATTTTCGTGGTGGTGCCCATAATTTACGTAGTGTTGATTTATTGTTTAGCCTCCATCATAGAACGAACTATGGGAGGCATGAGCCTATTAGTCGCGTGAGTAGAATCTATAATCTTAATTATCATGTGATTTACTTGTATGTTAGTAAAATTCAGCTTAAAAATATTTTGCGTAAAAATGCCTTTGTCTTTAATTATTTGCATGATTTGTGTCTGTGTTAGTATTTTATAGGTACATAATTAATGTCTTTCTATATGCTTTACTTTGCGTATGTCCTTACTAACACCTGCACTAAATGATGAGCCTGTGAGAGCACTTTTAGTGCCGGCAAATTTCTGCTCGTGATAGTTGCTTGCTTCAAGCACTCCACGACACAGAACTGATAGAACTGATAGTGTATTTACAAGGTTCTTGTTAGTAGCAAAACCAAATCAATGAAGTTTAGTTTAAGTACTCAAGAGTCACCTGATTTTGAAATTTATTTTCTTGAAAAAAATTGAAACTTGTCAAACTGCGTTTATTCTGCATTATCTACAAGGTATTTAATAAATGAAAAATCATCTTACAACCGAAAATGTGTTAAAATTTAAATGGTTAAATACTTCTTTGTTTGTATTAAGGCGTTACCATTGAGTTGGTGTTGGTCTGAACATAATATATTGATTTTGAAACATATTTTCGATCTGCAGTTCGAAGCCTTTATTGTCTCAGAAAATTCTGTGCCAATAAAACTTTAAAAACTGTTTATTTTGGAATATTTCAGTCCAAACTAAAGTAGGTTATGGATTAGAAACTACCTTTCGGACCGTTCAATTCAAGTTGTTTTGGACGGTTTCAAGTCTGCAATTCGCAAAATAAATGCTGGGGTTCTCCAAGGCTCGGTTTTGTCTCCGACTCTCTTTTTCATTTTTAGGGTTCCGTAGCCAAATGGCAAAAAATGGAATCCTTATGGATTCGCAATGTCTGTCTGTCTGTATGTCACAGCCACTTTTTCCCGAAACTATAAGAACTATACTGTTGAAACTTGGTAAGTAGATGTATTCTGTGAACCGCTTAAGATTTTCACACAAAAATAGAAAAAAAAACAATAAATTTTGGGGGTTCCCCATACTGAAACTCAATTTTTTTTCATCAAACTGATACGTGTGGGGTATCTGTGGATAGGTCTTCAAAAATGATAATGAGGTTTCTAATATCATTTTTTTCTAAACTGAATAGTTTGCGCGAGAGACACTTCCAAAGTGGTAAAATGTGTGTCCGGCCCCCTGTAACTTCTAAAATAAGGGAACGATAAAACTAAAAAAAAATTTGTGAATGTCTCCTGTCTCTCGTTATTTTATCGATATTTCCACCATAAGTGCTCAAATAAAATACACCCCTAGGACATTTCAACCGCAATACCCGCTGTACCAGAATCTCTTCCCCGCTCCATTTTTCCTACACATTATCATCTACAAACATTTAAAGTCAACGTGCATCGGCACCTCTCCCTATCCTCTAACCATAATTTCCTTAATGCCCGCGCTGTGTAGCTATCACATTATAAAGGTATCCGAAAATCCCTTTAGTGCGTGTATATTATAGATATTATTATAAAAAAAGGTATAGAATAAGTTGCCGGGGGGTGCTAACCAGTAACCACCAAACAAAACTGCAGTAATTGGTTGTAAACATCACACTTAAACTTAAAAATTGTAGTTTTACAAGTGACATTACCACTATTTTATATTTTTTAAATAATTATGTCACTATAACTTTGAAATAAAGATTAGGTTTATTTCAAAGTTATTCTATAGAAGAATAAATAAACAAAATTTGTTAAATTAAGAATAATAAATAGGTAAATAAAAAGCCTATCGCGCAGTGCCCTGTAAGGACTTTACTTACCTCTGGCAAAAGTTCTCTTGTGTGCCTTCCTCTACCGAGATTGTTCCAATGTTATTTTATTTTACTCATGAACTCATAAGGCGTTTTTCTTTTTTAGTTCAAAGATGAGCGCTGAATGGGCGCTGAAACGAGCGTGGCTAGAGCGTTCTGATTTTTATTTTGAAACACACTTGGGCGCTCTGCTGTCATTTGATTAGAAATTATGTTTGTTTTTAAATAACAATTATTTTATTTTATGTATGTACTCGTATTTTTGCTTTGCCAGAAAAACAACCCTCCGAGTACCTACGAGTATTTTTTTATTGGTTTTGATTTCCATTTCCTTTATTTTTCCTTCAACATCCACTCAATGTCTCCTTGACTGTGTTAATTTTTTTACTCAGACTGCTGAGTCAATTTATTCTGAGCTGATAGAGCGCGCTTTGATCAAGCGACACGAACAAATAAATACCTACAGTTTAAACGCTCTGATGTGTCAGAGTCAGAGCTAAAAGAGAACTCTGAACTAAAAACGAAAAACGCCTAATTGTCAATCTTCTGTTCACGCGCAGCTCTTATGGATGTGAGGGCCAAACAGGGCATCTTTATGGTTGGCTGTCATAGGGTTCGGAGTCATGCGAAAAATATTCACCCGGATTTAGGTACAATATTATGTACCTATCTAATACAAACTGTCACTTAAATTAATTGATTAGAGTTCAAACACATTCCCATCTGAGCGTTCCAAACCCAAAATATTTTTTAATCATCCCAACAAAAAATTCTGTATTTACTAATTAGGTACCTCTCATAAATATGTACTCGCACCCATGATACGCATATGGGCACGATAAACACCTGCAGCATACGATGTATGATAATGTTGTGTCACCTTTTTTCCCCTTAACAATGGAGAGAATCCTTTTTCGCAAGCAATTATTATTGGTAAAAATTCTTCGAATCATACAAGGCCCTGGAATTCACTCCATTTTTACCTACATACACTTCAATGTTTTACACCCCCTAGGCACGGAATTAATATAGTCGCGATCTTATAAAAATCTGCTGGCCATAAAATCTCAGGCAGGTTGAGGAGAACACACGAAAACCAGCGAAAAAGAAAAAGGTCAAAAGAGAAAACAGGTAAAACGAAAATTCAAGATGTCTACCACTTGAATTTTATTGCTGTTTTTTCAAAGATACGAGCACAGCACCAAGCTAAGCTGTAGCAGTGTAGATATATTTTGACGTGGTACATGTAAATGTATAGCGCACAGTTCTTGACGTAGGTACCCATGTTTGCGATAAACGTGAACAAGAAGACCATTGAAAAAGGGATGAAGACAACTACAACGGAGAAATGAAAGACGCAGATGAGTTAAACAGACGATAATGATGATTGTGAGCGGTTATTTGCAATGAGTGAGGGGGGGACGAAGAGATATAATTGTTGATGAATTATCATTTTTATATGAATATCGATGATCTAAACAATTTAAAAAAATAGATGCAATCTTCTAGAGCGAGTTGATTAGTTGGCACTTTGACTTGAAGGGAACGGAGCTTGCTACGAACATAATTTCAGTGAACATTTCAAAGATAAATGGCAATGAATAAGCTTTTCCTATTTTTCTATCGCAATGGGAGAGTTTTCGCTTTATCAAATAGTTGACGTGTGGCTTTTGTCGTTCTCTTTCACTTCCTTTTCCTCATTTATTCTGAACACAAAGAGGAGGGTAATAAATAAACTAAATTATGTGATCGTAGTCGCATGTGCCATGTGGGATTCTGGGGAGTGAAAAGATAATGATGAAATTAGAAAAAAGAGGAGAACACCAACAGAAGGCAGCTGCTGTCCTATAGATTGTGATGTGGAAAAAGGGGAATAAAATGGAAAATGTTCGGATGTTTGTATATTGGACGAGGATCTGCAATTTAAAATAGGCTCGATCATTGAGTTATTTTTAGTGTGGTTGTTAGGTATGTAGGTACCTATATGGAATTTGGAAATCCCTTTTCGTAAAGGCTCATTGTCGATTACAGTTGATTACGTAAGCGTAAATCATTAGTTACATATGTACCTAAAATCAATTTGAGATCAGTTGATTGAAAATAATAATGGGAACATATTTATACTTAAATACGCAATTGAAAGCTCGTGGGTATGGAAGGCACGTAAACTATTTTAGCTTTATCTAATCAGTGAAAAACTTGGATTATTTTAGGAATTTTAAGGCTTCCTTGATAGGTAGGTAGGTACTATGAGTGTCAAAAGAACGTGCCCACCTCAATGTTTCATTTTTTACACTTTATTTCAACCATTCATTTTTATATAGGCACCTACATCCTTTTAAATAAATAAATGTGTAGGTACTAAGAACAACCGAATTAATCTGTATTCTGTAGTCGAACACAAGTGCTTACCAGGAAATCACAAAGTTTCCTATTTCCTTCGAATAGGTACATTTCGATTAAACGTATGTAGGTACGTTGAAATTTAAATTTTATTCCACTTTAAGATAGGTATTAGTACAGGATACAAAATATATAGTACATACACACTGCGCGTCATCAGGTTTCGCATAACTGGTTTCGGCTCAATTCCAACTAAATTGAGAGAGATACAATTTTCGAATTTTTGTTGCTTATGGCCGATTTAATAAAACAAAAAGTATTGCTTCTCCATTTTTTAATATTTTTTCATAATTTTTTTTTCGAAAACTAGCAGAAAATAAAAATTCAAATTTGGTCATCAGATTTTTTTCATTTTTGCTAAGCTTACCTAATTCCAAACTATACCTACCTACCTATTTCAAATTTGAATTTTTCAATAAATTTAATAACTATGTCGATTCACCCTTGTTGAGAATGACCTAATAGATTCTATTGGGAATCGCGACTCGTACAATTTTCCAATATAATCTAGCTTCCGCTTTGTTGGAATACCTATTGTTTTTCAGACTCTTCAACTTTACGAACCAGTCCGGTAGTCCACACACGTTTTCTATTATATTGATGTTGGATTGAGATAAGAGGGAAGTTATCTGACTGGCTTTTGAGCTTCTTGAAAGTAAGAACGTTTCAGGTTAAAATCAACAGTTCCTATAGCAGTGAATTGGGGTTCCACAAGGGTCTAAGCTTATCCCTTTACTTTTTATCTTATACACCAACGAAATGTTGAGTTGTTTGAAAAGAAGTGTTCCATTTGCCTATGCAGATGACACGGCAATCGTAGTATGTCATCCGTCCCTGGAAGAAGCAGCAATGGTGATGCAGTCCGAGTTCCATATAGTAGGAAGATGGTGTCATGGCTAGTAATCAATGAGCCGAATACAAAATTAATACAAATCCGCAGCCCAATGTATCCAGAGTCATGCATCAGAACGACAGTTTGGCCTTAGAAGGGCGCAGTCTACAGTTGATGCTATAAAAGCGTTGGTCCACATAGCTGAAAGTGCCATCGAAGGAGTAAGTTGGCTCTACGGCACAAGGGAGGGTTGTGCGGTAATTACGCCGGACGTCAAAAACGCCTTCAATTCCGCGAACTGGTCATTCCTAAGAAGCTATATCACCAGAATGGATACACCATATTACTTGTTGAGGATAGTGACGAACTACTTTAACAACAGGAAGCTAAGGTATTATACCGACGAAGGAGTCGTACTGGCGCCACTTCTGTGGAAAATCATGTATAACGGAGTCCTACGATTAATGCTAGCTCGCGGAGTATCGATAATTGAGTTCGCCGACGACATTGCCATCGTGACAGTATAGCTAAATAGATGCATGAAGTGGAATCAGCTAAATACAAATGAAGCAATTTCCAGGATAAAACACTGGCTAGTATCTGCCGGACTAGAACTAGCCGATCATAAAACAGAAGCTGTCCTTATACCGAGGCGAGAAACTAATGAATTCGCCAATTTTCAAGTGGGGAACCTGATCATCAGATCCGAAGGAGCAGTCAAATATCTTGAAGTCATGCTAGACAACAGACTGCAGTTCAAGAATCGCTCTAGTATATTATAAGGAAAGCATCGCAAATCCAGAGAGCTCTCTCACGCATACTACCTAACATCGGTTTACCCTGATACGCTTTATTGAGAGTAGTCAGCTCAGTCCTTCTTTACGCCGCCCCGCTTTGGGCGGGGGCACTAGTGACGAAAGAAACAAGCAGGAAACTATCATCCGCATATAGGCTAAGCGCATTAAGGACGATCTGCGGAATTCGTCATAGCTGGAATGATACCATAGATATTCTAGCAGACGAGATGTTGAGGATCTGCAACAGAAAAACGCCGGGCGGACAAGATGCAAGGGAAATAGCATGAATTAAAGTAGAAGAAAGAGCATCTTCAATTGCAATATGGAAAACCAGGTGGCCTACAAAAGGCAGATGGACATACAAGCTTATCCCGTAAATCGAGACCTGGACAAAGCGAGCACATGGAAACAGCAACTACCACCTTACGCTGTTCGTGACTGGCCAGCAGAAGCGTCAGAAGCAACTGACACAAGACAAGACGCAAAGCATGCATTTCTAACCAGCCCGGCGAACTAATAACTAACGGCAGTCCAGCGGGGAGACTGGTTGACATCTGCTGGGTATGGATTAGGACGTAGGCGTATTCCTGGCATCGATTATTCGGGTTTGCGAATCGTGCACCTTTTAAAGATTACCACATCCATTGGCACAGCCAAAAAAAAAAATCTGTTCAAAAACAAGTTTTATATGGTCTTATATAATCGAGATTGAGATATGGCATATTAGCGTGGCATCCAAGACAGGGTAGTCAGGCTACTCGCAAAAAGAAATTGCACAGAGGGACTATTACCAGTTACAACCTAATATTAATGAGTAAGGCGGAAGACAGTTGATGTATACAATCCCCAACATTTTCATCCCCCTTCCCCATCAATTAAGAAATATTGTACAATACAACCTAACGTTAGAAAAAGGAAATTAAAAATATACTTTTAAGAGTCAATAACGTACCTAATAAAAATAGATGATTGAATTTAACCTTGAATATTTAAACTTTGTTTTCTTTTTATTTTCTCTATAGTTTTTCTTTTTATTTTTGCTGTAAATAATCATAAACATAAATTCATTTTATGATTGAAACATATTAATTATTCATCGTCATAAACGAACTCCTGTAGAAAAGCCATAAGGCTTCGCAGGTATAAAAAATTGTAACTATTTAACAAAGATGGAATAAAGATGAATATCAATCAATATCAACGGATGAGTAAGGCGGCCACTGCATTAAACTGACATTTTGACTCAATCCATGCCTTGACCACGCGGGCAGTGTGGATCGGAGCCTTGTCGTGTTGGAAATGTCATGGCAAATTAACAAACAAATTTTTAAAAAGGGAAAAATCCATTTCAGGTTATTTTTGCAGAGGTTGCATTTACGAGGGCGGGTCAATAAGTCCCTGACTTTTGGAATAAAACACAGATTTTTTGATAAAATTTTTTTTTTATTTTTCAACGTAGTCTCCCTTGAGCTCTATAAACTTTGTCCAACGCTTCTCCAATTTTTTTATCCCTTCCAAAAAAAATGATTTGTCGAGGTCCTCAAAATAGGCCTTTATTTGCGAGATGACTTCATCATTGGAGTCAAATCTTTTTCCACCAAGCCATTTCTTCAGGTTTGGGAACAAGAAGTAGTCGCTTGGAGCCAAATCTGGAAAATAGGGTGGATGAGGGAGCAATTCATAGTCCAATTCATGGTTTTTTGCCATGGCAACTGCACATGTGTGCACCCTTGCATTGTCTTGGTGGAAACGAACTTTTTTCTTGGCCAAATGAGGTCGGTTTTTTTTCAAATCGTCATTGAATCGGTCTAATAAGTTGGCATAATATTCCCCATTGATTGTTCTTCCCTTTTGAAGGTAGTCAATGTGGATTATCCCGCGTGCATCCCAAAAAACAGTCGCCATAACTTTATTGGCTGACAAACCCACCTTGGCCTTCTTTGGCGCCGATTCACCCTTAGAAACCCACTGTTTTGACTGTTGTTTGGTCTCTGGTGTGTTGTGATGGATCCATGTTTCGTCCACGGTTACAAAACGGCGCAAAAACTCCTCCATATTGCGATTAAACAACGCCAAACCTTCCTGTGAAGTTGTTACACGATTGCGTTGTGGTCGACTGTGAGCAAACGCGGCACCCATCTTGCGGAAAGGTTTCTCATGCCCAAGTGATCATTCAAAATTGAAACCACTGAGCCATGCGAGATCCCTACGGCTTCCACAATCTCTTGCACTTTCAATCTTCGGTCGGCCAACACCATATCGTGAATTTTTTCGATTGTTTCGGGTGTAGAGACCTCAACTGGGCGTCCAGGACGTTCGGCATCTTCAGTGCTTGTACGGCCACAACGAAATTCAGTAAACCACTTTTTTACCATTGAAATCGATGGTGCAGAGTCCCCATGGTATTTTTCAAGCTTAGCCTTGGTCTCGGTAATGGTTTTTTTTGCGCAAGAAATAATGCTTAATAAGCACACGAAATTCACTTTTTTCCATTTTCTCCTCAAATTAGTGAGTAGTCTGATAAAAATAGCTGTCAAACACAAACTAACTGACGCAGCAAGTTTAAATTTTGACAGGAGTCAACTGACAGATGCCTGTTGACAGGAGCAGTGTTGCCGTTTCAGTAAAGAGGTCAGAAATTCAAAAAGTCACGGACTTATTGACCCGCCCTCGTATATTTGCTGTAAAAAACTGTAACTCGAACGTACCATCGTAGGAGATGGCTCCTCATACCACCACACCCGACTATGAAGGCGATCCAACTGGTGTTCCTCCTTGCCGAGATCGTGGAAGTAGTAGTTGTATCCGTCTGGACCTTTCCAATTAATTTATTTTCATCCGAAAAGACAACGTAGCGCCAATGAGTCATATGCGCTCGTGCAAAAATCAAGCGAATTTTCTTGCAATCCAACGTTGAGTAAGGGTTTTTTTTTTAAATTTTAGTATTTTTAAATGTTGGGTTAAAATGTTGGTTAATGTAGTTAATCCGGATTTAACGGCAACATTTGCGCTGAGCTTTGCTCTCTTATCAGCATTGGAAATCACTCTTTTATTACCGCTTTTAATATTTTCACCATATCCCGACTTATTGGGCAGGAATGCGGATATAACTTTGCGACTTCTACCGGTTCTTTTGTCGATATTTCACTCAGTGAGAGTCTTGACTCCTTGTAAGCTTCAATTTCCGATTTCTCTTCCACAGATAGCGATTTTCCTTTACTTATATTAATTTTAATAGATTGCTTGACCAGCAAAAACAATTTGGTTGTTATACGATTTTAACTTTTGAAGAACGAAAAAGAATTTGAATGTGCTAACCGATGACGCAAAAAAAAGTACACTTTTTCATCGAAAATAAAAGAAATAGCAAAAACCATCGGGATCTTTCCGTCGCATGTTCTCTTTGCCAGTGAGGGTGAAGATGAGAAAAATAGAATACAAAACATACCAAAAAGAGGATGCATTTTAACAACAACAACAACAATTTTATTAAGCTTATGGGGGTGTGCTAACCTATTGACGCGCAGTGCACATGTGTACAAGTCACAATATATTAATTAATTTTTAAGCTCAACTAATGGGAATTTTGAACGCATTCGCTACAGTCAACTGCATTTGGATCAAATTAGTTAACGTCACATTTTCTAAAGGCAATGCTGTACAATTTGTGATCTATCCTTTCAGTCAAGGACCACTTAGAATACTTTGCAGAAGTTTGTCTTTGTCTTTGACGGTCTAACGACAACTTAAGGCAACTTTGCCATTCTCTGACTGCTTCTTTGTAGCAGATTTTAACGCTTCTGAAAGCCTTGCATGATTTTGTGTCGTGTTTGGAGGAAGTGAGTATATAATAAGTTGGTTATTGGAGCAGAATTCGATTGAAGCCATCGACAGATGAGATTCAAGCGAATTGATATTACCATCAATTAAATAATTCTATAAGTTACCATTTTCGAATGCCCCCCTAATTTCACTACAGCTCTGCCCTTACTTAAAAAAATAAGTAAATAAATATTAGGCATTAACTAAATTAACCTAAAACTATAGCTTCTGCAACCATTTGCTAATGCGAAGTGGAAGGGATCTACAATTTCAAGTCGAATTCAAACGGCAAATTTGAGAAGCTTCTCATGACAATTGATATTCTTGGATGTTTGTCAGACATTCTCAAGAGGTGGGGAAGTGGAAAAAATCGTTTGGGTGTTACTTGACAGAATACCTCTTTAGCTGGCAGAAAATCAAATTATGAAGTTGAGCTTCATCTTAAACTAACGTTTTATTTCTGTTTCAAATATGATAGAGAATTAGAAATGAGAGAAAGTGAGGAGTCATTTGGATCACATGATCTTCAGCAGATCGTCACAAATGGAGCATTTGTTCACTTTTTGCATCGAGAGTAGACGTTTTTTTTGTGGTTTGACTTGCTTTAGTAAATTGTGTGCTATTTGTTAAACGTTATTTGAATAAAAACATTTTTTTTTTTGCCATGGAATCAGTAAGCTCAGGTGCGTTTTTTTAAGATTTTAGTTAACAAAAATAATTATTTTTTGTCCTCTTTATTTGTGGTTGAAAATAGAAAAAGTTTGTTTTTGCATTTAACTGAAATCCTTAAACTTTTAGTTGTGTTGGCTGTAAGATGCCGAAAAGTGTTATATGTATTTGTATTAAGTTTTTTGTCTATTTTCAGAATATGCAGTTTGTATTTGTTGGTGACGTCACTCTCGAAAAAAGAGATTTTTTTTAACTTTTATTATAATTGCTTCCCAGGCCAAATAACTTCCAATACTTTGTCTATAACAAGGCAAGACCTTTACAATATAATGAAGAGTTCAAGTTGCCAGGGACTGGATAGCCAAATGGAATTCTTAGAACAAGAAGTTGAAAGACGGGTTCAATGCAGTGGTACTTTTGAACATGCTCTGCAAACTTTAAACATGGTCTTCCGAAAATTTCGTTTGAAGAAGGATCAGAGGAAATCCACGTCTCTTGCCGGGTAGACATATGAGACTGAAATAAGTTTAAGAGCATCGGGTAGATCGGGGGCTGCAAAATAATTCGAGAAGTATCCACCATGTCAGGTCAAGCCGAAATGTTTAGGAAAAATTTAAATGAGTCCATTGAATCTACTTCAATGACTCGAGAAGAAGCATTGGCATTGATGGTTGAGGCAAGCCTGTCCAGATTTCTGTATGAAATCATAAGATAAAAAGCTGTCAAAATATTCCCTTCTTAGAAAATTGTTCAGAAATGAAACAAAATTGAACCCCGAAGGTGGAAAAATAAGTATTTGGGAGACTTCTGTAAATACAGATTTACAAAGTTTGCTTAACTTGACTCTTGACAGTTGAACGTTTAGCTACTGTCCAAAATCACGTGACCGATTTACTTAGGACCGAAGAATTGAAAAATATAATTCTCCAAATGGGGCTTTGATGGAAGCTCTGGTCACAGTTCGTATAAGCAAGCTTTCCATGGATTGGGCGGAGATGATTCAGCTGTTTTTATCACATGTCTTGTTCCTCTTTCTACCTTCACGAAGGGTGGTCACCTTGTCGAGTGCACCATCCATCGATGGTGCCGGTGTGAAGGCTTAACGATGTTTCATATATCCACTAAGAACTGCTCAAAGGACATTCCGTCCTGCCCCAATTCCCCCTTTCTCCTCTACCCCTACTCGCTCCTGATACCCTCCCACTGATTCTTTCTCTCCTTTTCCCTTTCCACGATCCGCTGGGCTGGACTTAAGGTGTGACACGACCCGTGCCGATAGTCGGCCAGGGTGAGGGCCCAGTTTAAAAAATAGCTCAGTCGTCCACGGAGTATCCGGATACCTGGCGATCTCCGGATTAACCAGCCTTACCTGCATATTGCGGATCTCTGTGCAGGCGGACCTCCTTTCTCCGCTATTCGTGGGTTCTAAAAATGAATACAAACAAAAATAAAAACAAAAACATCAAGACCGGTATCTCTTCTAAACCGGGCGGTAGCACGGCGACCATGCTGTCTACTGACGCGGTTCCTGCAACGAAAAGTAGCACTGCGACTGTGAGTAATCGTGGTCCAGTTGCTACCAGCAGCAGTGAGCCTAATATAGGCAAAACAATTCCTAGCAGCGGTAGGATTGTGGCACTTCATGGCCCTTCCGTTGCTAGCCTTACAATAAAACCAACCACGGATCCTAGTACGTCTCGCAGTGGATGTTCGCGACAACGCACTCCCTCGAGGGCGTACTACAAGGACAGGCGAAATGCGATAAGAACTCTGAAGGTCTTTGGAGATATTCTGGAGACCGACAGAACTCCGCAGCAGATCGCTAAATTAAAATGGGCCCAAGGCCTCCTTGAGAAGGACAAGAGCGCTTACAAGGACTCCACGTCCAAGCGCCAGAGATCGGTGGAAGAAACCACTTCGGTTTCCAGAAAACCTAAGGTGCATAACACCAGCACCACCTCACATTCCGCCCCTAAGTCTCAAAAGTCCTTCAGCGATGTCCTAAAGGACAAAATCGTGGTCACGGTGATCGACCGCAGCGATCCGGAGGGCAGAATTTCCCCGAACGATGGCATAAGATGAAGAATAAGCTACTTAGCCTCTATCTGGCCTTCTTGAAGGATCATCCTGGACCAGCTCCAGTAACTGAAGATGCCGGACTACACCAAGGGCATATCCGGCTCGTCGCCTGTGACGATGTCAGATCTTTGGATCTGTATAAGATCGCCATAGGCAAACTCGGGGAAGTTTGGCCTGGAGCGAAGCTCGAGGTTGTTGCGAAGGAGGATAGCCCGAGGAGACCGAGGGCTCGCGCGTGGATCCCTGCTTTTAGGCTCGTCCTCGGACTCAGACCTAAATAACACCGTGGTGGAGGTTCCTCTGCCTGATTGCGACGATCAATGTTGCGATTAGTACAGATCAACCTCCACCACTCCAAAAAGGCTTTGGCCTCCCTTCTTATCCGTCTTTCTAAAGATGGAGAAGATATAGTCCTGATCCAAGAGCCATGGATTGTTAACGACCTGGTTCGAGGACTCCGGACTCATGGATACAAATTGTTGTATGCAACAGACAAAGGTAAACCTAGAACTTGCATACTGGCAAAAAGTAGCTTAAATGTATTTTTACTCCCTAATTTCAGCGACCGTGATGCAACCGTGGTGAGTCTAGAGACTGATCGCGGCACCCATTGGATAGCCTCGGCTTATCTGGCCCATGACCACGTAGGGTCCTTGCCTGGTGTCAACCTAGAGGGACTGATCGCGGCAGCTGAACATCAAAAAACTGGTCTCATTATTGGATGTGATGCCAATGCGCACCATTCAGTATGGGGCAGTTCTGACATCAACGACAGAGGTGAGTCTCTTTTTGATTATATTCTTAATACTAATCTCATTGTGTGTAACACTGGTAGTGAAACTACCTTCATTACAAAAGATAGACAGGAGGTTCTAGATATAACTCTGGTCTCCGACTCAATCCATCAGGAAATTATAGACTGGAAATTCTCGGCGGAACACTCTTTTATTGACCACCGTTACATTCAATTCAGTTTAGCCGATGACCCTGCCCGCCAGCCAGTTTTTAGAAATTATAGGAAAACTGACTGGCTCAAGTATAGAGAAGTCCTGGAAAGTTCAATGAAATCTGAACTCCTTAGCCCCCCCGGAACACCATGGAGCTAGATAAGAAGGTCAGGGTACTCACCTCGGCCCTCAATAACGCTCTGACTTCTGCCTGCCCACTCATACGGCTTAGAGGCAAAAAGAAGCCGCATTGGTGGACCCCAACACTAGGACCCCTAAGAAGCAATTGTAGGGAACTGTTCAACCAAGCCAAGATCACAAAAGCTGAAACTGACTGGGCTTCATACAAAGCATCTCTCAATGCTTACAAAAAGGAGCTGAGGAAAGCCAAACGCTCGTCTTGGAGACTCTTCTGTGGAAAAATAGAGGAATCTTCGGAGGCAGCAAGGCTTAGAAAAATCCTCTCAACCAACCCAGGTATGCCTAGCTTTTTAAAAAAGGCGGACGGCTCCTAGACCACTTCCAGCGAAGAATCGCTCAATCTACTACTGGATACACACTTCCCAGGTAGCTCCCACGTTACTAGCAATATAAACCTGTCTAGGTCAATTGCACGTACGACTAACTTTAAAGGTCTGATTACTAGGGACAAACTGCTATGGGCGATACACAGCTTTAAACCATACAAATCCGCGGGGCCAGATGGCATAATACCAGCTGAAATTCAAAACACCTCGGATATCATCTCGCCTTTGCTTGAGATAATCCTGAAAAGCTGCGTAAAAATGGCATACATTCCGCTGTTATGGAGAGAAGTAAATTTAGTATTCATACCCAAAGCCGGTAAATGTTCCCATGTATATCCGAAGGATCTCAGACTCATAAGCCTATCGTCATTCCTTCTAAAAACATTAGAAAGGCTGATTGATATCCATCTACGTACTAACATACGAGTAGATACAAGACTTCTGTCTACGGCTCAACATGCATATTGCAAAGGCAAATCTGTTGAAACAGCCTTACATACGTCAGTACGTTCAATCGAATACTCCCTTCACCATAAGGAGTACACTATGGTTGCATTCCTGGATATTGAGGGTGCTTTTAATAACGTCAATACATCCGCGATCGCAAATGCACTGTCAGATCTAAAGGTAGATGACTCACTTGGTGAGCTTATTAATCTACTTCTCACAAGTCGGATTATAAACTCGAAACTGGGTATGACATCGGCCAGAAGATCTGTCAGTAGAGGAACGCCACAAGGTGGAGTCCTATCTCCCCTCCTTTGGAACTTAGTGGCTGCATGGTGATTGCCTATGCAGATGACGTTGCAATTGCCCCCTCAGGGAAGCACCTCAACACCCTGAAAGAACTTCTCCAAAACGCTCTTAACAAGCTAACTACATGGGCAGATCGTTGTGGGTTGGGTGTTAACCCCCACAAAACCGAACTTGTTCTATTCACTAGGAAACATAAAATTCCATACATTGATCCCCCCTCTATCAGGGGCACAAGTCTAGGCTTTTCAGACGAGGCAAAATACTTGGGTCTCATTGTGGATAGAAAGCTTAGCTGGAAACCTAACATTCAGGAAAGAGTTCGTAAAGCTGCAGCAGCACTCTTCTCCTGCAAAAAAGCCATTGGTAATAAATGGAGGCTCCAGCCCCGCATTACCAACTGGCTATACATCTCGGTAATAAGACCGATACTTATGTACGGGGTGGTTGTTTGGTGGACTTCCCTAGATAAAGCTATAAATCGCGATAAGCTAGGCAAAGCCCAACGAACAGCTTGTCTCTGCATGAGTGGTGCACTGCGCACTACCCCCTCTGCTGCAATGGACATTCTGTTTCACCTGACACCCCTGGACATCTTTAGCAAGCAAGTGGCTGCTAGTGCGGCTATCCGCCTCAAAACAACGTTCCAATGGTCCGAGAATGAAATCGGCCACGCATCTATTCTGAACAAATTTAGAATCCTCCCCAGTAACATAGACTACACCACCCCTCAGACCCTTTTTGACTAAAACTTCACGGTCAAGATCCCTCCCAGAACATTCTGGGAAGGGCCACCCGTCGAAAATAAATCGATCTATTTTTATACTGATGGATCCAAAACCGATGCAAACTCCTGTTTATGAGACAGACCATTGAGAATTGTAACCTTAGGTGAACAAGTGGCACCACTTGTCTAGCGACAAAGCAGATTTGGCCAAAGCTGTATCTGAAACGCTCTAAGTGTTTGATATCTCTAAACAGATTTCACATTGGTGCTATAATTGGTGTGATCACTGGACACTGTCTCATAGGCAGACATGCAACAAGGCTTGGCGTCCACACAAATGACTTCTGCAGAAGCTGTATGGACGAGGAAGGGGGGGACACATTTTACCACTTTGGAAGTGTCTCTCGTGCAAACTATTCAGTTTAGAAAAAAAATTATATTAAAAACCTCAATATCATTTTTGAAGACATATCCATAGATACCCCTCACGTATGGGTTTGATGAACAAATTTTTCAGTTCTAAGTATGGGGACCCCCCAAATATTATTGTTTTTTTTCTATTTTTGTGTGAAAATGTTAATGCGGTTCACAGAATACATCTATTTACCAAGTTTCAACAGTATAGTTCTTACAGTTTCGGAAAAAAGTGGCTGTGACATACGGACGGACAGACAGACAGACAGACATGACGAATCCATAAGGGTTCCGT
Source organism: Portevinia maculata (assembly GCA_949715645.1). Taxonomy (NCBI): domain Eukaryota; kingdom Metazoa; phylum Arthropoda; class Insecta; order Diptera; family Syrphidae; genus Portevinia; species Portevinia maculata. The sequence continues at coordinate 163,072,689 of OX454525.1, read as the reverse complement.
TTTTTGCCATTTGGCTACGGAACCCTAAAAACAGGTTTTAATAGAAAATCGATAATTTATTTATTTTTATTCAGCCATTGTTTTTTGCCATATCTTTGCTCCTAACATCGTTGATGGATCAAATTTCAAACTACCCCATTATTTTTTAATTCCATCTCTGGTCATTAAAGATACTAAATATCAGTAGGTAGGCGATTTCTGCTTTCAGTTTTTATGTTTTTCAGTTCACTGAATTTTCTTTCAACTGGTGCGTTTGCAAAAGGCAATACTACAAGTAAAAGGCAGATTACAATTTTGTAATGTGGAAACTGTCCATGTCAGGCATTATTTTTAAGTCAGAACACCTTACCCCAGTAGTGAGATGCCACTCGTGAGATGCCACTCGTCATCCAGTTTTTGAATTGTCACAAACTTTTCAAGCACTGGAAATCGCTTCAGCACAGGCATCTTGATTTTGTGTTGAACTGCTGAGTTCTGATGGATTGACAATAGGAATAATAGAAAATAATGTATTCTTGAAATCTAATCTCTTTGAAATGTCCGACGGCATATCAATGTAAAAATCTTGGCATAGAAACTTGAAATAGCTGCAATCTGAACGAAAATGTACCCTTTCGTCTCTTTTCAAATGTTCCATACTTTCCGTAGCCTTTACCCCAATATATATTTTCTCTACAGCTACCCATATTTTTTTATTTAAATCATCAAACCGTTGTAGTCTAAGAGCCCACAGCATTTTTTTGGAGTGAAGATATAACCAAAATTAGGATATATCAAAGTTAAGTGCCTAAATAGCTTAAGTCTATTTCGCTAGTCTGGCAGCTTTTTTTTTGGTGCAAAGGTTAGTAATAGTAAAGTTAAAATACGTTTTTTTCCAAATTCTGGATCGAAGACATAACCACTTATGAATTGTATTAAATGAAAGAGGTTGAAGCCATCTACACAAATCTGTGGGTGCCAGACGTTTTGCTTGGGGCAAACCCCTTGCCAGACGTACTTATAGCCTGATAAATAAAACTAAAAAACAAATTTACTAAGTAAAACTGACTATTATATGAAATATATAAAAATAATAAATTTTGTTTATTTTGCGAAGGTTTTGAATGAAGTCTCATATCTTCAAATAAATCCGTGCTACTGCAGCAAATATATAGATGCAACTATATTTGTCAGGTGTGGAAAAATGCAATTTTGAATGAACCATCCAAATATCGGCATTAGACAATGGTTAGATACTAGACGACTAGTTAAATGGTTTGATGGCGAAACTGCACCTGACAAACTCGATGATATTCTTGGGACTAACTTGGATGCATCCGACGATGAAGACAATATTGTATGCAACGATTCATCTGATGAATCAGATTGTGATTAAAATCATTTTTGTAGCCTTAAACAAAATATTGTAGTGTATGTAATCTGTAGATATTTAGTTGGATTTATTATTATTTATGTTTTTATTTTCTTAGAAATGTGATCGAACAAATTTTTTTTTATAAGTTTTCTTTTGAATTCATCCATTTAGTAAAAAAAATTACTGAACTATGTTGGTGTATAAAGAACAAAGACGTTAATTTAATATATTAGAATAAGAATATTTTTGTTAATAAATTTATTTTATAAATAGGTGCAATAATACCAAAAACATAAATTTGCTTTTTAGTTTTATTTATCAGGCTATAAGTACGTCTGGCAAGGGGTTTTCCCCATGCAAAATGTCTGGACCCACATTTTCGGAATCAGCATACTTCAACCATTATTTTGGTATATACAATGCGTGGTTATACCAATTATTTCCAAAATGGATTTTTTTGCATACTATTAGTACGTCTGGCATGGGGATAGCCCCAAACAAAACGTCTGGCACGCACAGATTTGTGTAGATGGCTTCAACCTCTTTCATTTAATACTATTCATAAGTTGAAGAAAGAAAAGATATTCAATTTATTGTTGAAATTTGCTTTTATTATGTTGTTCTTTTTTTGGGTTTCACAACTTTTTATTTTTTAAATTTTTTGGTGTTGTCGCGACGCGTTTTGGAACTCCGCTTGGGCGAACTGTTGGATACCCTATTCTTATTCCTATCCCTCATAAGTGGGCATGACAAAAGTCTAAGTATGGTCGAATTGTTAAGAACGCTCTACATATTTTGTTAAAAAACATTTAAAGGAGTTTATCGAAAAAACGAGGCTTTTGTAAAAAAACGCTCCCTATCTCAAACTTTGGTTTTCCAATAAAATTGTTCTATTTAATTGTGGGCGTGTCAGTAGGCGGATTTAAAAAAAAAAATTACGCTGAGCATAAAGGGACCCTAGAGAGTATATATTATATATTTCAGCTTCCTAGCTCAAACTTTGGATTTTCAAAAAAAGTTTTATTTTTTTAAATTGTGGGCGTGTCAGTAGGCAGATTTTGAAAATATTTTCACATGAGCATAAAGGGCCCCTAGAGAGTGTATATTATAAATTTCAGCTTCCTAGCTCAAACTTTGACTTTTCAAAAAAAAAAAATTAATTTAATTGTGGGCGTGTCAGTGGGCGGATTTTAAAAATTTTATCTAACGATCAGTTTTAGGAGCCATAGATCATATATAAAAAATTTCAGCTTTCTAGCTCAAAATTCGATTTTTTCGAAAAATTTGTTTTTTTGAGTTTGTGGGCGGATTTCAAAAATTCTTAAACTTGATTATTGCGGGACCCTAGAGAATATATGGTTAAAATTTCAGCTCTCTAGGTCCAGTTTAAAGGCCTAATTTTTGGCAACAGACGGACGGACGGACATGGCTAGATCGACACTACTATTGATGCTGATCATAAATATAGTAACTTTTAGGGGTCTACGGCAATATTAAGGTATGTTACAAACTATGCGTCAAAATTAATATGTATACCCTTAGAATAGGGTACCTATAAAAATACATACTGTGTTCTCAATTCACAATTCAATTAAATTTCACTTAATTTGCTTTTCAAGCTAATGCATATTTATGTCATTGTATTGTATGTGCAGTGGGGTCATCAGTAGATGACAAGCACTTAGACCTATTTATGTCATATGCATAACATAAAAACCTTTTTTCAAAAAAAGTGGTCGAAAATGGGTTTTGAAATATCTTGGTAATGGTTCTAAGCGCAAACGTGCAAAGGTTCATGTTCCTAGCTGTACAGGCTGATTTGATGCCAACTGTGCGCCAGCGGGATTTGAGCCTGAGACCTTAAGACTAGTAGTCACGCGCTTTTTTTTATACTTTTAAAACATTTTTTTATTATGTGCTACATATCAACTTAAATTAGAGAAAAAAATTATTAAATCAAACTTAAAACTAACAGGATACTTATTCTAAATTAATGGTCCTTATGCGGACGCCCTTAACCTTGCTAGGTATGAAACCTTACAGCGTCAGTCACCTCACGGAAACACCGCCACAAGTTGGCCTCTCCCGGAAACTCCCTATAGCTAACTTAATCTAACTTATAAAATAAGATGGTATATTACCTAGAGTAACGCACAGTCGTTGGAGAGCACAATGACCACTCCCACTCAACAAGTCACCAAAATTCGGTGGCTTGCTTTTCCGTATCGAATTCATCCCTCTCCGCTATCGCGGTACTAAAACGGAGGAACTCATGAGCATTGGCGACGTCCCGCCGTGTATGAGCCGCTTATACATCCCCGGTGTAATACCGGATACCACCACTCGTTAGGACCAGCCCTTTTGCATCAATATGGCAAAATGCCTCCGGATAAGCCCCAAAGATCAGACATGCCACACACCAAAAAGGTGGTTGAGCGGGTATAAGATAGCTGTCTGAAGACCAATGCTGAATTGTCGCAGGTAAATCAACCACAGATACAATCCAAAGTACATATAAGGATCATGATGAAAAAACATCGTTATTCCTAAATGGATTTACATATGGTATTGGTTTATTTTGAAAAGGCATTTGAAAGACGACCAGAAATCTGTTATGGGTGGTGCTTAGACAACGAGGAGTTCCAGAAACCTACGTACAGATGATCACAGACTTGTATGAGGGAGTTCAGATAAGAGTGAGATGCCTTGTAGAAGTCACCGAAGAGTTCGCAATCAAATTCGGTGTATATCATGGAAGCTTCTTAAATGCCTTGATATTTATTACATTCCTTGAGTATCTGCTTGAAGGAAAAGTGATGGACTCCAAAGTGCATCAGTTATTCTTTGCCGACCATTTATTCATCATTAGCGAGGATCGAATGTCCCTGCAACGAACACTAGATGTATGGGTGGAAGGTTTGGATGGGAATGGTTATAGTATTAGCCCGAAAAAAAAATATACTTATACTGTCCGTTCTCTGATCCACTCCGATCTGTTCCAGTCATTTTTATGAATGGAAGAGTGCTTCCCAAGTGCGAAAAGTTCAAATACCTGCAAAGCAATCTGTGATGAGGACATTAAGCATCGCGTAAGCGTTGGGTAGATGAAGTGGCGGGAAAACTCAGGAAAGGAAGGCTCTCTCTCAGTTAAGCGAGAGGGTTATGATCCCTTTAATCCTAATGATAGCCTCACCGCCATTAAGGAAGAAAAGAAACAACAACAACAAATTAATTCACATACGTTTTTAGATGCAAAAAACAGAGTCTTCACACACCTCACATTTGGCTTTCTGAAGGACACAGTTGACATGGATGATTACCTATATTTATTTATTTCGAATGCTATCTCACAGTCATGTGCTTGTATTTCTAATGATTTCGTTCATTTAAGCGTATTCGTTTGAAAATATTCCCATATATATATGCTGGAGAATTTACACAGGCATTCATTATTTGAAAAATGTTAAATGTAGTCCTTACTTACTTACATACTTAACGGGCTCCCGACACTTGAACAGTCTCTGCCTGAGGCACTGCAGCCTTCCATCCTCTGCGATCCTGGGCGAACTGATTCCAGTTGTCCAGACCAAGCGCTCTGTCATCCGCGATGACTTGGTCTTTAAAACGGAGGTTCGGCCTTCCTTGCCTTCTTGAGCCAGGGGGCTGGGAGTCGAAGACCCTCTTGGCTGGAGCATTATTTTCCACTCGTTCAATGTGGCCGAGCCAATGTAGTCGACGTGATTTAGCTTTTTGGACTACATCCACATCTTTGTACAGCGCATAGAGTTCGCGGTTGTATCTTCTCCATTCGCCCTCCTCATACACAGGACCAAATATCCGACGGAGTATTTTTCTTTCAAAAGAACCCAATATTAGCTCCCCTTTTCTACTTATCGTCCAGCACTCGGCACCATAAAGCAGAACTGGCAGTTTTAAGGTTCAATAGAGCATGTATTTTGTCCTTCGAGTGAGGAGTTTTGAACCCATTAGTTTCGCTAAACGGAAGTAGCAGCGGTTTCCTAATGTAATTCTCGGCCGAGTCTCCACTAAGGTGTCACCCGGGACCCAAACAAGTCTAAGTGGATTTTGGAGGTGGTTAAGGGGTTGATCAAGGCCTTCAGCGCAGCCTTACTGTCGCTACATACGCAGATACTTCGCCCCCTCCACCTGTTCCTCACAACATAGTCCATAGCCATTAGGATAACATTAGTTTCTGTTTGAAAGACTGACGCATGTTTGCCTAACGAGAAGAAAAGTCGAATATTGTCGCTCTCCATGAAAACACCAGCACCAGATCCTTGATCGGTTTTGGAGCCATCCGTGAAGATTCGACTGCATTCCTTCCAGGCTCAGAGTCTGGCCAGAGCCAGTCCGGAACACGAGGAAATTCAAGTTCGTGATTGCGCGTCAGCTGAAGTTCCGGTTTCATTGGATCCGACGGCATATCCGTAAAACAGGAGTCGAAGGACAACGGTCGCACAAGTTCATCAAAACTCCAGTGCGATTTATATCAGAAGCCACCTCTTCTTAAACGTGAGATAGATTTGATTGTGCAACCCATGATGTAAACATCAAGGGGCGGTAGGTTCAATAACGCATCTAGGCCAGAGAAAGGCGAGCTGGGCAATGCCCCGATGCAGCCGAGACATACGAGTACCTTCCTTTGGAGTTTGGCGAATTATTTCACCAAAGGACCGATGCATATGCTAGAAATGGTCTTATCATAGCCGTGTACACCCATAGGACTCTTTTCGGTGATAAGTCCAATGTCTTGCCGAAAAAACCCTTGCACTGCCAGAAAACCGACAGCGCCTTGGCAGTCTTCAGCTCAACATGCTTGAACCAAAGAAGTTTGCTATACAGGATGACTCCCAGATATTCTTCTTCAGTGTGAAGTTGGATTGTGACGCCTCTTAGCACTGGCTGAGTCAACCCGATCAGCTTCCTCGTTCTCGTAAAGAGAACAACCTCAGTTTTGAGAGGTTTGACCGAGAGCCCATCCCTAGTGCAGCATTCGTCGGTCATGTCTAGTGCCGCCTGCCCTCTGGCGCAGACAGTCGCTAGGCATAATCCAAAAAAAAGCACGGCAATATCATCCGCGTACGCCTGAGCGTAAACGTTACAACTGTTGAGTGCATTCAACAGAGTCTAGAAGCATGCACCACAACAGTGGAGGAGATAGAACGCCGTCTTGCCTCTGCTTACCCTCGCCATAACATAACTTCCACAATCCGCATCCGCAACCAACGTTCTATTCATTAGCATTGCTTTAATCCACTGCACCAATGATTCGTCTACGCTGTGTTGTCTGTCAGAGCTGCACATGCATTTCTTGGATAGTCAAGCAGCTATAAATGCCCTTAGCTCACACACTCCAAATCAGTCATGCACTGTTTTAACACATTTCAAACACTCGGTTCAAGAAGCAACACCAAACTAATGTGGGTTCAAAGGTCCCGAAACCTTCTGCTGCACTCATAGATCGGCAACACAGCTTTAAAATGCTGGAATAATATGCTCTTATCAATTATTATTTGTTTTGTTTTAAGCATAGCTATCATTTTTTATTTATTTAAACCGTCTGGTTTATTCAGTATCCATATTGGGAGAACATCTCAGGTCTTAGACAGGATAAACTGTCATTCAGCCCTTTAATAGCAACGCCAAAAGATGTCTAAATCTAAATAGGCATGATAAGAAGAACTTACGATACCACCCGAACAAAATGAGAATATACGACTTACCAGAGTGCCATCTATGCCTTAACCCTAGAAAGATAATCTACGTCTGTGAGACGTATGGCGCGCGAAAAAATTGATATATCCTTTTAACTGTAAGCCGCATCGGGTTGGTTGCTTAAACTAACTCAACCGATGACCCGAGCTTCCCCGTGATGGCCATGGTGCGACGGTAAGTACCTGCGGTAACAATTTATAGCTAAACCGTACGTGTGGCAAACGTGTGTGACGTTTGTCATTCTTTCATTTAATTTAATCGTATGTGATTATAAATTACTAATGGCCAGTTTAATAGTGAAGGTTTAAACTTGAGTTCAACTGAACCTTAAACTGAGTTGAAATTTTTGGTTTAACTCGTCCGGTTTTACAGTGAAATCTGAACTTCAGTTCAGTTGAACTTCGTTTAACTTGATTTTATGAATCGAAGCTGGCAGCATTTTTCGTTCTGTGACGTTAGGTATGTATTTTTTATTCTCGTTTTGACAATAAAATCCGAATATTCATAGTCAACTGTCGAATATAGAATTGGAAATTCATTTGCATCTGGGCTCATAAGTCATAACCTACTTTCCCCCCCAAGTCAACATTGCTAAATAATATACTGTACCACAGCTAGCGGAACACAGAACCTACGTAAATCCCGGATTTATAGTCACTTAAAGTTTTCCTTTATTTGTTTGCTCTTCCGTCATCTATTGTTAGATCTTTTGGAATTTGCCAAATTAAAGGAAGAAATATAAGAAGCGTGGTAGTGTGAAGCGACAGCTACCTCCTTTCAACATGCGATTTAGCTTAAATCTCGTTTGTTTAAATCTTGTTGTATTTGTCTGGGGTTTTTTCCTCTATTCAAGGTGTCAAGAATTTAGAATATATAAAACCTCTTCCATACGCCATAAGAGCGTTCAACACAATTTCGTGATCGAATTTGAGATTCATTGTTCAATGTTTCTTGTGGATTGTTGCAACTACATAAAGGAGTCATCATAAAGCGTCTGCATTGGTAGTCACTGTCCGCCACTATAACCTGATTTCCAAATTCTCCATTTTCAAACCTAGAACAGATTCTTGAATAATTGCTGAAAATTGTGGAATCATGACTTGATCCAGGCCACCTTGCAACTATGTCCATTATTTTGAGCTTTGGATCACACATGGTCTGCACATTTAAGAAAAAACATAGGGACGGGCTACAGTCCGCTTGGGCGAACTGTTGGATACCCTATTCTTATTCCTATCCCTCATAAGTTTGCGTGACAAAAGTCTAAGTATGGTTGAATTGTTAATAACGCTCTACATATTTTGTTATATAACATTTAAAGGATTTTATCGAAAAAACGAAGCTTTTGTAAAAAAACGCTCCCTAGCTCAAACTTTGGTTTTCCAATAAAATTGTTTTATTTAATTGTGGGCGTGTCAGTAGGCGGATTTAAAAAAAATTACGCATATTTCAGCTTCCTAGCTCAAACTCTAAGACAATGGTTCGCTGAACACAAACTTGTAATAAGTCTTAAGACTAAATTAATGTTCTTTAATTTATCTGCGTCCTCTAATCCAAAACCGGATGTATACTTTCATGCACCGAATTGCAAGAAATTTAAATTGCATCAATGTAAATGTGCCACCAGTGTGTTTGGTGAATTTTTGTGTACTAGTGAAAATTGTAGTGATGATTGTTTTTTGATAGAGAATGTAGACGAATTTATGTACCTAGGACTCTTACTCGACTCTAATATGAAATTCTCATCTCATGCTACTGCATTGAAGAAATATTTTACCTCCACGCTTAGGCATTTCTACTACCTTCGTAACATATGTTCAACTAAGCTCCTAACCACAATTTATTATGGGCTTTTTAATTCTAAGCTTCAATACGGCATAAATTGCTGGGGAGGTGGCTATCAAAACAAAATTCAGCCATTGCTAGTCTTGCAAAAGAATGTTGTCCGGAAAATTTGTCGTAAACCCGGTAGGCATCCTAGTTTTCCTTTGTTTTGTCAATTAGGGATTCTTCCTGTTCGTCACTTATACTGTTTTAAGGTTCTAAAAGTGTTCTTTATGAAGTCTGGTAACCGTAACTTCCGCATAATCCCAAACTACAACCTACGTAATAACTCACTCAATATATTGCAAGTGCCAAACTATCGAACCACCGCATATAGAAATTCCTATTCAGTTATATGTAATCGTTTATTTAATGTCCTCCCGGAAGAAATCAGATGTATTCACATGTCCGAATGTTTTCTAAAGCGCGTAAAAAATTTGCTGTTTTCTCATGATTATTATAGTTTAGACTCTCTTACTTCTAATATTTTGATCTAACTTTTGTCTCAACTTTTGATCTTAGTATATAGATTCCCCTAATTTTGCATTATTTATGAAGTAATAACTTATTGATACCATGATTAAATGAATTAAATCGCCTGAAAATAGTTTTTTCTATATTTTTTGTTCAACACCCCACCCCATCTGATTGTATTGTTCCTTCTGAAGTGGCATTCAACAATATTTAAACTCACTCTGTATAAAATATCGAATGCCACTAGATTTTTGTTTTCTTACTTAACTTTGTAATTCCTAACATATTGAATTTTTATATGAATTTGTATTTTAAATTATAATTTAAGAGAAATAAATATACATACGAGGGGCGTTCAATATATTCTCGGTATAGGGGTGAAGCTGTGGTTGTACTCGTATATATAAATTGACTTATTTATCAAGTAATACTATTATTTTAATGCATTCATGTAAAATTTCATATAAATGTGATTATTAATTCGCGTTTTATCTCTAGTTAAACAGAATCATAATGGCAACTGAGACGATGATGGTGAAAATTGAGCATCGCGCTGTAATTAAATTTCTCATTAAGCAAGGAAAAAGTCAAAAAACTATTCATGAAGAGATGGTGCCTGTTTACCAGGGTTCCGCACCTTCATTATCAACTGTGCAAAAGTGTTCAAGTGAGTTCAAGAGAGGCAGAGAGAGCATTGAAGACGACCCCCGCTCCGGCGCCCCGGCTACTGCTTGTACGGGAGAAAGCATCCGAAAAGTCGAAAAACTTGTTCTTGAGGGTGCCCGAATAAAGGTGAAAATGATGGCTGAGATCACCAAGCTTTCAATTGGTACCATTCACACCATTCTTCATGATCATCTTAACCTTTCAAAGGTCAGTGCAAGGTGGGTGCCACGAATGCTCACAGCGCCTCAGAAAAAAGTGAGAATCGCACGCTGTAGAGAGATTTTGGAGATGTGTAGTGAGAACGCGGACGGTGTTATGGATCGAATTGTTACCGGGGACGAAACATGGGTCCACCACTATGACCCTGAAAGCAAACAAGAGTCCATGCAGTGGCATAAAAAAGGAACAGACCACCCGAAGAAGTTCAAAGTCACTCCGTCTGCCGGTAAGCTCATGGCCACAGTTTTTTGGGACTCAAAGTGAATCTTGCTCATTGAGTACAAAAAAAAGGTGAAATCACCAACGCCACATCCTACGCTTCCACTTTGCATAATTTGCTGGAGGAAATTAAAAAGAAAAGACGGGGTAAACTCGCAGCGGGTGTGTTGCTTCTTCATGACAACTCTCCTATTCACACGGCGGGAGTTTCCAAGGCTGCTGCGCGGGATTGTGATTACGAAGAAATCCAACACCCACCCTATAGTCCAGACCTTGCCCCTAGTGATTATTTCCTGTTTCCGGATTTGAAAAAATGTCTTCGTGGAAAAAGATTTTCGGATGATGAAGAACTCAAGTCGGCAATAAATGGGTATTTTGCAGAGAAAGGGGAAATTCATTTTTATGAGGGTTTAAAAAAGCTTATCTCAAAAGGTAACAATTGCATTGATGTTAGGGGAATTTATATTGAAAAATAAAGACAATATAAATTGAATTCGCATTTTCCTTCATATCGATACCGAGAATATATTGAACGCCCCTCGTACATACTTTGGATTTTCAAAAAAAGTTTTTTTTAAATAGTGGGCGTGTCAGTGGGCGGATTTTGAAAATATTTACACATGAGCATAAAGGGCCCATAGAAAGTATATATTATAAATTTCAGCTTCCTAGCTCAAACTTTGAATTTTCAAAAAAGTTTTTTATTTAATTGTGGGCGTGTCAGTGGGCGGATTTTAAAAATTTTATCTCCCGATCAGTTAGAACCCATAGATCATATATAAAAAATTTCAGCTTTCTAGCTCAAAATTCGATGTTACAAACTAGGTATGCGTCAAAATTAATATACCCTTAGAATAGGGTATAAATACCGTTTTCGCTTTCGAAATATTTCACCATTTGATCCCCCTAATAAAGTGTTTCAAAATTTAAACGGTTTAAACGGCAGAATACAGTCGTTTAACTTAAACTGCAAATTGAACTCAGTTTAAGGTTTAAACGAAACTGTGAAACCGAATAAATTGCTGAACTGAAGTTTAAACCAAAAGTGGAGTTTAAACTTCTACTGTGAAACTGGGGGTTAGTGCAGTGAAATCCCCGATTGGGTCAGATAGAAAAAAGTCAGTTAGTGCTGGATGGTGGCAGTCTTACTATACCGGTTGGTATACCGGTTGGTATCATTGCATGCGGTTGCTAACATCGCCTTTGTCTAACAGATGTCAGATAAATTTAGATCAGTCGTTCACATAGGTTGAGAAATTGAAGGCACATCCAAATAAATTTCCATATAGCTCTCAGGTAAATATAAAGGGTTTTTCATACGGCCGCTATTTCTCGTTCAATGTTGACTCTGAGCTCCTCTTACGTCGCCGGCTTATTGGCATACATCAATGATTTAATGCAGCCCCATACAAAAAAGTCTAGACTCTTTAAATCACACGATCTCAGCGTCCAATAGACAGGTCCGTTTCTGGAGATAACACGTTCACCGAACTGAGACTTCAATAACTAGATTGTTGCACCCGGTGTGTGGGTTGTGGCACCGTCTTGTTGGAACCACATATCACTGATATCCAATTCAAGCAATTTCTCAAAGAAATAACGTTCCAACATGTCTCTGTAGCGAATACCATATTTACCGTACGTGACTTTCATTACGTCATTTTCATCAACGAAAAAAAACGGCCCAATGACGCCACCGGCATGAAAACCGCACCAAACAATGACTTTTTGGCTAAGAAGTGCTGTTTCATGAAGCACATGAGGGTTATCACCTGTCCAGTAACGCATATTTTGCTTATTGATGAAGCGGTTTAACCAAAAATGCGATTGGCTGAAGATGATTATGGGATGAAATTCTTCATTTTCTTCCATCATGTCCAGAGCCCAATTTGAGAACGTACGTCACTTCATGATCAACTGGCTTAAGTTTTTGAGACAGCTTGATCTTGTAGGGGTGTAGGCCAAGATCCTTATGCAAACTTCGCCACAATGTGGTCTGGGAGAGTCCCAATTCTTGAGAACGCCTTGAAATTGACTGATTTGGCTGGTTTGCGACAGACGCATCTATGTCTACGGCTGCAATTTTCTCAACACCTCGGGCAAAACGTAGTCTCACTGGGACGGCAACATCTAGCAGCGAATATTCAGACACACATGTTTTCACTAGACTACGAATTACTTGTCTACGCTCTTAAAGTTGCGACCACCGACTCGGAATTTCGGTAATAAATGTTGATCAATTGTTAACGTTGTTTCTTCGTGTACTGCACCATGATGAAAATGTTGATTTAACTTTAATATTTTGACAATGACACTTCGGTAATCGGTTTAAGGGTGCGTTCACATTGAAAGTTTGAAGTTGTCAAGTCGCTAATGAAATACCCTTTACAATAAACGTATATATTTTTTTTCGAAAATAAATTTCAGATCGGATGTTGATTTATAATGTTTAAAGCTTATTTAGCAATTCCATAGACGGACCAGTGAAGTGCAGCAAAGTGGGAGGGTTATGCAACCTTTAATCCAGTTCATTACATCGTCACTAAAGAAGAAGGAAGAAGCCCAAATATCAATGTCATTGAAATAGTGTTTTTTCCGCACCAAGATCAGCTAGCACGCTTAGCTTTATCGTTATTAAAAAAACCTTATCAATGCATATGTTACGGAATTATTATTTTGACTAGTATGACTCAAAAATCGGTCATAATTAATCCGATTTGTTACTGCCATTCGTAAATTTATCAAGTTCTTTCTTAATGCATTTCCAGATGCAGTCATTTTCATTTTGGCATTCTATTTTCTATTAAGAGAAGCCTTCTTTAGCAAAAGGCTACATTATTTTTTTAAATATTTTTTGATAAAGAATGAATATATTAATTATGTCTACCATAACAGTCACGCGTAATGCAAAAATAAACCCGCATATCACTGATAAGAAACATATGGCACTGCTATTCGATCCATGGTGTTTGAGAGATAAGTTTAAACTGATAACAAAATTAAATGTCTGGTATTATGTAATTCGACTTGTACAAGCAATTAATGAACAACCAAATTGTTAGGTGTCTGAAGAAAGTATCCAGGCCAAGTAGAAGGCAATAAAGTCCTGTGAAACTTATTTGCCTTGCGAGGCTACATACAATTTTGCGATAGTAACAATGTGTTTCTTTAGTGCGTCACAGAATGCAACTTGGCGCTCAAAGCAATCAACTTGCACTGGATACTACCCTGCTGGGTTTCCGGACACGTTGGAATGGAATATGCAGGCCAGATGCGTCTCTGATTTGGGGTCAATTGTAGCTGAAAAGCAGGTATGTCCCGCCTTCAATACAACAAAGAGCTTCATTGACGGAATAAAGTTAAATATGCGACAATGGAAAAACACTAGTAGTTGTGGCATAGAGACGTTTGGGGTAACTTTGCGCAACGGGAAAGTGTGCGCACAGCGATTTCCTTTAAAAGTGGAACGATATCACGATTTTCACAAATGCACAATTCAGTAGATGTCTATGAATAGTTTTTTGACTTTTAAATTTATTTTTATTGGTTAATCAATATCAACTCAGATACTAGACAAAAATGATTAAATCTTACTTCAAATTAACAGGATTCCTATTTTAAATTAATAGTCCTTATGCGGGCGCTCTAAACTTAACCAGTCTTAAAACTATTTTACGAACTAATTTTACATTATGTATTCATCGAGTAAATTAAAAAAAAATCAGCATCATTATTTATGTCTTATATTTTATATGCTTAAAACAAATTAAAAATTAACTATTCTGCTTACTTAAACTACTTAACGTATTGTAACGATAATTGGGATTCTGAGCACTCGTTGCCTTATGCGACAAGTGGTCAAAATCATAATTGCTTTCCGAGTGCCTGGCAGTCGTCAACATGCAAACGCGCTGCCGTGAGCCGACTGAGGTCGTGATAGCGTAAATCACCTCCCGAAAGCACCATCACAAGTCTCTCTCAGAGACGCCCTAGCTTACTTAATCTAACTTATAAACTAAGAGGATGTTACCTAGAGCAGCGGTTCCCAATCTTTTTTAGTCGCGGAGCACTTTTTAGGTGAAAAATTCCTCGCGGAGCACTTCGTTGCACTTATGCTATTTTTCGCAGTTATGTATGTGTAGAAAATGCAATAACTGTTTTTTTTTTTATTTTTTATTAAATTCAAGTAAAACAAGTGACTTCAACGAAAAAAACAAGAACAATGTTAATTTAAAAACATAGGGGCGGGCTACAGTACGCTTGGGCGAACTGTTGGATACCCTATTCTTATTCCTATCCCTCATAAGTGGGGGTAACAAAAGTCTGAGTATGGTTGAATTGTTAAGAACGCTGTACATATTTTGTTATATAAAATTTAAAAGATTTTATCAAACAAAAACGAAGCTTTTGTAAAAAAAACGTTCCCTAGCTCAAACTTTGGTTTTTCAATAAAATTATTTTATTTACGAGGGGCGTTCAATATATTCTCGGTATCGGGGTGAAGCTGTGGTTGTATATATAAGTTGACTTATTTATCAAGTAATACTATTATTTTAGTGCATTCATGTAAAATTTCATATAAATGTGATTATTAATTCGCGTTTTATCTCTAGTTAAACAGAATCATAATGGCAACTGAGACGATGATGGTGAAAATTGAGCATCGCGCTGTAATTAAATTTCTCACTAAGCAAGGAAAAAGTCAAAAAACTATTCATGAAGAGATGGTGGCTGTTTACCAGGGTTCCGCACCTTCATTATCAACTGTGCAAAAGTGGTCATGTGAGTTCAAGAGAGGCAGAGAGAGCATTGAAGACGACCCCCGCTCCGGCGCCCCGGTTACTGCTTGTACGGGAGAAAGCATCAAAGAAGTCGAAAAACTTGTTCTTGAGGATGCCCGAATAAAGGTGAAAATGATGGCAGAGATCACCAAGCTTTCAATTGGTACCATTCACACCATTCTTCATGACCATCTTAACTTTTCAAAGGTAAGTGCAACGTGGGTGCCACGAATGCTCACAGCGCCTCAGAAAAAAGTCAGAATCGCATGCTGTAGAGAGATTTTGGAGATGTGTAGTGAGAACGCGGACGGTGTTATGGATCGAATTGTTACTGGGGACGAAACATGGGTCCACCACTATGACCCTGAAAGCAAACAAGAGTCCATGCAGTGGCATAAAAAAGGAACAGACCACCCGAAGAAGTTCAAAGTCACTCCGTCTGCCGGTAAGCTCATGGCCACAGTTTTTTGGGACTCAAAGTGAATCTTGCTCATTGAGTACAAAAAAAAGGTGAAATCACCAACGCCACATCCTACGCTTCCACTTTGCATAATTTGCGGGAGGAAATTAAAAAGAAAAGACGGGGTAAACTCGCAGCGGGTGTGTTGCTTCTTCATGACAACGCTCCTGTTCACACGGCGCGAGTTTCCAAGGCTGCTGCGCGGGATTGTGATTTCGAAGAAATCCAACACCCACCCTATAGTCCAGACCTTGCCCCTAGTGATTATTTCCTGTTTCCGGAATTGAAAAAATGTCTTCGTGGAAAAAGATTTTCGGATGATGAAGAACTCAAGTCCGCAATAAATGGGTATTTTGCAGAGAAAGAGGAAATTTCTTGTTTTGGGGGTTTAAAAAAGCTTATCTCAAGATGTAACAATGGCATTGATGTTAGGGGAATTTATATTAAAAAATAAAGACAATTTGAATTGAATTCGCATTTTCCTTCATATCGATACCGAGAATATATTGAACGCCCCTCGTAATTGTGGGCGTGCCAGTAAGCGGATTTAGAAAAAATTAACACATGAGCATAGAGGACCCCTAGAGAGTATATATTATAAATTTCAGCTCCCTAGCTCAAACTTTGGATTTTCAAAAAAAAAAAAAAATTAAATTGTGGGCGTGTCAGTAGGCGGATTTTGAAAATATTTAGACATGAGCTTAAAGGGCCCCTAGAGAGTATATATTATAAATTTCAGCTCCCTAGCTCAAATTTTGGTTTTTCAATAAAATTGTTTTATTTTTTTGTGGGCGTGTCAGTCGGCGGATTTTGAAACTTTTTTTATCCCGAGCAGTTTTAGGAGTCATAGATCATATATAAAAAATTTCAGCTTTCTAGCTCAAAATTCGATTTTTCCAAAATTTTGTTTTTTTGAGTTTGTGGGCGTGTCTGTGGGCGGATTTCAAAAATTCGTAAACTTGATTATTTCGGGACCCTAGAGAGTATATGGTTAAAATTTCAGCTCTCTAGGCCCAGTTTAAAGGCCTAATTTTTGCCGACGGACGGACGGACATGGCTAGATCGACATTACTGTCGATGCTGATCATAAATATAGTAAATTTTAGGGGTCTACGGGCAATGTTACAAACTATGCGTCAAAATTAATATACCCTTAGAATAGGGTATAAACATAAGGAATTCAATAATTTTATAAAATTATATATACATAATGGTATTTCAATAAAAAGCTCAGAAAGTTTCTTCTAGTGAGAATATTGTGACTGTTTGGTTTTGCATAATGCTGGTATATCTGGTCGAATTTGGGCCAACTGCAACCGAATATCTGGCTCTGCATCGAGACGGGATTTATATTTTGTTTTGGTTCCAACGTAGGCGGAGAATCCTGATTCGCACATGTATGTTGTTGCAAACGGCAGAAGAATTATTTTGGCTTTATCTGACAAAATTTTGAATTCCTTCAACATACACCAGAATTCTGATAAACACTTCTTCGTTTCAAAATTTGTTTTTATAGAAGAATCTGATGTCAAATCAATCAAGCACTCAAACTGCAACGATGCCAGAGAAGCTGGCTTTTCCAAAGCGGCAGAGTACCTATTGGTCCGCAACCCACACATTTTCTTTAATGAGTGGTATTCTTCCGAATAAGGTGGTGAACATGAAACTCATTTAAAATGTCGTCAGGAATAACCAAATCTATTTCCTCTTTACATTAGCCGACCATTGGGAAGATGTCTAGGTTTCGATTTTTTAAAAGATAGATTTCGCCCAAAACTTGATTTTCTTTTTAAATGCTTCTACCTTATCACTGGCATCGAAAACAGTTATTGTCTGCCCTTGAAGTGATACACTCAAATCATTTATTTTTTTTAAAATATCGGCTAGATACGATAATTTCAAGAGCCAGCGCTCATTACACAATCTGTCGCCCAAATCAAAGTTGTCGTTAATTAGGAAGGTTCTGACTTCAGCCCTTATTTCGAAAAGCCGCGTCAGTGTTTTGCCACGAGAAAGACACCTTACTCCTGCGTGAAGAAGTAAAGGCGTATGTAGACTACCAATTTCATCGCACAATACTTTGAATAGCCTTGTATTCTTAGGTCGTGATTTAATAAAGTTAATTATTTTTATGCTTCGTCTAAGACCTCTTTTAAGGAGAGTGGCATTTTTTTCATTGCAAGGGCATGGCGGTGTAGTACGCAGTGACTACTGCTGCATTCCTTAGCATTTTGTTTTATTCTTGAGACGGCACCGGACGTTTTCAGTCATTGCCTTGGCACCGTCTGTGCACACATCCACGCAGTTAACCTATGGGATATCATTGACAATAAAGAAAATGTCTATTAATTTAAAAATTTCAGCACCAGTTGTTGTTGTTTTCAACGGCTTGCAGAGAAGCAGATCTTCTTGAAAGGACAGTAGGTATTGGTAGCGAACAAATACTATTGAAATGGACAACCCTGCAACATCCGTTGATTCATCCATTTGCAGCCCAAATTTTGTGACTTTTATTCGCGAAAGTAAAGTAGCTTTGACCATCTCTGCTAAGTCTCCGATTCTTCGTGATATTGTGTTAATTGACAAAGGAACAGTGTCAACTAATTTTTTAGCCTTTTCACCCAACTCAGCAATGTCCTTAACGCATGACTTGATTAAGTTTTCAGCGATTGTTTTGGCTTCGCCAGTTTGCGCAACTCGGAAACTCACTAAGTAGGATACCATCAACGCATTTTCGTTCACTGTCTTTGAGTGGTTAGTAATAATTGTTCGAGATTTTGTAAGTTCACCATACTTCCTTTTTAAGAAATCAGTCGGTTTGCTTTTGCAATGTGGATGAATCCCCTCAAAATGACGTTTCATTTTTGCTGGAAACATCGCACTATTCAGCAACACTTTGCCGCAAATTACGCATTGGGTTTTAGGTACCTGCCAGTTGGTGACTCTTTAGTAACTACTGGGGGTGCTGTTAGGGAGCTTTCAGCGGTTATTTTTAACGACCCAGACTTTAGCCAGCGATCCATAGTATTTTTTTTTATCCCTTACGATCTTTTGATCCTTTCCCGTCGATAGATTCACAAAGTCACATTAGTGTACAAAAAAAAGTAAAAATCACGAACTAAAAGCAAAATATAGATTAAATACACCACACTACGATTCGTTTTAACCTGTATCAATACCGACCGAACAAAAACCGTATCTATTGGGCGCTTTTAAAACACGACATTTCCGCTAACCCGAGAAACGTCATCCCAGTACGAATTTTAGTTAGCGTTAGCGGATATGGTTGTCTCTGGAAACGTCTCTTTCATAATTTTCATTTGTCATTGTAATGTTGATATTTTCATCCCATACCACATCTTTTTACACGAATTATTTCTTAGTTTGTTTGTATGTATTGATTTCTTTTAAATGAGCATTTCAAATTCGATTGCTGCGATCAAAATGAAAAGTTCAGAAGCACGAAATTAACTAGTCACTAGTGTAATGAAATTTTGTTATTTCTTTTTTTTTTATTTTTCCGCGGAGCACTTGGATATCCACACTTTGGGAAACATTGACCTAGAGTAACGCAGCGTCCTGGGAGGGCATGTTGACCCCTCCCACTCAACAAGTCACTTAAATTCGGTGTATTGCTTTTCCCTATCGAATTTATCCCTCTCCGCTATTGCGGCACTAAAACGGAGCATGAGCATTGGCGAAGTCCGGATGAGTAATCCCTCGTCTGTACCAGCCCTTTTGCATCAATATGGATAAATGCCTCCGGCGGAATAAAGCCAGACCGGAGCGTACTCTCTATGTACATTTCATTGGGGTACTAAGCCCCAAAGGTCAGACTATCTTCGGTGGCCATCGCCCTTGCAACGTGCCTTCGAGTCACCTTAATATGGAAATTGTCAATCATATTCAACTGAGCCCCATCGTATAGGACCTTGTTGGGATAGTATTTTATATAGTTGAATTCAGGCGTTCGGAATAACCGGAGACAGGCCTTAAGACATTGTCTCTCCAAAATCCGAATCTTTTCCATATAACTAGGCGTTATATCAAACCACAATGGACAACCATAAGCGATGGTCGGCCTTATAAGGGCCACGTAGCAAATAGCCTTCACTATGGAGCCAAGTTGACTGCTATGAAACAGGTTCCTTGTCAGAGCATAGGTCATAGGTTAAAAAGGGGTATACAATTCGCATACAGCACTAGGCACCAGAAGGGCCAATCGCGATCCCTAGGGAACCACTTGAAAAAAAACTTCAATTGGAGAAAAACCTAAAAACCTAATAAACTTTTCCTAGACAGAGCCCAATCCTCCTGCAGAACTTAACCAGCTTCCTTATGGTCTATGCCGCTCAACTCCAATAGTTCCTCGAAGAAGTATTCCCCTAGAATCCTCCTATGATTCCGTGCTATACCCTCACACTCACACAATATGTGTGTTATGTCTTCCTCGGCTTGTAGATCACCACAGAACCTGCACGTGTCCACATCCACCAGACCAAGTCGCCTAGCATGCTTTCTTAGAAGACAGTGCCCTGACATAATCCCAATTACTGTTCTAAGCTGTTCCCTGCCAAAGGGCTCTAGACACCCTATGTCCCACTATGTTCTGCCATCTGAGGTCAGCCATTTTTAAGATCTTTTCATTGATTTTTCCCTTAAAGACGCCCAGGGGTGGTTTAATGTTCACACCTTTGCTGTTTTCCAGCTCCCCTCCCTTTCTTGCTAGCTCATCGGCTTGCTCATTTCCCTCTATACCGCTGTGTCCCGGTACCCAGCACAGTCTTACTCGATTCCGTCTACATACTGCTTTTAGCATTGTGCGACAGTTTCTGACTATCTCAGAGTTAATGTTAGCAGATTCAAGTGCCATAAGTGTCGCCTGACTGTCAATATAGATGGCAATGTCTCTTCCCGACAATGATCTCATCTGCACTATCTCTGCCGCCCTTAGAACAGCCAGAACTTCCGATTGGAAGACACTGCTAGTGTCCGGGAGTCGTATAGACTCTCTCAGGTCTGGATCAGCAGAAAAAATGCCAGAACCCGTTCTCTCCCCCGTCTTAGAGCCGTCAGTGTAGATAGCAAGCTCGTTTGCTATTATGACTGCATCTCTTTGCCACTCCTCCCTTCGCGGGTATGACACCTCATAGGGGATGTCATGGTCGACCAAGGGGCAAATCTCATCAGTCCGTATAGGATTTCCGGGTAGCACATCAGCTAAGATCGTGCAATGCCCAAAACTACAGTCCTTAAACTGGCCTAAATTTTTTAGGCGCAAAGCGCTGTTGCCAGCAAGTTGCTTTATTTTTAAATCTAGCGGGATAAAGTGCAGGAAGGCGTCCAGTGCTGCCGTAGGAGTGGTACGGATTGCACCAGTGATGGCTATGCTTGCCGTTCTCTGCACCGTTGCTAGTTTTCCAATTATGGTTCTTTTATTTGTTGCCCTCCACCACACAAGTGAGCCATATGTAAGTATGGGTATCACCACTACTGTATATATCCAGTGTACCATGTTGGGTTTCAGGCCCCATGTTTTGCCTATTGTTCTCTTACAAATAAAGAGGGCATTATATGCTTTCTTCATTCGTTCCCTTATGTTAAGATTCCAATTTAATTTTCTATCTAGTATTACGCCCAGATACTTCGCACTGTCCGTGAGGAGCAGTTCCTCTCCGTCAAGTTTCGGGAGATTGAAGTGCGGTATTTTGTGTCGTCTCATGAACAGATTAACTCCGTTTTCGAGGGATTGACATTTAGTCCGCAGCCCTTGGCCCAATTACTAATTTTCCTTAAGGCGGTCTCTGTGATCTCACTTAAAGTATTCAAAAATTTTCCCTGCACTACTATGACCACGTCGCCCGCATACGCTGTGGCACTTATACCCATTGACTTAATTTCCTTTAGGACGTTGTCAATGACCAGTACCCACAGCAGTGGCGATATGACTCCCCCCTGCGGGGTTCCTCTGGTTGCAGACATCCTTATGGAGCTTTGACCAAGGGAGCAGTTTATGTTCCTGTTGGCGAGCATGTTGCATACCCAATTTATGATTCCCTGTTCTATGTTAGCGCCTGTTAATGCGCTTTTTATAGCTCTACACTCAACGTTATTGAAGGCTCCTTCTATATCGAGAAAAGAGGCCAAAGCAAATTCGCCGCAGTGTAGACTATTTTCAATTTTACCCACTACGTTGTGTAGAGCAGTTTCTACTGATCTACCCTTTAAGTATGCGTGCTGTGACTCGCATAAGAAACCATTGCTACATTTATTTCTAATGTGAGCTTCCACCAGACGCTCAAGGGTTTTGAGCAAAAAGGACGACAAACTGATTGGTCTGAAGTCCTTCGCCGTCGTGTGACCCTGCTTGCCGGCTTTGGGTATAAAAACAACCCGGACTTCTCACCAGGCTGTTGGAATATGCCCTGTTCTTAGGCTGAATCTCAGTATATCCAAAATCTTTTGTTTTGCATGCTCTGGCGCTTTTTGGAGCATGATCGGTAGAATACCATCCGGCCCTGGAGATTTATACGGTTTGAATGTATGCATGGCCCACCGTAACTTTTTTCGGTTAATGATATTGTCAATTTCTTCCCACTCGAAAGAGGGACAGTCGACTTCCTCCTGCCCTTGTAGGCCTAGGTCCGTTGTGGTTGTGGAACCGGGGAAATGGGTTTCCACCAGGGTAGCCAGAACCTCCTGACTACTCACGGCCCATGTCCCGTTGTTATTTTTTAGGTAGCTAGGTACGCTAGCCTCCTTTGAGAGCATTTTACGCAGTCTCGACGCCTCTTCAGTTAACTCAATAGATTCACAGAACTTTTTCCATGAAGATCTCTTGGATTTCCTCACTAAGTATTTAAATTCCCTCTTGCTTTCGCTATACTCGTCCCATGTGGTATCGTTTTTAATAAGTTTTGCCCTATTATAAAGTTTTCTTACCTCCCTTCTTTTAAGGCCGATTTCCTTATTTCACCACTTCGGTTGAGCCCTTTTTGGCTTTTTGTTTGCCGGGCATACCTTTTCGAACGCTGTGTTTAGGGTTCTGCTCACGGCTTCTACTGCCCTATCTAAGTTCACCATTTTCGCCGGTGATCGGCTGGGTATCTAAACGTAGATTAATGAAATCTATGTATTTATCCCAGTCTGCCTTTCTTGGGTTTTTATAGAAATTACACGCCCTATGCTGAAAATTAATTTTGAAGCGTATCCATCTGTGGTCAGACAGAGATGCCTCATCAATTACCCTCCACTCCCTGATTTCCATTTTGTCTGTGTTGGAGACAAGTGTAACGTCTAAAACCTCCTGTCTGTTACGTGTAACAAAAGTAGGTGAATTCCCTCTATTACATACCGTAAGGTTGGACAATATAATAAAATCATAAAGACACTCACCCCTTGAATTTGTGTCTCCAATACTCCATTGCGTATGATGGGCGTTTGCATCGCAGCCCAGTACGTGCATCCAGTTTTGACCAGCCAAGTCCTTTAGATCTTCCGTTATTACGACCGCAGAGTCATAGGGAAGATAGGCTGAGGTCAGACACAGAGATTTTCCATCTTCCCTCTCGCAGATGACCGCAGTCAAGTCGCCAGAGCTGTAATTATTCAAAAGAAATGCCTTTATGTGGTTTTTAATAAGGATAAAAGTCCTGATTTTACCTTCCGCCTTGTAGAACAATGTATAGTTTTTTTGCTGGAGCCCCTGAATCACGTTCTTATTGATCCAGGGCTCCTGTATGAGTACGGCTGCAATGTCCTGCCTAATGACGTACTCCATCAGACAGGCCGTCGCAGCCCTACTGTGGTGCAGGTTTATCTGCAGCACTTCCATCATCATCATGGGGGGGCTCCTCCTCATCTCTGCCCTTGGTCGATGTTTTGACCATCAACCTCCCCATGCTATATCTTACCATCCCATTGGATTTCTCCAGGTATGGAAGACATTCCTTGTTTAGGGCCAGTAGGAAGTATTGGCCGTATTGCCGTCTAGGCCCCGTCTTTAGGACCCTCCATGTATCGGCTTTAAGTTCCCGATTTTGAACATGTAGGAGCCCTAGGAGCTTCTCCGGGTATGTGTAGGGACTAGGTACCCAAACCCAGGCTGTTGGCGGATTGTATTTTGCCAACTCGGCAACCGTTAAGCATTTTAGCTTAATACCTTCCGATGCATCGGATACCTCCGTGACGAAGTGTCTGAGGAAAACCACCGAAAGCTTGTTTCCACAAGCAACAACCTTACGCCCGCCTTCCCAACCAGCGCCATCAAATTGAAGCTCCCCGTTTCCTGCGGCGGATAGTTCCTTCCACAGGGCGTCTTGGAACCTCTCCTCGACGTTTTTCCACTGGTCGATTGTGAGACGACCGCAAAGCTCCAGCTCGTCTATCACAGCAACGAGATGCTCGTCCTTCGGGTCGCTGTGTCCGCGACGCATTGCCGGTTTGGTCACAGCCTTCACCTTTTCGCTGCGTCGGACTCGGCGGCATCGTCGGATCTGCCTCTCTTGCTGTTGAAACTCGTCTTCCTTCCCGAGTCATTTGTCCCTTCCTTAGCTTTTGCTGCATAGGAGGTGGAGGGTGCAGTCAGTTCAACCTCCACCTCCTCATTGGCCAGCTTTTTCCCCTCCTTTGTTTTTTTCAGGTCGGCCAGAAAAGTCTTGGCCCTCGCAAACGCTGCTTTTTCCCAGTCACTGAGGGTGCTGGGTTCACAGCTCACATACTTGGCTACCTTACGATTTGCATTACGTAGCAAAGCCTTAGCCCTCTTTTGTGCACTCTTCGTTGTTATATTAGAGGAAACTGCAGATGCAGCGGCTGAGCCAGCTGTGTCTACTTTTTCCTCTACTCTTCCTGTCTTTGTTGACGCTGCTTCCAAGATGGTCCCAGGAACAGCGGATGATCCTGCTGTCCCGGGCATCTCTTCGGCTGCCTTCTTGCCCTGTATGTCTATGTCACCGATGAGAGTTCCAGCCTGCTCACCGGTGACTTCGCTGTCGCTAGTGAGGGTTTTTACCGACTCCTCACTGTCGCTAGCCAAAAGCGCCGTTTCATCAAATTCCTGTGCTAGAAGAGAGATGGATGAAGATGATAAATCATCCTCACACATCTCCTTCTCCCCCTTGAAAGGAATTGCATTTTGAGGTCAGAGCATAAGACTTCTTGGCCCCAGCAAGACAAACAACTAAATGTGTATCGACATATAGATACTGGTCAAGAAAGACACAGAGATATCTAACTGCGCTTCTCACTGCCAATGGCTGCTCATTTTGTCTAATAATGGCCAATTTCTTCCAGTTTTTTTGGTATCCCTAGAGGCCCCATCCAATTTAGTTCTGGGCAAGATTGTTTCCGTCTTCGGAAAGTTGATTTTCAACTTCCAGTCGTCGCAATATCCCTTAATTTGATCGAAGTCACGCTGTAAAAGAATGTTAATGACTTCGATTTTAGGACCTGATCTGTATGCCACCAAATCATCGGCATACGCTATAGCATGTTTGAGTGAACCCAGCAGATCACTCGTGTAAATGTTAAATAGAATCGGAGAATTCACCGTCCCCTGCTGTAAACCGTTTTTAATTTCATAGACTGCTCGAAGTCACGTTGCCACATTTGACAAGGAACTTCTTTCCCATAAGCATATTATAAATTACATATAGCAAAGGTTTGTGGATCCCCCGTCTGGTCAACTTGTAGAAAAGTCCCTCTAACCAATAAGGTGTCGAAAGCCTTCTCAAAATCAAACAGGCAAGCACCCGTGCATTGGTTCTTCCATTCATTCCACTGAATGTTGGAAGCCAATTTCGACGCGGCATGAATAGTGTCATGTCCCGTCCTGAAACCAAACTGGTTGTCCGGAATTATGTTATTGTCCTCGACCCAGCTCAACAGGGCTCTTGACAACTTTTTCAAAGACCTTGCTAATATTCGGAAGCAACCTAATCCACCGAAGATTTGCCGGGTTCGTCATATCTTTACCCTTTTTGGAGATAGGGTATACCACAGCTACCTTCCAATGGCCCGGAAAATTTACATTATCCAGCGCATTGTTAAACAGCGTTGTAAAAATATCTACAGCCTCCAGAGGCAGGTGTCTCAATACGACGTTTGGGACACCATCCATCCCCGAAGACTTTTTATTCTTTAGTGACTCAAAGATACACAGAAGATCATCCTTCGTCGACACGAACAAGTTCGATACATTTCGGCCATTGGCGACAACTGTATAAGCATGGTTTTCATCATTGAATACGGTGAATACATTATTCTTCGATCGCAAATTCTCAAGTTCGGTGCGCAGACAGAAGTGATCCAGTTGTGTCGCTTGACACTTGAAAACACGCGATGTAATATGCAGTTTGGATGCAGTTCTGCCAAATTATTCCACACTTGTACAGGATTTCGGCAAGGAGATGCGCTATCATGTGACTTCTTCAACCTTGTTCTGGAGAAAATATTGCGAAGGGCAGTTGTCAGCACGGAAGGCACTATCTTCAATAGATCCGTCCGGCTACTCAGGTAAGCGGAAGATATCGACATCATCGGCCGTTCCCAGTGTGCAGTGTTAGAGGATTTCACGGAGACTGAATAACAGGCGAAATCGGTTGGTCTTGAAGTAAATGGGGACAGGACCAAGTACATGCTATCAAGAAACAAACAAACATCTATCAACCGCCTAGGACAAAGTGTCACTGTTCGACTGTCAAATTCGAGGTAGTTAAAGAGGTCATCTACCTACGAGTAAGCATCAACTCCACGAATGACACCGCTGCTACTTCGGTTTAGCGAAACAAATGGGTTCAAAACTCCTCATTCGAAGGACAAAATGCATGCTCTATCGAATCTTAATGGTACCAGTCCTGCGGTGCCGAGTGCTGCAAGATGAGTAGAAAAGGGAAGCTTATATTGGGTTATTTTGAAAGAAAAATACTCCGTCGGATATTTGTTTTTTTTTTTAAATATTCTTAGTAAACTCCTGCAACGAAATATTCGCAATGGCCTCATCCTAGTGCGAATCTTTATATACGCTTTTCAAGTAGTTCATTGTTTGATCTTGGAAAATTCCAGCGGTCGTTTCTTATTCACCCTTTAATTTTATGACTTACTGTTGGGAAAATATGTACCTCTTCACAGGTAGTAAAAGTTTCCGGGTATGAAATTTCCAACAGGTATAAAGACTGAAAATCGATTGCAAAATGTATGGCCTCATCCTTGTGATCGCCAGTGTAAGTATACATTAACTCCGCACTGTTTTACTGATAATTCTCTATCTCAGGTAATGTGCCGATGGAAATTAAGGACACTATTGGGCACGTCATACCAAATAATAAAATAGGAGAACTAAACTTTAGTGCATTCAATCAAACAATAAATTATAGGAATCGAAAGGCTAGCAAATGTATTGTAACTGTATGTTGCTATTTTCAAGGATGTTTTACCAAAAGTTCATTAAAAAGGACATTTTTCAACATGTTTTTGGAATCCAATTACCAAGTGGTGCTTAAAAACCCCAAAAATGGTACCAGAGTGGGGTTTTATTCCTTGACATGTAGCTTTACCCTTGAAACCCCAAAATGGGAATTTTACAGTTTGCAAGGAAGGCATCTGCAATGACTGCATATTCAAATATTTAACAGCAGATTTAATCATTCATCTTTGAAGCATTATTCTCCCTTCGATGAAAACGAGCCAATGTAGTCAGCGTGTTTTAGCTTTTCGGACTACATTAACATCTTGGTACAGATCATAGAGTTCGCGATAGTATCTTCTTCTCCATTCATCTTCCTCGCAAACAGGACTAAAAATGCGGCTAAAATGTCCGTAACAGCTAACTGCTCCCCCATTGCATTAATCCACCTCCTTTGCTCTATTGCCTTTGAAGTTGTATTTCATCCTTTCTCAAATCGTGAAAATGATAATTGTATTCATCAGGATCGTCCAAATTTAACTTTTTTTCATCTGAAAAGACGACGGTATGGCACTTTCGACTCCACCTGATGCAAAATCAAATCGCCGACTTTTGCGTATTGCGTTCAATCGAGGATTCTTTATACCCTATTCTAGGGGTATATTAATTTTGACGTATAGTTTGTAACATACCTTAATATTGCCCGTAGACCCCTAAAAGTTACTATATTTATGATCAGCATCGATAGTAATGTCGATCTAGCCATGTCCGTCCGTCCGTCCGTCCGTCCGTCCGTCCGTCCGTCCGTCGGCAAAAATTAGGCCTTTAAACTGGACCTAGAGAGCTGAAATTTTAACCATATACTCTCTAGGGTCCCGAAATAATCAAGTTTAAGAATTTTTGAAATCCGCCCACAGACACGCCCACAAACTCAAAAAAACAAAATTTTGGAAAAAATCGAATTTTGAGCGAGAGAGCTGAAATTTTTTATATATGATCTATGGCCCATAAAACTGATTGGGACATAAAATTTTCAAAATCCGCCCACTGACACGCCCACAATTAAATAAAACAAATTTTGGGAAAAATTGAATTTTGAGCTAGAAAGCTGAAATTTTTTATATATGATCTTTGGCCCATAAAACTGCTTGGGACATAAAATTTTCAAAATTCGCCCACTGACACGCCCACAATTAAATAAAATATTTTTTTTGAAAAACCAAAATTTGAGCTAGGGAGCTGACATTTTTAATATATACTCTCTAGGGGCCCTTTATGCTCATGTGTAAATATTTTCAAAATCCGCCTACTGACACGCCCACAATTTTTTTATTTTTATTTTTGAAAGTCCAAAGTTTGAGCTAGGGAGCTGAAATTTATAGTATATACTCTCTAGGTGCCCTTTATGCTCATACTTAAATTTTTTTTAAATCCGCCTACTGACACGCCCACAATTAAATAAAACAATTTTATTGAAAAACCAAAGTTTGAGCTAGGGAGCGTTTTTATTTACAAAAGCTTAGTTTTTTCGATAAAATCCTTTAAATTTTTGTCACGCCCACTTATGAGATATAGGAATAAGAATAGGGTATCCAACAGTTCGCCCAAGCGGACTGTAGCCCGCCCCTATGTTTTTAATTTGTTGGTGTCTAATATGATTGGCCTGCTATATCCCGCGATGAACAGTTGATCTACTTGCTTCAACTCCAGTTTCCGGCTTGATTTTACTTACGGAATATCTTTAATTTAAAGCAGCTCTTAGTATCGGCCGTCGATCCTGAGATTCCTATGAAGAACAATTGGTTATTTTCCGGCTATAAAACGGATAGATTTGCCTTGTTCCTTGTAATCTCTAATTTGGCCTATTTCCTCCTTAGTTAATGAAGTTATTGTTTCTTGGAAGTTATGTTTTGAACTAAGGTCCCTGATACTCTAAATGTTTTTTTTTTTATTTAATTTAGAATATGATAACAATTAGAGAGGAAAAAGGGACTAACTTTATGACCTTATTGGAATAAGCATCAAAACAATATGAATTTATTTACTTAATCCCATTTTTGTTTACAACATTAACATAATTATATCCATCCTTCTTTCAAAATGCATTTGGTTTTCCCAGCTTATCGAAGGATTGAAAAAAGTCATAAAATTAAACCATAAAACTACCTGTTTGTAATCAAGTGAGGGGAGTGAGTGTAAGAGCTATTATATCCTCTCATAGCTAAATGTAAGATTTTTTGTCAAAAATTATTTTAATCCACATTGTTGGAGAATGTATTAAAAAAATTTAATCTTATATTTGAATATGATATTTTATCTCTATATATATAAAAATCCAGTGTCACAGTTTTAGTGTTTATACTCCTCCGAAACGGCTTGACGGATTTTGACGAAATTTTATATGTATATTCCGTAGGTATGAGAATAGGTTCATAACTAATTTTTATACCACTAAGTGATATGGTGGTCTACCAAAAAGTTTGTATGGGGAAATGCACTTTGGGGAAAAAAAAACTGGGTAGAAATCGAGTAGTGACACTTCAAAAACAAAAAAAAATATTTAAAATTTTAAAAGCAATTGTTGTTGTTAATTATTTTAATTATTTGCCAAGCAAATTGTTGTTGTCAACAATTTTGATTTTTTTTTTTTAAATATACCTAATAAGTTTGTTTATGTTTATTATGTTACACAAAGTAACTTTTTGAAACGGAGTCGATACTTTGATTTGTTGGATGGTGTTTGAATCCTTCATTTTTGTTTGTCAAGTATTTTCAGGATCCTGGCATTAGTACCTATGTGTGAGTAATAGTGTTAATAAAACATCGATTGTTGGAGTTTTCGATAGTATCGATTGTTTGTTAAAAAACAATCGATTGATCGATTAACAATCGATAGTGTTATTATTATAAATAATTATTAAAAAAAGTTTTGCAAATAACACAATTTCAAATTTTTTAAATAACATTTTCATATTACAAAAAATTAAACATTTTTCAAATTTTTAAAAAGACGTTAATTACTTCTTTTTTAAAATGCTGTCTTTAATATAAAGTGTTCATACGAGTATAAAACGTTTTGGTAAACAAATTTCATTTCAACCGGCTAAAAGGCTTATGTGAAAATCGAACCCCAAAAAATATTCCATGGCCGTTTTCCATGTTTGACCGTTACCGCGAGCTCAATTTTTTTCCGAATCCAAAATATACTAATAAATAAAAAATTAAATGAAATTCAAGTTAAATAATTTATTATATTTATTTTAAAATAGATTTCACTTTACAAGATTTTATATATCTTAATTCACAGCACATTTAAATACGTAGGTACGAAACAGATACGTACGAGTAGGTACATATGCATTTTATATTTAACAAATTTACTTGAATATTTCATAATTATGGTGTATAAATAGCAATGTATTTAAATTTTTATCTTTCAATCTGTTTCTTTTGACATTCATGATTTGGCCAGCTTTCGAAAAAATCCTTTCAGAAGGAACAGATGTCGCTGGACAACACAAATATTTATTTGCCATTACACATAGCATGTTATTGTTGTTTTTGTCCCAGTAGTCTAATATACGAGTACATTGGTTATTTCCTATTACAGGTTTTTCAAAATGTTGACGAAGGTCAATTATTGAGTCACTTACTGGTGTTGCTATTTGATGCTGTTGCTGATTAGGTAAAAAGAGGAGATCGTTTGAGTTCAACCTGTCAGTTGAAGAGCACCTTGTAGCACCACTAACTGAACTTTAGCTCAGTTCAGATTTTTGTCATCCAAGGACGATTCTCAGTTTTTCTTAACATTTTTTTTTCCATCAACATAAACACATCAACTGGACGACTATCGATATTTTTTCCAAACTATCGATAGTCTCGATAGTTTAAAACAATCAATTAATCAATTAAACTATCGATGTTTTATTAACACTAGTGAGTAAGTTGAAATGTAGGGGTGATTGAGACGACGTGGACAATGATGACAGGCAACAGCAGTTGTTGAGCGTTTTCAGTTTTCATGCGCATAACTCGAGACAGAATGGTTAGTTTTTAACGATTTTGAGCTTGACGGTTTCGTTTGGGCCCTAGGAAGGACGAATGCTACTTTTTATCTCGAAAACAAAACTTTGACAGGATGAAATAGGGGGTTTCGGAACTTCGGGAAAGAATATCGCAAGAACAACGTGCAGTCGTCCGAACTGGAGACCGAGATAGACAACAACATAATCGTCATCCGCATAGCGTTCAAATAAATGAAGAAGAAGAAACGTCGTGAATGTAGAATTGTGGCGAGTAGCATTCCAATACCAATGCACGGTTGAATACAAACTCCTGTAGGACAACATGCGAGACGTTTCAGTGCACCAACAATCGATGAAGTTGTCATTGTAATGGTTGAAGAAAATTTGGAAGCAGGATATATAGTTTTACATCGCCAAAATGATCAGTTGCAGCGTGTGTATAAAACACACAAAATATCGTGTTCACTAATAGGAGTTAATATTGTAAAATTCGAGATACATATTTATAATTAAGTTGCATTCTTATAGGTGGCGCTATATTCCCAGTTTTGTAAATGTTGGTCGATTTCGTTGTTACATTAAATTAGAATTACTGCATGTTGTTAAACCGTGCGCATAACAAATAGATTGAAAGAAAATAAAAATCAAAGTTTCTTTCTTTTGTGTTGTTGTTCGATTCAAAAAAGTCAGGTGACATAGGCGCCTGCCAGGCAAATAGCACCTACCCCTAGCGAAGCAACGAAGGAGCCTAATCGGGCTAAGCAAAGCGCAGAAAAATGTGCAGTCCCTTTAACCACGGAACCGATTGAGCTCAAATCAGGCAAGCTTTGGTATTGACTTGAATATGTTTCTGTGAAGTTTGGTCAAAATCGGTCCACCAAGTTTGACTTGTTTCTCATCAAAAAAAGACAAGTATTTCTTTTTGTTAGGCGCAGAGAACACCGAGTATTTAGATTCATGAGCACGGGTAACGCCGGGCGGGTACAGCTAGTACAGATAGATAGATAGATAGATTCTTTATTTTTTCATCATAAAGTTTACAAATTGGTATACTTAAGAATAAGGACATGGCAATACTGCCGTCTGCCTGAGATGATATTTCATAATATGATTTAAAAATAAAAGAAATAATAAAAAGCAAAAATTTTAAAATATAAAGAAAAGGAAAAAAGAAAAAAAAAAAGAAAAAATGTTTAACAAAAGATATGAAGAAATATTACTATATAAAACAATGCTATCAATTTTAACGTGATTTGAAACACAAAATATTATACAATTTGGTTAATTTGATTAGCTGTTTATACAAAATTTTATCAATTTTAACATGATTTGAAACCCAAGATAATACACAATTTGGTTAGAAATAGCTGTTTATACAATATTATCAATTTTAACGTGATTTGAAACACAAAAGAGATATTATCAAATTTAGTATGATCAGCAACAAAACAATAAATAGTTAGGTATAAAATTTGGTCAAAACTGCAATAAGTGGGTAATCGACTAAGTTTAATATGTGAAACTGTTACGGTAAGAAAGAGCATGTTGGCAATATTTAAAGAGGCTGAGCCAGCCCATTGCTCCATTTAAAATTTCAAAAAGTTTGTCCAAAGATATAAAACTTTCCCGAAAATGCAACCGGCGAATTTCTTGTAGAATAGGACAAGCAGCAACGAAATGGTATATATCTTCATTCACTCTTCCGTTACATAGATCACATAGCTGGGGCAAGTCTGATCGATGAGGTATAAAGTTCAAATTTAAAATTTCAACTCTTGCTCTAAAGATAATACCTATAACCGAGGCTGAAAATTCATTACTAAAGTAAGAGACTTCCGAGGGCAGTTCATGGTTTAAATGACTATAAATAGCTCTTGAAGTAGATGAAGATGCTCTGGAAAGGTTATCCAGAAACATTTTGTGATCGACCTTAGCAATCACATCAGGAAACTGAGCCTGCCAATCGGTCACATTAGTTTCTGTTAAGTTTAAACTTGTTTCGTAAGATAAAGCTAGTTCGTTCCAGTTTTTAAACGGGGAAGCATTCACTCGAAGTAATTTTCTTAAGATGATTTTGTGAAGACAAGTTTCACTTCTTTTCATCACTCTAGTAATGAAGTTCGCATTTGCCTTCAAATTTTGTATATATATAGGGACTATTCCTGACTCTACATATATGGCGTAGTTGGGTGTTGAGTTAGGCAAACGAAATATCCTCTTAAAAAAGTTCCTTTGTACAGTTTCAAAAGCTTCGAAGTGTGTGTATCCGACGGGTTGGACGCCATATGCCATGCATGCATTTACTGTCGCGTTGAAAACTTTGTACTTGGACGTTATATCAACATTTTGGTTCGAAAAAAACTTTGGCCACATTATATTAAGAGCCAATTTAGCTTCGTTGCTTTTTTCTTTGGAGTGCTTTAGATAGCTTAAATTGTAGGTCAAGAGGACACCCAAATATTTAAACTCTTGTAAAACCTCAATGTGTGTATTGTTTAGAGACCATTTTTCTTCCGCTCGCCTTCTTGATTGTCTCTTTTCAAATATAACAATCTTAGTTTTTTGGGTATTAATTTGCAAGCCCCAAGACTCGCAAAATGAACTTAGACGGTTTATTTGCAATTGAAACGTGAAAGGATTATCAGCAAGCATAACTTGATCGTCCGCGTACAACAGGACTTTGATTATAATGTTAGCAAAATTAACTCCACCCGGAAGAAGCTCGCAGACATCATCTATGAACAGGGCAAATAATAATGGGCTGAGGATACAACCCTGAGGAACACCTGTAATTGTATCAAATCGATTTGAAAATGTGAAACCGTCCCATACCCTTGCATTTGTTGACGAAATAAGACTTGCATACACTTCGAGAAACTTTCTTGACAAACCAATGCAAGAAAGTTTGTATATTAAAACTTGTCTATTGACTTTATCGAATGCAGTTTTAAAATCAACAAATCAAGTGAATAGTTTCTTTTTTCTATCTATAAATTGTTGAGCAATGCTTGAAATGGCCAAGATATGATCCATGGTTGAAAAACCTGGGCGGAAACCGGCTTGAAAGATGCTCAAAAGACTGTTATCCTCAATCCATTTTGAGAGCCTTTCATATAGGATTGCAGTGAAAGTTTTTCTTATTGAATCTAAAATTGAAATACAGGCAAAGCTCGATTTGCGCACTAGGTAAAATTTAGGCCATTTGCGCAAATCGAGAATGTGCGCAATTCGAATGTTTACAAAACAAACATAAAACATAAGAAAAATCATGTCTACACACTAAACCATAGTTTAAAACGCATTTATTTATAGTCAATTTGACTTATTACACCCAATACTATAATAATCGTCCAATTTTCTCTGCTTAAATTTTGACATAATGTTCATTTTCAAGGCTAGTTCGCGTAAATTTTGTAAAAGGGAGATTTCTTGAAAACTTCTGCTTTTTTCTTCAGCCCATCTTAGAGTGCCGTTAAACATCATAATAGCATCTTGATGGGAAACTAACGGAACATTAAAGGATTTTTTTTAATAGTATGAATGCTCAAAGAAATCTGGAATTTACACGAAGGGCTCTATTTTCGCACAATTGTGTGCGGAAATCGAGCGGTAGTGCAAATATTTTACTTTGTGCGGAATTCGAGCATTTGCGTAAATCGAGCATTGCGTAAATCGAGCTTTGACTGTACCTCTATAATTTTCCGCAGCGTTAGCATCACCTTTTTTAAAAATGGCAAAAATTACAGATTCGTTGAAACTGTTAGGGACACATCCATCATTGCACACTTTGATATAGAAAGACACGAGGTAGTTTTTAAAATCAATAGTGCTGTTTTTATAAAACTCGACTGGTATGCCGTCTAGGCCAGGAGCCGTGCTGTTTTTCAATCTTTGGAGCGTTACTTCCAATTCGGGCAATGAGAATTCTAAATCCAGCTCGTTGACTCTAGTATCAGGTAGCGCGTAATCAAAGGTATGAAGGTATTCATCAGCTGAGAGTAGAGTTTTAAAATGAGCTGCTAACGTCTCAGCTTCTAAAGAGAACTTCATACCCTGATTGCGCCCACCAAGATTGCGCACTGTCTCCCAAAATATCTTTGAGTTTGTGCAGTTGTCCAATTTCTTAGCCACGTTTTTTAAATATGTAATTTTCTTAACTGAGCACATTTTTTTAAAATCATTATTAACGCGAAGATAGATGTTTTTGAAAAATTGAGAATTGGTCGTTCTAAACAGTTTTAAGTAAACGAACGAAAGTTTACGGAGATTTCTGCAATCCTTATCAAACCATACATTTTTAGCTACAAAAGTGTGTGTACTCTTCAACGCAAAAGGGGCTGCGGTCTTTATAACCCGTTCTATACTTTCACATACCACTTCAGACGAGACTGCGGATTGTTGGGGCAGAGATAGTAAGTGCCGAGAAAGTAGGCTTCTATAGAGGGTTGCATTGTTCTCCGACCACTTCAGCTTATTAAAACTAGAAGGTGTAGCTTGCTGGTTTAACTCCTTTAGCTGAATTTTAATTACAATTGGAAAATGAGCCGAGTAGTTGACTAGTGGAACTTCAAAGTCATCGATAATGTTCAGCCAGTCCCATGAAATCGCAGCAAAGTCAATCACGGATTGTCCCTGCCCGCTAACAAAAGTGAATTCGCCACAGGCATCACTAATAGAAGACCCATTCAAAACAAATAGACCGAAAACTTCAAAAAATTCTGTACAGCTAGTATTTATATAAAAAAACAAGTCTGAAAATATAAAAAATATGCAAATGAACAAACAAAATGGATACAATTAATCGGAATCAGAATCATCTGAGTTCTCACATGTTGTTCTAAGCTTCTTAATCTTCCCTATGAGCATTTAGTAGCCGTTGGACTGTGGGATTCAGCAAAGCTTGAAATTTAGTTCTTAAGAAGGGTAGCACTCCTTGTTAGCAAGCTGCATTTTTTAATATGATGGAAACCTTGCTCTTATTAGATTGTATTGGTGTCTGGTGAGTTCAGGTTATATTTACTAGCACTTTTCTTCCAGTGTAGTGTACCCTTGACTCGTTTAAGATGCCCCAAAATGTTTGTATGCTATTCTTTATCCAGCAGCTTTTACGGGAGAATTTGTGGTAACGTCTTTCAGTGCTTTGGCTATTTTTAACTGACCAGAAGATCGTTATCTCATTTGGGCAGCAAATATTTACTCGAGTGATTTATTCTCAAAGACGCACTCTTTTGGCATTTGCTTCTTTGTATAGAATCAACAGACTCTTTTCTAGGACGACCAGCTTTTTTACAACTGACTATAGTTATAGTTGAGTAGTTCTTAAGCCCTATTAAATTATCCAGTGAAGTTTTATTATAAGCAAGAAATCAAACTTCTTTCCTGCAACATTTTGTCCACCTACTCTTCAAATATATAATGAAATCTGCTTGCTCAATTCAAATTTAAAGCGCTCGGTACATTTAGTATGATTTTCTAAAAATTGCATCAAATTTTCTACTTTAATAGCTATCATCGCTAGATTGCCTCAAAACATAAAAAAAGGTTCGCCGTGTAAAAAGAATATCAGTTGAACCCGAATCTGAAAGAAATTAAGGAAATGCATATTTTGCCTTAAAAAAATATATATTTCTAAGCTAAGGACCTTGGCTCACTTAAGAAGCAAAATCTTGAAAATGCGCACATTTTTATACCCTATTCTAAGGGTATATTAATTTTGACGCATAGTTTGTAACATACCTTAATATTGCCCGTAGACCCCTAAAAGTTACTATATTTATGATCAGCATCGATAGTAATGTCGATCTAGCCATGTCCGTCCGTCCGTCCGTCGGCAAAAATTAGGCCTTTAAACTGGACCTAGAGAGCTGAAATTTTAACCATATACTCTCTACGGTCCCGAAATAATCAAGTTTACGAATTTTTGAAATCCACAAACTCAAAAAAACAAAATTTTGGAAAAAATCGAATTTTGAGCTAGAAAGCTGAAATTTTTTATATATGATCTATGACTCCTAAAACTGCTCGGGATAAAAAAATTTCAAAATCCGCCCACTGACACCCCCACAAATAAATAAAATAATTTTTTTATACCCTATTCTAAGGGTATATTAATTTTTGAAAATCCAAAGTTTCAGCTAGGGAGCTGAAATTTATAGTATATACTCTCTATGGGCCCTTTATGCTCATGTGTAAATATTTTCAAAATCCGCCCACTGACACGCCCACCATTAATTTTTTTTTTTTTTTGAAAGTTCAAAGTTTGAGCTAGGGAGCTGAAATTTATAATATATAATCTCTAGGGACCCTTTATTCTCATGTGTTAATTTTTTTTAAATCCGCCTACTGACACGCCCACAATTAAATAAAACAATTTTATTGAAACACCCAAGTTTGAGCTAGGGAGCGTTTTTTTTTTGATAAAATCCTTTAAATGTTATATAACAAAATATGTAGAGCGTTCTTAACAATTCAACCATACTTAGACTTTTGTCACGCCCACTTATGAGGGATAGGAATAAGAATAGGGTATCCAACAGTTCGCCCAAGCGGACTGTAGCCCGTCCCTATGTTTTATTTGGCAGGTTGATATTTAGATTTATTAACATGATGGTATATGGACCATTATTAGGCTGGTAAACATGTTTACCGAATCTGGAAGCATCGCACGAAGACCGGTCCATCGAGATCCCTATGTTCGTTCAAGACACAATAGCGGCTGTCATCGTCAATTCAGGCAAAATCCAAGCGTTTGGAATCAAAACTTATCGGCGTAAATTGGAGTTAGCAGACGCTCGTTACAACGGATGATTCATGATGACTTAAATTTGTTTCCGTACAAAGTCCAAATTGCAAGCAAGTTAAACCGCCTGGATTTGCCTATTCGCCTGGAATTTTGCCAAAAAATGATTGAAATGACCGAAGAAGACAACAGCTTAGTAAATTGTTTGTTTATGTCTGATGAGGCCCATTTTGATATAAACGGCAATGTAAATAAGCAAAATTGCATTACATATATGGAGCGAATCTAATCCAGAAATACTCCATGAGATGCTACTGCACCCAAAACGAGTCACTGTGTGATGTGCAGTTTCATCAAGGTGCATTGTGGGGCCCTACTTCTTTGAAGAAGACGGTGTAACAGTAGGTGTCAATGGGGACCGCTGTTTAAAGATGTTGAAGGAGTTTTTTTCACCCCAGAACTGCGCCGAAGAAGTATCCGTTTCAACAGCAATTGGTTCCAGCATGATGGAGCAACTGCACACATAGCCAGACCGGTTATGGCGGAGCTCCAATGAAAATTCCCAAACAAATAATATCCAGAAACTCCACGTTCCGGTGGCCCCCAAAGGTCACCTGACCTGACTGCACCAGACTTTTTTTAAGGCGTTATGTCAAGCAAGTGATGTATTTACAAAACTAATCCAAGGAATATGACTGAATTGAAGTAGTCTATTAACTCTTTCAGGGGCACTTTCATATAAACTACAATGTATGTCTTTTTTGTTGTTTCTAGATATATTTAGGATATAACAATAGTGAAATGAATGAGAATTTTTTTTTTTGGAGGGGGGGATTCTGAGAAATCAAGCGGTTAGCTGTGGTAACCACCGCCGCTGTAGAACAAAAAAACACTATTAAAATTCATTTTTTTTTTATTCATAACTTAAGGCAAAAAACATAACAAAACAATTAGAATTAAATATTTTCTTCACTTTTTATGAAAATCATGGAAGCAGGACTTTCCTTTACGCAAACAGAGTGGGACATTGCACGTCTTATACATTTCCAAATAGTACGGACTGGAGTATTACTTGTACTGCATTTGGCGCATCTTCTTGAAGTGCATCGCTCTGGCTGATGTTGATTGGATTCCAAGCGGATTTCCTCGGGCACAGCTGGTTTATGCCGTTTTATTTGGACCGAAGTCGGAGAAGACACTAATGAACTATATGGACTCTCCACTGAATGAAGCCTGCGCCGATTGACAAATGCTGGAGCCAAAAGGCCTTGATAGACAGAACGGCGAAAAACCTTCAATGTCAGAGCTTCTAGCTCTCGGCGTGAATTATTGCAGTTCCTTATACACCAAAAATGCATTGACAATACAGCAATCAAGAAAATGGAATAAAATTCGATGCCACCATTTGTGTGATTTTCTGTCTATTTCGTAACAGCTTTTTAATTGATCAAACTTATCAACAAAATTCATGTTTGCATTATAGTCTTTCACAGCTTCTGGGCAAGAAAGTTCTACACTCTCTCCGTTACGTTCTTTGCGTGTAACTTTGCCGACGTTCTTAGGATCGTGATAGTTTGACAGTATAAACACAGATCTTTTGTCTCTTCACTTCAGAATACTTATATTTGTGTCACTGATTCTATAGTCGTGCTGTCCTCTCTGCAAGTCTTTATCTTCTTTTAGGTTTGGTAAGTGCTTCCTTTTTGAGTTTACCGTCCCACATGGAAGTATTTTTTTTTTCTTTTTAAATCCACTTGCAGCGGATAACTATTGAAATAGTTGTCGAAGTAAACTTTATGGTTTTTACCTTCGATGGTCGAGCAAAACTGCCTCAAACTCACCTGGTGAGGACAATGTGTGGTTCTTCTTCCATTTTGGAACTCCGGTATGAGAACTGCTAGAGCTGCTTGTTTCCGCTGCAGAAGTAGTAGTCCCCGGAGGCTGCATAGAATGAAAACTTGACAAAGGTTCATTATCCTCCTCATCAGAACTGTAAGTTTGCGGACCTTCCCCTACGACATCACCCAACAGCATGGGAGGTGGTTGTTCAACACCAGTTTCTTGGTTAGACTCTACACTGCAGCAACTGTCGTCATCTGAAGGTATCTGTTCCAGATAGTTTGCAATATCCTCATCAGCTAACACGCGAGGCATTCTACAAAATTTTCCAAAAACAAAACAAGACCATATGTCAACAAAAAAAATTCTATTTGCGCAGTGGTTAGCTATGCTAACCACCATCTATCAGTGTAAAAGTATATCAAAAACAAAAATTTACACATTATTTATCAAATATATCTAAAAGATGTCTGTACACACATCAAATAAAACAATCACAACAATAAAATACAAACTCACCTTATTTTTAATAGTTTTTTTCCGAGCACGAGACAAAAACACTATACACCAACTTCAGAATGCAACACAATTGACACATCAACTATTACTGGTGCAAATAACCACCTCAATTTAATCAAGAGTACTGTTTACTGATAAGCTTGATCATAAACCAGTTTCTACGTTTCTAGAGCAAACGAATTTTAAAAAAAAAATTCGGAAATATGTGGTTACCGTAGCTAACCACTGACCCTGAAAGAACAATAATTGAGGCGATCCCGACTTCAACCCTTTAGGCCGCAATGAATAATTTTCTGATCAGGTGTCGCATATGCGTGGATAAGCATAGAGGTGATTTACAGTCTATCATCTTTAAAAACAGTTTGTTATATAAATTAAAATTGAATTTTCTATACAATAAAAATAAATAAATGAAATACATTGATTAAAAAAAGTTATTTGAATTTCATATTGTAGCGCAATTAGTGCGCCATCTTGTACCTCATGGATTGTGAATTTCCCAGGTACCACAGAGTTTTCTCCTCCTCCTCAACGGCGAAGCCATCATCAGGATTAAATGGATCATAACGCTCCCAATTTACTGCATCCCTACTAGTCCGCCCACGGGGTTCGCCAGTTCGAACTCAATGAATATTGGGAGGCCCCTCGGATCACTTCCAATCCAAACTGAGCCCAATCAAATGCCGGTGATGTTTCATTTGTTTTATTATTGTTCGATCTTTCTTTTACGACACCGATGATCCCCAATCGTAATAAGCCACAGATTTGCATGAAATGTGTTGCTAGGTTTCCCCTTTATGACAAGTGCCGCTTTTTGGGGGCGAAACAGGTATCACAGAGTAATCCTACTGTATACTCCTTTCCTTCAATGGCATGCATTCCACGGCATAATTTATACGAGTATCTACTACATCTGGATTGACTCGGAAATGTTTTTCAAAAGTTGTCCAAAATTCTCAGCACCACTTCTAGTTTTTATTTTTATTTATTATCCGTCTTGAATGATTTTCTTCAAAATTGTCCTCTTTATCACCTTCGTCAAAAATTAAACTAAACCCCGTCTTAAGAAAATTGCTTTGTCCATTTGTATACCCTATTCTAAGGGTACATTGATTTTGACTCATAAGATGTAACATACGTGATCAGCATCGATAGAGTAATATCGATCTAGCCATGTCCGTTCGTCGGCAAAAATTAGGCCCTAGGATGTTGCCAGAATGTAACGCAGTTTGGGGTCCTTGTGAATAAATTAACAATGAAAACTGCAACTCTTTTCTGTCTAAAATAATTCGGTAACAAAATCGCAAACTCACAGACACATTGCAAGTGCACCGCATGCTTTCTAACATCATGTTGGTCAGTACAATCAACATTTTCATGATGGAGATGTACACGAAGGAACAACGTTTACAAATAATTAAAATTTACTACCCAAATTCCTAGTCGGTGGTCGCAACTTTAAGAGCGTTAACGCCAATTATCGCTCGTTATTCTCGCAATTCATAGTCTAGTGAAAAAATTTAAGTCAGAATATTCGCTGTTTGATGTTGCCGTGCTACTGAGAATATGTTTTTTCCAGAGGTGTGGAGAATATTGCTGGCGTCCGTCGCAAACCAGCCAAATACCAGTCAGTTTCACGGCGTTCTCAAGAATTCGGCCTCTCCCAGACCACATTTTCGTTAGGATCTTGGCTTCTGCCGACAGCCACATAAACCTAACCTAACCTGGGCTCTGGACATGATTGAAGAAAATGAAGAATTTCATCGCAAAAATTATCTTCAGCGATGAAGTGCATTTTTGGTTAAACGGCTTCCTCAATAAGCAAAATATTCGTTACTGGACAGGTGAGAACACTCATGTGCATCATGAAACAGCACTTCATCCCCAAAAATTCACTGTTTGGTGCGGTTTTCATGCCGGTGTCGTCAGTGGGCCCGTTTTTTTTTCGTCGATGAAATTGAACGTCACGTTACGGTAAATGGTATTCGCTACAGACACATGTTGGAACGTTATTTCTTTGAGCAATTGCATGAATTGGACATCAGTGATGTGTGGTTCCAATAAGACGGTGCCACAATCCACACAGCGGGTGCAACAATCTAGCTATTGAAATCTCAGTTCGGTGAACCCTTTATCTCGAGAAACGAATCCGTCTATTGGCCGCCGAGATCGTGTGATCCGCCGTATCGGTCGAAATGTGCGGCCGAGTCATCGAAAATTGGGTTCGACGTATCAACCGCTGCATACGTTCCCCGTGGTGGACATATGAACGAAGTCGAATTCCATTCATAAATGGTTTGATAGTAATTCAAGCCAATATTTTTTTTAGATATCTCAAACAGTTTGCATTTTATTCAAAATATAGAAATTGTCAAATCCTTAATGAAAGACTCTTTATATACGCAACCTTTGTTAAATCGATCGACGCAAGCCTTTCTGCAACGCACTGATCGGTACGTACCAGTGTGGCTTACTGCAATCGACAATAGACCGAATTTTCACACTAAAGAAAATCCTGGAAATGACCAACGAATTTTAAATCTATACTCACCATCTTCTCAATGACTTTAAAGCAGCATATGAAAGCATTTATCGTCAGGAGCTCTACATGGCGAAGTCCGGCCGAATATGTGATCCCGGAATCACCTTAGGAAACCGCTTCTTCTTCGGTCGGACCAAACAAATGGGTTAAAAACTCCTCATTTAAAGAACAAAATGCATGCCCTATCGAACCTTAATCCTACTAATCCTGCTTTATGGTGCCGAGTGCTGGACGATAAGAGGCGAGCTTATATTGGTTACTTTTGAAAGAAAATACTCTGTCGGATATTTGGTCTTGTGTGCGAGGAGGGCGATTGGAGCAGAAGATACAACCGCGAACTTTATGTGCTGTACCAAGATGTGGATGTAGTCCAAAAAGCTATTTATATCACGTCGACTTCGTTAGCTCGGTTACATTGAAAGAATGAAAAATAATGCTCCAGCCAAGAGGATCTTCGACTCCCAGCATCCTGGTTCGAGAAGGTAAGGAAGAACGAGCCTCCGTTTTAAGGATCAAGCCATCCCGGATGCCAAAGCGCTTGGCCTCGAGAACTGGAAGCAGCGCGACCGGGATCGCATGGAATGATGAGAGTCGTCATGGGCCGGGAGCCCGTTAAACAAAAAAGGCAAGCTTATATTATAACACTAGATTATGAAGAAATGTGAGATTGTAAACGAAGTGTGTCTATCACAAAAGAGAAGTCAATTCAAATATTTAAAACTTAAATTTTGAAAAGCTCTTTGCTTTCGATATAAACAAACTTGAGCTCACATTCTTGCACAAGCTTGTTTTCTTTGGAAAGAATTCCACAAACCTTTCGCTTAACAAAGGGTAAATTTTGTATTCCATTGGTAATATAGAACAATCAAGAAAAAATATCTATTTCAATCGATATTCAAAAATGTAACATGAAAGTATCACTTCAATTGTGACATAAATACTTAATCATGTATGTATTGTAAGACCTCAAGGACATGTTCCAATTGTAGTCACTTATGTCTCTCCCTTATCGATTTTACTTTGCCTTGCTTTAGTGCTATATTTAAACATGCCTATATTGAAATGGGACGAAAGTTTCATTCGAAATTTAACACATTTCAAATTCGTGACTGTAGTAGACAATTACTATGAGCGGTGAGAGTATTACACAAGAAGGGGATGTTAATGATTTCCGTGCAGATATCTTTACATTGGTATAGTCAGGGAAATATAACCCTAGTAAGCATGAGATGTGCTTTAAAAAAATTGACGATTTCACGTAATAGAGAGTTGTTAAACCTTAATGGAAAGAATGGTTTCTGGTACTCCAAAAATCCTTTACAACAAACAGTTTTCTTTAAAAGTGGGACTTCAAGGGTCGTTTTAAACAAATTTGGACTTTGATTAATGACAACAAAGAATTATTTTCATTAATTATTATTAATTACATTTTATGCGTGAGTTATTATTTTAGATACTTAGAAACGGTTTGAATCTGCTGAAAATAATCGGAAAATTCCTTTTAATTTATTCTCAATAATTTCATTTAATGTTTATACAGACTTTAAAGTGCATTGATGCCTTGATTCTAGTGTTATGTTTTTAGTCGGTGTAATTTTTGATATAACTTACTAAGAACAAAAAAAACAACTTATTTATGGTTGCCTTAGACTTAGGAAGATCATACACTCCAAAAAGTGTGCGGGTCATATAGATTTGTTTGCATTCAAAGTAAAATATTATCAATAGTATTTTTTTTTTGTTTCGTGTTGGGAATTCGCTGGAAGTGAAAAATCATCGAAAGACATTGCCGAGCTAGTAAGAGAGGGATGCTTCTGCAATAGTGATGGACTTTAACTCATCTAACAAAACTCCCGGGGGACTGACATTCGCCATCCCGAATGAGATTGCCCCTAGTCGAGGACTAATCGGCAATTTGTTTTTGAAGTATTTGTTGAATTTAAGAGATAAATCCGCCGTTTGT
The DNA here is from genome assembly GCA_949715645.1 of Portevinia maculata. Lineage (NCBI taxonomy): Eukaryota > Metazoa > Arthropoda > Insecta > Diptera > Syrphidae > Portevinia > Portevinia maculata. Next base: position 163,027,925 of record OX454525.1, on the reverse strand, counting down.
CGGATTTCTAAACTTTTTTTTATTTGAAATCAATACCTGATTTCTTAGGCCTAGCTAAGATCTCTTATAGATCAAGAGGTTTTACCCGTCTCAATCTCCTGATTGTATTGTCATTACTTAAAAGTTCTGTTATTTCTGTGTTTACGTGGTTGAGAAGCCTACTTATATGCCATCGTGCAACTTTCTTAACTTCATCTTCAACCATTTCAACATTTAGATCTTTATGCAGATCGGCATTGCGTATGTACCAAGTGCATTAACTATGTTCCTTAGTACTTTATTTTGGAAAACTTGAATTGTCTGTAAATTTGTTTTGCATGTGCATGACCACAATTGGAGCCCGTAGGTCCATACTGGTTTCAGAACTTGCATGTATAGCAATAACTTATTTTAGTTAGACAGGGATGAGTATCTCCCAATAAGCCAATACATTTTACTGTATCGCATGTTCAACAATTTTTTTTTTTTTACGTGCGCTTTCCAACGCAGTTTAGATCTAGAGTCATGGCTAGATATTTGGCTGTGTTTGAATATTCCACTACATTGTTGTTAATGTAGAATGGAATGTGTGGTACGTTTTTATACGTAAAATTAATATGGACTAACCCATTGCCATTTTTTAGTCCATTCTGAAATATTGTTTATTGCTGTTTGAAGCTTTTCTGTTGCTATTTCGACAGTTGCTCTCACAGCAAGGACAGCTGTGTATCTGCAAAAGTAGCTATGGTATGGTGGTTTCTTCACTTTCATGCAGATCGCTAGTGAAAAGTAGGTATAGAACTGAGGTTATTCCTCTTTTCAAAAAAGGCAATAGAAGAAACTTATCGAACTATATACCTATTTTTTTTTATCAACATTTGCGAAGCTTTTTGAAAAGTTGATTAAGGTTAGAATGCTACATTTTTTGGAGCGTAATGAGTTCTTTTCGATGAATCAGTTTGGGTTTAGGCGTGGTTTATCAACCGATATTCTCAGGGTGTGCACTCAGTTATATGAAGGTTTAAACAATAATCATTCCACAATGGCTTTGTTCATTGATATGACTAAGGCATTTGATATGGTTGATCACCAGATTCTACTAAATAAGCTGTATAATACTGGATTCAGGGAAACTACTTACAGTTGGTTTGAAACATATTTAACTAATAGGCAACAATAAGTTAAAGTCCATGGAATCTTTAGTGAACCTCGTGTTTTAAAAAATGGAGTCCCCCAAGGTTCTGTTCTGGGACCGCTTTTATTTTTGATATATGTAAACTCGCTTTTTAGTCAGCAATTAAATGGTTTAGTAACTGCTTTTGCTGATGACATAACATTCACGTACTCATTTCAAAGCGATTTGGAATGTATTGCAAAAATTGCAGGGGACCTAGAAAAATTGAGGTCGTGGTTTGCAGCACATAAATTAATTATTAGCGAAAAAACAAAATTAGTTAACTTTAAAATATCTAATAATGTTTTATTTGATTATAATCTTTTTTTTCATGGGTATGACTGTAAACAATTTAGTCTACCACCTCATACGTGTGGTAAAATAAATTTTTTTAGTACCATTTCATGCTCTGATAAGTGTTTTAAAATTGAGTCTGTCAAGAACTACAAATATCTTGTAGTCTTGATAGGCAATAATTTAAACTGGAAGGATCATATTCAAACTATTAAATCGAATATGAATTTAGTTGTTCGTAAGCTGTATCTTATCAAGCCTTATTGCTCCAATAAAGTATTATTAAGATATTATTATGGTCTGGCACAGTCGAAGTTGCAATATTGAATTAGCAGTTGAGGAGGATCGTATTTTAGTGCTCTTAGACCTGTTTTGATTGCTCAGAAACATATAGTCAGTATTATCTGTAGGTGTAATCATCGCTCTCATAGTTGGCCCTTGTTTAAAAAACTTCACATACTACCAATAAGACATTTGTATGTTTTTAAGGTACTCAGGGAATTTTTCAGACAAAGTGGTAATATTCCAAGTAGAAGCAATCAAACTTACAATTTACGAATAAATATAATGGCTTTTGTCAATATACCATTTGCACGTACAACTCATTTTGCTAATTTTTATAAAGTTCAAGCCCCTTTGCTATTTAATAAATTACCAATTTCCATTCGAATGTTTCACAACCATAATGTTTTTGCACGTAAAATTAAGCACTGGTGACTTACTAATGATTATGCTAGCATTGAATCCTTATTTAGAATCTTATCTTAAAAAGGCTGCAAAGTAACCCTCTTTTTGCGTATATATTTCTTTCTTTTACTTTACTTTATAATTCTTCTTGGAATTTTGATTGTTAGAGCAAATAGAATGAATTAATCTTATTTTATTTTGTTAGTTTAGTTACTGATTGTCACCCCACATCAGAACTTTAGATATTTCAGTAATTTACTTTGTCTGTCGCCTAACACTAATTTAGGACTTTGTCCCTTAAATTAAAGAGCGACATATAAAATTTTATTCATATTTTTATATTAGATATGTATTGAAAATAATGTGTTAGTTTTAAGCTAATGTTAGTTTTAAGCTAATGAAAAGAAATAATGAATAAAATCAGATTTTAAAACTAAAAACTGGACCTAGCACACTGCCTTGTGGTACACCAGCTTTAATATCTCTTAATGTTGAGTACTCTGCATCTTGTTTTATTCTGAAGAATCTATCTGATATATAAGACTCCAGAATGGTCGCATACTGCTTCGGCAGTTGTTTTTGTAATTTGTGTATCAGTCCTTTGTGCCAGACTTTATCGAAAGCTTGTGCTATATCAAGAAATACTGTAGGGCACACATTTTTCTCTTCAAATGCTTTCTCGATTCTATCTGTGATTCTATGCACCTGATCAATGGTAGAGTGCTTATTTCTACATCCAAATTGGTGAATTGGGACTAGCGATTTTTCATCTATAATTTTTTATAGACGTTTTATCAGCACTTTTTCGAATAACTTGGACATCATTGGTAGAATAGATATTGGGTGATATGAGGTAACTTCGTTAGGTGGTTTGCTTGGTTTCGGTATCATTATTACCTCCGCGAATTTCCACATGCTTGACACATATCTTAATTTAAATGCAGCATTTATAATCTGCGCCAGTTTTTTTTAACGTTTTCGTGGAAATTGTTTCAAAAATTCTTCTCTAATCAAATCAACTCCTGGGGCCTTTTTTATATTTACGCTTTCTTTAATTTCTTTGGCAAGTTCTTTAGCTGTTGCCCACCGAATAGGTCTATCTTCTTCCGACCTTATTTCGAGTCCTTGATAACCTTTATCTTCATAAGGTTTGAATACGTCTTCAAGATACTCAGCGAAAGTGTTTGCTTTCTCTTGGCTGCTTTTCGCAAAGTTACCTTCTCTGGTTTTTACTGGCGGAATGTGAGCTATTGGCCTGTTCATTTTCTTAGTTGCCTTCCAGTGCGACTACTCGGTCTAGCATCATTTGTAAGACTTGTGAGGTAACTTTTGAAAGACTCATTATTGAATTCACTTACAGATTTTCTGACCTTATAATTTAAGTTGTTCAGTGTGGTCTTGTCGCTTGGCGCCCTTGTCTGTTGCCGGCGTTTTCTAGCTTTCATCTTTTCTGTAATAATTTCACATATTTCGGGAGGATAAGAGTTTTGTTTGATCTTTTTTGTTGTTTTGGGAGTCGCAGCCCATGCAGCTTTTTGTATTCTAAGCATCAATATTTGGACTGCTTCTTCTAGTTGATTTCCTGTTTGAATAGCTGGTGATAGCTGGATACTTTCTTTCAACTTCTGTCTGAAGTAGTTCAAATCAGCCAGTCTATTAACTAGTTTTGGGCTATGGTCTTTTATTATTATTTTATCGCCAAGTGTTAATAGTATAGAGGAATGATCTGATTGAAGATCAGGTCCTTCCTCTATGCTTATTTTATTTGAAGATATATTTTTGAATAGAAAGAAGTCGACAAGATCTTGAGTTTTATTCCTATCTGTTGGCCAATAGGTAGGTTTTCCCGTTGAGTGATATTTGGCGCCATCTTCTTTAATTGCTTCATATAGTTCTCTGCCTCTGGTATTAGTTAATCTAGATCGACAATACTTATTTTTGGCGTTCACATTCTCTCCCGCGAATAATCTATTCTGAAGTATGCGGAAAAGACTTTTAAAATCATTTTTCTTTAGTCTATAGCTAGGAGAGCAGTATACTGCTGCAACAGATATTTGTCCACTGCTCGTTTCTCTACACATATGGCAATTCCTTGGATGGCACATGATTGGAATTTTGTTTTCTATATGGTGTTTTATTGCCACCTTTTGCACAGTTATAAGGATGTGGGGAGTGATAGAATTCATATCCTTGCGGTTTAAAGTCGGTAATCAATTTAAAGTGCGTCTCTGAAATGACACATACATCTATCTTGTGTATATTAAGGGTCACTTGCATCTCGTCCTTCGGACTCTCGATACCATTAGCATTCCATTCAAGAATTTTTATTTTATTCATCATGTCTGTCTTTTGGTAACATCTCTTTTGTTGCTTTTCTGTCTCTCTAACAACAATATTATATCTAATATCGTTTTATTCGATTTTTCCATGGAGCCCATCCTGATTAGGATTTGTTTCATTAGGTTTTCCATGCCAGTGTTTGGCTCTACTTTGCGTTTTACCGTTTTATCTGCTGGTATTTGAGTATTTATTGATGCTGCCGTTTTTGGACCCGCCGTCTTTTGTCTCGGGACCTTTTTGATTATCGCTTGGTCTTCAGGCTTTTCTTTGTGTGGGCTCTTTTGCAAGTCCTTTTTGACTTTTTGCTCTTATTTATTTAGGCGTTTTGGTGGTTTCTTTTGCTTTTTGTCCTTTGCAAGTTGGATTTCCCTTGCAACTAAACAACCTCTGTAGGTAGCAGGATGGTTTTCATTGCAGTTTGCATATTTAGGATGTTCATCTTCTTTCTTCCTTCAATGTTTAGTGTGGTGACTTCCTGCACATTTAACACATCTTTGATTTGAGCTGCAGTATCTATGTATATGTCCATATCTTTGACAATTTTTGCATTGGGGCACTTGTTTCGATTTACGTAGGGCATGAATCTCAACTTGCATCCCAAGTATGTTTTTAATTTCATATACTTTTTTCTTATCTTCGTCATGCTCAAAACTGAGTGTAAAAATTGGTAGCGGTACTTTCCTTTTAAATTTAAGCATACATATTTACAACTTCCAAGATTTTAAAGCCTTTTAACTCTTTTTTTTATGCTTTCGGGTGAGCATGAGTAATGCAGTCTTTTCACTACTACCTTCATTGGTCTGGTTTGCTTATTTTTCATAAGAATACCATTGTACCTTTTTTTGGTTTAGTATTTTAGTGAGGCTTCTGTATCCCTCTTCTTCAACCACATTGATTTTGATGTCATTTTTGTTTATTAGGCCTGTTTAGCCTTAATTTTATTTTCCGCCAATATTTTGGTCAAGCTTTCATACTTATTTACTTGCAGCGCGATAATTGGTGGGGGCTTGGTTGGATTTTGTGTTTTATTTTCTTTGTTTGAAGCATACACAGTGACTGTGCAGCTTTCTTTTGTTGGTGAGACTTTTGGGGACGAACTCATTTTGGGTTTTTTTATTTTTATTCCCCTTGTGACGATGTCCTTCTGTATCTTTTCTTAGTTCTTCCTCGTCTGCTGAGAACTCGGCAGGTTGGACATTTACTTTTTTTTGGTTGTTGACCTCTTCTTTCAACAATTGCAACTCTTGCTTCAGATTATTTATTTTCTTAAGCAGTGTCTCATTGAGTTGTTTCTTCTTTTTTAGATGGGGGTATTCTCTATACCCTTTTACTTCTCCCAAGTGAATCCATGGAACCGACCTCCGAAGAGGGTGGATTTGCCAGGGTAACTGGCCTACCACCTGGTGTAATTATATCTTTCGTTTTGTTCACTGCATATTTGTTATTAACTTTTGCGAAAAGTTTAAACGTTTTTTTTATTGCGCACAGCCGCTCCTGGACATGGAGAACAGACGCTGGGAGCCGCCCATTATGGGTCAGACGCTTCTGGATTTTTGTAACTAGGGGCCGCAGGGTCGTTACGCCCGTTACCTCTTTCCAGAGAAGTACCCTTGCGGGGTGACTAGGGTCCGCGGGGTCGTTACGCGCGTTACCTCTCTCCAGAGAAGTACCCTTGCGGAAAATAGTATGAATATTCAGATTCATCGGTTTTTCTTCTTCTTAAAGCCGAAGTTGTGATCAGGGCTATAGGGATTATAACCTTTCCACTTCGATTATAACCTTAGTCGCTTGTAGGGACAGGGTATTGAATAACTTTGTCACTGGCGGTAATCAAATGTTTGAGTTGTTGCATTTGTTTGATCCAGGAGCTCTGAGGCCAGCCTCTCTTTTGCGATTGTATAGAAACCGTGACTGATATTGCCTTTTTGACGAGGGTTCGTATGTAAGAAAGAATAAAAAGCTAAAAGTTTTTTTTTAAAGACTTGATTCTCTAAAGTTTGAAGTTCAAAAATAATAGGAAGTTGTCATTTTTGTCGACAAGGTCCTATCCGATCTTGGGACAGAGGTCCGTCACCATCAACTGTAAAACAAATCACAAAGATAAACCACATGAGCTCAAATTGTTTCAAAATTAATAAAAAGGATAAAAACAAGCAAATAAAGCAAAACTAAGCGACAACGAAGGACGTGATGAATGAGGTTTTTCACTAGTGTCAGTATGGGGAAAAATGCACCTCTATCCTCGCTCAGTTGATTGAGTCCTCTGATTCAACTAACTAAATTGTCTAGAAAAGATAAACTGTCCAACAGCCTCTCACAACGCTACTCTTTCGCAGGACGCGCACAAATTATTGCCAAACAGCAACTTTAGAATACCCATTGGTTATTTTTATACCCTATTCTAGGGGTATATTAATTTTGACGCATAGTTTGTAACATACCTTAATATTGCCCGTAGACCCCTAAAAGTTACTATATTTATGATCAGCATCGATAGTAATGTCGATCTAGCCATGTCCGTCCGTCCGTCCGTCCGTCCGTCCGTCCGTCGGCAAAAATTAGGCCTTTAAACTGGACCTAGAGAGCTGAAATTTTAACCATATACTCTCTAGGGTCCCGAAATAATCAAGTTTACGAATTTTTGAAATCCGCCCACAGACACGCCCACAAACTCAAAAAAACAAAATTTTGGAAAAAATCGAATTTTGAGCTAGGAAGCTGAAATTTTTTATATGTGATCTATGAATCCTAAACCTGCTCGGGATATAAAATTTTCAAAATCCGCCCACTGCCACGCCCACAAAAAAATAAAACAATTTTATTGAAAAACCAAAATTTGAGCTATGGAGCTGAAATTTTTAATATATACTCTCTAGGGGCCCTTTAAGCTCATGTATAAATATTTTCAAAATCCGCCCACTGACACGCCCACAAATAAATAAAACAATTTTTTTGAAAATCCAAAGTTGGAGCTAGGGAGCTGAAATTTATAATATATACTCTCTAGGGGCCCTTTAAGCTCATGTATAAATATTTTCAAAATCCGCCCACTGACACGCCCACAAATAAAAAAAACAATTTTTTTGAAAATCCAAAGTTTGAGCTAGGGAGCTGAAATTTATAATATATACTCTCTAGGGGCCCTTTATGCTCATGTGTTAATTTTTTTTTAAATCCGCCTACTGACACGCCCACAATTAAATAAAACAATTTTATTGAAACACCCAAGTTTGAGCTAGGGAGCGTTTTTTTGATAAAATCCTTTAAATGTTATATAACAAAATATGTAGAGCGTTCTTAACAATTTAACCATACTTAGACTTTTGTCACGCCCACTTATGAGGGATAGGAATAAGAATAGGGTATCCAACAGTTCGCCCAAGCGGACTGTAGCCCGTCCCTATGTTTTCTATATTATTTCGTTTATATCCTATTCTTTGATTGTATTCGTTGACTATATAGTTTAACGTGTATTTTGTTTATATTCCCTTATGTGAAAAAGTAGTTTTGGCGTGTTTTATGGAACAAACAAATATACAAACTGTGATTTTAGTATAACCCAGTTTTTCTCCCTAACAGCGAGAATTTAAAGGACCATAGCCTTCCCATTTAAATGCAGCCCAACTCGTCCCAACTGTGGGGTTCGCAGCTTCCATAACAAAAAAAGGTTTCGGATAACTTCTTTACTGAGGCTAATTAAATGCTTGTTTTGTGGTATCCTCGAGTTTTTAGACCAGCGTCTATTTTATTGAAGGAAACTTGTATACATCACGAGAAATTGTTGCAAAAAAGCTGTCCTCAATGAAGGGATTGGCATGATTTTTGAACCACATCTTGATCCAGTTAATAGAGTTCATGGCTGTATTTTTTCCTATATCCGCCCTCTTTGCCCACAGGACTAAATATACGACGAAGAGCTGTTTTTGAAGGAACATATGTAATATCAACACTCCTTTCCTTCTTATTGGCTAGTACTGCGCGCCAGAACTGTCAGAATCAGCGCTTTGTAGAGCTTGCAATTTGTCTTCTGGGTTAGGACCTTTGAACCTGTTTGTTTTAACATCTCGAAGTAGCAGCGGTTTCCTATGATCTTTCCTAGTTAAATCTTCGCATAGATGTCATTCGTAGAGGTGGTGTGTATTCCAAGAAGTGAACACCTTCTATATCAATGTTGCTGCTCAATATTCACATTTCGTCCTACGTGGTAGACATACGAGTATGTTCGTTCGCTTGTTGATAACATTAGGTTTTGTCTTCAAGGCCTACAAGTTTCGTTTGTTCTCCAATCGCCGGTAAGAACCTCTTTTTTTATAATAAACACTCAGTGAAGGGATTCGTTGGGACCCTTATAATGTACACAGCGCGGGCGTTAAGGAAATTCGGGTGAGAAGAAAAGGAGAGATACCGATGCACGTTGGTTTTGAATGTTTGTGGGATATAATGTGAAAGTAAAACAATGCGTGGAAGAGTATTCCCTATTCGTGTTGCTGGGGAAAGATTCTCTGAACTTCACTGTACGTCTGACCACAGGCTTGAGGGTGAACTGATGAGCATTCCTTGCATGGCGGATATTGCGGTTAAAATGTTCAAGGGGAGAAATGCAACTGGGCTATTTCGTTTGAGCACTTATGGTGGAAATAACGATCAAATAACGAAAGGCAGGTGAAACTAGGACGATGACTAAGAGAGTCAATCGATCTCGCGATGTCTCTTTCGTTAATAAGTTTTATCCCGCGTTCTTGGATCCTGTCAAGTACCTAGCTCCAAATAAGTTATTGGTTCACCGGACCAGATATGAGCGTTGTACTCGAGTTTCGGGCGAATAAACGCCTTATAAATTGTAGCCAGATCAGAAGGGGTGAGCTATTTCTTACACCACTTAAGGAAGCCTAGACATTTCGTTGCGTTCTTGGCGACATCGAATACATGGTCATATGAGAATGGAAAGCCTTTCGAATGGAAAGTCTTTCGGTTACAGCGATGCAAGTGCCATTCATGGATGATGGCAGTGCGTGTGGGTTTTGCTTTAATAACAGGAGATAGCATTGTGTTTTGGAAGCATTAAATTTCACTCTATTAGTTGTACCACACTGAGTTATGCTGTTAAGATCGGAATTTAATGAGCTTAACATACTATGCCGTTCCAGTTCCACACCTGAAGATGAGGGGCGTGAACCAAGAAACGAATATGGAAAGCTGAGGGTACTGTCATCAGCAAAGGAATTTATTGGATTAGAAGTAACAGACAGGAGATCATTTATAAAAATAGGGACGGGCTACAGTCCGCTTGGGCGAACTCTTGGATACCCTATTCTTATTCCTATCCCTCATAAGTGGGCGTGACAAAAGTCTAAGTATGATTGAATTGTTAAGAACGCTCTACATATTTTCTTGTATAACATTTAAAGGATTTTATCGAAAAAAACTTTGGTTTTTCAATAAAATTGTTTTATTTAATTGTGGGCGTGTCAGTAGGCGGATTTAACACATGAGGATAAAGGGCCCCTAGAGAGTATATATTATAAATTTCAGCTCCCTAGCTCAAATGTTGGTTTTTCAATAAAATTGTTTTATTTGATTGTGGGCAGTGGGCGGATTTTGAAAATTTTATATCCCGAGCAGTTTTAGGATTTTTTCCAAAATTTTGTTTTTTTGAGTTTGTGGGCGTGTCTGTGGGCGGATTTCAAAAATTCGTAAACTTGATTATTTCGGGACCCTAGAGAGTATATGGTTAAAATTTCAGCTCTCTAGGCCCAGTTTAAAGGCCTAATTGTTGGCAACAGACGGACGGACGGACATGGCTAGATCGAAATTACTATCGATGCTAATCATAAATGTAGTAACTTTTAGGGGTCTACGGGCAATATTAAGGTATGTTACAAACTATGCGTCAAAATTAATATACCCTTAGAATTGGGTATACAAATGAGAAAGAGAGTCGGGGAGAGGACAGAGCCTTGGGGAACACCAGTATTTATTTGGTGAGTTGCAGACTTTAAACCGTCCAAAACAACTTGAATTGAACAGCCGAAAGGTAATTTCTAATCCATTGAAGAAGAGTATCATCGATTCCAAATGCACGCATTTTCGACAAGAGAGCTTTATGACAAACTCTGTCAAATGCCTTTGAACCGTGGTGAAGAGATTGGTTCCACTTTTCGGTTAGATATGTCACCAAATCACCAGTGGACCTGTTCCTACGAAATCCATACTGCCGGTCATTGAGAAGTTTTTGCGATTCAAGATATTTCATTAGCTGACGGTTTATCAGCGTTTCCATGACCTTAGAACGAAGGTACGTAAGTGCAATTGCTCGGTAGGAGGAGGGAGTAGAAGATTCGGTTTTTGGTACAGGCTGGACAAATGCTCATTTTTATCTTCCCGGGAAGAGTCCTGAAGAATAGGACAGATTGAAAAGCTTACGCAGTGGTTTCGCCAGAGTACAAGAATATCGCTTTAGAACAATACGGGGAATACCATCCGGACCAGCGGATTTGTGTATGACAAGATCTCGATGTACTCTAGCCACTGTACGAGTGCGGAAGTGGATTGGTCCCATGGAGTATTCTACGCGCTCGAGTACAGGGGAGACAAAGCACAATCTAGGAGCGTTGAGCTGAATGCAAAGTGAGCAGCAAGCAACTTGGCCTTATCTATTGCAGTTCGAGTCACACCACGCGTTAACCTTGGGTTTGATACTTTTTATCCTGTTAGGGATAAAAGACTTCATGTCCAGATGAATTATGTTTGTAACCAAATCAGCCGCAGTATCCACTATGTGGTTGGAGTACGAGAAATTTGCTGATATGATACAATGGTCTCGCGAAACTAGAGGCGATAATACGTTCAAAGCGTATTTATCCGGGTGTGAGGTAAGAAACAAGTTCAATGTGTTGGCAATGTTTGACTGCTAATGTCCGGTATTCGTGTCAGCTCATTTACAAGCTGAGTTAGGTTATTTACCTCAGCAAAGATCTCGACGTACCTTTCTTCGGATGTTGTCTGCCCAGAATGTTGAAGCCAATTTGAATTGTGTTTATTGAAATCGCCCGCAATGACGATTTCAGAACGAGGATGAAGGGTCACAATTCTTGTAATGGAATCAGATAGGGAATCAAAGTCAATATGAGTTGAATGTCTCTCCAATTTGGGGCTTCTGTAAATAAAACAGTAGTGGATTAATTGCCTACGGACATGAAATATGAGTCAAATGAAATTAAATTCCGAAAATTGGCACTGAAGTTGGTAGGCTACGAAATAACAATGGCACTAAGTTGTACCCAGGTAGACTAAACTCTGTTAAATCAGAGCCAACGCTAACCTGGGTTTCACTAAGTGCCAAAACAGCTGGTTTGTTGTGGAAAACATGGGCGTATAATGAAAAAAAAATGTTCCTCAACCCACGAGTGTTACTGACATCCACTACAAAATTCCTACACATTATAAAATACAAACATAAAGGAAAACACAACTCCGACGCTACTTAAGCAAAAGCCGTGAATTGAAGATCTGCGTTAGGTTTCCAAAACAATTTACCGCAGGTGTTATGCTCATATGGTAACTTGTTTTGGTCCACCTCCAAAATCAACCGCTCATGACCCGCTACTACAGGTCGCCGGGAGCAGCCGCAGACCATTAGTTCGATTGGTCTGCTGAAGGCCTTCCATGTTGACACCTGTCCTGCGCATAATCATGCAGAACAATATTGAAGGAGTTAGATATTAGCGCATCTCCTAACACAGGTTTTGAATAGTACTGTGGCGCTACTTTCGAAATGCACATTGCACCGCGTGTTTTTCGGAGTCATGCGACACAGCCATTCAGCAATCGCCGTGTAAAGCTCCTGAAGATGAATGTGACGATCATAAGTGGCTTCAAGGTCGATGAAAAGCCGTGAAATCTTGAGTTGGATTTTATTTCGTTGGTCTTTTCCAGAATTTTTCGCAGTGTGCAAATTGTGACCATTGTCGATCTGCCAGGCCCTTAGCCACACTTATTTTTCCCAATGAGTGTGTTGCAAAAAGTATTTAAGCGTTCACACAGTAGGTACATTGAAAATGATGTAAAAAAATTCTTGTGGTGGAAAATCTTAGGGCAAGATTTGTATTATTTAATCAATCCGAAACAATCATAAAACTAGAATATCGGTAATGGATGATTAATTTGCAGCCAAATTAAGAATTTTACAACCATGATTCAAAAATTATATTCTCAAATCCAGCAAAACAATCTTAAACTTGATTTGGCAGCAATTTTCTTGATTTTAGCTCGTTTTTTTTCTGAATGTAGTAGTGTAGTGTAGATGGAGCATGTGGAGCTAAAATATGTTCCCGTTCAAAGTGGAAACACTGAATCGCCTGCAGACCGACAATCGCCTTCCCCTTCCTATGCCTGACTACGATGAGGATGATTTTGGATTAAATATCCTTATGAGCGACCATGCGCATTTGCACCCAGCGGATAAACAAAATTTAAGCAGTGAACGTTCGCCTGTAATGCAATATCATCCATTATATCCTCTATAAGCCTATGTTCCTTGAAACGTTTACGGAGGAAAGATGATTGGTCCATATTTCTTCAAATGCTTTTGGAGATCATGTGGTTCAAAGTTACTGCCTTAAAGGCCCTTCACATAATCCTTTAAAAAATACTGTGAAAATAAAATCGATCTCCAAGTGTCTCTTCTAACACCCCACGAACTTGAAGACGAAGTCGATCAATTTATTAACGTCATACAATGCTCAGCCTGGAAAAATACTCCCCATAAACGGAAAATAACCACAAATTGCGAAATAAAATATCCCTTGGAAATCACTCAATTGTTAAAGAAGAAAAGGAGAGCGCGCAAAAGATGGCAACTATCTCGCTCTCCACAGGATAAAACCACTCTTAACTACCTTTGTAGTAAACTTAAGAGAGAAATTCGAGACTTTAAAAATCGTGAAATTTCTACATATCTTGGAAGCCTAACTGCGGATAAAAGTACAAATTACTCGCTCTGGAAAGCCATGAAAGGCATTAAAAAACCAAAAACGCAAGCGCCACCCATCAGGAAAATCAATGGAGAATGGGCGAAGAGTGACAAGGAAAAAGCCGAAATATTTGTCGAACATCTGGAAGAAACATTTAAACCATTTGATGGTCAAGCGTTGCTCGAATTTCCTGTCCTAACCGTGGCACCTGACAATTATAGAATAAAAAGTGTATCGCTGCCCGAACGAACGACTTAATCACAGGACAGGTTCTTAAAAAGTTATCTAGGAAAGCTTTAATCAAGTTTGCCTATCTTATAAATGCATCGTTCAGGTTATTGTTACACGACAATGGAAGGTAGCTGAAGTTATAATGGTTCCAAAGCCCGGTAAAACACTAAATGACAAAAAATCATATAGGCCAATATCGCTCTTACCGATAATGTCGAAGGTATTCGAAAAACTTTTGTTAAAGCGCCTACATCCGATTATCGAAGAACGTCGATTAATACCTGATCACCAATTCGGAATCAGGACTAAGCATTTTACAATCGACCAGGTTTACAGAATAATCAATGTAATTGAAAAAGCCCTAAAGGAGAAAAAAATATGTTCTATTGTTTTTCTCGACGTCTCTCAGGCCTTTGATAAAGTATGGCATATGGGCTTGAAACATAAACTAAGACAAGCTTTTCCGAAACAGTTATCTGATATCCTTAGTTGTTACTTATCAGACAGACTCTTTCGTGTAAGACACGGAAATGATTACTCTGAATTTAAAGAAATCGCGGCAGGAGTTCCCCAAGGAAGCGTTCTTGGACCGATCCTATTTCTAATATACACTAGTGATATTCCGCAAGAAAAAGGCACAACAGTAGCCACGTTTGCAGACGATACAGCTATATTAGCGGTCAGTAATACCGTTGAATCAGCAACTAATAAACTCCAACGTTCTATTGACAAAATTTGTGATTGGATAAAGACTTGGCGTATTGCTTGGGACAGGCATGATTTTGAAACATAATCGTAAGTAGGCTATGATCCGTGTTACTGTTTTAAACTTTGGTAAGGTTCTTTGCAAATTAATTATTACAAATATTTTTTTTTGGATTCGCGAATGTAAGTTGCAGTTTTTTGTGCATTTATAAAAGTTTAGTGTCATGAAGCTGTTATCCGATATTTTATTAGTTTTGGTTGGTTCGTTTGAAACAAATTTGAAAATGGATATTTCGATGGAGAAAAGGGCTTCAATCATTGCTTTGCATGAGCACACTGACAAAAGCATACGGAAGATTTTGGATGATGTTGGTGTTCCAAAATCAAGTGTGGGTAGGATCATAGCGTTGCACAAGGCTACAGGATCCATTGCAACGGCTCGTACGGGGCATTGTGGCCGAAAACGCAAGACAACGGATCGCGATGACAAAACTTTGATCCGTAATAGCGTCATTCATCCTTGGATGACTAGCGGTGATCTTCAAAGGGACTTGGCGTCGGCTGGTGTGGTGGTGGAATCGTCCATTGTTAGAAGGCGTCTTTTAGACGTGGGCCGTAAAGCAAGAAGGCCACTTAAAAAACAGCTTCTAACTGAGGCTATGATGAGAAAAAGGCTGCAGTGGGCAAAGAAATATAAAGTCTGGTCTTCGCACGAATGGGGAAGTGTCATTTTCTCTGATGAGAGCCATTTCGAAGTTCAGGGCTACCGGGTAAGTGTCGTGAGGAGAAGTGACAAAGAAAAGCTCCGACCTGGTCACATTATACAGGCCCCTAAACACCCCCCACCCCCCACAAAGTAATGTTTTGGGGTTGTTTCACCTCCTTGGGCCCTGGAAGCTTAAAGCCGATTGAAGGGATGATGAATAGCATCAAGTACGCTGACGTTTTAACCCACATGCTCTTACCGACCATGAGAAGACAGTTTTCGACTGGAAATGCAATTTTTCAGCAAGATCTTGCCCCATGCCACACTTCAAAAAAAATTAAAGCATTCTTTGCGGAAGAACGTATTAAGGTGCTCGAATGGCCAGGCAACTCCCCAGACCTCAACCCAATAGATAATCTTTGGGCCATAATAAAAATAAGGCTGAGGAAAAGGGATTGTACTACCAAAAGAAGCTTATTAGTGCAATAATTGAAGTGTGGTTTCACGACGAAGAAATAAGAAAAATTTGCGAAATATTGGTTTCATCCATGCCAAATCGAGTAAAAGATGTAATTGCTGCCAAAGGCGGCCATATAAATTATTAAATTTAAAAAATTGACAACATTTTATAAAAAAATAAAAAAAAATCATAAAAATTTTGCCTGTCCCAAATAATTTGCACAGCACTGTAGTTGTAGTATGAAGGTTTCGAAGGGAGGTGGTTTTTGTTTTCTTATCTTAAGTGAGAAAGAGTCGCATGTACGATTTTCCACCTACCACTATTATTCGTCCGAGCCTAGTTCTGGTTCCAAGTTTCGTCCTTTTTACCAGGATAGGTAACGTTAATATTACTATGGCTTGGGAGTAATATTAGAAACTCTAAAATATGAAAAAAAAACATTAATTGTCAATGTTAGTATTAGGTATTTGAATGAGTCATCATGAGGAATTTCGCACTACCTTATTGTAGTGCGATTGGATATCCCTTTCTATGTTGACAGAGAGATCGGGCGCAGTGGCTCAATGGCTAGTGTGTCGGACTACTAATCGAAAGATCCCGGTTCAATTCCCGCCGGGGCCAAGTAACATCTAAAGTTTTTTTTCACTGCCCCACCTCTTGCGAACGTCTAACAAACAGCGAAGAGTATCACTTGTCATAATCGCCTCAAAATTGTAGGTCCCTTCCACTTCCGTAAAGAAAGTGGTTGGAGAAGCCAGGTTAATGCCTAATATTTATTTATTTTACTTTATATTGACAGAGACATTTCAAAATATAAAAAAATATAAGTTAATATTAGACCTCAAACCTAGCTTCCCCAACCATTTGTATCAAAGTTATATTTTTGAAGGTACCTGCAATTTTAAACACTCTCTGAACGGCAATTTGAGAATCTTGTCATGACAATTATTAATACTCTCCATTTTTCACTTGCACTTTCGCAAAGTGTGAAAGTATAACTGGGCCCCGGGCGGCGTTGATTTAGGGCTCAGTTATAGCAATGGTTAAAAAGTAGAACAGTAAACCCATTGAAACGAACACAACATAGGAACGATTTGTATTATTTCTGTGAGTTGCCTGAGAAGTTGAGCAGAAAAAGTTTTCCGTAAGTAAAAATTAATGAATTCGTTTTCAGTGTTCAACTTCTCATTTATTTATGACATATTAGTTTAGTTATTCCTAAGCAACATTTTAAGACAAAGATTGTGGCGATCTATTTATTTTTATTGGACTAACAAAGCAAATCAAAATCAAAATTCTTATATTTTCATTTTGCGTTTGGCTATGACTGGGGCCGGGCCTTAGGCCACGTTACGGGTGTAGTTCGATAGATAATATAATATACACAACAAGAGGTTTTCCGTTGATAAATTGTGTTAGACGAAGTGCCCAGAAAAAGAATGAATTGAATAGATTTTGGATTTAAGTTCTAAATAGCGTCGTTAACTCTTTCCGAGGCACTACTAGAAAACGAAGAAAATTGCACGATATTTTTGCATAAATTACTTAATTTACGCCATTTTATCAAAAAAGTATTGAAAACAAAAAATTATCCTTACAGAATTTTTTACGAGGACATGGTACGAAAATGATACCACTGCACTCAAAATTTATATTTTTATGCATGAAATTTGTTGGAGCAGGATTTTGTCTTGCTAAGACACAGTGGAACATTGCAAGTAGAACAAATCGATTGCGTTCTCCTTCGGTGCCCTGTCTGCGTATTGCCAAACTGTATACCAGCACAGACATCGAGCGCTCTGCAACATACAACAGTGTGCTCATGCAAATGTAGAGCAAAATGTATACCAGGGTTGATTTTGTAGGTACATTTGTACCTTTTTCCGACCTTTTTCAAATAAAAAGTACATTAGGTACAATTTGTTCAAATTAGGTACCTACAAATCAAAATTTTTTATTTCATAATTTCATTTTATTACAAATTTTATTGACGTGATGTTTGCATTGAAAAACCTTTAAATTGGCAATGAAGTAGAATGCGAACAATTTGGCACCACTTTTTGTGTACCCACTCCCACACTGTTTTTTTTTTATTGATGTCAATAGGTCTGCTCGCGAACTAATATGCGAACGTAAATTTATATAAACTTTCGTGCAAAACTACACAAACGCGTTCGCGTACTAAGAAAATGGTAAGATGAACGAAAGAAAAATGTACTTTCGTTAATTTTTCTTCACACCGAATTTGAGCTGGTAAAAAAATGAAAACTGTCAAATGATGAAATCCTATGAGCTTGGCAGCAAAAAAAAACAGCGCTTGCTTCTTTTCAAGCCAAACGTTGACGTTTTTCATCTTTTTACACAAAAGCGTTCGCGTACTTTTCTTTGAAATGAGAGTATTCTCTCTCGATTTTGGAGATTTGACAGTTTTCATTTTTCTACACATAAAGTACGCGAACGGACCTAATTTTACATGTACCTTTGTGAATAGTGACACTGACAGCTATTAGTTGTTTTAAAATGTTTTAAAGTTTTATATAAAATTTTGTGAAGACCTAAGAAAACGAGTAGATTTTAGTAATGTTGTGATGAAATATTTTACGCTATTTGACCCAAACAACGTGAATAATGGTGAGGCAAATAGTATTTTAAAAATAATTGTTAAATTATTTCCAGAATCAGAGATTAAAGCATTAATTCTGAGTACAGAGCTTTAGCTGATTACCCAGAAATTAAAATCTTTGCTAAATTAAATATATGTCAATTTTGGTGGGAAATCGCACAATTAAGAAACCAGTTGTACGAATTGATGTTCTCTAACGTTTATAGAATTGCGCAGGGTATTCTATCATTACCACATTCGTCAGCTTCGGTTAAACACATTTTTTCTATTCGCAATTTAATAAAAACAAAATGCAGAAATAAATTAGCTCGTCACTGATTCAAACAAAAGACTTGACGAAATCAATTGATATGTGTTGCTTCAACTTTAACACTAAAAGTGTACTTAAACGCGCATTGCCAAATAGGAAATTATGTGGAGACGAATTCCTTGATTAATTTGCTTTTTAATGTGAAATACATAATACATGTATTTGCTTTGTTTTTTTTAACTATTTAAAAAAAAAACTGAATTTGTGATTTTTTTTATTAACTTATGTTGGGTGATGTTTCTTAAACTATGAATTTATGCACCTGTTTATTTTTATTAATAAATACCCTTAAAACAATATGATAGACTTTGATTTTAAATTTTAGGTACTATATTGTCATTTTAGGTACAATTTTATTACCAAATTCGGTACTATACAAATTTTTAAATTATCAACCCTGATGTATACCGACTCAGAGAAAACTACTCGTACATTTGCTCTGACACGGTATACATTTTACTCTACATTTACAAGAGCAAAGTACCTGTTATTACAGACACTTCAGAGAGATTCGAGAGATTTTCACGTATCTACAGCTACACACGCGTTTTATATTTATGTTTTCTATATGTACGAGTATATATGTATTATTCCAGTGCGTTTGTCGTTATTATACTCTTATTTTTGTACTTTGTTTGCGATTGATTAGCAGGGGGGTTGCAGTGGGGCAGTATGCCCCCCATATGCATTGCACTGTTTTTTTGATTAGTTGCGAAATCGCAAGTAGATTCCATTAACAGTGCAATGCCTATGGGGGGCATGCTGCCACCCTGCTTGGGGTCACTGTTTGATTTGGAGTAGGTGCGAGGTTTTATTTTAGCACTTGGCCTTATTGCACTTTTTGTAAATGAATTCGTATGGCCTTATTTCACTCTCAGAAAGCCATAGTGAAACATAACACCACAACAGATGAGTCAAAAGTCCACAAGATTTTTTGCGAACTTTTGGGTTAATAAGCCCACAATTGGTTTGTGGACCTTTTAATTTTTCATTTTTAAACGCTGTTTTATTTCAATTCTATAGAAGAACTCTATGACCTAAAAACAGCCTGATAAACAACGAATAGTTGTATACACACACAATGATCTGTAGTAGCATATAGTTTGCTGCAGTTTTTTCTTCAAATTGCAAGCATTATAGTTATACAGACCGCTCTGTGGTAGCATACAATTTGCTCTACAATGATGCTAAAATTGTTGAGCACAAAATAGTTCAGCACAGACCATGGGTGTCTGTGCTGGTATACAGTTTGGCAATACGCGTCCTGTCTTGCTACAGTGCGCACATCTTCGCAATGAGGTTCTTTCGGGTTGATGGGACGAACACGATCGAAGACTTTTGTCAACGAATATCTTATTTTTTTCACTCGGACGCTTTTCTTAATTCTTACATCTTTTGGTTGTAAATCTTAACGTTGGCACAGATGTGATATAAGATCTAACTTGAATTCTTTTAGTGGTAAGGTATACCCTGTATATTTTGCCAAGATATAAGCATTCACGACTGCAACATCAAGAAAATGAAACAAAACTCGGTGCCACCATGTCTTTTTACTTTTCCGATCTACTTCGTAATATTTTTTAATCTGGTCAAGTTTATCCACACTGATCATATGCATATTGTAGTCTAAGATAATTTCTGGTATTTCCACATCTCTTCGGGGACCATCGTTCTGTCGTCTTTGAACTTTGACACAGGCTTTAGAATCATATGGAAGTTGGAAAGGAATGTAACAGCTTTTTCGTCCACCCACTTTATAAATACCCAACCACTGTCACTGATTTGCAAGTCATTTTCTCCCCTTTTCAATTGCTTATCACTTTTTATATTTTTTGGCAAGAATTTTCTATTGTGTCGAACTGTTTCTTTGTACAGTGGCTTATTTGCAAATAAAAACTAGTGCTGTGAAAAAGAACTGATAACTATGGCACATAAAACTCTAAATAAAAACGAAATCTCGTATTGGCTCGTGATGATTGTGAAAGCATCAACTTGTCAGAGATTCAATCAGACGAGGATCCTATAGTTGACGAAGCATTTGACAATAATGATAAAGAAAATAATCTTCAGCGTATCTTTGACATCATAATTGAAGAAAATATGAAATATCTGGAAGTTCTTGATGCAGTTGACAATGAAGGGAGACAGAATCTTGGTAACATGTTTCGCAAGAAATGATTTTGACAGTGAGGATAAAATTGTGCTAAGTGAGCTAAAAAGGAGTCTTGGGAAGTCATTTATTCCACTAAATTTAAAAAAAAATGATTAAGTAGATCCAGTAGCTGGATTTACTGGCAAAAAACATGGTCCAGCTGAAAGATGAATCGATGATTAAATTCAAAGGTAAAACAAACGGGTTTTCCCATTGCTTCAGTTTTCTTTTTTCTGAAGGTCGTTCTACTCTCATCCAGTACATGCCCAAAAATCCAATCACGAGAGGATTCAAAGTTTGGATGTTGTGCGACAGCAGTGGCTATAGTCTAAAGTTCGATATTTACAAAGGCAAAAAAGGCAACGAGGTTTGAAAAAAGGCTTGGTGAACGTGTTGTTTTAGACTTGACGGCAGATTTTGCAGATAAAAACCATAAGGTTTATTTTGACAACTATTTTTTTTTCCTTTTAGTTCAAGCACCGAAAATCAGGTGAAACTGAAATGTGTTTTTAATTTTTTATGCGTATATTCACGAAAGCAAGTCTTTCCGTATGCTTTTTCTAATTTTTACTTTCCAAATCAATTTTACTTTTTACTATATTCTTACCTATGGTTGCGAAATTTTCTGTGATGCTGCCAGCAAGAGGAAGCTCAACGTCGCATTCAATAACACTGCGCGTTATGTTTACAACTTCAATCGTTTTGTAAGTGTTTCAAATTACAGTCAAAATCGGTTATAGCGACATCGGTTATAACGACGTATCGGTTACAACGACCAAATTCTTAGGTCCCGAATCAGCCCCATTGTAATTCCATTGAACGACAATCGCTTATAACGACATCGCTTATAACGACATATCGCTTACAACGACCGATTTTACCCTTTTTTTAAATTTAATATCGGTTATAACGACTAAAATCGACGCAGCTGTTGGCGCAACTGATTTTTTTTCTAGAACAGTAAACTGATTATCCGTAGATGCGATGTATCTAAGTTCGTAGAATCTGGGATATGTTACAGTTACCGTTTGTAAACGTTATTTTTTTGCTTTTGCGTTTATTGAGCTTGTTCTACGTTGGGGAAGTTTTACTCAGTGCAAATTTTTCAGTGTGACAAGTGGTTGTAGAAGTTTAATTTAATTTTGTGAGGTGAAAAGTTGTATATACCTTCTTATCGGAAAATATGTCAAAAAAGAAAAATCTTTACAATTGATACCTATATATAAAGCTTGATATCGGTTATAGCGACCTATCGCTTATAACGACCAAATTCGTCAGTCCCTTGAAAGTCGTTATAACCGATTTTGACTGTATTCTAAATCACTTTTCAATATGTCACTTGAATTTACTTCGCTTTCGTTCACTTATTTTATTATGAAACGTGGTTCAGACACATCAGCCATGCTATCTTTTTAATAAATTGTGCTTTGGTTCCTCAAACAGATCCCAACAACTTATTCACCCTCAAGTCACGTGCCTTACATCGGAACGACAGTTCTTCATCAACTCCGTCCGCTTGTGGAATTTCTTGCCTCGGCATGTGCGAAGGATAGGCGGCACTGGGCAGTTTTGGACTATACTTAAGTCCCTTTATTTGGAGTTCCCCGATTGATTTTGTTTTTCAATTTGGTATTTATTCTTAAAAATATATATGGAGATGTATGTTTAAATGTTTTATTTGTTTATTCACTTCTTTTACGATTTGTTTATATTTTTCTTTATTGCCAGTATAATAAAATTCTATAATAACGTTACCATTTCTTATAAATCTTTGTACAGGTAGGTATCTTAAATTAAATTATTGAACAGTTCTTTTGTAGCCCGTATCATAATTGAATGTATTATTACAAAGCTTTCACTATTTTATAAGATAAATTTATGTCTTAATGTGTAAGCATTCAAATGAAATAAAAATTAAATGAAATGAAAATTAATCCCTTGAAAGGGAATTAGTGTGAATGATTTCGGAGAGGTAAATTTGTTTAATATCCGAACCTTTTTAATGTCTTAGCTAACCCCTGACGACATCAGCGGATACATATAATTGTTTGACGTTTCTATACCGCAAGGGGAAAAGCAATAAAATAGAGTTTCTTAATTATAATAAATTGCATTGATTATATTGTGTAGCATTTTAAGAAAAGATCAGAGGTCAATGGTTCCCTTTTTAAAAACAATGAAAACTGCTATAATTGTCTGCAAAATCGTCTTGAAGATGGTGTTTTGACGTTTCGTGAGTTATGCGAAGCAGGAAATGAGTCCTCGAAACGATGATTGCTATAGACCGCAAGTACGTTATGGTTAGGTAAGGTTGGGGTGGCTGTCATCCAACACACTTAGGCCAATGTTAGGTCCATTGTGATGCCACACGGATTTAGGTTTTTTTTCACTCGTTAATTTGGAGCTTCTTACGAAGCGCGATAGGTGTCTATGTTAGCCAAGTCACTTAAATCATTAAGCAAAAAATCTCCCAGATCGTGAAATGTAGTCTCCTCCTCCTCTTCGTCCATGCAGCTTTTGCAGAAGTCGTTTGAATAAACGCCAAGCCTCGATGGGTGCCTGCCTATCAGATAATGCCATGTAATGGCACCTATAGTGGAGCTAGTATGCAGTCGGATTAGTAAGATTAGACTCTTAGAGCGTCGCAGGTCCAGCTTTGGCCATATATGCTTGGTCGCTTGACATGTATTACTACTTGCCCACCTAAGGTTTGTTCTGTCGATTACGGAGAGCTTGAATAAAAGTTTGCAAGTAACCAATCGCTACTTAGGTACCCAGAAAACCCTTTTCAGGTAAAAGTGGTAGTGTGGTTCCCTTTTTGGCGAGTTCATCCGTCCTACAGTTTCTTCGAATGTTTCTATGCCCCGGCACCCAACAGAGGTGAATGTTAAACTGCTCCGCCATCTCCCTAAGAGATGAAATGCAGTCAAGGTCTGCGATGGAATTTAAAGAGACTGAATCCACGGACTTAATCGCGGCTTGACTGTCTGAGAAGATTCGAATGTCCTTTGTGGATATCACATTTCTCTTCAGCCACGTCAGGGCTTCTTTTATCGCCATAATTTCCGCCTGGAATACGCTACAATGATTAGGAAGACGGAAAGAGAGACTAAGATTTAGCCTTTCAGAGAAAATGCCTCCACAATAAATCGTAGAAGCCAACGTATTAAATTTACTCCATTTCGATTTTTTTAAGTCAAAAATAAAATCTATTAAGTAAATATGCACACCGGTTCTTTGTCTATTCTCAAGTGAATCACTTTGCTAATTAAGTTCTGTCATTTCTCAGGTGTTTCGTAGATACTATCAACAGAAAACACATTTGTTGTTTGAATTCTATCGTATCGATATACCGATAGGTACCTTAAGTAAGGTATTAACATATATACGAAAAAGTCTTTAATTCAGTGTATAACCACAAGGATCTAGAACCTCACACCCAACAGAACAACCAAGTCAAACCCGATTAAAATATAAAACGATCTTGTGAATTGTGCAATTCCATGGAAACCAACTACATACATACGTCATCCAACGCGTTCCACAATGTTTTGTGTGAAACTTTTACAAAACTCGCTCGAGTTAAAAGTGTTTTCTATTGAAAAGCGACTTAGCAAGAACTGCGGACGATGGATGGTGGTGGCTTGTTTATTGGCACTGACGAACCAAACGCCACAAACTGACAGGTTGGCTATTGCTGGATCAAACGTAATCATCGTATTGTGCGATGTGTTTTGCTGTTCTTCTGACACTGTTTCCAATATGAATATACTCGTAAGTTTATATTTTTGCTTTCGTTTTTATTGCTCGCTGTGTGTTTTGTTCTTGGTTTTCTTGAATTTAAAATTCAGTACCATTTTGTGAATGAAATTCGTCACTCTTTGTTTTCTTCATAACAAAATAAGTAGTAGATTTAATATGGTCTTTTATTTTGTTGACTATCGCAAAGTGACGAAATAATTTGACAAAGGAGTCACCACCATCCCATAGAAGGGAAACTTTAAAATAACGGACGAGGCAATGAGAGAACAGAGAAGAGAAAAGATAAGACTGTCAAACCGGGTACAAATTACATCATAAAACACCCACTACTCTTAATTGAAGATTTGTCGATTTGTGTTGCGATTACGATCTGCTAGTATGTATGTGTGCGACTCAAAGTGTTACCATTTTGCTTACGTGATCTTTTCGCAATGCCTGACGGGGCGCGGTGGTCGATTGTTTGTTTGTAGGCAGCTAATGCGCATTATTTCATATTAATACGAATTTTTAATTTTGCTGATTTTTTATATGGATCTGTAGTGTTTTATGAATACATGCGTACATATATTATATGTAATAGGAAAACAGCAAACCATGAAGCAAATAAAAAAGTAGAGGAAAACTAATTTTAATTAATTAATTTCTTTTTCATACCTACATATGTATGTTCCTGTAGGTAAGGCTTAGGGCTTTACAAATTATTAAGGACTATAGGTATTCAGTATTATATATTTCCGTTACATATTGGCATCAGACAGTGTTTTGAATACCCTTTACAGTGCAGTTCAATTGAGTCGCATTTGAGTTATGTTTTAGAGCTTAATTTTTTGTTGTATTATTTGCACCAATGGGAAAAGAAAACGCATTCAGAAGAAAGGAACATTAATACTGAAAAAAGCAAGCAAAATTTAAAATTTTCCTATACCATTCAAAAATGTATGCATTTTTTCGAAAAATCGTGCATCCTATGGAAAAAGTTACAAAGGAAGGATCGTAAAAGTTTTAACGCCACAAGACAAGTGGAAAACTCAAAGACTAGCTTCTAATTCCGCTCAATCCACAAACAAAATAAAGGAATTTGCCTTGGCTTCTTGTAGCAAATCCACTGTGCGTGATGTAATTGTGAGTGCTCCACACTTAAAGCTTACAAAACTACAAAAAAAAACACCGCTTAATCGCGCACGCAAGCAACAGCGCCTTGAATTTACATGGGATCACATGACATCGGATATGGACATTGAAGCGGTCTCAAGAAATTAGAGCAAAGTTGTCTTTTCGGATGAAGAAAGTTTAACTTGGATGGTCCTGATGGCTACAACTATGTATTACTTTCATGATCTCCGGAAAGAAAAAATGTTTTTGAATCGTCATCACTCGATACAATGAGGAGTCATGGTATGACGCGCAAGTTCATACTATTGCGCTTCTGAATTGGCAATCTTTTGCAATAAAATGACGGTGTTTCCCACAAAGTTCTTCTGAAACTAGCTTTACCAGCAATAATGGAGCTTTTTGGACGCATTCTATGGATATTTCAGCAAGATAATGCGCCTATTCACAATTCACTTAAGGAATGGGTTAGTAGTGAAAACATTCAAATATTGCCCTGGCCGCAGTATTCGCATGATCTTAATATTATTGAGAATGGTTAGGGATGGCTACTGCTTGAAATTTATAGAGGAGGCAAGCAGTATCAAAATAATCAAGAGCTGATTAACATTTCTTTGAATCACCTTAAACATTGATAAGACTCTATGAAGAATAGAATTTTTGAGGTTGTATCTAATGGTGGAGGCAGCACACATTATTAAAATGACACATAATTAATTAAAATAAAAAAAAAATAAAATATTTCAAAAAAATATTGTGTTTTCATGTTTTTCGACTTTTTTGCATACAGTTTAGAATGGAAAAGGAGAAATAGAGCAAAACTTCCGTTATGAGCCATTTTTTTAAATTGAAGTTTTGCTTATTTTATTCAGTATTAATGTACCTAACTGCTGAATATGTTTTCTTTTCCCAATGCACATAGGGGTATTTGCCTCGAAAAACCGCGAACAAATATTTTTTTTTAACACTAGCCGTGTTTCTTTTCACGCGGATATAGGGATGGCTTCAGAAAACGAATATCGCCGCTTAAGAATTCATCAAACAAAACTTGGCAGCACACATGCACGTATGACATGCACCGTGACATATAGCTGTAAGTTGTAGTTAAGAAATTTGTATTGAAAATCCTGAAATTGAAAAATATTTACTTCCGCCAATTGAAATTGATGCCAAGCATATTCTAAAATTATGAAAATCAATTTCACATTAACAGATTTGCTAAATTCAATTACCCTTAAAATGAAGTTTGAAAAATAATAATAATAAAATCACGAATAAAATATTCGGCGGGATGTGTGAGTGGTCGGTGGGTTGTCAAACTTTGAAATTTCCTGAAAAATTCATCGGAAGGATTCATCAGAAACGAAGAAAATGGATTTTGGAAGCACTGTTTATCCCCGCTAAAGGACTTAGCGGCGATAGCTATCCCCGCTAAAGTTAGCGTATATAGGATAAGTTGTTGTTGTATTTTACATGCAAATTTCAAATTATCCCTATATCCGCGTGCAAAGAAACACGGCTACTATCAGTTCTTTCTTTGTCGTGGAGTGCTTAAAGCAAGCAACTATCACGAGCAGAAATTTGCCGGCACTAAAAGTGCTCTCACAGGCTCATCATTTAGTGCAGGTGTTAGTAAGGACAAAACAATTAAAAATACAATAATTATGTACCTATAAAAACCTTACACAGACACAAATTATGCAAACAATTTAAGACATTAAAGCATTATTACGCAAAATATTTTCCAGCTTAATTTTACTAACATGCAAGTCAATCACATGATCATTTAGATTATAGATTCTACTCCTGCGACTAATAGGCTCATGCCTCCCATAATTCGTTCTATGATGGGAGCTAAACAATAATTCAACACTGCGTAAATTATGGCACCACCACGAAAATTAAAGCCAATAGACGACAGCAAGTCAGGTGCATCTATTTAACCGGATAAAAGCTGATGTAAAAAAATGATATCGCTATTAAGCCTTCGTTGAGAAAGGGGTAACATTTGAAGAAGCTTAATACGCTGACTGTAAGGAGGAGGTTAAAATGATCATCCCATGGAAGTCCTCTTAGTGCAAATCGAATAAATTTACGTTGAATGGCCTCTATTCGATTTGAATGAATGTTGTAGAACGGTGTCCAAACTTGAGAGGCATACTCTAGAATCGGACGGACAAAACAATTGTACTATAACATAGAAACGTAAGGGTCATTAAATTCTTTGGCCCACCTTTTTGCGAAGTCCATCATAGAATTAGATTTATTAATAATAGAATTAATATGCTTAGCAAAAACCAGTTTGGGGTCGAAATAAACCCCAAGATCCTTACAATTATCAACATTACAAAGAATTGAGACAGAGAATATTGAAAGGTGGAAGGGATATTCTTTCTAGAGAATGTCATACATATGTTGACATTTAGTAGGGTTCAGGGATAAACCGTTTTTATCACACCAATTGGCGAAGCTATTAATGCCAGATTGAAGAAACATTCTGTCTTGCTGACTAGTGATAGATTTATATATTTTCATATCATCAGCGTAGATCAGGATATTACTGTGATTTATACATGCCTTAACATCATTAATGGCAAGTATAAATAGAATTGTGAAAGTTTATACCAGGGGTATATGAGTAGTCACAACTCACGCCTGAGTGTGACCTATTTTTTCCATTTCACATGTTACCTTCAATTTGAAGAATAAACAAATGAAATGATTGTTCAGCCTAGTGTATAGCTATGACTGATAGTCAAAAATTAATATATATAGTCAACTATTTCTAGTATATTTATATATATACTATACTATATATTTGTGGAGTTTCACCCAGATGTGGTGGTTTGGGATCATCAGTGGATTACCACAAACACATCAAATCCATACTCAATTGTGAAAGTTTATACTAGGGGTATATGAGTCAGTGTTGCCGACGGCACTTTCCTAAATTCCCCAAAATTCGATGTTAAATTACCCGAATTGGGAAAGAACAAAGATCCAATTCCCCACAAATTCCCCACACAATTATCTAGTAGAAAAAACAGGTTTTAATAAAAAATCGATAAATTTTAATTAATTATTTTTATTCAGTCATTGTTTTTTGCCATATCTTTGCTCCTAACATCTTCTTTGATGGATCAAATTTCAAACTACCCCCTATTTTTCAACTCCTTCTCTGGTCATTGAAGATACTAAGTATCAGTATGTAGGCGATTTCTGTTTTCAGTTTTTATGTTTTTTAGTTCACTGAATTTTCTTTGAACTGGTGCATTTGCAAATGGCAATACGAGTAAAAGGCAGATGACAATTTTTAAATTTAGAAACTGTCCATGTCCCGCATTGTTTTTAAGTCTAAAGACCTTTCCCAGTTAGTTTTCAGCACTATCTTTTTCGTCAAGTCTATGTCGAACAGAGTCCAACACAGCGTGAGATCGCCACTCGTCATCCAGTTTTTGAAGTGTTATAAGCACTGGAAATCGCTTCAGCACAGGCATAATTGATTTTGTGTTGAGCTGCTGAGTTCTAATGGATTAACAATAGAAATAATAGAAAATGTGTATCCTTAAAATCTAATCTCTTTAAAATGTCCGACGTCAATTCAATATAAAAATCTTGGCATATTTTATAGAAACTTGAAATAGCTGAAAGCTGAACGAAAATGTACCCTTTCGTCCATATTTATACTCTATTCTAAGGGTATATTAATTTTGATGCATAACATCGATAGTAATGTCGATCTAACCATGTCCGTCCGTCCGTCCGTCCGTCCGCCTGTCGGCAAAAATTAGGCCTTCAAACTGGACCTAGAGAGCTGAAATTTTAACCATATAGATACTCTCTAGGGTCCCGAAATAATCAATTTTAAGAATTTTTGAAATCCGCTGACAGACACGCCCACAAACTCAACAAAACAAATTTTTCGAAAAAATCGAATTTTGAGCTAGAAAGCTGGAATTTTTTATATATGATCTATGACTCCTAAAACTGCTCGGGATATAAAATTTCAAAAATCCGCCCACTGACACGCTCACAATTAAATAAAACACATTTTTTTTGAAAAATCAAAGTTTGAACTAGGATGCTGAAAATAATAATATATACTCTCTAGGGATCCTTTATGCTTATGCGTAAATTTTGTTTAAATCCGCTTACTGACACGCCCACAATAAAATAAAACAACTTTATTGAATAACCAAAGTTTAACCTACGGAGCGTTTTTACTTACAAAAGCTTCGTTTTTTCGATAAAATCCTTTAAATGTTATTTAACATAATATGTAGAGCGTTAACAATTCAACCATACTAAGACTTTTGTCACGCCTACTTATGAGGGATAGGAATAAGAATAGGGTATCCAACAGTTCGCCCAAGCGGACTGTAACCCGTTCCTATGTTTTTTATTAAAATCATCAAACCGTTAATGTATCGTCCTTAGATAAAGTACTAAATACTAAAATGTTAAAATCCCCGCATTTTTCCCGCATAATGCAAATCCCCTCAAAATCCCGAAACGAGTTGAGGTTCCCCGCAGTTTGGGGAATTCCCCACATATTGGCAACCTTGGTATGAGTAGTCACAACTCACGAGTGATTTTTATAGAATTGGTCCGAGGTGACTTCCGTGGGGAACTCCAGACTGAGCCGTGAAAGATGCAGATAGCGATCCTCTAAATTTCACTTGATAAACCCTTGATCTAAGGTATGAATTAACCCATATTATGAAACATGGTGGGAAACATGGTCACGAGACAGCTGGTCGAAAGCTTTAGAGAAGTCAGTGTATATGCAATCCATTTCGTCCTTATTCGCTAAGGCATTAGAACAATCATGCAAGAAACTTAAAAGATTAGTGACAGTGGATCTGTTTCTTACAAATCCATGCTGTTCATTACAAATTATATTGCGACAAAGAAATATTAACTTTTGACAAACTGTTTGTTCAAAAAGCTTAGGGATACACGAAAGCTTTGAAATGGGCCTATAATGTGATAACACCACGTTCGCCTTTTTTAAATACAGGTTCCATAGATTAGGGAATTTACCTGTACTAATAGACAATTCAAACAGATACTTAAGATATGGAGCAATTGCATGACTGCATTTTTTAAGAACAATCGGTGAAATGCCATGAGGACTTGATGAAGAAATACATTTTAAAATTGTTTCCAAATCGAATGAGATACTCGTACTACTAAAACTTATTTGGGAACAGCTAGTTAGATAACTAAAATTTTGATCATGAATGTGAACAGTTGTCTCCCTAAATGACTTACTGAAATGATCTGCAAACATATTGCTTGCATCTAGCGAATCAGCAGTTGTAGAACTATTTTAAATAAGCTTCGATGGATAACCATCGGATTTTTTCTTAGAATTGACAAAACCCCGAACAAGTTTGGGGTTCAATTTTAAAGAGCATTCCATTTTACTTATATAGTCAATATATACTCGTAAGTTGCAGAATAAAGATTTGAATTCATTGAACAAAGTGAAATAGAGTTCAAGATCTGAATGGCAGGGACTTTTTAAATAGTTCTTCCAAGCCCTATTACGTCTGTTTTGTATCGATTTGAGCTCTTGAGTGTACCAGGGATGGGACGTTTTCAGATTTCTAGAGGATTTCACAGGAATCACTTTTTTCATGCAGTTATCCATCAAAGAATAAAAAGCACCGACTGCATCTTCAATATTAGATAACGCAGTAAGATTAAAATTAAGGCTATTAATTTCATCAGAAAGCCTTTGAAAATTTGCTTTCCGAAAGCCAAAAGATTGCGAACGGTCATACGAATTACTATTTTCGTACAAATGTGCGCCTAGTTCAATAAATACATCCAAGGGTGGATGATTGTTACGAGTATCTATGTTAGTTATACTGAAGTGGGATTCCAGAACCACAGACTAACAGAGTCAGAAGAGAAAACAAGGTCGAGAGTTCGTTTTTTGAAATTTTTTATACAGCTTGTTTGCTGTAAGTCAAAAGATGTTGTCTTGTTGGGCAGAGTCAAAGGATGGAATGAAATGAGAATCATCCTCAGAAGGTACCCATCCAATATGCGGCAGATTGAAGTCGCGTAAAGTTACGAATACAAAGCACATAAACGAGACGATGGAATGTACGCATTAACAACATATAAATGTTTGTTCTTAAGTGTAATTTTTCCACAGATAGCTTCAACATTTAGTTGAAATGGAAAGTCAATCTTAATTTAGTTCGTCTTAATGAAGTGTTACTTGGCTGAAACAACTTTAAAAGGGTTATTCAGCTTATTTCTATCGAATTAAGTTATAAATAAAGTATCTTGGATATATTTAGGTAATTTTTTTATTAGTGTTTAAAATTTGGATTGAATGAAATATATGGAACTTAAAGTTATTCAGTCAGCTCTTCCGAGGATTCTTCTTCATCAATACATTCCTCAGCTGCTTTTTTATCTTCACTTTCATTACGTATTGCAGTCTCGTCAACATTTTGTAAAGCTGATCAACCATAGGAATCCGGGAAACAAGCATTTCAAGGGCTTCTTTTGTAAATCGTTTAGATTTTTTAACAGACGCGGGTCTTAAACTTTTTATTAGAGGATCTGAACTTAAAAGTAACCTACAGATAGAAAGAAAAATAGAATTATATTTTATTTCCCACTGAAAATAATTTTTTTAAAGCCTGTTAAGTACATCTAAGTTACACTCGGGTCCTTGAAAACTTTCTCGCAAAATTTGACAGGTAGGTACAACCTGAAATGGTCGTTTCTTGCTTCTGCTGCTTCTTCGGATAGCTGCCCAATAGGAGCATTTTTAATAATTTCTGGTCCATGTATTTTTTGACTGTATGAACTTAACCAACTTAACTTAAATTCATACCTTAATACAATATATGAAATTTAAAGTTAAAACTGCATATAAAAATAAAGTTCAATCAAATTAAAAACTTTAATTTTTTTTAGTTTTTCCTCCGTGCAATAAAAATATAATAAATAGTTTTTACATTGTCAATGGACTAGACACTCATCAGTGACGCTAATATCTCTTGTTTTTGCTTCTTGACATCTTTCTCTTAAAGCTGATACCAAAAATGTTACCGAATAACACCGAATAATATAACTAAATGTCCACAGTTAAAAAAATTGCCCTTTTGCATACATTGAAAATAAATTCATTTTCTATTTCCACTTCGCACGAGAAAGTGGTTGGAGAAGCTAGGTTTTTTTTTATTGCATAAAATAAAAACAGCTTTATAATAATGAACGCACCTGCAGATGGACCCTCCATAACAAAAAGCTTTGTATACAATATCAAAAACAATATAAACGTAATAAATTATCTGTGGTATTTTCACACAAATCAACTGATCCACAGTGCAAGCTTACGATCGATGAATTTTAACTGATGCTGTGGCGAAGTATGTGCATACAAATCAAAAACAAACGCGGTACATTAATCCATGGGTATTTAGTCACAGCTAGGAAAAAAACTACTTCTCAACTCTACATCTAAAAAAAAAAATGATTTTTGAGCGGTTTTTCAAGGCAAATACCCCTCAGTGCAATGGTGCAAATAATATAACAAAAATGTAAGTTCTAAACATAACTCAGGTGCGACTATTCAATTCAACTGTATATTCAATATTTTATTTTATTTATCCCTTAACAACCCAGTAAGCTTAACAAACGCAACGGGCCAGAAGTGTCCGACGGACACCATGAGATATGTATGTGTTGAGTATTTGAACGAAAAAAGAAAGAAATACGTACGAAAATAAAAGACTTTAATGTTTTTTTTTAAAACAAAAACATTGAATAAATGTATTTCACCACAAAATATATACATAAATATTTATTTACAGCCATTACAAATGATTTTTTTACCGAGTGCTCGGAGCATACATTTCGGTTGCATTTATCGCAACACTGTTTCGAAATTCTGGATATTTTCGCAGGACAAATGTGACAGCGCTTCTTCTTCTTAGCAGCAGGTTCAGATGATTGAGCTTCTTCCTCATTGGATCCTACCACATCTTCAATAGCTGTTAAATGATAATTTGTCAGACCTTTCTTGTTTCGTCTTCTTATATGAGGCGTAAGTAACCCAATTACGACTTCTCGCAAATATATTTTCCGTAGAACACACTTCTTTCGTTGGTTCCAAGAAGGATATACATTTTTCCATATAATTAGCGATGCAATACCTATCCCATCTATTATATTTTGAAAAAATGCAATAGGCCATCTATTTGTTTTTCGTCGAATAGTGTACTCATGAACCATCAGATCAAGTGTATCGACACCACCCTTGGTGGAGTTCTAGTACAAATTTATTTCAGACTTGTTCTTATTGCTCGCATTTACTTCTCGACTATGATGCATCGTAGACAACAAAATAACAGCACGGTTCTTTTTCGGCACGTACGACACCAATGTCATATTTTTAGAAAAACCAAAAACATTTGATTCAATGTCACGATTTCTACTGGGTTGAAAATTTTGAGGAATACAAGTTTTATTTTTTCTCATTGTCCCAACTATTGTAAGGCCATTTTCAGACAAAGTTTTAGCCACTTCAATGCTAGTAAAAAAGTTGTCAAAAGTAATGTTTCTGTTGCTTCGAATATATGGTTCACATAACTGGTAGACAACATTGTAAGCTAAATTTTCTGCTCTATTGTTACCTTCTTTTCCCAGATATGGTATGCCACAAAGTGGGTAGCTAGTTTTGCTGTCACAAATCTACCAGATTTTCATACCGTACTTGTCCGGTTTACTGGGTAAATATTGTTTGAATGATACACGCCCTCGAAAAGGTACTAGCTGCTCATCGATTGTTAGGTTTTCTCCAGGCAAATAAAACTTTTTGAGGTTTTGATTCACAGATTCCCACAGATCTCTTATAGGTGCCAGTTTATGTCTTGACCTTCTGACAGACCTGGTATTATTATCATCAAATCTCAAGAATCGTAGTAAAGCAGCAAATCTATTTTTACCCATTGTAGCGCGAAATATTGGATTTCCAAATATTGGGTCCCTCTAGTGCTCTCTAAAATCGACGCCTCCCTGTTTGTTGATACGAGTACCAATAGTCAACAACAGACCTATAAATGCTTGCACTTCCATTATATCTGTTTCTTTCCATGGATGTTGTAGGACTCTTTGAGCCTCAGAATTGGTGTATTTGACTATATTTTGTAAAATATGTTCGTTGAGAAATAAGTTGAAACTGTCAATTGGATCTGTTACACGTTGCCCCAATGGTAGAACAACCTTGTGAAGATTACCGCGAATTATATTGTGGCGTGGAGTTCTGCTTTGCTTCTCGGGTTCTGATTTCCACTTCGTTCCATCTTTGGCTTCAAATGTTTCAGTTGAAACATATATTTGCAAAGGCACATCATCACTCTCGCTCCATAATTGCTCATCTTCATCCTCAGAAGCTTGTTCTGTTGCATTGCTTTCACGATCTGAACAACTGTCAACAGCAAAATTTTCTTCATCATCGCTATGGGACTGATGCACAAAAACGTTTTCGTCGTCACTTTCATCGAGGGCACATTGAATTTCACTTTGTGTTATTTTTCTTTTAGCCATTTTTAGGGGACACTTTTACTACACGTACGTCTAAGCACTAAGAAATTAAATCAAAGACAGCACAAAACACATGCATTTGCAAAATAAAAAATCTTTATGATTTTTCCGTTACAATTTTGAATAAAATGTAAGTAAGCTAAGAATCTAACGTCATAATATTCCGCTACATACACTGTGTCTCTGGGACACTTGTGGGCCGACAAGATACTATTTTAGTTTATTGTTAAAAAATATTATACAATTCATATAATAAATATTTTGAAAATAGATTTAGGTAGTTAAAACCTAGACGATAGAATACATACAGCAGTATTTCGTAGAATTAAATAATTAACTTGTTATGAGTGGACAAACAAAAAGATGTGTCCGCGAGACACTTGTGGGTTGTTAAGGGTTAAGGGGTTAATATCGTTAAAGAATCTAACAAAAATTAGGCGACTATGACTTGTTTGAATTATGGTTGGCGTATTTTCAAAACATATTTGCCTTCATTGAAAATTTAAGGTATAATGGCGAACAAAAACCTGTGCCCTCATTACGTAACTTTGCGGGCGATTGTCGTCCATGCGATTGTACTGAACGCTATCGTCAATAGTTTGATTCACGAAACACAATCGTTCTCGTGTCGTCCATCGCTCTCGTTTGCTACAGTTTGAGAAACACTGAAAACAACATCTAATTGTCAGAAACGTCAGAAACGAAGAAAACTAACTACTGAGATTTGTTTATAGCTGCTTTTTTTTGTCAAAAATATTTATTAATATTCTTACTTCATTATAATGTATATTCGTTGAAACTAAAATGTGTTTTTATACATACATATATGCATGAAAGCATGTGTTTTTATATGTACATATATGCATGAAAGCAAGTCTCAATTTTATTATTCCAGTAAATTTCTTTTAATTGTTACTTTCCAAATCAATTATCCTTTTTACTATTTATCCCTTGTTAGCGAACTAGTACGAATGTTTTCGTTGTGGCAAATTTGTTTCATGTCCGAAACTTTTTTAATGTCTTCGCTTACTCACTGAAGACATCACCGGATACATATATTTGTTGAAATAGAGTTTCTTATTTATAATAAATTGCATTAATAACAATCTGCAGCATATAAAGAAAAGATCTAAAGCCGATTGTTTATTTTAAAAACCATGAAAGTGCTTTAATGGTGTACAAAATATGTAAGGCGATACCTCATTAGTTATCGCGCAAATGCTATCGTCTCGACGACAGTGTTTTGACGTTTTGTGAGTTATGTGAAGTAAATATTGAATCGTCGTAACGATATCATTCAGACGCGAGCGTAACGTGACGAAGTCGATGTCGAAAACGAGATCGTCAGCCTTACGTGATGAGGGCCCTGAACGAAGAGCCCTTCTTATAAATCGACTAGTAAATTTTTTAAAACGTATTTCCTTAAATTTGACGTTTAAAATTTACTAATCCTTATACAGGGTGGGTCAAAAGTGACTTCCTAATTTAACGCGATAATAACTTTTATAGATTTATTTTTTTATTAATAATTTATTTTAGAATCACAAAGTATGATTTATGGAGATTTTTTTCCGTCAAATGAGCACCAGCTTCATGCTCACAGAGACGGGCTCTTTCTCGAGCGCTTTCCTTAACACTTCGTAGAACATCTGGGTTCAGCGCCTGTATTTCGGCACGTATGTTCTCCTTCAGCTGCGGGATAGTGGTGGGTTTATTTACGTACACTTTACCCTTCAAATAACCCCACAGAAAAAAGTGTGGTACAGTCAAATCCGAAGAACGTGGAGGCCAATAAAATCCTAAATTTTTTAGTAACGCCATTGTGGCGCGAGCAGTGTGTGCAATAGCTCCATCCTGCTGAAACCACATCTCAGGACTATCAGAAATTGCTGGCCTCAAAAAATGGTCGATCATAGCCCGCTAGCTTTCACCATTTATTGTTACAGTGTTGGCGCCATCGTCTTCAGAGAAGAATGGCCCAGTAATTTTTTCTGAAGATAGGTACACCACACCAGACAGTGCACTCAAGTGAATGCAATTCCCGCGAATGGATCAACCTTGGGTTCTCATTACCCTATATATGGCAATTTTATTAATTAATGGATCCATTTAAGTGGAAATGAGCTATATCACTCATTATGAGATGATGAATTTTGCTGCCTTGCCATTCCTGAAACAAACGGCGTAAGCAACACGTTTTTCAGATCCTGGCTTAAATTCTTGCCCAAAATGGATTTTGTATGGAAACAGCTGCAATTAGGTTCTTAGAACCCTTCGCAATGAACGCGGGACACACCGAGTTGACCAGAGCGCCTTCGTGTCGATGTTTCTGGACTCTCCACAACACTTGCAAGAATGCGTTCTACATTTGCTTCGATTCGGGCACTGCGAAGTCTTCCAGCTCTTGGAAAATCAACTGCAGTTCCTTGTTGACGAAATCGTGCCGCTAGTGCCGTAATCATGTGCGCAGAGGGTGGATTTCGCACATTAAATTGACGCCGGTAAGCTATTTGAGTTAAAATAATCGAGTGATTATTTTCAAAATAAAATTGACTTAGTTTGGTCCTTTCTAAAGCGCTGTAGTTCATTTTAGTTAATCTCTCAAGTTTGTTTTATAAGTACCTTAAAAAAGAAAAGAAAAACAATTAAAAACAAAAGAGTTATAATTTTTTCAAATTAGGAAAACACTTTTGACCCACCCTGTACAAACAAGTCACATTCGCCTGCATATGTGCCCACTGATGGTGAGCAATAACTTCACCGTAAATTTTGTGAAGTTATTTCCCACCTATAATTTGAGTTTGTCTATTATAACTAAAGACCCTTGCACCCACTCCAAATCAAACAGTGACTCCAAACAGGGGTGTTGCACGGGGGCAGCATGCCCCCGCATATGCAATGCACTGTTTATGGGATTAGTTGCGAAACCGCAAGTAGATTCCATAAACAGTTCAATACCTATGGGGGGAAGGGGGGCATGCTGAATTATCTTGAATTATCATAAAATGTTAAGAGAATTTATTTTCCACAAAAAAGTGAAGATATTGCTCACCTATGGTGGGCAATAAGTTCACAAAAAAAGTGAAATTATTGCCCACTCGAGGTGAAGTTATTGCCCATGTGACACAGTCGTTCCGCAGCTCTCATCGAGATAGGTCGGCTAGTTAGTTTTCAGCGGGAAAAAGGATAGTGTATCGATTATAACAGCGATTTAGCCAAGTATTTTTTAAGTCCAAAGTTGGCTTAGTAAGCTAGGCGTCCGACTTTGACGCCGGAGACTCGGGTTCGATTCTCGGCCAGTCTTCAATTTTTTAATTTTATTTTTTTATCGGAAATATAGTGATAGAGACACAAAAATAAACAAAAAAAAAGTGCCGCATTATCAGGCGATGGACCCCGGAAAATCGGTGGTCCCGCTTACGGGTGTGGGTGTGCCGTTGTGACGTGTGGTGCGAACACGTGAGCCGGCAAAAAAATTAGCAGCAACAACAGCAGCAACAACAGCAGCAGCAACAACAGCAGCAACAACAGCAGTAACAGCAGTAACGAAAGCTGCAACAGCAGTCACAAAAACAGCGGCAGCTTGTATGCCAAAGGCAGCTTTAAATGCCATGACACCAAGCCCAACAGCGTGTTCCGCGTTGCCCAGGCGGGGATCTTCGCAGGCAACACCAGCAACAAAAACATCAACAACAACAACAGCAACAACAACAACGCCAACAATAAAAGCTCTCGCTACAACGCCAGCAGTAACTGTAAGCGAGGAGTATAGGACAGTGGAAAAACGGCGGCGGAAGTTAAATCCGAAGCCGAACCTTTCAGCCAAAAGAAGGTTAGACTTGGCAGGCCATAGTGTGGCATCATCGGTGGCTGCATCCGATGATGACGGAGCACACTCCAGCTCTTATGAGTATGATGGAGGAGAGGGCCGGTACGTCGGAGAGGGAAACTCCTTCAAGGACTTACCGGTCGATGACGAGGAAGTCGTCCAAATGGACGAAGAAAAAGAGGATGATGAGGAGGCGCAGCTGGACAAGCTCATAAAAGAGCTGCTGGAGAAGCGCGACCAGTTGCGCAGTAAGAAGCTGCAGCAACAGCAACAACAAGCTGTGCTCAAGCAGCAAGTGCAACAACAACTGGAGGTGAAGCAACAACAACGGCAACATCAACAACAACAACACCAACAACATCAACAACAACAACACCAACAACAACAACAACAACAACAACAACAACAACAATCTAAACAGTCGCGGAAGGACAAAATACCACCCATTAACGTGAGTAATTTCGACATTGTAGATAGCATTAGGATTTGTAAATTAATAACAAAAAATTTCCATGTGAAAAGGCTTTCTGCTAACAATCACATAATTATATGTGAAAAAATAGAGGAGTACCAGAGGGTGCGCGCCGCTTTGGGAGAGGTGAAAACCGAGTACTTCACGTACACCCCAAGGCAGCAAAAGTTAAAAACCGTAGTACTGAAGGGAATCGATCCCTCAATTAAAACGGAGGAGCTTGAAAGAGAGCTAAAGAATTTTGAAAGCGACGACCTCCATTTCGTGGGGGTCAAGCCGTTTTCCTCCGCTGTGGCAAGGGGTGGTAACCGTCACTTACCATTCTTCCTAGTCCAGCTTACTCCCGACAGCAAAATCGACAGGCTGCGAAATATCCGCTTCCTGTACTACCATGCTGTAAGGTGGGAGAAAATAAAGAGGTCAGATCGCATACTTCAATGTATGCGCTGCCAAAGGTTCGGGCACGCCGCAGCTAACTGCAACATGCAGTTTAGATGCGTGAAGTGCGATAAGGACCACATACATGGTGAATGCTCTCTAGGTAAGGAGAGAGTCGAAGACCGGAGTGTACTCTCCTGTGTGCTCTGCAGGAACTCTGGACATCCCGCCAACTTCAGGGGTTGTCCAAAGTACCAAGAATTGAAAAAGAGAGTCCAGGCCCGCAAACAGCAGTCTGAAGATGATAGGCGTCAGAGGAGTCGCTCGTTCGCAAATTTTGTGGCACCCAACGTGTCCTTTGCCCAAATGGCAGCTGGACCGGGTCAAGCCCACATGACATCAAACCAACCAAAGGTAGCCCAAAAGGCACCAGAGGTGGATCTGGACTTAAAATCGATCCTTCTGTCTCTGCACGGAAAGATCGATAAGTTCCAGAAACAATTAAATGAACAAGCGGCCCGAATTGACTTTATCTATTCGGAGCTGTTTGTGGGGTCTGGTGTGCCATAAATCTAATGGCTACGCTGGATGAGGGAAACTTAAAGATCCTTGCTGTGAATGTTAATTCACTAGTCAGGATCGAGAAAAGAACGTCACTTGCCAACTTGTTGAAAACCGAAAACCCGGATGTGCTTTTGGTTAGCGAAACTAAGCTAAATCAGAAGCACAAATTGGGATACAAAAACTATCATGTAATAAGAAGAGACCGGCCTCACTCCACTCAAGGAGGTGGGGTTGGAATCTTAATTCGAAAAGGCCTGCGCCATAGGGTTATATATAGCGGGGACGTACGTAGGTTCCAGTTGTTGGAGGCATGCATCATATGCATTCCTCTCCATAGCCGGAGGAGAATGTATGTGGTGTCGCTTTACGCACCTGCAGCACCTCCACCAAACCAATTTATGACAGAGCTCGAGACACTTTTTCGTGGTCTGCAGCTGAACTCGGAGGAGAATTATTACTTCTTGGCCGGAGATATTAATGCCAAACATGCGGCATGGGGAAATGTTACTGCAAATCCCAGGGGCAACCAGTTTCACGACTGGTGGCGCCTCAATATGATTGAGTACAACCTCGAGTTGTACGCGACGGATATCCCTTCTTTCCCAAGAAGCGGTGCTTTCCTGGACTTGGCCTTAACGGACGCAAGACTTCAACTGACGAACATAGATCAAAACACGCGGAACTGTTTGCGTGCGTTTGAGTACGATAGTGATCACTACGGACTCGCCGCCGCAATACGGATCCCGAACGAGCAAACGCTGCTGGAGGAGTACGAAGCAGTGTGTTCATTCGATTATCGGAGGGCACAATGGTCGCGCTTCTCCAGATTTTTAAAGCGAGATATACGTTCGAGTGGGATCGACCCACCGACAAACAGTAACATGACAAATGATGACATTGATCGGCATTTATTGCAAATGAACGACGCCATCAAACGAACTATGGAACGAACTATTCCTCGAGTAGGGCGTTCCGACGACGACCAGACAGAAAAGTACAGAAACCCTACAATCGACGCACTATACCGACAGAAAAGTAGACTGCTCTCGAGGCTTAAACGGCTGTACAGGCAATTTACTGATCGCAACGACCCGGAGGTAAGGATGCTGAATTCAGAGATCCGAATCCTGAAACAGCTGATAAAAGAAAATTACAAAAAATCTTTAAGTCTGTATTGGGGCAATAAAATTCGGGCTATTAAAACCTGTAGTCCGAATATGTTCCCACAGATAAATAAGTTGTTCAGGAGGAAAGATCACAATGATATTCCTTGTGTTCGAATCTCCCAGACAGCAGAGAACAGACAGACGGTACTGACTGCTGGAATAAGTCCAGAAAGTGTCGCTTCAAACGACGATTTTTTCGTGGTCGAGGACCCACAGGAGAAGGTGGATTTGCTGGGCGCTTGTTTCGAGGCCGTGTATACGGTGAACAATCCTGTTCGCCGTAACCACGACATTGAGAATAGGGCTCTGGTGAGCCACTTCGATCTGCGCACCGAACTTGAGAATTGGCGATCTGAGAATAACGGATTCACCGTGTTCACTGATGAAAACCATGCTAATGCAGTTGTCGCCAATGGCCGAGATGCATCGCACTTGTTCGTGTCGAAGGATGATCTTCTGTGCATCTTCGAGACACTAAAGAATAAAAAGTCGGCGGGGATGGATGGTGTCCCAAATGTCGTATTGAGACACCTGCCTCTGGAGGCTGTAGATATTTTCACCACGCTGTTTAACAATGCGCTGAATAATGCATATTATCCGGCGCATTGGAAGGTAGCTGT
The DNA here is from genome assembly GCA_949715645.1 of Portevinia maculata. Classification (NCBI taxonomy): domain Eukaryota; kingdom Metazoa; phylum Arthropoda; class Insecta; order Diptera; family Syrphidae; genus Portevinia; species Portevinia maculata. Next base: position 162,985,815 of record OX454525.1, on the reverse strand, counting down.
GGTACACCCTATCCCGAAAAAATGTAAAGATAGGACGAACCCTGCCAATCTCCGGTCAATTAGCTTGCTTCCGAATATTAGCAAGGTCTTTGAAAAGGTTGTCAATAGAGCCCTGTTAAAGTGGGTCGAGGACAATAACATAATTCCGGACAACCAGTTTGGTTTCAGGGCGAGGCATGACACTATTCATGCCGCGTCGAAACTGGTTTCCGACATTCAGTGGAATAAATGCAAGAACCAATGCACGGGTGCTTGTCTGGTTGATTTCGAGAAGGCTTTCGACACCGTATGGTTAGACGGACTTTTCTACAAGTTGACCAGGCGGGGGATGCACAAACCTTTGCTATATGTAATTTATAATATGCTTATGGGAAAGAAGTTCGTTGTCAAATGTGGCAACGTGACTTCGAGCAGAGTCTTTGAAATTAAAAACGGTTTACAGCAGGGGGCGGTCAATTCTCCGATCCTGTTTAACATTTACACGAGTGATCTGGTGGGTTCACTCAGCCATGCTATAGCGTATGCCGACGATTTGGTGGCATACAGATCAGGTCCTAAAATCGAGGTCATTAATATCCTTTTGCAGCGTGACTTCGATCAAATTAAGCGATATTGCGACGACTGGAAGTTGAAAATCAACTTTCAGAAGACGGAAACAATCTTGTTCAGAACTCCATTGGCTGGGGCCTCTAGGGATACCAGAAAAAACTGGAAAAAATTGGCCATTATTGGACAAAATGGGCAGCCATTGGCGGTGAGAAGCGCAGTTAGATATCTAGGTATCTGGCTTGACCAGTATCTGTATTTCGATAGACATATAGTTGCTTGTCTTGCTGGGGCCAAGAAGGCTTATGCTCTAACAAGGAGACTGTTTCATAGCAGTCAACTTGACTCCAGAGTGAAGGTCATTTGCTACGTGGCCCTTATAAGGCCGATCATCGCTTATGGTTGTCCATTATGGTTTAATATAGCGCCTAGCTATATGGAAAAGATTCGGGTTTTGGAGAGACAATGTCTTAGGACCTGTCTCCGGTTGTTCCGAACGCCTGAATCCAATTATATAAAATACTATCCCAACAAGGTCCTATACGATGGGGCTCAGTTGAATAGGATTGACAATTTCCTCATTAAGGTGACTCGAAGGCACGTTGCAAGGGCGATGGCCAGCGACAATAGTCTGATATTTGGGGCTTACTACCCCAATGAAATGTACATAGAGAGTACGCTCCGGTCTGGCTTTATCCCGCCAGAGGCATTTATCCATATTGATTCAAAAGGGCTGGTACAGACGAGGGATGGTATCCCGGTCTTATACCATCGCTACCGCAGCGCGAGAGATAAGCGGCTCCTCCATGACGGGGACGTCGCCAATGCTCATGAGCTCCTCCGTTTTAGTACCGCAATATCGGAGAGGGATAGATTCGACACGGAAAAGCAATTCGCCGAATTTTGGTGGCTTGTTGAGGGGGGAGGGGTCAACATGCCCTCCCAGGACGGTGCGTTACTCTAGGTAACATCCTCTTAGCTTATAAGTTAGATTAAGTCAGCTAGGGCGTTTTTGGGAGAGGCCGGGCTCGCCAACATGTGGTGGTGCTTCCGGGAGTTGACTGACGCTGTAAGGCTTCAGTCGGCTCACGGCGGCGCGTGTGCACGTTGACGACTGCCAGGCGCTCTGAAAGCAATTGGGATTTTGACCACTTATTGCGCCAGGCAACGAGTGCTCAGAATCCTAATTATAGTTAGAATACGTTAAGTAGTTTAAGTAAGTAGAATAGGTAGTTTGTAATTTGTTTTATATAAAATCTCAATAATGAAACCGAGTTTTAATAAATTTTCTCGAGGAATATATATGTAAGATTAGTTCGTAAAATAGTTCGTAGGCCGAAAGGCAATAATTCTAAGATATAGTTAAGTTTAGAGCGTTCGCATAAGGACCAATAAATAAGAATAAGTATCCTGTTAATTTTAAGTTAGGTTTAATCATTTTTGTCTAGTATGTAAGTAGATATTTATCAATGAATAAAAAAATGAATTTCAAAGTCAAAGTATTGCCCATGTGAAGTTATTGCCCGTGAAGTTATTTCCCTGCACCGACTTATGCAGAGGTTGCGGTGATGAGGAAACTCACGAGTATACCTTCCACTTTTTGTGTCGCTGCCCAGTGCCCAAGCCTCAGCCAGTTAAGAAAAAGAAGTTTAGGAATTTATTTTTTACACGACCTGCTGGAACTCCCCGAAATCCCTTTCTCTAACCTTTCAGGTTTTCAGCAAAACTTGGATGGCTGGAGAGGGTCCAAATGGACATAAACAATGAGGCGAAGGAAGATACCACAAACACGTAATATGCTTCTGTTTGTCAATGGTTCTAGTAGCAATACAACTATTTGAAAGGATAACTACTTAAAATAAAAATTAACCATTTTAAAGTTAAACAGTTAACTTTGAATATACTGCCAAAACTATTCTCTCTATTAAAAAGAAAATGCTGAACACATTTCGGTATATTTGGGTCTGCAAGATTTGGCTGCATTTTGTCTCGACAACGTTTTTTAAGCTTTGCGTATTTTAGCTGCTTCGGTACTTTTGATACTTGTCCGAGGAAGACTTATCTTAATCGTGATGGATTTATCAATTGTTGAGAATAACCTAGCATATGTAGAGCTCCCTGATTTAAAAATGCAAAAGAAGAATGTCTGATATAAAACACAAAAAAACATAGGAACGGGCTACAGTCCGCTTGGGCGAACTGTTGGATACCCTATTCTTATTCCTATCCCTCATAAGTGGGCGTGACAAAAGTCTAAGTATGGTTGAATTATTAAGAACGCTCTACATATTTTGTTATATAACATTTAAAGGATTTTATAAAAAAAAACGCTCCCTAGCTCAAACTTGGGTATTTCAATAAAATTGTTTTATTTAATTGTGGGCGTGTCAGTAGGCGGATAAAAAAAATAACAAATGAGCATAAAGGGCCCCTGGAGACTATATATATTATAAATTTCAGCTACCTAGCTCAAACTTTGAATTTTCAAAAAAAAATTTAATTGTGGGCGTGTCAATGGGCGGATTTTGAAAATATTTACACATGAGCATAAAGGACCCATAGAGAGTATATATTATAAATTTCAGCTCCCTAGCTCAAACTTTGGATTTTCATAAAAATTGTTTTATTTATTTGTGGGCGTGTCAGTGGGCGGATTTTGAAAGTTTTTTATCCCGAGCAGTTTTAGGAGTCATAGATCATATATAAAAAATTTCAGCTTTCTAGATCAAAATTCGATTTTTCCAAAATTTTGTTTTTTTGAGTTTGTGGGCGTGTCTGTGGGCGGATCTCAAAAATTCGTAAACTTGATTATTTCGGGACCCTGTAGAGTATATGATTCTAATTTCAGCTCTCTAGGCCCAGTTTAAAGGCCTAATTTTTGCCGACAGACGGACGGACGGACGGACGTGGCTAGATCGACATTACTATCGATGCTGATCATAGTAACTTTTAGGGGTCTACTGGCAATATTAAGGTATGTTACAAACTATGCGTCAAAATTAATATACCCTTAGAATAGGGTATAAAAATATATGACCAACTTTACCTCAAACTTCTTTATAACGACCAATTTGTTGTCTCTATAAAGGTAAGTTATAAAGAATTTTGAATACATTTGTTCGGTCGAAATCATTTATAACTTTTCATTTAAAAAATAACGATAACATAATATTAGGTAGCGTTTGTCCGATTTTGGCTGTAATCTGCGTCCAAAATGACTTTGCAAATTGTTCACGCAAATTGCAAAAGTAAACTGATCGAAAACGCAAAAAGTAATTTAACTGCATTTGCATAAATGTTCGATAATCCGGTTTGCGCAAGTCATTTGTTTAGAAACGTCATCTACGTTACAGATGTGAAGTAAAATTCCAATGAGAAAGTTTGATGACCGAAAAAAATTAATGTTTCTCAATAATTAAGTGTGTTTATTAATTCTTAAGTGTGAAATTAAAGAAACTTGTTTTTTTTCAGATCATTATAGATTTCGCATATTCGAGTCCCCTTCAGGTAGTTACTGCTTCATTTTGATTGTGTTTGCTCTAGCAGAAAGAAATCCTTCGACGATGTGAATGTCTAAGTCTATTACATTTTGCATAATTGATGATTGCAGCTTCTGCGTCATAAAATGACGATCGTTGGACAGTCATATCAACGTCTATTTGACGTTTTTGGAAAGGGTCTTTATTAATAAGAAAAAAAAACATCCAGGCCAAAAATAGAACTTATTTTAATGATTTTCATAAAATACCTTTTTAAAGCAATTATGTTTGATCATTCTTCTCGTCTTCATCGTCTTCCTCTGTATTTTCGCTGCTTATATTTTCAGCTGTTGATTTTGATGGCAAAGTGCAATTGCGACCATAAGGTCTAGTGCCTCTTTCGAAAACGATTTTTTATTTGTTTTCGTCTTTGGTCGGATTGAGCTTACATAACGACCCGAATTTAATTAATTGCACTCTATTCATAATACATTCACCTATATTACAGGCTTCTTTTGAAAAAATTCTTAAAAAATAAATTTTGTACTGTCTAAAATTTTGTGTCCCTGTCGTCAGTCATCTCGTCCGATAATTGGTCAATATGCCGAGTGAGACTGGGTTATGTGCCAGGTCACTGCAGTATAGGAAGTAACGAGCTATCCAGAATAGGAGGCGATGTAGACAGCAGTGAGGCAGTATCAGACCACCTCTATAGGTAAAGGAAGTTATTAGAGAAAATCAAACGGCTGCCGACCTGAACCATGCGTACCAACATAGCATAAAGTACCAAAGGCATTAATGTTACATTTTGAGCACAACCGATATGTCTGGACACTGTCTCTTGAGGAAGCATATGAAGTGACTTAGATTGTCAGATACGGACACAATACTGGAAATAAAGCAACAAACATGAATTAAATTTATTCTTCATTCGAACTATCATCGGGACAATACGGAATCATGCCAGCACCCACAATTTTTAAGTTTGAATAAAACTGCTGATTGTACTGAATTTTATAGGTCTTAAGACACAATAAATCCTTCAATTTTGGTTCTTCCAATGGTGGAATCGAGTCATATAAAGGATCAACCCTAACATTTTCATTAACATCCATCATTTTTCTTGCTGAATCTTTTCTTAGGACGACCGTTACAAACTGTTCTTCAGGTAGTAGTTCGTAGAACAATTGAAAAAATAGGCCCATTTTACTGCTTGGCTGTCATCATTTTTCTTTCTATTTAATGCAAATTTACGAAAATAAAAAATGTCTGACTGAGATAGGGCAGTCCGGTTAATAAGTATCTATTTAAGCAATCTTTCTCAAAGAGTTCTGGTTGGTGACCATTTGTCGAATGTCGAATTCCTGCGGGACGGTGTGCCACAAGGGTATATTTTAGGCCCCATTCTTTTTTGTATGTTCATAAATGATATTGCTCGTGTACGTAATAGTTCATCTTTTCACCTTTATGCCGATGATGTCCAAATTTACCTCTCAAGACCTATTGGATTAATTGAGGATCTTTTCCATCGGATAAACCTTGACTTCTCAGCTATACACAGCTGGTCTGTTGAAAATGGACTTACTTTAAATTTTAATTTCCAAAAAGTTTTACCCACCGGAAATGTTCCCTCCTGTCTTTCTATCCAACGTAGAAATAAAGTTTGTTGAAAAAGTTGCCACCTTAGGTTTTAAAATAAATAATAGTCTTTCTTACAACGACCATGTCAATTATGTCATCAGCCGTATCTATGGTTGCCTTCGTAAGTTATGTACATGTGCCAATTTTATTCCTCGCGATACGAAATTAAAATTAATGAAAACGTTTCTGGTTCCCATTATAACTTACGCAGAAGTTGTTTACTGTATGCTTGATTCCTTATCACAAAACAAGCTTCAAGTTGCATTTAACGGAATGATTCGTTATATCTTTGGACTAAGAAGATATGACCACGTATCAACTTACCAAAATAATATCTTAGGATGTTCATTAAGGCAATTTCTTGATGCTAAAAACTGTATTTTTCTGCATAAAATAATATATTCAAAATCAGAACGATATCTTTATGAAAAATTGCAATTCACACTGTCGGACAGAATTTTTAACTTAATAATTCAGCCTTATAATTATAATTACTCGTCGCCTCTTTTCTTTACTTACGCCGTTAAGCTATGGAACTCCTTCCCTGAACACATCAAGCGAGCATCGGGAACTCTTAAATTCAGGACAGCTATATTTAAATATTTTTCTGAACAGCAGTAGAGGTTTCTTCTTTCTTTCCTTTCCTTCATTCCTTCTTTATTCTTCTCTTCATTTCTTTTCTCCACTTAATTTTACTCTTCTTTTAAATTAAATTGTTAATCTTTTTTCTGGGACTATTATAACTTTAATACGCATACCTACCTACTTATGTGAAAAACTAATGTAAAATTAATTTTGTTAGTGCTCTATAAAGACTAGGTCTTACTTGTACTTAATGATAAAATAAATTGAATTGAATTGAAATTAAAATTAAAAAAATCCTATGAAGTTCCACCAGTCATGAGGCACTTCAATTTCAGCACTTCGCAGTTTCAATACTGGCATGCATTGTATCGTCTTCCATATAAAGATGGCCTGGTTCCATAAAGTTAATTTTGTTGATCTGTTTTCTATTTCAAGTTTAATCATTAAATGGCACAACATTACAGCCATAGAATTGTTTAATTTTGGTCATAACAGTAGCCGCTAACGAGGGAAATGCTTCAACTTCTGAAGTCAAAGACTTTACGAAATGGCGAACTTAAGATGCAATTTCTTGACCTCCCCGGTTGGCTAACGTTTCGTTCCATAAGTAGCAACTTCCTTGGCTTCCCATCGTACAGTTATGATGGACGGTTGCTTTTGTAAAACGAGACTCCATTTCATAGAAAAGGTTTAACCAAACATGTTTCCATGTCGAAAAACGCAACAATTGAGCTTTTTCCTTGTTTATCTTTTTTTAATTTTAAGCATTTTAGGCGTTTCTTAAAAGGTCATCTCTTTTCTACTCTACACCTTGTTATTTTTATGCTTCATCTTCCTCGCCGTAAGCTTTATTGATATATCAAAACTGTGCACTTTGCACATAGATAGATAGATGTTTTATTTCGTATATAAATGTTTTTTACAGAATTTTGTTATTGCACATTTTACAGAGATTTGATAATAAATTTTATCTTTCTACTGAAACATTACTTACAATTTGGATTAAGAATACATACAGAAAAAATTAGATTAACTTGAAGGAAAATACGAAAAAAAACCTCCAATATAAAAAAAGAAAAGTAAAAAGATTTATATAAATACTAGCTGACCCGGCAAACGTTGTCTTGCCATATAAATTATTTCTAGTGAATATTTTCGTAGGGAAATGAAAAATAACTAACCTATTGTAAGTGTGTGGGGATGTGGTCTATGACTGAAAGAGAAATTGAGCGCTGTGGACGTTTTGTCCCTTTCAGAACATTAGCGGATATTGGAGAGCGTCGTATGAACAGTGTGTATCAGCAATGAACTCAAGATTATTCATGCTGATTTTGACATCCGATTTTGAACGATAGTTTGTCGAATTAGAGGAATTTGTATTTTGAGATTCGATCGAATAGAAATTTTTTTTTGAGGAAAACCGGTATAATTCGAACGAAAATAGACATTCGAACGACTTGACTATTCATTCGAATCTCAAAATAAGCATGATTATTTCTTCGTCAAATCACGATTTATCGCGTCGCTGTACGGTCGCCAACCATGATTCCAGCAAAGTCGTCAATAACAGGTGCATGAAATCCAATCATGTGCTCTCCAGCTGGTGTTTTATCAGGATTGATGACAATAGCGTGATTGTCAGTTTGTAATTTGTGCATGTGTGATTTGAATAATTTGAACAATTCATTGTGATCATTCAATAGAGTACCTCACGACAACGTCAGTGGCAAATGAACACAAAAAAAAAACCAACACCTGAATGAAATGAAGGAAAACAATGGCGAATTCGCATGGCGGGAAATACGTTCTTCACGAATATTTCCAAAAAATTTTATAACAAATCCAATTTTAACAAAAAAAAGTTTAGGAACTAAGAATGAGTATCCAAACCACGTTTTGGAATACTAAAAATCTAACAATATATTGATTCTGTACGAAAAATAAAAGTGAAACCATGACAATCGCGTTGTGGCAGAAAAATATTTTTGTTTGGAAGCAAATAAGTTGAAACGTTTTCTAAACAAACATTTTAGATATCTAAATACAATTAAACAGGGTTTTCGGTCAACATATTAACTGTTTTTATACCCTGTTCTAAGGGTATACTAATTTTGATGCGAAGTTTGATATTGCCCGTAGACCACTAAAAGTTACTATATTTATCGATAGTAATGTCGATCTAGCCATGTCCGTTCGTCTGTCGGCAAAAATTGAGCCTTTAACCATAATACTCTCCAGGTCCCCGAAATAATCAAGTTTAAGAATTTTTGAAATCCGCCCACAGACACGCTAAAAACTCAAACTAAAAAAGAAAACAAATTTATCGAAAAAATCGAATTTTTAGCTAGAAAGCTGAAATTGTTTATGATCTTTGACTCATAAAACTGCTCGGGAGATAAAATTTCTAAAATCAGCCCACTGACACGCCCACAATTAAATAAAACAATTTTATTGGAAAGTCAAAGTTTGAGCTAGGAAACTGAAATTTAAGATATAGACTCTTTAGGTGTCTTATGGGAATACGAATAGGATAGAGTATAGTTTATTGTTTGTTTTGCTTTAACATACTTTCTCACGTTTTTTCTCTATAATTTGTTACTTTTTACCCTTCAATAGCTTCTGTTTGCACTTTCATATTCAGTTCATTAACAATCACAATGATTGTTCCATACGATTTGTGCAAATTTCTGCAATTTTATAATTCAATTTGTTTCTGTTGTTTAAGACAGGGATTCCGCACTTCAGAAAGAGATAGCTTGGTGAAAATGTCTAAAGAGCATCCAGCTCGCCGACGATGCGTCTGGCATATGGTGAATTGAGGTTATTTTAGCCGCAACGTGCATCCACGCGATTGGCGAGTGCGTTTTGCGAGTCCTCACCGCCCATAAAGTAAATTTGTAAAAATTTATGTGGTTCATTCGGCATTGGCAGCAATGAGCCCACTTTGTGATAAACTTGGCCTTTGATTTTGAATTTTGAATGGAATTCTTGACCATTTGCAGCATTATTTTTAACTATTTCTGTTGCTTCGAACGATGTCATTTGGAAACATGAATTAAATGTTGACTTCAGGAACAGGTTTGAATCTGGATCCGTACCGATAAGTAAGCCGTTCAATCCAATTGTCTTTGTTGATTTCGTTCAGCTCGTGCCTCTTGAGATTGTGATTCACGAAATTGTGCCATGCTCATACGCACATCTGCATTATCTTGTTGGACTCGTTCGTCTGATCTTTGTGCTCTTCTATTTCGCATGTATGTCGTTCTATTCGTTTGACGGTCCAAATTGTTCCCTTTGCGTCTTGCTGGCATTGTTTACTACACACATAAATAGATTAAATTGAAGTACTTAATGATAGAAAACAGTATACTGACAATGTATTCGTTCTTTTATTATTTTACCTTCCTTTCACAATCATAAGACACGTATATATTAAGATTTTGCACGCACTGAATAATAAACAAACTAATAAATGATAAATTAGTTATCGATCACTGAGAGTTGAAGATTATTACAGTACTAATATTGCTATTAAAAAATGCGGGTTGGTGGTAGAAGTTTGAAAATTAAGGGATATATGTATTTTTGAATAGGTATTAATAAAAAAAATAAAAATAAAAAATTTTGTCAAAAAAAAAATGTTTGTGGTAGACCACTTAGTGGTATAAAAAATAGTTATAAACCTATTCTCATACCTACGGAATACACATATAAAATTTCATCAAAATCGGTCAAGCCGTTTCGGAGGAGTATAAACACTAAAACTGTGACACACGAATTTTATATATTAGATAGTGCCTGTAAATTAATAATTAAATAGTTATCTTAATACAATAACAAAATATAACAGGTGAATAAATAAATAATGCATAAATAAAATAAAATAATTAATAAATAAATAAATAAACAAATAAAATTAATAAATAAATAAATAAATATGTAAATAGATAAATAAATAAATAAATAGGTAAACAAATAAAAAGATAAGTTAGCAAATAGGTAAATAAATAAATAAACAATTAATGAAATAAATAAATAAATAAATAGGTGAATACAATTATAAAAAGGAATGTAAACAAATACATAAATAAGTTAAATAAGTTAATAAATAGGTAAGAATATAAATAAACAAGTAATCAAATAATTAAATAAATAAATAAACAAACTAACGAATATACAAATAAATAACAAATAAAAATGGGATGAATACAAATTGGTACATCATTAATATAAGTTATGCTCAAGACTAACCATAAATTAAGAAAAAACAGCCATGAGGAGAAATATTTTAACAATATTATGTATTTAATTGGTTTACAAGTGGATTGTCAGCGAAACTGCATCTTGTTTTGAACGTGTTAGTGAGTTTTAGAATTCTATTTACTATCAATTCAACATTCGCTCTTTCGTGAATGTCAAGAGTTGATTGGTGCCAAGGTAAATCTAGCATAATTTTCGAGAGTTTATTTTGGGCTACTTGCAATTTGTTTATATGGCACACTGCAGAGTTGTCCTATACCTGACACCCATATAATAGAATAGCCTGGAAAATTACTTTGTGAAGAATAATTTTGTTCTCAGTAGAAAGTAATAATTTTCTAATAATAAACGGGTACAGCATCTTAATCGCTATACCTAGTTTTTTAATAGTTTTGGTAATATGGTCCTTTAAGGTAAACTTGGTATCTAAATAAATACCTAGATATCTAACAGAAGGTTCCCAATTAATACTTTTGCCATTGAGCTGAAGCTGGCTGATGGAAAGAAAACAAGACTTTCTTTTACGAGTGAAAAATATAGCTTGCGTTTTCCATTCATTTAGTTTGATTTTCCATTTGTGATAATATTTTACTCTCATTTCCATTCCATTTTGAAAATTCCTCTCAATATTGAGAGCGAGTTCATGACATGAAATAAATGCGGTGTCATCTGCAAAGATGGCTATATCACAGTGCGGTAACTTTGGAATATCGTGTGTATAAATGTTATACAGTATTGGGGCAAGTACTGATCCTTGTGGAACACCTGATTGAACATTTATCAAATCTGAAACACTACTATTGACATGGACTTCGAAACAGCGATTGGACAAGAAGCTTTGGACTATTTTACAAATATATGGAGGAAAGTTTAGACTTATCATTTTGTAAATCAGGCCCTGGTGCCAAACTGAATCAAATGCCTTCTCAATGTCTAGTAGGACCATACCTGTAGATTTCCCTTGGAATCGATTTCTTTAAATATAGTTTGCTATTCTCAGTGCCTGATGAGAAGTACTGTGATGACGCCTAAACCCAAATTGTTAGTTCGGGTAAATTTTCTTAAGATCAATGAATTTCAAAATTTGTTCTTTCAGTACTTTTTCATATATTTCGTTTATATTGCTTAGTAGACTGATAGGTCTATAACTTTCCGGCCTTCCTGAAGTCTTACCAGCTATTAATATTGGTACCACCTTTGCTTGTTTCCAAGTGTCCGGAAAATATTGCATTTTTAGACATGCATTTACAATAAGTGCAACGAATTTTAAACCTGTCCGAGGCAATTGTTTGAGCTAAATGCTTCTTAACATATCTAGACCTCATGTTTTCCTTGCATGTAGATTGTTTGTATTGCAAATTCTGTATCTTCTTCCGTTACAAAGGTAAAGGAAGAAGAATGACTTGCTTCATCAGCTATAAAAGTTTGGATGGTGCTGCTTACGAGGGTGCTTGTATATGCATCACCTAAATTTTGCAAGACAACATGATTTTTGGAAAAATTGTCTTTTTCGACGTCTGTAAAGAATGTGCCTGACGAGTTTTTTTAAAAAAGGTAACTGTCTGTTCTTATTTTTTACCAATTTAACAATTTTCCAGAAGGGTTTTCCTTTTTTGTCCAGTATATTGAGTTTATTGTTCCACTCTTTATTCCGATGTTCTAAAAGCTGTTTGCCTATTTGTTTATTCAGGTATGACATTTGATGCTGGAACATGAGTTGGCGGTATCTTTGCCAATTTCGCCTACAAATGTTTCTCAGTTTAATTAACGAGAGTATGTGGAAGATCATTTTGAAAGAATAGTTCTTTTTAGGAACTTTTGGGATACTTGTCTCGGATACTTGCTCGGTCGAAGCTTAGAACGTGATTTGAGAATTCATTCACAAGGCAGTCAACGTCTTCCTTAGTTAAAATATCGTCGATATTCAGTGGGAAATTACGAAGTTTTGCTTTGACTTCTGAACGAAACCGTATCCAGTTTGCATTTTTTATATCTTGGACATATTGCACTTTTTTTCCCCTGACGACTGAAGACGACAGAAAACCGGATTGTGGTCAGAATTAAGTTTAATAAGGGATACTGGATTCGTTATATGACAGGGGACATTTGTAACAAATAAATCGAGAACGGAAGGACTGCCACGAAAACCGGCTGGGACATAAGTTGGACTAGGAGGAAACAACACAGAGATTGGCAATATAACAGGAAAGTCGCGAGTAAATTTCCCCATGCATTTGCTCTTTTAAAACTAAGAGCCTTATTGCGAAGATCAATCGACAATTGATAATTGACTATTTTCAATGTGTGCTATTGTGAACGAACGATTCATTTGGTATTTTTGTCAATCAAATTTTTTTAATTGACTGCGATTGACAAAATCCTTTTGCATCGTTCGTTCACAATAGCACACATTGAAAATAGTCAATTATCAACTGTCGATTGATCTTCGCAATAAGGCTCTAATTCTCTTCTCATCTGTAGCGCTTTTACCCGTGAAGTACACACAAAAAACCTTAACAAACTTCCGATTCCTTAATTTTAATTCAACTCCTATGTTCTCCACATAACGTGTTCTGACAACAGGCAAAAGCGAATGTTGAATTGATCTTCTGATAAGAATCGCAACACCGCCACCAGTCCTATCGACCCTGTCATTTCGGTAGCATTTGCATTCAGGTGTTGATAAATTTATAACTTGTTTGAGCCAAGTTTAGCAACGTCAATGTTGCTTTTGTTTAAAAAGTTTAGAAACTCTAAAATTTTGCTGCGAATCCCTCTTGCATTCCAATTCCAAGTGACAATATTAATATATCACAGCATGATTGGAAGAGCTACTTCCATTGAAGTTCACATTCTCCCACGCTCTACGCGATTCCGTTTGAGCATGAGAGTGAGGTTGAAAGCTAGTGCTAGCATAAGTGCTGCTCTCTCGTTGACGGAACTGCGGCTGCGGCAGCAAGGGAAAATCGGACATAGAATTGAACGAAATGTGTTTCTGTGTATGTTTACCATTTGTTTAAGCTGGAACCTGTGAAGCGTTGTTGTTGAGAACAGCTTTGCACATGTATCGTTTTTTGGGGGATGAATAGCAAAGTTGAATGTTTCGTTGAATATCTTAAGATAATAGCTCTCTTTTGCGACTTGTTGATTGTTGGACCAAAATTCTTTTTCGAATAGCCTATACATTTTGAAAATTGGGAATAATAACTTTTATAATTTGGAAATTTTGAAATGTGTGCTTTCTTTAATTCTAAATTTTATTTTGGATGATTATCGTGTTTCCCTCTTCCATCTGAAGGACAAACTTTTCCGGGTTCAACCATTTCTTTTCAACTAACACTCTTACTTTTTGTATAGGCAGTGCAAACGTTTTTATCTACATTTTTTGAAAAAACTTGAATTCTTTGTTTTTTAACATCAATTAAGTTGGGTCTTGAACATTTTCTCTGACTTGAGGGCTCAAGTTGATGATTGATCAATTTATTGGTCTTGTCCGTCAGAAGAAAGTCTATTAACTCATCGTGAAGAGTTTGTCTTCGGCCGTGAGTAACTTTTTCGAAGCACTTCATTCTACATGAAGTAACAGCTTACCTTTCTCCAGCGCTTCCTTTGCTGCAACGTACCTATTCTTCTCCTTTCTTTTCCTTTCCTTGCGTATACCTACTTTTCTTCCATTTTTTTCGTGCTAATAAAGGGTGATTTTTTAAGAGCTTGAGAACTTTTTTTAAAAAAAAAAACGCATAAAATTTGCAAAATCTCATCGATTCTTTATTTGAAACGTTAGATTGGTCCATGACATTTACTTTTTGAAGATAATTTCATTTAAATGTTGACCGCGGCTGCGTCTTAGGTGGTCCATTCGGAAAGTCCAATTTTGGGTAACTTTTTCGAGCATTTCGGCCGGAATAGCCCGAATTTCTTCGGAAATGTTGTCTTCCAAAGCTGGAATAGTTGCTGGCTTATTTGTGTAGACTTTAGACTTGACGTAGCCCCACAAAAAATAGTCTAAAGGCGTCAAATCGCATGATCTTGGTGGCCAACTTACCGGTCCATTCCATGAGATGAATTGTTCTCCGAAGTTTTCCCTCAAAATGGCCATAGAATCGCGAGCTGTGTGGCATGTAGCGCCATCTTGTTGAAACCACATGTCAACCAAGTTCAGTTCTTCCATTTTTGGCAACAAAAAGTTTGTTAGCATTGAACGATAGCGATCGCCATTCACCGTAACGTTGCGTCCAACAGCATCTTTGAAAAAATACGGTCCAATGATTCCACCAGCGTACAAACCACACCAAACAGTGCATTTTTTGGGATGCATGGGCAGTTCTTGAACGGCTTCTGGTTGCTCTTCACTCCAAATGCGGCAATTGTGCTTATTTACGTAGCCATTCAACCAGAAATGAGCCTCATCGCTGAACAAAATTTGTCGATAAAAAAGCGGATTTTCTGCCAACTTTTCTAGGGCCCATTCACTGAAAATTCAAGCGTTGCTCGTTAGTAAGTCTATTCATGATGAAATGTCAAAGCATACTGAGCATCTTTCTCTTTGACACCATGTCTGAAATCCCGCGTAATCTGTCAAATACTAATGCATGAAAATCCTAACCTTAAAAAAATCACCCTTTAGTACCTACTTCTCTTTTTCGAGAGCGTGTTATTCTTTGAATAGAAGAGGGCGAATCTCTGTTTACTACAGAATTGTCCGATAACGCTGAAGATTGAATGTGATCTATGTGTAGAATTAGGGAATTAAACTAGGGTCTGCATCTGAATAGCTTAACCAATTTTTAGCAAACTTAAAAAAAAACCAATACCAAAGATTGCCTGAAAATGCGAGCTCAATCAGTTTGGTGCTAAAGCGATTTTACCATTTTCAACGAATGGCTTAGCCCGCTAACGAAACTCTGTTTCTGCGCTAAGGTTAGGTGCTTTTTGTCTGACAGGCGCCTATGTCAGCTTACTTTTTCAAATCAAACAGTGTTTGGTTAGCCCGTACTTTGCTAACGTTTGAACTTTATCGGAGTAACGATGCGTGAAAGCATAGAAAACGAACCAACAAACATAAGCGCACTACCTATAGTACGTTGACGGTACTATGCCAGAAACTTTCGCACAAGTGCTAACAACAACTGTACAAAGGTTCAAATTAACTGGCTCATCGATGAGCGAACGAATAGAAGACGAACACTCAAAGATTCCCATACAAAACACAAACTGCGATTTTTCGATTTTCCGGCTTTTCCTTTTAGGTTTCCAAATTTACGTTTTTCGTAAACCCCTCTTATTGAGACGAATAAAACAAAGAAAAAAACATCTAAATCTGTCGAGCTGTTCTCTAGTTTTTGACTAACGCCCGGCAATTGATTTTTATACATAATATGTATAGACAGATAATGAACACAACTATAAATAATAGGAAAATGTTCGAAAATGATTTAAAGGTCATACCTTAAGACTGCAGGTCTTCATTTTCATAATTATCAGTTTCGCGATTTTTTCCTCGTAATACAACGCTCTTTCGCCTATTCTTAGTTCATTAGCTGGCACCATATTACTATCAGAACCGAAATACATCAGAAATTGACTTTACAAAAAAATTTGTTTATTGTTTTTGAATATTTTTAAGCAAACACAGTTATAGAACAGTCAATACTGTAATTGAACCAACGAAGGTTCCTTGAGCAGCTAGAGAAAATAAATCGCACAAACTATAAGGGACTGCTCAGATTCTGCAGGGAAATTGAGTGTTTGTCGAGGGAAAGCGTTAACGTTTTGTTCTCCGTTTGATTCTTTATATCATTTTGGTTCTACAGAGACCGCAATAGGCCCATTTTGCTGCTTAGTCTTGTAGGAGTTTTCATATCTCTACTTAACGTAACCTTACCTTAATTATCGAAGCCCGGTGAGTCTTACGGCAACTCTTGCTTAACGGTTCCCTTAGAACACTTGTCTCCAATCACAAAAACAACATTTTAGAAATTTGTACCGGTCTGCCCATAAAAACCATGTAAAAAAAAATAATAGGAATTTTAACTAAAGGCTGTTCAAATTTGGGGTATCATTTTAAATTTTGAATGAAAGACATAAATTGTAAGAAATCTGTATTTATTTTTATTGGAAATTAATGTACATTGCTTCCGGTTAAAAATGAAAAAGAATGTCATGTCGTCCAAGTGACCTCCTCTGCTAGCTCGGCAGACTGTCTACCTTTTACCAAAATTTTAGATCACTTTTCCCATAATGATGGTTTAAGTGATATTTGCTCGATGATGTTGTCTTTGAGGTGTTGAGCAGTTTGAGTATTATCGGCATAAACTTTACTCTTCAAGAACCCCATAAAAAAAATCCAGTGTTGTTAAATCGCATGATCTTATTAGCCAATTCACGTCTATTCTTCGGGAAATTATGCGATTGTTAAACTTCTCTTTTAAAAGATCGATTGAGTTCGTTGTTACACCATCCTGTTGAGACCACATAGTCTCTGCACATCAATATCTTCCAAATGACTCCACAAAAAGTTTCTAATGATCACTTGATATCGAGCTCCATCCACAGTAACTGCATTGCCATTTTCATTTTCGAAGAAAAACGGATCAATTACGCCACCACACCAAAATCCACACAGTAACTATTTTTGGTTTCATTGGCCTTTTAAACAATCTTGAAAAAATTGTCATTTTGTTGTTGCTTCTCTATGGCCCAATCAACGAATTTCCGACGCGATGCGTGGTCAGATGGCTTTAATTCTTCTGTTAACTGTATTTTGTAAGCCTTTACATGCAGATCTTTGTGCAAAATATTAAAGAAAGTTATTGGTTTGAAATTTAATTGCTATGAACGACGACGAATTGACGTCCTTGTCTCATCAGCAACACTTGTGCTAACAGCTGCAATATTTCCAGTCGATGATAGGCTTTACTTCTTTGATCTTGAACTATGCCAATATGTTGTAGATCATCTTTAATAGCACGGTTTTTCGGAGCATTTTCTCCACCGTATTTTGAACGAAATTTTCTTTGAACTTCTGCAAAACTATCACCATATATAAAATAAATTTAAATAATAAAAACACGTTGCTCAAGAGTGTACCAGTCCATTTTAGCTAACGGGAAGGTATTTACTTCATACCTCAAAAACCCAGGTGTTATATTATAGCTGTAAAAACACCCTTTAGATGCAGAGGCAAATTGATTAATTCATTATTTCATGTAAATAATTTTTTTCAAATATGTATCATAATTCACTTAGTATCTTAATCTATTTCATCTATTGGTGCTTTGTTTAGAGCAAGTTACAACTGGGGATACATGTCATTGATCTGGAGACAGGTGAATGTGATGTTTATCCCCAAGCCTGGCAATAGGCCAAGTGAATTGGCTTAATCATATAGACCTAGCAGTCTAACATCGTTTGTTCTTAAAAACATGAAAAACTTATTGATGTTCATATTAGAGACCTTTTAGAAAGAAATATCCCTCTTTACTCAAGCCAGTATGCGTACAAAAGGAAGAAACCAACGTGAGTGCTCTCCAGTGTCTTTTTAAAAATATAGGAGGAGCACTTCAATCCAAGTATCGCCCCCATATCACTGAGAGTGTCGCATTGCATTCAATAGGTATCGATAGTGCTTCATGATTATGTGAATGTTAACCTCAGGTCATATGTTGTCATTGGTTTTGTTTACGTTTTTTTCGTTTGCATCAAATTTGGGTATTGTACATTTGTAGTATTTTACGCTAAGAGTTGAAAATATTAGAAGAATTTTGTATAGATAAATGAAAGTAATTCTGGAATAAAATTCTTTCTTGAACACACTTCAGGCTAATATGAACTACGGCAATTAATGTCTTAAACTTTCAGCGAGCTGCTCTTCATACAGCTAAAGAGATATTGCAGCGCTTTATTCAGCTTACCAATAGCATACTAACATTACATGGCGATCCTGCCATATTCGCAAGCAAACCAATCGAGCATTGCATACAACAGAAAGGAATAACAAAACCTATTGGAGGAAATAGACAGCCGCTACATTACGGACAAGAAATTCGCCGCTAAAGCAGAGAATGCAGCAGTTAAAACAACATGGGACAACGGCAGCCTTGGACTGCCAGAGGTTATTACCTCTAATACAGAAGACAACTCAACTAAGTTGAGTCGTCCGTCATACAACTCAAATTTGACACAACTAAACAAAATGGTCGCGTTCAATTTGCAAGGCAACTACTAGTCCCTTCCCTACTATTTTACCTTTCCTCATTGATCAAATAACTCACGTGAGCATCGTTTGGCAAGTGGTAGAAATTTAATTAGTAGGGAACTCGCAGTTGCCTTGCAAATTGAACGCGCCAAATGTTCGTATTACGTAGGGGCTAAAACACAGCAAGAGCCGTACACCAAGATGATTTTGTATGTAAAATGACACATTGCTTTTTTTTTTGTCGGGGTGCAAGACTTTCTATACTGGAGCACTCAGATGACACATTGATTACTGCATGCCAATTCTTGATGCAAGTTGTCTCTATTTCTAATCTTAATGCAAAATTTGGTACAACTTTTCCGGCTTGACGTTTAGTACTGTGAAATTCTAGTACAATACCTAACATCTTAATCTGTTTGGTCGTTCAGTGATATTCAGGTCAGACGAAAAGCATACTGAATGAATGCAATTTCTTACTCGCATGTATCTCATGTGCGGCGATGCATGCATTACTGCGTGCGTCTCTGCTGCTCATCAGCTGAAAGAAGTTATCAAAAGTGCAGTGGAAATGATTTTAATTTAGGACTAGCATAACCAACGGTATGCTGCGGTCTTAGGGGTGCTAGAAGGCCGTATATGTGAAAAATGGATAAAGGCCCAAATATCGGAGGGGGAACAAAGTGCTTCGAAAATCATCTTTTTCGAATAAAATCGGATTTACGCATTATAGCACATCAAAAGGCTCTTCAACACTTATATCTTAATAAAAAAAGGACACTAAAGCTTTAATGTTATGCTTGTTGCATGGATTTAAGTATCCAAATTAATTTGATAACAAAATAATTATTTATTCATACAAAATTAACATTAGTTTTATTGACGCAAGGCATCCTGGTGCAAATCACGATTTTTTATCTGGAACATAAGTGATTTTAAGGTATATGTAGAAATCTCAATACGAACACATTGATTTTGGGATAATTTTTTTGTAGAAATGTATTTACAATTGATACATATTATAAAGATGACGCCGGATATCCATTGGAGCCGTATGGAAGTGACTCTCTAGAAGCACGCTTTAATACAATTCACCCGAATGCCAGGAATATTCTAGAGAGAACAATTGGTGTTCAGAAAACCAAATTCCGATGCTTATGTACTTTCGGAACGTGGATTGCATTGTAAACCAGAAAAGGGAACATAAATCGTAAACGCACGCTGTACTTAACACAATATTAGCCAGCATTTTAATGTTAAATATACAGATGATCTACAACATATTGGCATAGATGCTGCTAATATGCACCAAGCAGAGTAGTAAGGGATAGCCATTTGTTTTTACCTCCGGCACACAGAGCAAACTATGGTTAGTCTGAATCGATAACTCGGTGCATCTATTTGTTTAATTCGGTCGGTAATAACCTGGATTTAACCTCAAATCGGGATTTATTTAAATGCAGGCTCTTACTGCTCTAACTTCAAACTTTCTTAATTAATGTAAATTTTTAAAGTTTATTAACAGTTATTATTATTACGTTTTTGTAATTTTATATTTACTTTATGTACCTTGATTATTTGTATGCGAAATCTGTTAAGATTATACCTTACCTGGTTACCTTACCTGGTAGATGAATAAATAAATAAAAAAAAAGTGAGTGGCCCCTGAGTGCCACCGCCGCGGTAAAGCTATTGCATAGAATTTTTTATCTTTTTCTTTTTAGCTCTTTAAGTTGTTCTTTTCTATAAAACGAAAATAGCTAGGTATAAATAATTAGGTATAAATAGTGTAATTACACACCAAAAAAATTATCGAATTTCGCGCGATGTACATTTATATAGATATAATATCATCAAGGCCATAGCCAGTGGGGGATCACAGGGGTTTGACCCCCCCCCCCCCGAATTTTTTTTAAAAATGCATCTGTAAATCATACTTTTCCGCATCAGTATGAAATTTGTACTCAAATAATTATTGATTATGTTAAAAATTTCTGATTTTAGTTTTAAGCTATGAACGGCAGTTCAACCTGTAGTACACGAGTCTCATCCAGAAGCCTTATACGTGCATTGTAGCGCACACTCTCTAAACCTGGCATTAGGGCATTCTTGTCAAATTCAGCCTATTGGTACCAAAAAATCCGTTGGATTTTTTTTTTTAAATTATCGGCAAAGCGCACGCATTTGTTGCAGGAAATGATTAAACAAAATTATCCTCAAAATAAATGGAAACATTTAACACCAATGTGTGAAACACGCTGGGTGGAAAACCATAATGGGTTGATGAGGTTTTAGGAAATTTTTGAAGCGATACTTGATGCTTTGGAAGACTTGTGTAGTGATAAGGACTCTAATACGTCATCGAAGGCGAGTTGTTTTTTAAGATCTATTTCAGCTAGTGATTTTGCAGTAAGTTTGTGTTGTATGAACGTTTTGTTTACATACATTGCCACTTTATAAGATCTTACAATTCCCTTCATGCGACTTAGTGTCTGGACTGGAACATGTGGAATTAATAACAAACACATTCCAAGGAATATCATTCAGGAATTGAAAACAATTTTTGAGACTGCACAAAACTTAGTAAATGTACAGACAAAAACATGAGCACAACAGATCCTGAATGATGACTTTTTAAGTCAGCTTAAAATGAGATTTGAAAACCATAAGTCCATACTTTCCTTTTTGTGCTTTTGATTCCATCGATCCTTGGCAAAAACGAACAAAATTATAACGAAAAAAACTTGAAATTTTATAAATCTTTTTTGGATTGGGACACTTTAAGAGCTGAATTTACGCTATGGAAGACAAAATGCCATACACAAAAAAATATAGAGCGTTCAAAGAGTGCAGTAACAGCTCTTGGGGAATGCAATAAGGATCTGTTTCCTGACATCCAAAAGCTTCTTAAAATTTTTACGACACTACCGGTTTCAACATGTACACCGAAAGGAACATTTTCGACAATGAAACGCCTAAAAACTTATTTAAGAAATTCTACCGGTGAAAAAAGATTAACAGGATTGGCGGTAACGTGAATTCATCAACAAATTGAGATTGACACTGAGGAAGTTTTAGATATATTTGCAGCGCAGAAGGCCAGAAGATTAAATTTAATTTTATAAAAATGATTCCTACCTACATGTTATGTAATACTTTTTGTAGTAATAAAATCTTAAAGAATGATGATATGTACCTAATAAATAATAACTTAAAATTATTTAAAAATATATTGGAAAAGTCTTTTAGTTTTTATACCCTATTCTAAGGGTATATTAATTTTGACGCATAGTTTGTAACTTTTGTAATTTTTGTATATTTCGTTTTAAATATTAAGGATGACAATCAAAAAAAATGTGTTTTTTCATGATTATATTTGAAAGAGGGAAAATAAAAAAATAACAAATTTATTTTATATGATCCTCATTTAAATGTGAGTTTGAACTCCAGCATTTTAATTTTCTTCTTTTTCTGCAGGATATTTAATTTATGAAGTTCATCGCTTAGTTTCACCAGTAATTCATTCTCTTTCTTTTTTTTTCTTTTTCTAAGTCGTACTTTATATACCCTATTCTAGGGGTATACTAATTTTGACGCATAGTTTGTAACATACCTTAATATTGCCCGTAGACCCCTAAAAGTTACTATATTTATGATCAGCATCGATAGTAATGTCGATCTAGCCATGTCCGTCCGTCCGTCTGTCGGCAAAAATTAGGCCTTTAATCTGGACCTAGAGAGCTGAAATTTTAACCATATACTCTCTAGGGTCCCGAAATAATCAAGTTTACGAATTTTTGAAATCCGCCCACAAACTGGCGTGTCCACAAACTCAAAAAAACAAAATTTTGGAAAAAATCGAATTTTGAGGTAGAAAGCTGAAATTTTTTATATATAACACGCCCACAAATAAATAAAACAATTTTTTTGAAAATCCAAAGTTTGAGCTAGGGAGCTGAAATTTATAATATATACTCTCTATGGGCCCTTTATGCTCATGTGTAAATATTTTCAAAATCCGCCCACTGGCACGCCCACAATTTTTTTTTTTTTTTAAATTCAAAGTGAGGTAGGGAGCTGAAATTTATAATATATACTCTCTAGGGGCCCTTTATGATCATGCGTTAATTTTTTTTAAATCCGCCTACTGACACGCCCACAATTAAATAAAACAATTTTATTGAAACACCCAAGTTTGAGCTAGGGAGCGTTTTTTTTTTGATAAAATCCTTTAAATGTTATATAACAAAATATGTAGAGCGTTCTTAACAATTCAACCATACTTAGACTTTTGTCATGCCCACTTATGAGGGATAGGAATAAGAATAGGGTATCCAACAGTTCGCCCAAGCGGACTGTAGCCCGTCCCTATGTTTTAGAATTGTTTTGTCAATTTTTTTAGGTGTTTTTAAAATATGTTTTTGATTGCCAGTTTGAATTTGAATTGCCTTAAGCCTTTCCTCTTGAATTCTTTTCTCAATATGGGCGACTATTGTAAATTAGGTAGTGAAAATTGTAGTGGAACAGACACTTCATTTGGCTGTATATTTTCTGTTTGGTCAATATCCGCTAACAATTCTCGGCTTTCCGCTTCCTCTCCAATATTTAGGCTTAGAAGCGGTTTTTTTTCTTCCCGATATACAGCTTTGTTAAGCTCGATGAGACTGCTAACTGTTTCTTCCAAGAGGGCAAAACATTTGTCCTTGGATGGACCTCCTCATGTAGTTTTCAAATTATTCTTGTTATTAGCCGGTTTTCTTTTTAAGTCAACATTGATTCATTACAAATTACATACCAAAATTATTTTCTTTTTTTAATTTATATGCTTGATCTACAAACCTGTTGCATTTCTTTTGTTGTTCTCTTAGGTGGACCCATGATATTAAGCTAAACAGCCATTTTGCCTCATGGTGTTTTAACTGCTTTCTGTAGCCAATTCTGGTTCCTTTTGCAGCAGCAAAACAATTTTTTTCCATCTGATATCGGCTAGTTATTTTCAGACTGCAAAAATATTTTTTTTTTAATATATTAATGTAATAATTGTATTATATTATTTGTTATTCTTCTGTTTGCTTATCCATTTTAATTTTTTTGCCGCAATCATATGAAAACACCGCATACGAACTTGCATCCACACCCAAAACAACTACGAAAAAGCTGTTGCAATTTTTTGACGGATCTAAGTTGTCTACCATAATACTACTAACAATACACACACACCCTGCAAACAACCCATAATACAATCCGCCATCTTGAGTTGCCTCTTGACAAACAACTCGTTTTCTCAGTTGTGCTCAACAATGCCGAATCTGATATTACAACCCAATTACAACTCAAGCCAATAAAAGTTGTCTTGCATAATAGGGGCATTATAAAGGGTGTTCAAATTTGACGTATAATTTTTAATTGGCCGCCACTTTTTCTACCGCTATTATATCACACCGAAGTTTTTTAAAGGTATGAAGTAAATACATTAACGTTAGCTAAAATGGATCGGTACACTATTGAGCAACGTTTTTTTTAATATTTAAACTTATTTTATATAATACAGCTGTTAGAAGAGGTGTTGCTGGAGAGCCAAGGAGGTCAATTCGTCGTCGTTCATATTTCAAACAAATAACTTTCTTTAACATTTTGCAGAAAGATCTGCATGTAAAGGCTTACAAAATACAGTTAACATACGAATTATAGCCAACTGAAAACGCATTGCGTCGGTAATTCGTTGATTGAGAAGCAACAACAAAATGACAATTTTTCAAGCAAATTATCTTCACCGATTAGGCTTTTGAAATTGGCGGTTATGTCAATAAACAAAACAAATTGGGCCGAAGAAAATCCTAGAGGATTGTTTGAAAGCCCAATGAAACAAAAAAACAAAGTTACTAGCGTAACGGATAGAGTGGTTGACACCCCTTTTTTTTGATACAGTAGTTGGCACCTCTATGTTTAATAGCAATTTGCTCTGGTTGAAATATTTCTTTCGAGAACAATTTTTTTCTTCCAATAGTATTATAAATTCATAACATTTTCCTGATGTGCTGTTGTTAAAGGCTGTCTACAGTCGATATTTGTAAATCAAAGTGTGAACACCTATCAGTGCAATTTCTTTTAGTGCGAAATTTTGTGAATTTTTATAAGGACTTCAAATTTGGTAAGTACAGATTTTTTTTTTAATTCTTCAAGTAATAATAAAATCTTTTGCTTTTTCAAATGACAATGTATTAAATATTATTAACTTAAATTTAAATATTGAAATTATTTGCTAGTATATTAAATAAGAGGGGTGCCAATAACTGTATCAAAAAAAAGCAATAGGTTCTATCGTTGACAGGGGTGCCAACAACTTGTTTATATGGGGCTACAGTTGTTGGCACTGCCAATAACTATACATTTCACAGTGTCTACAACTGTAGTAAATGACAGTTATTTCTTTCAGATTTTTGAAAATGCCTAAACAAAAGAAAAGTTATGATGAAGATTGCCTTCAACTAGCACTTTCGGCAATAAAAGGCGGAAAGTTTTCAAAGAAGAAAGCTTCGGAATTTTACGGTATACCAAGATCAACTATTCAGTTTCGGCTTGGTACCACTTTTAAGAAACCAGGTCATGGCCCGTCTCCAATTTTAACGAAGGAGGAGGAGGTAACAATAGTTGAATGGATAAAGCTTTGCTAACTTAAAGGTTTCCCAAAGCGAAAGGAAGATGTTTTGAATGTTGTCAAGGAATTTCTAGAGCAAAATGAAAGGGAACATCCTTTTGGAAAAGACAACATTCCAGGAAAAGGGTGGTTCAATGCGTTTTTAAAGCGGCATCCGTCACTTAGATTCAGAGCAGTTGATCCTGTATCATCTGCTAGCGCGAATGTGGCGGTGTCGGATATTTTTGAGTGGTTTAATTCAATCCAACAATACTTAGAAGACAATGATTACTTCTCAATTTTTGAGGATCCAAGTAGAGTTTTTAATGGAGATGAGACAAATTTTATGCTCTGCCCAAAAACGAAAGCTGTTTTAGCTGCGAAAGGAGCTAACAATATATACGAGATTGACAGAGGTTTGGCCAAATCCAATTTAACAGTAATGTTTTCATTCTCCGCTTCGGGAGTTATGTGCCCACCGATGATCATATATCCATATAAAAGGATTCGGGAGGAAATTCGAAAAACTGTTCCTGATGAATGGGGTTATGGAATCAGTGATAACGGGTGGATGACAAAAAAAAACCTTTTATGAATATATCTCGAAAGTTTTTCACCCGTTTTTGGTCAGCGAAAAAATTAAATTTCCTATCATTTATTTCGTGGATGGACACAGTACTCACCTAACATTACAAGTGAGTCAGCTATGTGTGCAATTGGGTATAATTCTCATCGCTTTGTATCCCAATTCAACAAGAATTCTACAGCCAGCCGATGTTGCTGCATTTAAGCCTCTAAAAAATGCATGGAATAATGTGGAATTAGAATGGAGACGCAATAATCCTGGCAAGAATTTAACAAAAGATTTATTTGGTCCACTGCTGCATAATGTTGTCAAATCAAGTATTTTGTCAACTACATTGGTTAATGGTTTTCGAGCTTGTGGCCTTTTTCCATGGGACAAAACAGCTATTAATTTCTCTAAATGCCTTGGAAGATCCACAAAACTAAAATTTCAGAAAACGCCAACCTTAAGTCATGATCAGGAACAGGATGCTTTTGAACAGCTTTGTAGGATAATTGGATGGGAGAAAGTTTTACAATTAGAGGCATGTAAAAGCGATGTTAACTGTACTTCGGATTTTAAAGACTTGCAAAATCTCTATATGTTTTTCAAATCCACAAGCTTCAAACATATTTTAAACGAAAAACAAAAAACTGATGCAGCTGTACAGACTGATATACAAAATTTATCAGAATTGTCTTTTATAGATATAAGCGCCATAGATGAATTTGTGTATACCGAAAATGAGTTTGATAAATTGACCGACACAGCTGATAAAGTTTCTGTTACAGTAAGTGAAATCCAACCAACTTTTGAATTTCTTGAGCCTCCCCCTTCAGCACTTGAATTTGTTCAAGAACAAAGTAAAAATTACACGGGAATTGATGATATATTAGACTGGCCTGAAACCCCACTGCGAAAGGGTACAAAACCCTTGAAACAGAATAAAAGTTTTGTTTTTTTGCTTTTTGGATCAAGGAAGAAGAAAAGCGAAAAGATGAAAAACGAAAGCTCGAAATGGACAGAGAAGAAAAGAAATAGAATAAGAATTGAAAAAAAAAAACGAAACAAGGAATGTGAAAAATTAAAGCGAATAACAAAAAAAGTTACAAACCCATGTAAACTAAAGGAAATGAACAAAAATAAGAGAATGATACCAAAAACTATTAAACCCTCCATTTCAAGCACTGTTACTACTTGCGCGTTAGCCTTGAGGAAAGAAAGTCCTGGAGAAAAGATGCTTGTCGAGATATACGATGAGATTAGCCAAGATAATGAAAACCTTCAAAGCCAACCCAGGGAGGGTAACCACATAAAAAAACTATATTTTAATGAAGTTAGTGCCGCAGAAATTGGAGAAAATTCTCTTTGTTCTGGGCAAATGTGCTTTTCTTGCACAAAATTTATGACTGCAATTCCAAGCTCAGACAATTGTGGTATTAGATGTTGCAGTTGCCGCCGAGAGTATCACATTAAATGCTTAAAAAAAAATAACTATGTGTATATCCCTATATTTACATGTAAGACATGTTCTAGTAAGACATTGAATTAATTACTTTATAACTTTTAAAGTTAGTTTCTTAATACAAAAACTGAATTTATTTATTTATTTGCTTTTTGATTCATGGATTTATAATTTTTTTAATACTATTTTAATATTAGTTTATCAAGCTGTCTCATTTATGTTTAATTATAAATTAATTTCTTTATAACTTTTAAAGTTAGTTTCTTAATACAAAAACTGAATTTATTTATTTATTTGCTTTTTGATTCATGGATTTATAATTTGTTAATATTATTTTAATATTAGTTTATCAAGCTGTCTCATTTTTGTTTAATTATAAATTAATTTCTTTATAACTTTTAAAGTTAGTTTCTTAATACAAAAACTGATTTTATTTATTTATTTGCTTTTTGATTCATGGATTTATAATTTGTTAATATTATTTTAATATTAGTTTATCAAGCTGTCTCATGATGAAAACATGGTGGGTCTCCACGTGAAATTCGTTGGTATCTTCCAGGATTTGCCGCAGTGTGAGAATTTGGATCTGCTGGGCCGGAAGCTACTGGTACGTACCGATTAGTGTGGCTGCAGAGGTTCACACGGTATACGTTGGACAAGATCTTGGGATCGTATATGAGGCATTAAGCAGGGATATGCCTCGATAGTTCTTTAAAGAAATAGGATCACCTGACGCTGTACATGGAAAATAGTCGTTCAGTTGTGTTAACTTAACGCTTTTTGATTCATGGATTTATAATTTTAGATTATTATTTTAATATTAGTTTATCAAGCTGTCTCAGTTTTGTTTTAATAAACTCAAATAAAGGAGAATTAAACAAATTTCAATAAATCGGTAGTTTTTATTTGATAATTATTTTTGAGTGCCAACAACTGTAGTTTCCTATAATGCCAACTACTATACAGGGGTGCCAACTTCTGTAGTTTTTGATTGATGTATTTTGTTTTTCATTTAATGCGAAATCGGAACCCCTTAAATAGAAAACTCAATTTTTAGTTAAAAGAAAATTCCTTAAGCATTGTATAAATGTATACGATATTACAATCGCCTTTAAAATAACAAATCAACTCATCTTCAAAGTCAAAAATTCGTTATGGGTGGCAACTACTGTATCCCTTACGCTATATGGTGTAGACTTTGGTGTGGTGGCGTAATTGGTCCAATCTTCTTCGAAAATGAAAATGGCAATGCAGTTACTGTGAATGGAGCTCGATATCAAGCGATGACTAGAAACTTTTTGTGGAGTCAATTAGAAGATCTTGATGTGCAGAATATGTGGTTTTAACAGGATGGTGCAACATGCCACACAGCAACGAACTCAATCTATCTTTTGAAAGAGAAGTTTAATAATCGCATAATTTCCTAACAGATGTGAATTGGCCACCAATATCATGCGATTTAACGCACTGGATATTGATGCCGATCATCCTGAAACTGTTCAACACCTCAAAGACAATATAATCGAGCAAATATCACTATTGAACCATCATTATGCGAAAAAGTGATCTAAAATTTTGGAAAAAGTTTGACAGTCTGCCTAGCTAGCAGAGGAGGTCACTTGGACGACATTCTTTTTCATTATTAACCGGAACCAATGTACATTAATTTCCAATTAAAATAAATACAGATTTCACACAATTTATGTCTTTCATTCAAAATTTAAAATTATACCTCAAATTTGAAAATCCTTTATATCTTTAAGGTTAGGCAAAAAGGTCTTAAGTCAAAAAATTGCATTTTGGGTTTTTGATTGGGTTTAACGGTTTTTGATTGGATTTAACTCAATTTTTTTTTCTCTTTCGTTTGGTATTAACGACTTAAGTTTAGCACAACTGCTTCCCATCGTAATAATTAATTTAATCCCAATTTGCAAATAATTTAAATATTTTAAATTTGGTTTAACGAAAAACTGCAGTTTCTGACTTAAGACCTTTTTGCCTAACGTCAAAGAATTTAACCTCAACACCAGTAGCGAAACATACCAGTGGTTTAGCGATTACTCTATAATTATTAAACACGATTTTAAGGGTGTATTATTTTGACTCATTGTTTGTAACACACCGTAATATTGCCCGTGGACCCCTAAAAGTTACTATATTCGCGATCAGCATCGATAGTAATGTCAATCTAGCCATGTCCGTCCGTCCATCCGTTAGGCCCAAAACTCGAGCTAGAAAGCTGAACAATATACTCTCTAGGGGGCCGAAAAAATCAAGTGAAAGAATTTGTAAAATCCGCTCACTGACACGCCCACAATCCCGTTTTTAAATAACCGTAAAAGCTTCTACCATGGTAGGCTGGAAACGGCCGATGATTTTCGCATAGCCCAGTAGTTATAACACAGTAGTTTAACACTACAAAGACTAGAAAACATCCATTTTCTGCTTTTATTTTTCATTTTCTATACTATCTTTACCTTACTTCTTTATCTTTTTTCTGTATAAACGTTTAATACGAGTATAACTATTTTTAAGTATGAATGTTGTCATCATCTTGTTACCTGTACAAGAACAAAAAGAATTTAATTCTTCATTATGTACAGCGTTTTAATTGAATAAATAAATAAATAAAATTAAAGAAACCACATCACATCGCATCTCCTTGCCGAAATCCGTTGCAAGTTTAGAATAATTCAGAATTGCGGCTTTAAAGTTGATGAAAACATGGTGGGTCTCCACGTGAAATTCGTTGGTATCTTCCAGGATTTGCCGCAGTGTGAGAATTTGGATCTGCTGGGCCGGAAGCTACTGGTACGTACCGATTAGTGTGGCTGCAGAGGTTCACACGGTATACGTTGGACAAGATCTTGGGATCGTATATGAGGCATTAAGCAGGGATATGCCTCGATATTTCTTTAAAGAAATAGGATCGCCTGACGCTGTACATGGAAAATAGTCGTTCAGTTGTGTTAACTCAACGTTCATATCGTCGAAAATATCGTGGCCAACAAGCACCGTCTGACAACACTATTCTTCCTTTGGTGTTAGACTTCTTTTTGTGGGGTTACTTAAAAAGCAAAGTGTACGCCAGCAAGCCTTAGACTATTGGCGATCTCAAGACAATTAGTCGTGCCGAAACCTTTGCTATACCGCCCCAGATACTCACTAAAAGTGTTTGAAAACGCAGCAAAAAAGGCGCATTCTGCTTTGGTCAATAGGGCGGTCACTTGATTGATGTTCTGTTCAAAAACTAGTCCAAATAAATTCGTAAGGACCAAGCTACATAAAAATACCTTAGATATGGAAATGGTTTTTTTTTTTCTTTAAGTTATTCAATATTCTCATACCGCCATAAAAGATGGCGCATTGATATTTTGATAAGAATTATGACAGATGAAATGTGACATCACCTACCTCATCGATGACGTCGCAATACCAGTTTCTCATACGAGTATAATTGTCATCGGTAGGGGTGAGTGCACATCGTAAAATCTCTCGCTCAAGCACTCCCTGCAGACTGAGCGAGAGACTTTCCGCTATATTGACATCATCGGCCTATCACAGGGTGGCGTTCTGGAGACTTTCATGGCAATGGAAGAACAGGTGAAAATATTTGGCCTTGAAGTCAACGAATATTGGGTTCATTCGAAAGAAAAATTCTCCGTCGGATATTTGAACTTACGCACGAGGCAGGCAACCAGGAGGAGGAGATACAACCGCTCGAGCTCTATGAGATTTACCAAGATATGGATTAAGTCTTAAAACCTAAAACACGTCGATTACATTGACTCGTTCACATCCAGCGTGTTGGGGCAGAATTGTCCTCATATCAGCTTCATCACTTCGTCATCATCATCGCATCGTCATCATCATCACATCGTTATCATCATCTATGTTAAGATCATTTCACTAATGTATATAATATACATATAACACTAGTAACATGTAAACTTATCTCTTCATTCAATATTCAAATCTGGCGCTTCTTTTAGACCATCCGCCATAATTAATGTATTTTTTGAATTCGCCTTAAACTTTAAATATTTGAATTTAACGTTACCTCTCTCTCTCGAGAACTTGCCAAAATAAAGCTTTTAACACTTGTATTCAAAACCCTTAGGGGAAACACTATCGTTTTATTCGTCGTCGTTTCGCTCGCTAAATAGCCATCCCTTTGTCGACCTCGATGCGCCATTGAAATCGTGGTCTTTCGCAAATATTCGCAACCGTTGAAAATCGTTCAACGCATCAGCCAGGATCGTTCTATCCTTCGATAAAAAGGAATCAATAGAGATCCCCGGTTGACGGTCGACCGTTCACAGCGAACGGAAAACAATGTTCCCGCGAAGAGGCTCTTCGACTACCAGCCCCCAGGTTCGAGACGACAAGGAAGACCGAATCTCTTTTTAAATGATTAAGCCATCGCGGATGCCCGAACGCTTGGTCTGGACAACATGAGCAGCGTGCTTCAGGCAAATACTCTGTACCGGTCGGGAGCCCGTTAAGTAAGTAAGTGTGATATCAACCCAAAGACCATCATGAAAATTGAAGAATCCGATTCTGTTCCGCAATTAATCTCGTATAGCAGTCCAAATATTGCTATGCACAAAATCTCTGGAACAAATTTAAATGGCCACAAAAAGATAATCTTTGCGTTCTTAATTCAAACCCAAAAAGTTCTCTTGATTCTGCACCTTTTACTAGAATATTAATTAAGCATGGGAGATTGAAGAAGAGGGAGGAAATATGTATAGCTAGGTTCGCCTGGTAAATTTAAGCACTTCTCTTCCTGACTGCAATATGCCAGCAGCTACATTTGCACTGTGTCAATTCCAAAAATAGATACTTAAGCTTAATCTTATGCTTCTCCTCATTATAGTTTGAATGACATTTCCAAGAACTTTTCGTTGTTGTTTTTTTTTTCTTAGACAAAGTTGCACGGTCAAAGTAATAAATCTAACAGGCATTCACTAAATGTTCTCCCTCTCGAAGTGGTATTCTTTAAATAGTGTATTATTTTGTCAATGTTGACGTTAATTAGCGTTTCACTATCCTGGCTGTTGTTTTCATTTATTTTGTTATCATTAAGAGGCAATAGATAACAAAAGCATTTCTGCAATGTTAACAACAAACTTATCATCACAATAAAACAAACATGATGATGGTGGGCAGTAGGTATTCAAAAAATATTATAGAAATACAATTTTTACGTTACTTAAATTAAATTTAGTTTGACAATAGGAAGCGATAATTTCAGAATTAATACGTTAAAGTCGAATTTTCGATTTTGCAGAGTTTGTTGGGGTACCTTGTTCCTTGCGGAAAGTTCATTTCTTAAAAAAGCTCTCACCATTCTCTGTGTTCTCGCGGTAAAGGGGATTCTGGAGTCAAACCAGGAGCAAGTGCACTTTTAGCTCCAAGCGATAGAGACAATACAGAGTGCATCCCATTGTTGATATTTGTACGAGTAACTGCAGACGAAAGAATTATGGTTAGGTTAGGTTAGGTTGAGATGGTTGCCAGCTGCAGCCTACACACTTAGGCCAATGTGAGATCTATTGTGATACCACGTGGATCTAGGGATTGCTCTGAACACAACCCCCTTACATCATCGTCAGCATACATACAGAGCGGGCAGATTAACAGAGACCGCCCTATATCAGCTGACGGAGATTATTCAAAGTGCATTGGAAGCAACAAGAAATAATACTGTGCGCTTTTCTAGACATAGAGGGATCATTTGACAACACCTCACATGAGGCGATCAAACGATCCCTGGATAGGAAAGGAGTTAACAGTAAAGTTTCCACCTGGATGTGTGAGCTGCTGAGCACTAGATCAGCAGAGACTCAAACACCATCTGGAATTATCAGAGTGAACACAACAAGAGGATGTCCACAAGGAGGGGACCCTTGATGTGGAGCCTAGCTATAGACGAACTGCTGGAAAAATTACCCAACCTTGGCATCAACTGTCAGGCGTACGCCGATGACATTGTATTGATTGCCAAAGGTAAGTTTGAAGAAACCCTTGGGGACATCATACAAAGGCGGCTCAAAGTTACCAAGGAATTGTGCCATACTGTCGGACTCAACATCGATCCGGCGAAAACAACGATAGTACCATTCGCAAGGAAAATACAACTTCAAAGACCTAAGGACATTAGCCTATCAGGCACGATACTGATACCAGTCAATAAAGGAAAGGATCTAGGACTTCATCTAGATAGTAAACTTCTCTGGCGAAAACATACCGAGGAGATATACAAAAAGGCCACACGTGCTCTCATAATATGTAGGAGCCTAGCGGGGAAGGCATGGGGATGTAGCCCAAACATCCTGCGATGGATGTACATTGCAATTGTGAGACCAATGATAACATACGGAGCGGTAGTATGGGCAAAACGAACCAGTCTAGTCACAACGCGAGAGACACTCGGCAAAGTGCAAAGACTGGCGTGCCTGTGCATTACCGGAGCCATGCGTAGTAGCCCAACCGGAGCCATGGAGGTGTTATTGGAATTAACCCCTCAACATATCATGATGATGAACGCGGCAGACAAAACAATCCTAAGGATGGCAAAGGAGGGAATTGGAAGAGGGAAATGCATCGGTTCGAAAGAACGCGGTGACTTATTTAAAAAAACTCCCACCTCTTGCCATACCCAGGGACGATAGCATCAGGAAATTCAGATTCGAGAAGAATTTCCAGATAAAGCTCAGCAATAAGAAGAACTGGATCAATGAATCTACAACTTATGGACTGAGCCACCACACAACAAAGTGGTACACGGACGGCTCGAGGGCCGAGGAGGGAATTGGTGCAGGAGTGTTTGGGACAGGAACTAAGCCCTACGAATCCATGGGCAAATGTACCAGCATCTTCCAGGCAGACATATGTGCGTTCGAATCAACCTCGAGGAAAACTACAGGAATTGCAACATAGCAATAATGTCTGGCAGCCATTAAGGCTCTTGACACCTACGTCATCAAGTCAAAACTTCTGTGGGAATGCCTACACGGGGTGAATAGACCAGGCAAAACCAACAGAATTTCCATCTGCTGGGTACCTGGCCATGTTGGCATTACAGGCAATGATCCATTTGCTTTGTTATTACTTTTCACTGGGTTAGTTCGATCGCTTCTTGACTATGCCGATGTCATCATCATGGAATCCTGACTATTCTACCTATTCAGATCGACTCGAAAAAGTTCAGAGACGTTTCAGAAAATTTATTTTTTATAAAAGGCTTTGGATCCCTTCGCCCAATTACAAAGCAAGATGTTTTCTACTTGGAATTAAATACCTGAAATCCCGAAGACAGATTCATGATGTAATGTTTGTGAGGCACTTACTGTGTTACCAGATAAGATGCCCTACTCTGCTGTCGATGGTACCCATATATGCTTCATCTAGACTTAAGAATAGGGCATCTTTTGTTTTAGCAAAGTCACAGAATTAATTATGGTCAAAACGAACCTATATCTAGAGCCATATTTTTGCTTTCAACAGCGTTTATAGAGAGATATATGTATCCTTATCTAGAGACAAGTTTAAATCATTATTAGTATGTATATTTATATTTAAATTTTTGTAAATTTGTAACGTCTGTTAGCTATCTTATTATGCTTGTAGATGAAATAAATAAATAAATAAATAAAATGCAATGAGGCAGCAGACTCTCTGGCAAGAAAAGGGGCAGAGGAACCCTTCATTAGGACCTGAACCGCTCTGCGGGGTAGGACAACACACTCTACGCGATGAGTTCATGAGACTGGTGGAAGAAACAAGGGCCAAAACCTTTCTCAACCTCCAAGGTCTGAGGCAAGCAAAGAAACTCTTAGGAAATTATAACCAAAAGAGATTCAAAGCTTGTATCAGCCTTAACAAAAACAACCTAAGAATCTTAACAGATCTCCTCACGGGGCACTGCAGACTCAAGGAGCACCTGAGGAAGATGGGTATATTTGAGAACGGGCTCTGCAGATTCTGCAGTGAAACCGCCGAAACTGCAGACCACATACTGGAATCCTGTGGGGCACTGGCCCACAAAAAGTTAAGATATTTGGCAGGCACCAAATAACATGGACTCACAGCTAATTCTCAGATTCATCAAGGAAACTGGACTGGACGCTGTGTTCTAAAGGGGTGTAACCTGCCAAGGATAAATCAGAGCAATACCTCGATACGCTTCACAAAGAAGTATCCAGAGAGGGCTCTGAAAGAAGACATGGACCTCTCCGAGGCACAAGCAGGGGACACAATAGACCAATTGGTCGCAGTGTAATTTAGGTACCCTAACTAAATATTATTATTATTATTAGGGAGTTTCTCCCTATACTCGTTAAACCAATTAGAGCTTCTTATGAAGCGCGATGGACGTCTAAGCGTGTTTCGTTGAACGTCACCATTTTCTTTCGAGGTACTTCCTGGATTCTCTATCATCTCACCATCATCACAAATGTTGTCATCTGTTCTTATATTTTGTTATTTATTTCTGGATTAATCACACTCATACCGTCATCATCAAACTGAAAAACACCTTCATAAAATAAAACATCACGCGAGATTTCGATAGTTTTACTGCCATCCAGAAAAAATTTATGCCCCTTTTTGTTGTTATCAAAGCCAACCCAAATTCCCCTTTTCGACTTGTGGTCTCATTTTTTTATTTTCTTAATAGTGTCGTGCATGAAAACTTCACATGAAATCTAAATAATAATTTTTTTGTTAAATCAAAGCTCAAATAGAGTTTAGATTTCGATTTGACATGAACCAGTTTTATTCAACATGTGAACTGCTGTGTTTACCGCTTCAGTCCATAGTTTGACTGGCGGATTTTTGCCACACATCTACATCGACCTAGCTGCCTCAACAATGGTGCGCATATCGCGTTCATCTCGACCGTTTTGTTGAGGAGTCTAGGGTGTAGTGTACTGTTCGTTGATGACATATGCCTCGAGCTTTCAATAGTGTCTGCACATATTTATTAACAAACCCCAATCCGTTGTCAGTCCGAACAGTTTTTACAGTATAACCCGTGTCTTCATCAGATCGATGTAGACTTAAAGGGACCTCAGTTTTTTGTTTTTAAAAAAAGACAACGAACGTTAGAGAAATCGTCTGTCATTAGTAAAAAAATGTCTGGATCCTCCATAAGACGTTTCATTCATGGGACCACACAAGTCACTATGAACTAACTCCCCTGGTACACTGGCTCTATTGACACCTCTCGCAAATGGAACGATGTCTTTTTCCCGTGGCACAGGTTCCACAAAAGAAAGAAGAATCATGAGTCGCAGGAATATTTTGTTTTGATAGCAATTCTTTCACATGTTTAATATTTTGGTACAATAGTCGCTCATGCCACAAATGAAGATCATTTGAATCTCGAAAGGCACTTTTTACATTAGATTCGCCTGCCACTTCTATCACCGCTCTAAAGAGAAGCTTAAATATTTTGTTTTCTCGAATCCCAAGAGCAACAACAGCACACCCTTCAGCAATTCAGACCGTTCTCTATTGGATCTCAATTACAAACACTTTAATACGTTCGATATGTTTTCTTCTTTCCAACTTCGATTGTCATATGCCACGATATTAATTTTTTTTATTGTGGGGGTGCGTGACTTTTTACACTGGAGCAATCAGACTCAATACTGGTACTGCCAGAAAGACACGCCACTTTTACTGAAATTTTCTCGTTTTTTTAGGAAAAACAAGTAGGCGCCTAATTGATAAGGAGGCTAGGTTTACAGGACTTACCGCATCAGCACCATAACCTACCACCTGATACGAGCAAATGCAGGACAATCACAAAGGAAGTGTTCCGCAGTGTGAATGCATTCTCCACAGGCTTCGCAGTATTTTGTATTTGTATTTATTTAATTACTTAGTTGTTTCACATTAAGAATGCAATCTTATGATTGTGATTAGCTTAAAGGGTACAGATACAGATACAGAGAGTGAATAGAAATTAATGTTAATAAGTTAAGAAAAAGAGAATTTTCATTCATATAAATAATATTATTTCTAGTTAAATATCGAACATTGTTGAAATTAAGGAGAAAAGAACAGATAATAATAACAATTTAATTATAACTATAAGCATATCATGTAAATCTACCTGGCCAAGTGTTTAAAGGTTTCAGTTTTAAAACTTTCTATGTTTGCGATCCTTCTGATTGTAATAGGCAAAGCATTCCATAGGCGAGTTGCATGGACGAAAAAAGCGCGTTCAGATTGTATGCAGTTAAATCTAGGCTGAATTAAAATAGCAGTTCTTTCGGAGCTAGAGAAATTTAGTCTGTTGTGTAGGTACTCAGGTTGGCGTGACTTCATGATGCTATGCAGCAGTGTAAGTGATCTGAATTCAATGAGTTTATTAAGCGTTAGACCACTTATCTGTTTGGAGTAATTAGAGATGTGGTCAAAGTATCTAACGCTAAACACATATCTAGCTAGATTATTGTATATAACATTTAATTTCCGATTAGTGTTGTAGTCGACGTTGCAGAAAATTTCGCATCCGTATAATAGAATCGGTAGAAGTAAAGTTTTTACTAAAAGCATTTTAGTTTTTGTTGGCAGACAGTTTTGTGTAGATCGCAGCAAACGGATACCATGATAAACTTTACCGATTGTAACTGCAATATGATCAGACCAAGTGAGGTTCTCGTTGAAGACTAGTCCTAAGTTTTTAGCAGTGTGGACGTAGTCGATGACTGATTGCCCTAGTTTTATTGGTGGAAAGTGAGAAGTTTCTAATTTCTACTTATACGAGTATATACATAAAGTTTTAGATTTTTTAGGATTTAAGGACAAACTGTGCTTTAGAGCCCACTGTTGGATAAGTTGCAAGTCTTCGTTAATTTTGTATATCGCACCATTAATACCAGATAATGGACAATTAAAGTATAGTTGGACATCATCGGCAAACAAATGAACTGATCAATATTTCACTAGTTGCGGAAGTTCATTCACATAGAGCGAAAACAGTAAAGGCCCAAGAACGGAACCCTGAGGGACCCCAGTAGTTACTTCTAGTAATGAAGACATCTTAGTGCCGACAGACACACATTGTTGACGGCCACTTAAATATGAGTGTAGGAGTTTAACTGCAGGTAGGGATAGCCCGAAACTATTTCGCAGTTTTGCACATAGAGTGGAGCGTGTCAAACGCCTTAGAGAAGTCCAATAAAGTTAAAAAGGTACAGCAGTTTTTATCCATAGCCTTTCGTATGTCATCTACCACAAGTAGAAGTGCAGTCTTGCAACTTCTTTTAGCACGAAACCCGGACTGAACGCAACTAAGAAGATTATTAGTTGTTAAGTGTAAGTTTAATTGCTTGTGTATTGCCTTTTCAAATACTTTTGACAGGAAAAGTAAGATGGATATTGGTCTGTATTCTTTAGACAGATTTGACTTCGGTATCGGTAGTATCTTGGCTTTCTTCCATGAAAGGGGATATTCGCTGGTTGTTAAAATGGTATTAAAGATTAACGTAATATATTTAAGAATGTACGGGAGGATAATCATCAAAAATCTAGGGTTCATATCGTCTAGTCCCATGGCATTTAATTTGACGGAAAGCAGGGCTTCGACTACATCTTCATCGGTAAGACAATCAAATTGGAAGTCTTGTTCCCCATCATTGCCTGCGCTCAACCATTGGGTATTAGAGCTACAACTACTACTTACATTGGTAGGGGTAGCCCCTACAGAAACGAATTGTGAGTTTAGCAGATTGCAGTCAGTTGGTGGGTATCGCTTAAGCCTAGCACTTTAAGGTGCTTGGGAAAAGCGTATTGGCCCGTAAGAACTCCAGTAACTTGTCTGCAGTCTTTTCTGTTGAGATAACAAGAACACCTCAGATATTTTACAAACGTCGGGAAGAATTCGTTTAGTCTGTCTCCACCCTGGAGAGTCATGCCATCTGCGATTGTGTCCATATGAAACCCAACTGTCAATGGAAGCTCTGACCGAGGACGCAGGCAGACATAACGCCAGTTCAGGTCCTGAGAAGTCTTCCTCTGAGTCATGTCTAGTAAGTTCATTGGAGATATCATTTCCTGTCATCCAGTTATGACCCGGGAAATTCACCTCTTGACCGAATCAGAGAGATCTTGCATTCATTAACTATTTTGGAGATGGTTAAAGGGTTGAGGCCTTAAGCGAAACTTGTCTGTTGCTACAGACGCTGATACTCTGCATATCCATAAGTCAGGACTCGAAGGACAACCGTCGCGCAAATTTATCAAAACTCCAGTAGGGGTTATACCAAAAGCCACTTCTTCTTAAACGTGAGATAGCTTTGATCGATGCAACGCAAGCTAAGTTGGTAGCTGATTTAGATGTGTAGCAGAAGGGTTCAGGTCCTGTGAAAGGGGTTTCTGAACCGCATCTTACTAGCTCGTTAGTTTTTCAATTTCCTTCAAAACTCCCATGGCCAGGAATCCACCAGAGTTTGGTTTTGTTTCTGTGGCTGACTTGCTGGTGGGTATTGAAGCAGAGCTAAGGGCTTTTATAGCTGGTTGACTATCCGTGTATATATGGTTGTGAGCGCCTTTGATACCAGTGTTGAAGATGTGGTTAGCGCATTCTTGAATGGAGGAGGAGTAATAGTTCTTAAGAGCAACAGTGGATACATTTCTCAAAGAAACGCGACTAATATCTTCAGCGCCGTATTCCAATATCACCTTGCTTAAAGCAAGCAACTATCACGAGCAGAAATTTGCCGGCACTAAAAGTGCTCCCACAGGCTCATCATTTAGTGCAGGTGTTAGTAAGGACAAAACAATTAAAAATACAATAATTATGTACCTATAAATTACTAACACAAACACAAGTCATGCAAATAAATTAAGACATTAAGGTATTATTACGCAAAATATTTTTCAGCTTAATTTCACTAACATGCAAGTCAATCACATGATCATTTATATTATAGATTCTACTCATGCGACTAATAGGCTTATGCCTCCCATAAGTCGTTCTATGATGGGGGCTAAACAATAATTCAACACTGCGTAAATTAAGGGCACCACCACGAAAATTAAAGCCAATAGACGACAGCAAGTCAGGTGCATCTATTTGACCGGATATAAACTGCTGTAAAAAAATGATATCGTTATTAAGCCTTCATTAGGAAAGGGGTAACATTTGAAGAAGCTTGATACGTTGACTGTAGGGAGGAAGGTTAAATGGATCATCCCATGGAAGTCCTCTAAGTGCAAATCTAATAAATTTACGTGGAATGGCATCTATTCAATTTGAATGAATGTTGTAGAACGGTGTCCAAACTTGAGAGGCATACTCTAGGATCGGACGGACAAAACAATTGTACAATGACATAGAAACGTAAGGGTCATTAAATTCTTTGGCCCACCTTTTTACGAAGCCCAGCATAGAATTAGATTTATTAACAATAAAATTGATATGCTTGCAAAGACCAGTTTGGTATCGAAATAAACCCCAAGATCCTTAAAATTATCAACATTACAAAGAATATGTTGAGACAGAGAATATTGAAAGTTGGAAGGTATATTCTTTCTAGAGAATGTCATATGTTGACATTTAGTAGGGCTCAGATATAAACCGTTTTTATCACACCAATTGGCGAAGCTATTAATGTCGGATTGAAGAAAAATTCTATCTTGCAGACTAGTGATAGATTTAAATATTTTCATATCATCAGCGTAGATCAGGATATTACTGATCAATCACGCTCGTTCATTCATCGTTCGACACGCCGCCATGATACTTGTCAGTCGCCCGGTGGTTAGTGGTTCACAAGTGCACAGTGTCGAAAAAAATTCAAAAAAAAGTGTTTTACTGCAAATTGTTTATCATATTTTCTTTTGGTTTGACACGTGACTGCGGTTTGTTAAATAACGTTAGCTGGTGAGATGTTGCTGTGATTGACCTATAATAAGATAGGCATTGTGTTTCCTTAAGATTGTTGGCTTTTTTTTGTGTTTTTTTTTTATAAAATGGCTCTGCAGGCGAGATGGGGTAACGTACCCCATCCTGCCCCCAATGAGAATAATTTTGTTCTTGTTTGTAATAAAAAATCAAAGAAGAAAAGCCGATCAGCAAAAGCAGCAAAACGACGAAGAGTCTCATCATCTGGAGATGAAAGTGCAGAAGAGGAGGATACACCATGTAATGTATTTTTGAGGACGTATTTTCTGTTTCCATTGAAGGGTGGTTATCATACTCATTATGTGGAAGATGGGCTCATAATAGCTGCGCAGGAATAGATGATGATGATGACGAAGCCACCCATGCCTGCGAGTTATGCCAGCTCAAATAATCATATTTCTCTGTCTTCAACTTACCTCAGGGGGGTACCCCATCTTACCAGCACCATGGGGCAAGACGGGGCAAAACACCTTTTTTTCATTTAAATTTTTTTCTCTTGAATGTGTTACCAAAAGTTCCTAATGACACCAAATATTATAATAATAATTTTTTATATTGTTGACCTTTAAAGCTTAAGTACCCCATCTTGCCACCCTATCCCCAGCATTTTCCGGGTTTTTTGCTTCTACCGCCTCCTTTACCACAGCAAGAGGTATTCGGTGAATTTTGTCCCTTGCCGTGCAATTAAAGCCTCAAATTCAATTTTATTTTGCGCATTTATTCTTGAATCTTCCATTAAAAGCCTCCCAGATAATTTGGTTTAATGTTTTCAAACATGCTGCTATCGACTCCTATGAACTGTAAAAGTAGCTTCGATATATAGGGTGTTTTTTTATAGAGGCATCCAATTTTTTTGAAAAATAAAACACAACAAATTTAATGGAATGACCAAATTTTGGCTTTATTAGCTCACAAATTTTATGGCATTTAATATTTAAATATAATTTCTGGCATATGGCCTCCGCGACTGCAATTTATAAACGCCATCCTATCGGTACAATTTTACACCACTTTTTCGAGCATACTAGGTTTTATTTCGTCAATAGTGCGGCGAATGTTGGTTTATCAGCATACCCCTGAGATTTGACGTACCCGCACAAAAAGTGGGCCAAAGGTGTCAAATTACACGAACGAGGTGGCCAACTCACAGGTCCACTTCTTGAGATGAATCGGTCGTGTTGGGTACCCTACACTCAAAACCAAAATCCTCAAACTAAAACCCCTAAACCAAAATCCCCAAGCCAAAATCCCTAAAACCAAAATCCCCAAAACCCAAAATCCCCAAACACAACACAGTTTCCCCATATGTCGGGTTCATCTAAGACATTATGTTTGGTTCGCAACTAATCCCATAAACAGTGTAATGCATATGGGGGTATGCTGCCCCCCTGCAACCCCCCCGTTTGGGGTCACTATTTGATTTGGAGTAGGCGCAAGGGAAACTTGTTGAAAAGAGCACTAAGTCCAAAACGTTTGGGGATTTTGTATTTGTGGATTTTGTACTTGGGGATAGTAATTTCCACGATTAGTAAACTTTGTTCTGGTGTAAGTCTTCCCATGGTGATTTGCCAAAGTATACTGAACAAACAAATCAAACACAATTTATTAGTATGACAGCTAGTTTGACAGTTATACCTCTATAAAAAAAAATACCCTATATGGTTCATTTTCTGCTGTTCCTGGCCTTGCTTCCGGCTTTTCCATCGATCCATCCACTATATCTCATAAATCATTTGCTCTTAGCAAAACTATTATGTGGAATTCGCAAATTAGCCATTCCTCACTGCCATTCAATTTTTCGATTCTCTGCTGATCCATCTCCAGAAGGCAAGTCAAAATCCGCGTCGACTTAACCGAGTACCAAAAAAACTCAATACAAACTTCCGAAGTATGCCTTTATTAAATGTATGCATTTTATCGGTTCATTTGAATAGTCGCACCCGCAAAAAGTCGAAAAACACCAAATTTTTGTTGAAATATTTTTATTTTTTTATTTATTTGAATCAATTATGTGTCCTTTAAATAATGTGTGTTGCCTCCACCATTGGATATAACCTAAAAATTTGTATTCTTCCTAGAGTCATATAAACTTTTAAGGTGAGTCAAAGAAATGCTGGCCAAAGAAGCATTAATTGCCGCAATCAGTTCTTGATTTTCTTGATATTGCTTGCCTCCTCTATAAATTGGCATCCTAGCCATGCCCAACCATTGTCAATAATATTCAAATCAGGCGACCAGTGCAATATTTGAATGTTTTCACTACTAATCTACTATTTAAAAACTCGTGAATTGTTAATAGGAACATAATCTTGCTGAAATATCCATGGAAAAGCTCCTATATTATCGGAAAAGCTGCTTCAAGAAGATCTTTGTATTTTTTCATACGAAAAGACAACTTTTCTCCAATTTCTTGAAGCCTCTTCAATGTCCACATCCCACTCATGTGATCCCTTGCAAATTAAAGGCGCTGTTGCTTGTGTGCACGATTAAGCGGTGGTTTTTGTATATTTGTAAGCTTTTAGTGTGGAGCCTCACAATAACACGACGCACAGTGAACTTGGTACAAGAAAC
Source organism: Portevinia maculata (assembly GCA_949715645.1). Lineage (NCBI taxonomy): Eukaryota > Metazoa > Arthropoda > Insecta > Diptera > Syrphidae > Portevinia > Portevinia maculata. Next base: position 162,941,948 of record OX454525.1, on the reverse strand, counting down.
CCCAGCAAATTGCTTTATTTTGTTTTTGGATTGAGCAGAATTAGAAGATAATCTTTGAATTTTCCGCTTGTATTGTGGCGTTAAAACTTTTGCGATCCTTCCATTGTAATTTTTCCCATAGGATGCACGATTTTTCACAAAATTTCTTATTAGGTGTTCACTTCGACCAATTTTACGGGCTAACATTGTTCCAGCCCAGGTAGTTTTTGTACTCGTGCACGCTGCTTATAGTTATCCAGATCGAACGCTTTGCCATCCGCGAGAGTTATCTCGAATCTAGGACTTTTAGCATTTTGGACTACATCCACACCTTGGTACAGTTCATCTTCTCTTCTATTCACCCTATTTGCACACAATCTTCTGCTTTCCTGCTTATCGTAAAGCAATCGGAAATGTATAATAGTTTTGTAGAGGTATGTAGTTTTGAGCGCATTTGTTTTGCCCAACTGAAGTAGCAACAGTTTCCTAGGGAATTGATGTCAAATCCGAGGTAGGTGAACTCCTTAAGTTCCTGCTATCAAGCATTGACGTTTTGTCCTATTCGGTGATTGTTGATTGTTTGCTGAAAGCATGTACTGTAAGAAAGTAGAGTGTTTTTACTGTAATATGTATAGATGTAATGTATAGATCACGCTTTTTGTACGGAGACTATCGTTGGTATTGCTAGAGAGAGCATTAACTGGAATATCACACTTTACGCGGATTTCCAAGCAGAGTCACTTGGATAAAATAAAATATAAGTCTTTGGTGGCTTTGCAAGAACAAGTCACAAACTATAATTTTATTCAACTCAATTTATACCTAAAATAAACTTGGCCTAGCAATTAATTACAGAGAGTACACAAGTCAACAGGAAGTTTTGACAAAAGCAAAACAATTGATTGATAACTTCATAAACCAACAAAATGCTGACATCGCTGAATTAATATAAATAAATTTATGATGAAAAAGACTACATAACTGTTTCTTCAAGGTGAGGGCGTTGCCTCAGTGTTGTTTTTGCTAGCTACTTGTGTAGCGAAACAGACTTGCATTAACATACTTGGTTCTCTCCTCGGCCGATGATATCGATATCGTCCGCGTAACCCAGTAATTGGACGGATCGGATAGAAATAGCGCCTCCCGTGGCGACACCTGCCCTGCGCACTACATAATCCGGAACAATATTAAAGAAGTCACATCATCTGCTCGGCCAAAACCGTCACGAGCTTAAACTAATTTAAAAGAGTTACTTCCAAATTGCACATTGCATGGCGTGTTTACAAGTATCCCGTGTCACAGATGGATTACTTTCGCTGCAATCCCTTATTGGGCCATATTGCCACGTAGAATTCATATGCGGCACAAAAATCTTTCTAAATTCAGTGCGTCTCGAATTGAAATTCGCTGGGTTAGGTTTCCAGGATTTTCCTTAGCATGAACATTTAATTTATCTACAATGCCGCAGCCTGCGTATTTAAAAATGAAATGCTTTTCGTGTCCACATCACTCACGAACGGCATGACAGATCTGCTTCATTTCTTTTATATTATGTTCGTTGCTGTCTGTAGAAGGTTTTTATCAAACAAAAGGTTGGACAAATTTTAAACAAAAATCGGAAAATCGCGAAAAACCTAGGTATGGGAATTTTCTATTCGACTGATTGGATTGAAATAGCAATGGCGTTGAGAGCGTTATCAACGGCTCTGACATTTGTTTGTTTATTACTCATCGTGTTCTGCGATATCTTTTTATCGCGAATCGAACATCGGAAAGTTGTTTTTCTCACCACGAATCGGTAATTTCGATAAAAAAAAAATGGTGTGAAAGTAAATGAAAATGATTCTGTGTTGTTGTTTGATTCTAAAAAGTTAGCCGAAATAGGCGCCAGCCAGACAACAAGCACCAACGAAGTTGCGTGAGCAGCTAAGCCATGTCGAGAAAAAGGTGCAGTCACTGTAACCAGCCAACCACTTGAGCACAAATAAGGCAAACTTTGCTATTGACTAACGGAAATGAGGATGGCTATGCGCTGGTGATAGGGACAGGGAGGGCAGGACAATGTCTGCCGGGTACGGTTTTTTAAATATAATTTGTTAATTTAAGCTTATTCTATTTTCTAATAAATAAAGCGTCTTTCATTAGCTACTTGACAAGTTCAGACTTTCAGTGTGAACGCGCCCTTGTAATGGCTACATGAGCGGCTGAAACAGTGGTTGGTTAGTGTCTTCCCAAGTCGAGAGGGCAAGTGTATGTTTAAAGTAATTTTGTAGCGTACATAAATGTATATGCCTACATAACAAGGTAAATATGTGTGCGCTATTGAATTGTAAAAACTTCAACACAACGTCATCTCATTGAAAAGCTTGCGAGCGGGATTCGAATTCGTCGATCACGAATTTTTAGGAAACGGCGTTTTCTCCAATGCCTCTCTGTAAGGGGAAATTCTAAAGAGAAAGTCCGTTTTAACCAAACCAGAGAATACCAATTCCGTGGGGTTCCGATCTCGCTCGTGGGCCTTCCAAGGGGATAATGGTACGAAAGCGCAAAGCGGGTGATGATAGGAGATTTTAACTGGGTATTTTTTTTTTGCAAGGAAACCCACTCACCCAATAAAAGTTTGCCAGTGAGATAAGCGACGCTGTCTTCACATTATGGGATGGGGAGGGTGTATAGAGTTGGATAGCGGGGATATCACCTCACGGGAACACGAGAGGCTAAATCTTGTTGTTTTTTTTGCATGATCATCGCTAAAAGAGAAAGAAGCTAACGCTTTTGGAAAATAAGCTGATGACAAGCCAGTGATTGGTTTGTCGTCGCCTTGGCCGGTGGGATAAAGAAAAGTTGGCTCGTGAAACGTATTGTTTGCTAAAGGCATCAGTATCCCGTGTCGATAAATTTTCCGGTTAACGTGGAAAAATAAAGAAAAAACCACGAGTACTATTCGTTCGTCCAAAATAAAAATAAAGAAAAAAAAAAAAGGAAATAGTTACTAACCAGTGCCGGCAATAGAACGTTTTTTTTTTATCGGCATTAACCTTCTGCGACTAACGTGACGCCTGCCAGACACCGAAAAAATAAAAAACTTATGTATCTCCGCTAATTATTTTTTTTTCAATTCTTTCATTCTCTATACCTTCTCCTACTATGCTCATGCGTGCGTTAGTCCTGTGGGAGCGGTCCTTGTGTGCGCGTGCCTCGTTGTTCAAGGGAAAGTGTCTGGTAGGCAACCACATCAGTGTTAAGGTAGGTGTCTGTTAGGCCCCACCTCAGAGTAATAGTTATATGTTCATAGTGTCTCCTAAGCAACACGTCAGTGAAATTGTTTTCATTACTTCAACTTGTTTATTTCTTAGATGGATCATAGATCTAAAAGAACGTCGGCTGGAACATTTGTTAGTTACGACGAGCAAATAGAACAATGGTTAGATGAAGAAAGTGAACACGAGTTCAGTGATTGCGACAATGAAGATGAGGACCCGAGTTTTGAGCCAGAAAATGAAGTCTTTGAAGCTGACGAAATTTCAGAAGGGGAAGCGCACGACGAAGTTTCAGATATCGAAGAACATGAAGAACCAAGTGCAGATGTTACAAATTCTACCACCAATAAACAGTTGCATGAAGAATTTTATATAGGTAAGAAGGGTTTTAAATGGAATAAAAAAGAGTGCCCTAGGGCATCTAGAACAGCAGCCCACAATATTATAAGATTACCTGGTCGTTTGCACACACTTAACTACGAAGGCTATTTTGAACTTTGGTCTAAGATTTTTGATAATACAATGTTGGAATGTTTGGTGACACATACAAACCAAAAACTACAAAATTATAGAATAAAATTCAAACAAAGCGCTAGGACAGATCTAATGGACACCGATGTAACTGAAATAAAAGCCTTCATCGGTATAATGTACTACTCGTCCGTTTTTAAGTGCAATCACTCCGATCTGAGCATGATATTTGCTACAGATGGCACTGGCCATGAAATATTTCGGTGCGTTATGTCAAAATGGTGTTTTTCTTGCTTGATTAACTGCCTCCGGTTTGATGACTCAACTACTAGAGAGGAACGTCTGAAAGATGATAAACTTGCTCCAATCTCTGATTTGTTCAACAAATTAATCACAAATAGCCAGACCCAATATACTCCTGGACCATACCTATGTATAGATGAAATGTTGCTGCCATTTAGAGGTCATTGTAAGTTTATCATTTACATGCCACAGAAGCCAGCAAAATATGGCATCAAGATAATGCTATTGGTAGATGCTCGTACATTCTACATTTATAATGCCTACATCTACCATGGTAAAGACTCGGATGGTATAGGGTTGAGTGAACAAGATAGAAAAATGGCAATACCTAGTCAGTCTGTTTTGAGACTAGCGAAAGTTGTGGAAAAATCAAATCGGAACATTACAGCAGACAATTGGTTTAGTTCAATTCCACTGATGGAAACTTTGCTCAAAAGAGGACTTACTTACTTAGGTACGCTAAAAAAAATAAAACGGAGATACCACCATGCTTCTTGCCGGATAAGAAAAGAGATTTAGAGAGTTCAGTGTATGGGTTCACAAAAGACTTCACATTGTTATCATATGTTCCGAAAAAAAACAAAGCTGTCCTCTTAATTTCTTCTTCCCACCACAATGAAGATGTGGATACTGACACAGGTAAACCAATAATGATAACTGACTACAATCATACTAAAGGCGGAGTTGATGAAGTTGATAAAAAGTGTTCAATTTATTCCTGCAGCCGCAAAACTCGCCGTTGGCCTATGGCAATTTTCCAAAGGATTTTGGATATGTCAGCAATAAACAGCTTTGTACTATATCAAATGTGTGCAGACAGCAATTGTAAAATGAGACGGGGTACTTTTATTTTGAATATGGCAAGAGAATTAGTGCTGGATCAGATGAAATATCGTGTGTACAACGAGCGATTGCCCAGAGAGCTGCGGATGACAATAAGTAGAATTTTGGCTAAGGATCTCCCTCCTCCACCACCGAAAGTTCTACAAAATCAGTTAGTTACAAGAAAATTATGTTCCATTTGCCCACCAAAATTAAAAAGGCAATCAAGATATTGTTGTTGTGACTGTTCAAAGTCAATCTGTTTGCAATGCTCAAAGCCACTTTGCGCAGACTGCCAGCAAAAACTATGATTTTTGAACTATTATACTTTTTTTTCCAACCAGTGGATTGATCTCATTTTTTTTTAATTGATTCTTATAAGTGTTAAGTTTTATAAATGTTTATGTAAATGAAGAAATTATTTATGTTTATTTTTTTTTTTTACTTTTTATCTATGTTTGTTTTTGAGTATTAATTTATGTTACATCAATAAATGTTGTTAAAATCAAAATGTGTTTCAAATTGTTTGTGTTTTTATTTTTTAATGCTAATAATATACCCTTAAGTTTAAAATATGACGAATTAAAGATGCAAAATAAAATAAGTTTAAAAAACAGAAGCTATCAAAATGGTGTCTGGTAGACTACCACGTCAGTAAGATTGTGAAAACTAAAGCACGTCAGTCGCAGAGGGTTAAAGCCACGTGTCGCTGCTCTGCCACCAAAAAGCCCAACTCGTGCTCCGGGGAAAATATACTTAGCCTTAAGCGGCCGTCACCACCCGCATGTGGCTCTAAACCCTGGTTGCGACGACCAACAGTGGATACCAACTATCCTCCGTACCAACGGCATAATTAAAAGCCAAATAAATACCACGCGCCCGCTTTCCAAGGAGCTGCCGCTAGCTAGCCTATTCTGAACCACGTGCCATAAACTACCGTGTTAAATCGCACCCAACCGAGGCTGCTCGAACGGCTACCAAATCCATCACATCCACCGAAGCGCCAGCCATTACTATTGTTAAACCAGTGCGACCTGAAATTCTTCGCCCATCCTGACCACTCGCGCTCGCTAAAGCAAACCCTCCAGCTATTCAACCACCGTACGCGATCAACCAAAACGGTTGGCAACCACACCAACGTCATCATCCTCCACCTCCAATTCGGAGATCACCCACAAGGAGTAAAAATCAACGGCGTGACCGATATATCCCTGTTATTCCACCTGCTATCCATCAGCATAGGCTCTCCTAACTTAAACAGCAGTTGGATCTTAATAGTTGATAAGTGTCAGATTAATGCTAAAATATCCTATCAATTTGATTAGTTCTAGTTTTGTTTATATAAAGTTCTGAATCGGGTACCTAGTGCGTGTTTGTATGGGTGTGATCGATTAGCGGCTGCTACCGTTTTGGCGAGCACCATTTAGATTTCTTTTTGAGCTTTCAGCAACAGCACCAAGGAATCCACATCGGCAGGCCTGACGACGCGGACGCCAAGGTAAGCTAACGTTACAATTTTGTTACTTCTTTTGATTTTTATTTATTTATGGTCACACATACACCAGCCAAGTAATTTGATTAAACAAGGTTGCCACATGTGCATTACTGTTTTGTTTTATTATTTTTTTTTATTTATGGTCACACCTATACCGGCCAATTTAATTCAACAAAATTGCCCGATCTACATTTTTTTCCCTCGCTTTAAATTTCTAATTGATTTATAATATTGTTTTGATCCTATTTAAAAGTTTATCAATTATTAAAATAAAATCCTACGGGAGTAGTAATAATAGACCATATTATTAATTTTTGAATAAAATACCTTGCCTACTTATTTACTTATTTAGTTATCATTTGCTTACCCACCTAGTTAATTTGAATTATAAACATCTAGTACCTAGTAAAAATAGTTCTGTTTTGTTTTCCTCTTAGATTAGTTATTACAATGTATCTCAAATGACTTGAATTTAATAAAAATTTAGATATGTTGGCTTAAGGCTTGAATTGGTCATCTCATTTCGATTGGGGGAGTTAATGGTCCGACGATAAGAAAGCAAACGGGTGTCAGCATACTAATGCCGCGGTCGCTGGCACAAGGTTGGGAGGGTTTTGACCCGCTAAGAGGACAATCATCGGTTCCTCCCGTGGTTCATGTAAGAGACCTTGTTCCTTTTTTTTTCGCTCTAGTTTTGTTAAGTACTTATATCCCCTGTTTTATCTTCTTATAGTATTTCTTTAGCATGCAATTTTTTTTGTGCATTGGTGATTTTTTCTTTGGAAGCTCAGATACAAGAACCCACCCTCCGACGAGCTAACGCTGAGACCAGCAAGGCATGCGCACGTGTCAGAGTTGCCAATGATCCTCCCTCTTCCTTTTTTTTCCATCACTCCCTTACCCTAGTCCACTTTCCTTCAAATTTCATACCGTCTTTTTTTTTGACAACCATCCCTCTCCTAAACCCCCTCCAATTACCACCATTACACCCTTAAACCGATTACCGAACTGTCAATGTCAAAATATTCAGTAAAATCAACATTTGAATCATGGTGAAGTACACGAAGGAACAACGTTTACAAATAATTAAAATTTACTACCGAAATTCCAAGTCGGAATTTATTGCGTTAACGCCAATTTTCGGCCTTAATTCTCGTCCCAGTAGACAAGCAATTCATAGTATAGTGAAAAAAATTGAGTCAGAATATTCGCTGCTTGATATTGCCGTGCTAGTGAGATTACGTTTTGTCCGAATCAGTCAATTTCACGGCGTTCTCAAGAATCGGGCCCCTCCCAGACCACATTATGGCGAATCATCGTCAGCGATGAAGCGCGTTTTTGGTTAAACGGCTACGTCATTAAGCAAAATATGCGTTACTGGACAGGTGAGAGCCCTCATGTGCTCAACAAACAGCACTTCATCCCTCAAAAGTCACTGTTTGGTGCGGTTTTCATGCGGGTGGCGTCATTGGGCCTTTTTTTCGTAGATGAAAGTGACCGTCACATTATAGTAAATGGTATTCGCTAGAGAGACATGTTGGAACGTTATTTCTTTGAGCAATTGCGTGAAATGGACATTAGTGATATGTGGTTCGAACAAGACGGTGCCACAAGCCACACAGCGGTGGCAACTATCGAGGTATTGAAGTCTCAGTTCTGTGAACGTATTATCTCGAGAAACGGGCCCGTCTATTGGCCGCTGAGATTGTGTGATTTAACGCCTCTAGGGACTACATTAAATCATTGGTCTATGCCAACAAGCCGGCGATGTTAGAGGAGCTCAGAGCCAATATTGAACGAGAAATAGCGGTCGTATCGGTCGAAATGTGCGGCCGAGTCATAGAAAATTGGGTTTAACGTATCGACCGCTGCATACATTCCCGTGGAGAACATATGAACGAAGTCAAATTTCATTCATAAATGTTTTGATAGTAATTCAAGCCAATAATTTTTGAGATATCTTAAGTAGTTTGCATTTTATTTAAAACAGAAGTTGTCAAGTCCAGACCATTTATATTATACGCTTCTTATTTCGCATTGGTCGAGGTGAAATATGCCATAATTCAAGTGGTACGCAATTAAAGAACCTGGGTACCATGTATTTCAGCTGCTGCCGTCTATGTTAGTTGTGTAATCTTTGTTTTTCAAGGTATCCTTATGCTCTTTGTCTAATATTGATATCATGTTGTATTGATTGCTTGAATCGTTGGTCGTTGTAGATTTAATTTATCGTATTGAAAAGAAAAAGTTTATTGACCGTTAGCAGACCTAGATCTTGCATTTTGCGAAGGTTCTACATACCTTGCGCCGTATGTAGCTTTCAGAAGAATTACAAAAAAACGAGTTTGTACCAGATTTAATAGCGTAACGTGCAACCTCATGCTACATACTGTATCAGTCAACTTCAACACCTAGATATCTATATGAGTATACGTTTTCAATTTGGTCATTGCAAGGATCATTGGACACAGATCAATAGTCCGTTTAAAGATAAAAGGTTTTGGAAACGGAATCTGTATTATGAAATTTTAGCTCAATTGTAGATTTGAGTATAGGTGGCGGTCTCATGTGCATAGCTTCGATCTACTAATTTTATCGAATTCTGATTCTGATTACACTATAGAAGTGTAGACCAATGCTTTTTTGAACAGTGTTTTGAAGATTACTGACATTGGATGCTATTTTTACTTCGAAGCATCTATCAGAGAGATCGCTTTTGAACTATTTAGGGACTGGGCCACGAATTCCAGCATTGCCAATATTTTATCTTCGTAAAGAGTACCGAAAGCTTTTCTTTGAAAACAATGAATTTTTCGACTAAGATAAACTCATTTCACATATTCTTTGATCGCCGTGAAAATGACTACCACGCCTTCTAGTAATCTTACGAAACTGTTAAAGATAGTACAGTCCATATTATCAACTGCCTGCACACTATACGCTCCTGTTAAAAAATGAAAGTCACAAAATAGAGCGTCTTCTTGCAGAGACCCTAAACATGTATGGCTTAGTTCGACGTGACACAGCTGGATCTTCTGAAAATCTACTGGGACAGGAACAAAACTGGCCGGTGCCGAGTATTGTGAAGCAGAACATATTGAGACAGTAGAAACTTTGGATGGAGCCTTACATACAAGCGACATTGAGCTGGAATATGTCTTCATAGTTGTTGAAATATAGATTTTGAGGATTTCGTCTACTGTGATCTCGTTTGCTACATTAACGAAAATTGAAACTGAAATATATAACTTCGAATCAACAAAATCTTGAAAAGTTTGCTTAGATAGTTCTTGCAAGAGTACAGTTGTCTATTCTGGTGTCCCTCAAGGTAGTCACTTTTGCCCACTCCTGTTCTTATTATTTATCAGTGATACATGCGTACATGTTATTTATGCAAACGTTTTTTTTTGTATTTGCAGATGAATTAATCTTATACTAATCTACTAGGATCTATCTCTAACAGCAAGGTATTGATGTCATGTATGAATGGCGTAAAGAAAATTATATAGTGCTTAATCTTAAGAAGTATAAATACATAAACTTTAAGAGATGTGATCGTGTTGTTTACGTCAATGATCTGGGTGTAATCTTCGACAGGAAGCTAAACTTGAACCTTCACATGGGTTCCATCGTCAGTAGGGCAAGAAGCTGTTTCGGTCCAATAAAACTTTTTTCCAAGGAGTTTAACCCTTTCGATCCGGATGGGACATCCAAGGTATAAAAACACCTTTGTTCTATGTCCCATCCGGATCGAAAGGGTTAAGAATCCCTATAAGCTATAATTAAAACCTCATACCATCCTCTCATCCAAAATATTTTGGAACACTGTAGTCCTGGTAAAGGCGATTGGAGAACAGGCGAAATTGGTTGCCGTGAAGTTGGCCTTGAAGTCAACAAAACGAGGTAATCAACTGGTTCATATAACAGCCAAATGAAGGATTGTCTTCAACTTCTTCTGATACTGACTAATACAAAGAGAGTCTAATTCAGTTCGGTACCAGGAAACAGCGGATATGAAGGCAATGAAAAATCACACGAAGTAGCCAAAAAAGGATCTGCATCTCATTCCGTATAAAGCAGATAATGTTACCAGCAGAGGATTTCCTTTTGTCTTCTAGTTCCATTGAGTGATGGACATTCATATAATATGTGTTCAGTTGTCTCGTCTTCTTTAACCCTGGAAAGATAATCATAGTTTTTATGGCGTAGAAGATAATTATACGTCTCAGAGACGTATGGCACTTTGTTTGTTTATTTAATGAAACCTATAAGCTTTTTAAGAAATATTAATGTTTTATTTATTAATATAGTCCATATTAAGAGAGATAAATCAATGATTCAGTAAAAATAAATATTAGTTAAAAGCTAAAAACAAAAAACCTAAACTCCGTTACAAATCAACAATAAACATAACTTGTTTTTTAAAGGATCCTTAAAATTGACTTTAAGTTCTAATAGTTGCCAAATTTGCATTTTTTGGTTTAAAATAAGTCTACTAATGAGTCTAAGCTAATTTTACAAAATCTGCCAACTTAAAGTTTTACTTGGAGTTGTTGTCCAAGTAAAACTTTAAGTTGGCAGATTTTGTAAAATTTAATATGAACTCGTTTACCCGATACCTGACTGGTCTATCTTTTTTTAATTATTTTGTCATTAATGCTGCCATTTTTCAATTTTATGGTTTATTGTTTGATTGTTTTGTTGAGTCTATTCGTTTGAATATCGAAAAATGTTAATATTCTTCACAATCTTGGTATGATAATGAAGTGAAGAACTCATACAAATTGGGGAAATAAGTTTGAATCTATTTATAGACGTTTCAACAGTGAATTAATTTTTTTCAATTATCTTAAAGCGAATAAAAATTTTCCTGAGGGTGATTCGATAAGTCAGTGACTTTGGTGAACAAATGCGCTCGGATCTCATGAAGGATATTTTTTTGTAGCATTTTTATTTCTTTCCATGCATAAAGCAGATCCCAGAGATCTCCAAACTTTTTCGTCTCTGTTATTTGACCAATTTTTTTCTATGTTCTGATTGTTTGGTGGGAGGCGGTAAACAAAAAATCCTACCTCAAGAATCTCAACAAAGTACAAAGGATTGCTTGTTTGGGGATAACTGTTTCATTAAATCAAAACCCCAAATAAGTCTGGAAACATTACTGATCCTACAACATATGGAGCTCTTCACGAACAACGTGGCAGCCATGTATATTTGGACACTCGCGCATACTTGGCAACTTTACTTACACAAGACAGGGGCTTGCAATACATTTGGCGCGTTCAATTTGCAAGGCAACTGCGAGTTTCGTACTTAACAAATTTCTATCACTTGCCATACGATGGTCACGTGAGGTATTTGGTCAATGAGAGAAGGTAAAATAGTAGGGACTAGGGACTGGGGCCTAACTCTGTAATTCGATTCTAAAGTTAAATCGTTCGAATTCGGAAAATATGTACTAATTCGAAAATCGGAAATTGAAATCCGAAATTCATTAATTTGCTCGAAAATCGGAAATATCGTACTTGACAACTCTATTTTCGTTGCTAAATACATTCGAATTTCGAATATTTCATTCGATATCTACTTACCATACGGAAAAGTTTTGCCGAAACTAAAATGTAAGTATTTATTTAAAAAAAAGACGTAAACAATATTTTTTGATAAAATGTTATAAATTAATTGAAAAAAACATAATAAATATTAATATGATGATATGATGATTGGAAACATGTGAGTCGTGGGATGCTCTACCGTATCATCCATTAACAGCTCCGATTATCATCCGGTGATCACATATCTACAAGAAACGAAGCTCCAAAAAGTATTTAAAAGAAATCAAGAACTAGATTTTAAAGTGAACTTAACACCATTGCATTTATGCTGTGCCCTGTGCTTCAGTTTCCGATTGAAAAATGTTCATTGTTCCTCGGTCTAATCATTTGACTGTTTGTCCCATCCACGAATGCACAATTCCGATTTCAAATGGAAATATTTTTTTGCTTCTATCTTTTCCTCATTAGTCATATTAAAATTATTATGTTTTGCGCACAGCTGTTTTTCTATACCTTTACAGACTTCAGAAATAACTGCTGAAACTGCTGCGCCAGCCCAGTAAATCGATCTTGGCCTTTTTCCTGCTGGTTTAAGCGTTGCACGTAGTTTTATATTATTATTTCGTCACTAAATTTTGTTTTATATCACATTACCTTTTACTTGATAAACCCATTATGTTGGAATTATCTCTTATTACCACAATGCAACTGAATCCATATCCAAGTGAAATTCAATTTTAACGAATAAATTTAGTTAATCAAAAACGAATTATTTGACTTTTTGTTGAATATAAAATTACATTATTTTTGACAAAAAACAGCGCGAGTCTCGGAACATTTATTTGAAAGTTGCAAAGGTTTCTTTGAGACATTTTCTTTCGATTCGAAAGTCATACAGAGTAACATTTGAAATTAGATTCGGAAACAACTTTCGAACAGTTTTTACTTTCGAATCGAATTACAGAGTTAGGCCCCTGTGAAATTGAACGCGCCCTTTGTGTCATTCATCGATAACATTAAGTTGCTAAAAATCTGAAAGGGTAGATTACATCAATCACTTCAATTTGTCATTAACGCAATAAATTAAATTCATCGATTACTCCTTTATACTGAAGTACAATGGCAGTCAGAAGGCTTATGTTAGATTTTTTTGTCCCCCTTTTTTGAAGCAGTTTTGGAGTTTTTGGGTGATGAAAATTTTTAAAGAAAATTCAATTAATTGGAAAAAAGATTTAATTAATTGGAAAGCAGTTATCTATTTAACAGATTGGTTTAGTAAACGTTCAGCTAATTTAATGATTTAATTTGATAAAAACAAAGTTCATCATGCCAGCTTTTCAAGCAAAATATTGGACGGCGCTAACTTTTCCAGTTTTCCAATTTGTCACAGACGAACTGTCAGGTTGATGATGTCTTAACGTACGTTCAACATTTAAGTATATTCTTCGCACAGACTTTGAAAATAGGTTTAAAGAGCATTTTTTAATATTAAATAATTCTTAACCATATCTTGTGGTTAACCACATTTCAAAATTTCCCACTAACCGCATAAATCATATTGATCCCACTGGGAAGTTAGTCGTGTGGACCTTTCGGGTCGCACTCAGACCACTTTTTTTTTTAATTGAAATTGTTCACAGAATAGAATATAACAAATTTTTTTAACATATGACTACAAATTTCAAGACAAAAGAATACATACAAACCAGCTTATTTTAATTTTTTAAATTATTTGGTACATCTAAAAGTTGCAAGACTTGATGTTCCATGACACTTTTCTTTCTTCTCGAAAAGTATTTAGACTTGCTAAGAATGGATCTGATGTTATAAGCAATTGATTTAAGAGGTCAGTATTTGTATTTACACGTGATATTTTTCTGGTAAGAAGTTCCCTAAACCTTCTATTTTCCTTGTTTCTTGCCTCTTGCGCCTCTTCGGAAAGTCGTCCGATTTGAAGTATACAAGTAGAAATTATTTATTTTCCATGAAAGAAGACCTTATGCACACTTACTGGCTTAAAATACCAGGCATAATTTTTAAAATATAGTTGCCTTGTTTCCTTTGCATACTTCTCGAAAGCATCTGCATCTATTGGGAACCCAGACCCAAGAGCTTCTAAGATGATATGAAACTTTTTGATAATTTCTTTATTTATCCCTGTAATTTGGGCGGTCTTTTCCTCATCTCTAAAAAATCTTCTAGCCTTGTTCCTGTCATTAGTATTGCCAGACTGTTGAGTTGAGTACCAAAAACCCTGTTTCTCTTGTAAATTTTTCTTGGATTAGTTATTTTCTGGCTTTGACTTTTTCTTTACTGCCTTGGTCTTTTACCTGCCGCACCTTGACATCTAATCTATAAGCTTTTTCTCGGTCTTCCTACTCTAGATAATAATAATAATAATAATATTTTTTGTTAGGGTATATTACACTGCGACCTGTTGGTCTATTGTGTCCCCTTGCTTGTGCCTCGGAGAGGTTCGTGCCCTCTTTCAGAGCCTCTCTAGATACTTCTTTGTGAAGCATGTCGAGGTATTGCTCTGGTTTATCCTTGGCAGGTCACACTCCCTAGAGCACAGCGTCCAGTCCAGTTTCTTTGATGAATCTGAGAATGAGCTGTGGGTCCATGGTTTGTATGTCCTTGTCTGTTATTTGGGGCCTGCCCAAATGTTTCATTCTTTTGTGGGCCAGTGCCCCAGTATGTGGTCTGGAGTATCGGCGGTTTCACTGCATAATCTGCAGAGCCCGTCCTCCGATATGCCCATTTTCCTCAGGTGCTCCTTGAGTCTGCAGTGCCCCGTGAGGAGGCCTGTTAGGATTCTTAGGTTGTTTTTGTTAAGGCCGATACAAGCTTTGAATCTCTTTTGGTTGTAATTTCTTTGCTTGCCTCAGACCTTGGAGGTTGAGAAAGGCTTTTGCCCTTGTTTCTTCCTCCAGTCTCCTGAACTCTTCGCGTATAGTGTGTTCTCCTATCCCGCAGAATGGTTCAGGTCCTATGAAGGGTTCCTCTGCCCGTTTTCTTGCCAGAGAGTCCGCTGCCTCATTGCCTGTGCCAACATGGCCAGGTACCCAGCAGATGGAAATTCTGTTATTCATGCCTAGTCTATTCAGTCCGTGTAGGCATTCCCACACGAGTTTTGACTTGATAACGTAGGCGTCAAGAGCCTTTATGGCTGCTTGGCTGTCAGACATTATTGCTATGTTGCAATTCCTGTAGTTTTTCTCGAGGTTGATTCGAACGCACCTGTCTATGGCACATATTTCTGCCTGGAAGATGCTGATACATTTGCCCATGGATTCGTGGTGCTTAGTTCCTGGCCCAAACACTCCTGCACCAGTTCCCTCCTCGGTCCTCAAGCCGTCCGTGTACCACTTTGTTGTGTGGTTGCTCAGTCCATAAGTTATGGATTCATTGCTCCAGTTCTCCTTATTGCTGAGCTTTATCTGGAAATTCTTCTCGAAGTTGAATTTCCTGATCCTGTCGTCTCTAGGTATGCCAAGAAGTGGGAGTTTTTTGAGTAATTCACCGTGTTCTTTCGAACCGATGCATTTCCCTCTCCCAATTCCCTCCTTTGCCGTCCTAAGGATTGTTTTGTCTGCCTCGTTCATCACCATGATGTGTAGAGGTGTCAGTTCCAATAACACCTCCATGGCTGCGGTTGTTCAGCTACGCATTGCTCCGGTAATGCACAGGCACACCAGTCTTTGCACTTTGCCGAGTGTCTCTCGCGTTGTGACTAGACTGGTTCGTTTCGCCCATGCTACCGCTCCGTATGTGATCATTGGTCTTACGATTGCAGTTTACATCCATCGCAGGATGTTTGGGCTGCATCCCCATGCCTTCCCCGCTAGGCTCCTACATATAAGGAGCGGCATGCGGAGCTTGTTGCAATGCTCCACCAGTCGCTGCATTTGAGATGATACAACCGGCTCATCCCCTGCACAATACGCCGATGCGATGACAATGGTGCGGTGACATCCTTCAACATCCAGATGTACCTGAATTGGCACCAGTTCTCGTGTGGCGTATTCTGAAAGTAAAATAAATTTATGTTTATTGTTTATTAGAATGCAAGCTGTCGGTTTCTCGGCCCGAGTGTCCCATATTACCTTTGCATCCTTGCTCGCCAATCCTTTGACTTGTCCTTTCAGGATCCATGGCTCCTGGATCAGTACTAGCCCTAGGCTTTGGCAGGTAAACATCCTAGATATAGTCGCCGAGGCGGCTATAGCATGGTGAATGTTTACCTGTGCTAGTTTGATTTTTCTGTTGGCGGGGTTCATCGAGCTATTGCTCGCGCGGGGCAGTTGCCCCGTCCTCCTTCAGCAACGAATCTTCCTCCTCCTGGGTGATTTCCTGGAAGAGGTCGTTGACCGTGTTATCCATTTCCCCCTCAGAGATCATGCTCTCCGAGATGGACATAGACTCTTCGGTCTCCTCAGGAGCCTGCTCCGCCGATTGGACAACGAAAGAAGGTGCTTTAGTCTTCGGAGGAGCAGTATGCTCTACCTCGGACTGCGCGCTCTGCGAATTCAGATTTGATGCTGGCTGGGCTGTTTGCCCAGAGATCTCGTCCGACCTCTTGAGTCCGCACACCGCAACCCTGCCGAATCGGTAGCTCAGGGACCTTTTTGGGATTTTATGGCGTCGAAGGATTCTCGGTCGATGCCAAGAGCCAGTACCTGCCCGGTTCCCTCTTTTCGACAATTGAGAATCTTCCACGCCTGGACGTTAAGTCCCACATTCTGTGCCAAGGAGGTTCTAGCTTCTTGCTCTGCAGTGCGTGGAAGGAAGATCGTTATGGAGTAGGACCGTGGTATATCAGTCCCACTGCAAGCCATGAGGCGTGTCCCCTTCCATTTCCCCAGCTTTGGGGCTACTGCCTTTAGCCACTCAGCTGTCTGCGGAGTCTCGCAGTCCACTAAGAGCATTCCATGTTTGAAATGTATGCCCTGGAATTTGAGCTTATGCTCCCATCCCAAAGCCATTTCCAACACAATGGCGTCTTCAAGTGCCGTGAGGTCTGGGTTGCTGAGGATCTCCTGCGGATATTTCACCGGGAGAACAGCAACCTGCTCAGCAATCGCACCTGTCTCGCGTCTACCGCTAGCCGGGAAGATTTTCACCGCCGTAGCATAGCTTCGACCGACCACGGTGGCGCTCGCTTTTGCAGGCTTTCCCGTGGCCCTCTCGGTACCTTCATCCACCTTGCGTTTTTTGGCTTTAGATTAGATTAGATAGATTCTTTATTTTTTCATCATAAAGTTTACAAATTGGTATACTTAAGAATAAGGACAATGCCGTCTGCCTGAGATGACATTTCATAATATGATTTAAAAATAAAAGAAATAATAAAAAGCAAAAATTTTAAAATATAAAGAAAAGGAGAAAAAAAAATGTTTAACAAAAGATATGAAGAAATATTATTATATAAAACAATGATATCAATTTTAACGTGATTTGAAACACAAAATATTATACAATTTGGTTAATTTGATTAGCTGTTTATACAAAATTTTATCAATTTTAACGTGATTTGTAACACAAAAGAGATATTATCAAATTTAGTATGATCAGCAACAAAACAATAAATAGTTAGGTATAAAATGTGGTCAAAACTGCAATAAGCGGGTAATCGACTAAGATTAATATGTGAAACTGTTACGGTAAGAAAGAGCATGTTGGCAATATTTAAAGAGGCTGAGCCAGCCCATTGCTCCATTTAAAATTTGAAAAAGTTTGTACAAAGATATAAAACTTTCCCGAAAATGCAACCGGCGAATTTCTTGTAGAATAGGACAAGCAGCAACGAAATGGTATATATCTTCATTCACTCTTCCGTTACATAGATCACATAGCTGGGGCAAGTCTGATCGATGAGGTATAAAGTTCAAATTTAAAATTTCAACTCTTGCTCTAATGATAATATAGGTTGAAAATTCATTACTAAAGTAAGAGACTTCCGAGGGCAGTTCATGGTTTAAATGACTATAAATAGCCCTTGAAGTAGACGAAGATGCTCTTTAAAGGTTATCCAGAAACATTTTGTGATCCACCTTAGCAATCACATCAGAAAACTGAGCCTGCCAATCGGTCACATTAGTTTCTGTTAGGTTTAAACTTGTTTCGTAAGATAAGGCTAGTTCGTTCCAGTTTTTAAACGGGGAAGCATTCACTCGAATTTGTTGTGGGGGGGTGATGTTGCTGTTCCCCCTTTTCCCCGTCGCCACTTTTGTACTTTCGGGCTTGGCCCGATGCTCCTCAGCCCTCCTTTTGGCTTCCTCGGGCCCGAAGCCTTTATTGAGGTAGCGGAGGTACCATTTAGTGCCAGCACCACTAAGTCCCCTTCGCATAGGGTCGTCCCTCGCGCCTGGTTTCCCAGGTGGAGGTAAGGCTGTCTTATTCCTCTTCCTTCCGGTGTTGTTGTCGGGGGATACAGGGGCTGGTACTTGAGCTATGCTCGTTCCCACTGCCCTAGTTCCCTCCACCATTGCTTCCCCGATCAGGGAGGGGATTAGGATTTGGCTCCTATCCCCACTGCAAGCACCTGTCGGTGCTACCGGGCTTCTTCCAAGGCCTTTTGGCACCCCCGTGGCTTGTCGTGAGGTGACGATTGTTCTTTGACTGGTGCTGGGTTGCACCAATTTAGAGCCTCCCTTTCGACTTGTTCCGGGTCTATCATGTGCCAGGCGGTCGTCATGGATGTCCTGCTCCATCCGACCAATGACTTCGTCTGCGGTCTGTCCCCGCATTCTATTTAGTTTGTTTTTTTTTTGTTTGTTCTGTTTTGGCATATCCCACGAGTAGCGCGGGAAATACGGTCAACCACGCCAGAGTCCCGCATTAGCGTGGTAAGGCCATGGTTACTCTCTGAGGTGGCCCGGTATCAGAGAGGCTCCGCAGAAATACAGCCGGATACCCCTGGCTGCAAACCATCCAATGAGCACGGGTCGCATGACACTCTGGATTAGGGGTGGATGGACGTTAAGTCCTAGTCAGTTCTTGGTTGGCGCTCATCAATCGGCCTGTCTGTCATGGGTGGCCCTTAGACAGCATAGCCCGTTGAATCTTTGCACCGTAAGCCTCCGCACCGGTACCATCGAATGCAAAGATGGCACACACGTCAAGGTGACTGACCATCGCGGGGGTCCTACTCTAGATGAAGAAGGTATTTCATCTAAGATATGTTGTCGTAATGTTCGATTTTCATTTAGCAACAGAAAATTTGAATTTTCGAAGCGCTCTCTATGCCGACCACTTTTGGCCCATCTCTCCTCAAATCTTAAACATAAAGTTTTAAAGGTTAATTTGATTGACTTTGTTGCAGCCTCAGAAAATAGTTTATGGCTAAAGTAACCCATAACAAAAGCAAAAACAGCATCTAAACGCTTAATTTTGACTTAAGAAATCCAAACATCAAAAATTAGTTTTTTCGTGATTTCGATGAGCATCCTAAAAAACGAAAAATTTAGTATGAGTGTCGCACCTGTGCGCAAGAAGCTGAAACACATTTTAGCAGTGCATATGCAACGCTTTAGAACAAACACGGTCTTCAACTTGGACAACACTGAACAACTATACGTTTCGTCTAATGAATGCAAAAAACACATATTTTATCTATAAATTTTACTTTCATTTACCCCTTATATTAAACAAAATCTTTAATTATTTAAGAAAAACTTACTTTTATATCAATTGACTGTTTACTTATTGAGAAAAGATAAAAAAAGCTATAAAATGTACGCGAACCAATTAAAAACGATATAAACACTTTCTCTTCAAATTGACCTTCTTATAAAAAAAATTATACACAATTTGGAGTTTTAGATGATTTTTTTTTGTTGCACTAAGCAACAACAAAAAAAATTGCACAGTCATTACGTAGGAGGCTTAACCGGTTTTTGTTTAATTTTGTGCATGTCAATTTCCTTATTAAATCAAGCTAAATGAGCGATTCGTCACATTGTGCAACGCAGACAAGCACCACCAATAAGTCAACAAACTTCTTCAGTAAGTTCAGTTTGTAAAATTGAAAAGTGGCAAATTGCATTTGACGGGTCCGAAAATATCCACGAATTTCTTTTTAAACTGGAAACCCTTAAGGATCGTTCGCAATGTAGCTGGGAACACACCATTACTTGTCTAATGTTTTTGAAGTAAAACTTCTTTACGCACGCTTGACTTGGGGGTAAGCTGGTGAATGCGACACGGAAGTGTAGACCAATGTAGACTTCCGGCGAGACGGAAGTGTAGACCAATGCAGACTTCTGGCGCAGTGTAGACCTTACTTTGTAACGGAAGTGTAGACAAACGTAGACTTCAGTGATGGGACTTTGTATTACTAATCAGTGATGGAACTTTGTGAAAAAATGTCCGAAGTAGATTTGTTATTTCGTTTTAATTATGTTCAATTTTAGAGATTATTATGTCCTTACGAAACACCGGGAAGTTCTGTGGAAGCAGATTTGTTTTGAATAATTGAAAGGTCCTTGCAACAACAAAAACGGTCCTTAAAAGTCGAAAAAAGGATATTTTACCAAAATGTTTGTTGTTCCTAGCACTCCTCATTCAAATAACATTGAACTCATATATACCGTGCCGTTTCTAAAGACATTTTTGGAAAATATCCTTTTTCGGGTTTAATTATTGTGGCTTCAAGGACCTCTTTGTAAAATAACCTGATGTAAAATAAAAGGGGCATCCAATCAAATTTTATTTTAAATGCAATATGCATAATAAATCCCAATAAATTATCACCATTATTATAGCAAAATAAAAAATTTTGATTTAGTTATTAGTTATTACCTAGGCAGCTAAAAAGCTACAGCTAAAAACTAACCAACTTTTAGTTGTCATCCGCAACTAACTTTGGCAACCTAACGAGCTTAGTTACACAACCTGCAAGATAACAAATTAGGTAGCTAACGCGCAACTGTGTCTACATGTTTACACATCAACTATACTATACTAATAATTCTTTGTTTTGATTTTACAGCAAAAGTAAACAAATTCATTGTATAATATTATACATTTTCATTTCAGCATTATTACAAAAATTCAATTTGGGAAAAACGAGAAATTATTGAAGTAAAACTTCTTTACGCACGCTTGACTTGGGGAGTAAGCTGGTGAATGCGACACGGAAGTGTAGACCAATGTAGACTTCCGGCGGAAACGTAGACTTCCGGCAATACCGAAGTGTAGACAAACGTACACTCTTTTGTTAGGTGCAACCTTTCAGCGGAAAGGTTCGTGGAATGGGTAAACAAGTTTGAATCTCCTCAATAGAGGGCAATACTAAGCTCATCATCTAGAACAGTTGCCGACAGATGGAATTTACCGGAAGTGAGTAAAGTCATTGTGCCCATGAATCGCAGTTCATTAGTTAGAAATATAGAGCGTCACTGTCATCGTCAGATTTTCAGTTCGGACCGCAAAAAACCAAAGTTTGAGGTAGGGAGCTGAAATTTATAATTTATAATCCAGGCGCCCTTGATGCTCATGTGTAAATATTTTCAAAATTCGCCCCCTGATACGCCCACAATTTAAATTAGATGTAGCGAAAGAAGTTTTACTTCAGTCGTGTGGTCTTAAGCACACTCATTTTTTATCTCTGCCTCAATTAATATTTTTTCACATGCAAATATGGTTTATAAATTTGAGAATCCTCAACGCTGAAATGCGAATCTCCTTCACCGATGTGAAAATACACACCAATTGTATTAAATACAAAGAAACAAGTTACAGGTGCATGTGATGGTCCAATTGCAATATGCCATACTCTACCCCAAACACTCGATGACAATTCTCCCACCTTTCTTTATCCACCATCGCCCCTGCCTATGAATATCCATTTTTCACTTGCAAATGAATTATAAAGAAAATCATTGGAGAATCCTCACCGCGACTTTCCTTCAACGATCATACACGCACATACCAATTGTATTAAATACCAGAAAACAACCTACCCCAAACTTCCATCAAAGCAAACAAATAATATAATATACGAGTACCTTCACCTTTCCGCCCTACCATCAACCACCAACGCTACCTGTGTCGTCTTCCTTCTCATATGCCTAGTCACGACCATGAAGGAGAACAAACAATCATCTGTTTGCGCAAAACCAAATAAAAATATTCTGCTGATACTCAGAGCCAACAAATAAAATACGATAAATCTACCCGATGAGAATGTCCGCTACATCAAACATCAGCCACCATCGGTAGTCGCTAACTGAATGATCTTATCTTCCTCCTCATATTCCTCCTCATATTCACGAGAATGGAAGATAATGGAAGACAACAAAGGTGTAGAAAAGGATCTTCAATATGCTAGTATGGATATAGCTTTTTTTAATGTAGTATTTACGTCGTATGGTGGCGTAGTCGTCGAATTCACGAAGTGATAATAGCCGCGTTTTATTATCCCAATGATCTTGATACGGATCCGATCTGATAATAAAACGATCTGGATCATCAGTGGCAAGTTGTGGCAACAGTTGTTTTTAACACATAACAGACGATACCAGGTATTTCAAGTTTCGATTGGCACTCAGCCATATTGCAAATATAGGGTACAATGTGACGTCACAATATGATCGCTTGTTGTGTCCGGGGTGTTGCCATTTGAATACAAATCAACATACATTTTGCACTCAATATTTTTTTTTCAGAAACTATGTTCAAATGTTATGTTCAAATATGCAACATATTAACAGTATTGTACTGCTAATATTTCCATTAATTTTTGTGTATTATATTACGAAGCAAAACGTCTCAAAAGTCGCAGTGGTAAATTATTCGAATATGAAAATATGCTAATTGATTTTTTGTGTTATTAATAGTGTTTCATATTTTGGTCTGGCAATATTATTGTGTTCCTATAATTTCCTATAATTTAAATAAGCAACGCCACGAAAAAACAGGTAGTGAGTTTTGTAATTACATTTTGGATCACGATTAATGATCCCGATAAATAGCAAGATCCTGTGTTGTTTTTGTTTTACGTATTAAATTGATCCAGATCCAGATCCGCATGGATAATAAAACACAGCTAATACTATAAACATAAAGTTTATATACAAAGACATAGGCTACTTTTTACAGCGGGAAAATGCTTCATCCGCTGTCGAGAAGCGAAGATCTAAGCTGATATCTCCTAGCTTTGGAATGACTCATCCAAATGAAATAGGATTTTTTTTAATATAAAGTTCAATTATGTACATCTTTGTAGGTTATCCTGAAGTTGAACAATAAGCATTAAACTATTATTTTATACAGTTCAAAAAAGGAAAACGTTCGATTGAAGCTAGATCGTTGGATTTTCCCAGCGTTCAGTATAGGAAAATTTGCGTGTGTGTGCGGCACAAATCTGTTTCTGTTTCTCTACCTGTACCTTTGTGCAATGTGTTTTTTCTTTCTTTTTTTTATGCAACTTTTATAGTTTGTGCTGTTTTTTTATGGCGCATGGCCATGGGATTAAGAAAGATAGGGTATGTAATGTAAATGAGATTGAGAGGGAGTCACACTCAGAGTATATCCATATAATGAGTAGGGACACTCTCGACGTTTTCTTTATCAGTTCTTATCAGCAAGTATTTTGTTTTAAATTTGAGAAGTGGCAGACTGGCGAAGCAAGGCGAGCACGGGACAGCTAATCATCTGATAAATAACAAAATTATATACAAAATAGTGAAAATGTCTTTAAATTGCTGCATCAAGAACTGCAAAAGCCTTTTTGATCGACATAATTCATTTGATAGTTCTTACTCTTCAATAGCTTTTGTTTCCATTTAAATATACAGTTTATTAACAATCAGAATGATTTTTCCATGCGATTTCTCGAATTACTGAAATTGTATCATACAATTAGTTTTGGACGTTTAAGCAAGAGATGCGACACTTCAGAAAGATACCTTCGCGAGCGCTCTGTTGTTTTCAATTAGGAATGTTCGATTTTGTTTCAACTCATTTGTAGCCTCATTTCCTGCAAATTTGGTAGATTTTACAAATGAGGTAATTTTTAATCAAATTTGGAAATTTCCAACAAAATGAGCTCATTTACCGAAATGAAAACGCAGTTTAAATTTAAGATTAAATTTCTTAAAAAGAAGTACTACGCTTTAAAATGCCTTATAAATACAGTGTACAGGGTGGGAGAAATAGAAGTTTCTTTTTAAAAATGCAATAAAATGAACGAAATTAATTTTGTTCATGTATTATGGCTTTATTAGTAAGAGCAAACATTAATTATAGAATACAATGATGTTCAAGTGGCTGCCTCGGCTGGCTTCGCAGAAGCGCACTCTGTCACTCCAATTTTTCAAGACCTTGTTGATGATTTCGGGCTTAAGTGCTTGAATTGTTTCCGGATTGTTGGCATAATATCGCTCCTTCACACTCCACAAGCCGCACCAAACTGTCACTCTCTGTGGATGCATTGGCTTCTCGACAATAACGTGAGGGTTTTCCGAGCCCCAGATGCAGCAATTTTATTTGTAACGTAGCCCCCGAGATGAAAATGCGCCTCTTCAGAAAAGATGATTTTTCGCCCAAAATCGTTGTCGAATTCAAGCTGCTCTAAGGCCCAAACTGCTAAGCGATAACGAAGCGGATGATCGTGCGCCATCAATTGCTCAGTCAATTCGACATTGGAAGCGAATAATCCGAGATCTTGGTGCAGAATTCTCCTCAGGCGTGAAATGTTGAGCTATTGAGATCGATGATCGATTTTTGCACAAACTTGCGTACAGTAGGCGCGGTGGGTTCTTCATTTCGGCCAAAACTTCTTTTCTTCTGTTTAGGCTACACAGCACTCACTTTGGAAATAAGTTTTCAATGGTGCAGGGAAATAAGTCCACGGGAACTAAGTCCACTGAGGGACTTAGTTCCCATTAAGTGGGAAATAAAACCACTTTCGCGAAGTAAAGTGGGAACTAAGTCCATTTTTTTATGGGAACTTAGTACACATTCATTCAAAAATAAGAAGAGGGAACTAACATCGAACGTTTAGAATTAGACAAAAAACTGTAAAGTGCAGTTAGTTATTACACTCTTTAAGCAAAATCTTAAGCTTATCATGGTGACATAAAGCCAAAGTTTCAAAACCGCTCCTCCCACCTACTCCAAATCAAACAGTGACCCCAAGCAGGGGGTTGCAGGGGGGCAGCATGCCCCCCATATGCATTGCACTGTTTATGAGATTACTTACGAAATCGCAGGTAGATTCCATAAATAGTGTAATGAGAGCATTCCATTTTACTTATATAGTCAATATACATATAAGTTGCAGGATAAAGATTTGAATTCATTGAACAAAGTGAAATAGAGTTCAAGATCTGAATGGCAGAGACTTTTTAAATAGTTCTTCCAAGCCTTATTACGTCTATTTCATATCTATTTGAGCTCTTGAGTGTACCAGGGATGGGAAGTTTTCAGATTTCTAGACGATTTCACAGGAATCACTTTTTTCATACAGTTATCCATCAAAGAATAAAAGGAAACTACTGCATCTTCAATATTAGAAAACGCAGTAAGATTAAAATTAAAGCTGGAAATTTCATCAGAAAGCCTTTGAAAATTTGCTTTCCGAAAGTCAAAAGTTTGCGAACGATCATACGAATTACTATTTTCGTACAAATGTGCGCCTAATTCAATAAATACATCCAATGGTGGATGGTTATTATCTATGTTAGTTATACTGAAGTGGGATTCCAGAACCACAGTACTAACAGAGTCAGAAGATACTGCCTTTCTGTCAAGATTTCGAGCGGGAAACAGCTGTAGTGTCAAAATAACCTACGTTTAAAAAGAAACCACTAGATGTCCCACCCGTTATAAGATTATTGTCTTTATACCCTATTCTAAGGGTATATTAATTTTGACGCATAGTTTGTAACATACCTTAATATTGCCCGTAGGCCCCTAAAAGATACTATATTTATGATCAGCATCGATAGTAATGTCGATCTAGCCATGTCCGTCCGTCCGTCCGTCCGTCCGTCCGTCGGCAAAAATTAGGCCTTTAAACTGGGCCTAGAGAGCTGAAATTTTAACCATATACTCTCTAGGGTCCCGAAATAATCAAGTTTACGAATTTTTGAAATCCGCCCACAAACTCAAAAAAACAAAATTTTGGAAAAAATCGAATTTTGAGCTAAAAAGCTGAAATTTTTTTTATATGATCTATGGCTCCTACAACTGCTCGGGATATAAAATTTTCAAAATCCGCCTACTGACACGCCCACAAATAAATAAAACAATTTTCTTGAAAAACCAAAATTTGAGCTAGGGAGCTGAAATTTATAATATATACTCTCTAGGGGCCCTTTAAGCTCATATGTAAATTTTTTCAAAATCCGCCCAGTGACACGCCCACAATTTAAAAAAAAACTTTTTTTGAAAATCCAAAGTTTGAGCTAGGGAGCTGAAATTTATAAAATATACTCTCTAGCGGGCCCCTTATGCTCATATGTAAATATTTTCAAAATCCGCCCCCTGACACGCCCACAATTTAAATTTTTTTTATTTTTTTTTGAAAATTCAAAGTTTGAGGTAGGGAGCGGAAATCTATTATATATACATATACTCTCTAGGGGCCCTTTATGCTCATGTGTTAATTTTTTTTTAAATCTGCCTACTGACACGCCCACAATTAAATAAAACAATATTATTGAAACACCCAAGTTTGAGCTAGGGTGCGTTTTTTTCGATAAAATCCTTTAAATGTTATATAACAAAATATGTAGAGCGTTCTTAACAATTCAACCATACTTAGACTTTTGTCACGCCCACTTATGAGGGATAGAAATAAGAATAGGGTATCCAAAAGTTCGCCCAAGCGGACTGTAGTCCGTCCCTATGTTTTTTTTTTATTATTTTTTTACAACATTTTATTTACTACTGTTAGGTACAGAAAGAAATTTGTTTGTCGGTTTATTGTCGTTGCATTTACAAGCGGCTAAATTGTCTGCAATTCATTTCTGAATTATAAGTCAAATCGGTTTTTTAACTCATTACGTACAA
Organism: Portevinia maculata; assembly: GCA_949715645.1. Taxonomy (NCBI): domain Eukaryota; kingdom Metazoa; phylum Arthropoda; class Insecta; order Diptera; family Syrphidae; genus Portevinia; species Portevinia maculata. The sequence goes on along the minus strand of OX454525.1, from coordinate 162,915,042 downwards.
AAAGCTGCAAACAATTTCGTAAAATATCTCTAATTCTTAAGAGCAAAATAATGAACCGGGGATAACATTTTTCAATTATGGTTCGAAATTTAAAATGAGAAATAAGTGAGGTAGGTTAGGTTAGGTTAAAGTGGCTGTCAGCACAAGGCCGACACACTTAGACCAGGGTTAGGTCCATTGTGATGCTGGTCCATTTAGAGCTTCTTATGAAGCGCGATAGACTTCTAACGTCAGCGTTAGCCAAGTCGTTAAGATTATTAAGCAAGAAATATCCCAGATAAAGATTTCTATTATGGGAGAGAGCTGGACATGTGCAGAGAAGGTTCGAATAAACGTCAAGCCTCGATGCGTGCTTGCCTATCAGATAGTGCCCTGTAATGGCACCTATAGTAGAGCTAATTAGCAGTCGGTTTAATGAGATCAGACTCTTAGAGCGTCGCAGGTCCAGCTTTGGCCAGATGTGCTTAGTCGCTAGACATGTATTACTACTTGTCCACCTAAGGTTTGTTCTCTCGATTGCAGATAGCTTGAATAAAAGTTTGCAGGTAGCGATTTCACGCCTGAGGAGAATCCTTTTCAGGTAAAAGGGGGAGTTTGGTTCCCTTTTTGACGAGTTCATCAGCCCTGCAGTTTCCTGGAATATCTCTATGCCCCGGCACCCAAGAGAGGAGAATGTTAAACTGCTCCGCCATCTCCATAAGAGATGAACGACAGTCGAGGGCTGCAACGGAATTTAAAGAAACTGAATCCACGGACTTGATCGCGGCCTGACTGTCCGAGAAGAAACGGATATCCTTTGTGGATATCACACTTCTCCACTGAACCAAAAAGGTACACCATATTTAAGAAAAAGGTCATCTATATGATGTAGAATTCATCAATTTTAGTCCAGTGAACCTTTTCATCCATATGATGAAGCAGAGTTCATCAATATGATGACAATTTTAAGTGATGAAACTCGTTCATCATTCATCAACTTTGTTCATCAATATTACGAAAAATTATGAACCAAATTTCCCCTCCATTTTGATGAATGTGTACATCAAAATGATGAATTAGTTCATCATATTGATGATCGCAGTCATGAATATGATGAAAATTCAAAGAAATAGATCATCATTTAAGCATATATTATCATCAATGTGATGAATGCATTCATCATATTGATGTTTTTATTTTTCATATTGATGACCGTATACATCAATATGATGAATATTTTCCATCAATTCAGTGAATATATTCATCAATAAGATACACACTTTGATCATATTGATGATCGTATACATCAATATGATGAACATTTTCCATCAATTTAGTGAATATATTCATCAATAAGATTCACATTATCATCATATTGATGATCGTATACATCAATATGATGAAAATTTTCCATCAATTCAGTGAATATATTCATCAATATGGTTAATGATTCATTCATGCAATGATACTATTCATCAATATGAAGCATTTATATTCTTCGTACTGATGATCGGCTTCATCAATATTATGAACAAATAATCATCTTAATGATGGTCATTCAAAATTTGTTGGTTGTCACAGATACCTTTATGTATATGGACCATGATGAATATATATATGAGTTGTATATACATGAACCATATTTATGCATCACGGTTCATCTAAAAAAATTATCTCTTCATTATTAAGATTCATAATATTGATAAATCCAATCATAAGTACGCAGAACAGGGACGCATCAGGTTAATGAACTGTAGTTTCATCGCATTATTGAATTCTATTAATAATACTGATGAAAATGTTCACCTAGAAATAGAAAAGGCCTCATTAAAAAATCATCGTTATAATTATTACTTATCCCAACATTTCCACATTAGTTCAGAAAGCGTCTTCTAATATACTGCATGTACCTTTAGATAAAATGCTCCAAAGCCATCATATCTCATTTTAAAATTCTGTTTCAGGACCTTTCCTTCTAAACTTTTTATAGAAAAATAAAAGGAAGATGTAGAATTAAATTTAAAATGTTTTATTAGTATTGTATTCGTCTATAGGATTAACAATAGGTAATTGAAATGTTTTATAAGTATTTTATAAGACTTTAAGAGTTTCTACTATTGTACTTAGTCGAGAAGTAATATCTATTTTCATTGGTTCTATGGAATAAAAAAAATACTGTACAAAAACCCAAAAATGCTCGCAGGCAGGTGGGTACTGCAAATTAAAAACAAACAAAAAATTTAGACAAATGTCTACTGCACGCAGTAATTTTTTAAATTTAAGTTTGTATCCGTCCAGATACACGAAGTACTCTGCAGCAGCATCATTTTTTAGCAAGGCTAAAATAAATGGTTGAATGTTGTTGTGCTGGCTTTTACAAAAATCCAGGTGGTCTTCAATTTGTTGAACACTTTCTCCCTCAAAAATGAAAGCCTGTTGGGAGTCTTTGATGGTGAACCTTTGAATTGATTTTGGTCGTGATGTTGTTGACTTCATTACAACTGGCCTTGTTGGAAAGAGGTAACAGTGCAAACTTCTAAGGAGACAAAGAACCGCATCTCTATAGATAGTAAAAACATAAAGAGAAAAAGAGAATTGTAATTATGTTTATTATGAATACAAAGGAATTATATTTCGTGTTAATCATTGAAAGTTTTATTATATAAACATTGCATCTGGGTATTGCAATTCTTAAATGAAAACAAAATTGAGGCAACTCCTGCACGCAGTTATGTTTCAAGTTTCAGTTATGTATAAAATCTATTCTTTAACGTCTATTTCTGTTTACGTAATTTTTACCTTTGTTCGCATCGCAGTCTTTAATTTGGGTAAGCATTTCTGTTGTTTTCTTGTCTTTAATGTTTTCTATGAGGAACTGTTTGATCATTTTGAAATTAATTTCCCAGTTCTCGCATATATTCTGGCTTTGAGGGTGTAAGGCTTTGAAGTCTCTGTCAATCTATTAAAAGATAGAAAGTTGCTTAATAAATAAAAGTTATTAAAGGTTAAAACTATACCAAACGATAGCCATTCAAATTTTTATATTGCGGCCATGCTTTAAAAATCTCCTCCTGCGTTGAAAATTTTCGAATTTCTAGAAGTCGGTGCTTGGTGCATGCATCCCAAACACTATCGAAGGCATCAGCAGATAAATTGTCAAAATTTAAGCTTTTAACACAATCTTGTGCATCAGGCTCCGGGACTTAAAAAAATTATTTTATAATAGTGATTGAATGTCCATCACAACTAATACTTACTTAAGTTCCGTTCATACGATTTTTTTGTTGGCGATGCTTTAATCTTCTTCGGTTCCAATGTTTTGTAGAGCCTTTTTATGTTATGCAGTTTGGTGTAAATTTTACCTCGCTTTTCGGTGCGGTAATACTCTAATTTTTCTGTTGGAAAACGGTCCAATATCTCTCTTTCTATCCTGTAGCTGGTTTTTAATGACAAGGGAATGCTCCTTTCTTCAAAATACTCTGCCACAAGACCGATGAGTAGTTGTCGGTGCTCACTTTGAAATTTTTTGTGAGTATTATAGTATTCTACAATAGCATGTCCATGTTTTTTTGCTGATAGCATTACTGATAAGTCTATGGATTGACTTTTATCCGGTTCGGGCGATGACGTGGGTGACGCAGCTCTGGATGAAATATTTGATGTTGATGGAGAACTTGGAGTTCGATATTGGACTTCGGATGATAAACGTGGCTCATTGCCCGGTAATAGGGGCATGCCAATTGAATCTCGCCACTTTTCCAAATGGTGTTCGAATAGTATGCGGTCACCATGTTTAAAACTGGCTAGCAAGCTTCTTACATGAGCCTCTTTTATAATTTTTAAAATGTTAACATTAACATTTTCATCTAAGGAAAAAAAGATTGGAGAGGTTAACCTGGGACTAAATTTAATCAGACGTTTGAAAATGATAAAACATTTCGGGGTACAAAATGTGATTGCAATCATAAGAAAAGGTAAATTAAGCAATGAAATGATCATCTTACCAAGCAAGTATTCATACATATTTAGGCAATCCCAACTCTTTAAAAGGAGTTTTAATTCCTCATCAACGTCCAAATGGTTGCTTGAATATTCCGTGATGGGCACTAACTTGTAGAAAGAAGCTTGCTGCTGTTCTGCAGTATTAATGATTTCTGGGTTCTCTTTGCATAGTGTCAAATGTTCACTCTCCTCCAATGCCATGGAGCTCTCAGGCAAATTTTCCATGTCTAAATAATACGAGTATGTATGTAGTAATATATGTAAGTACCTAATTGTAAAAAGGTACTTTGAGCTGTAATAAATATAGTTTGTATTCGCTACTGTTGAAAATGTTCCTTAAGCCGTATAATGTATTTTCCTTTTGATGTTTTTGTCAAAGTAACAGGAGGTCCAATAACTTTATCAAATGTTAGGACTTTAAATTCGCCAAACATAATTTGATCAACCTCATAAGCTCTGAAGTGTGAGTTGAAATAAATGTTCAATAATTTTTGACAAAACATTAATATAGTGGCTTCAACTTGAACTATAGTCTTAATAATGTATATATTATAATCATTCGAACACGTACCCACATAAAATCCAATTTTATATTTTTTGCCAATATACTCTATTTCATCATAAAATGCTAATTTACTACCTTCTTTTAAGTTTAATTTATCTCGAACAATATTAGCAAATACAGTTTCGCATTTATGTTTTTCTTCTAAGTGAATTTCATTTATATTGCTGTTAGAATGAAGAATCAGATTTGCAAACTGGAACTGAAATTTTTTGGACAGAGTGAGACATATATTTTTTCTTGAAGTTATTCCGTGGGCATACACCTTGAAAGGCCTGTGCTTGGCTTCAAATTTAAAACACCAAAAATTTCTTGCCGGCCCTGATTTTTTTAGTATAGTGGGATAGTGGTCAAAAAATGGAATTTTGGTTTCAAATTATCATTGAACAACTTAACATATTGCTCATTATGATGTTTAATTTTCGATTGTAAAGTTGAGATGAGCAACTCTGTAACTTCAAAGGACAATATTAAATCCGTGATGTCAATTAGTTCAAGAAAAAAAAGCCAAACTTCATCATCACAGGGAATCAAATCACCGATCATGAGGGGTAAATACTCGTACATAGTAAAAGTAAGCATTTCACGTGCTGTCAATTTCAAGTGTTTATTTTTTAAGTGGTTCATTGTTAGTTCGGTTGAAAAATTTCCAATCTCCGTTGGCCCATAGTCGAAGGTTTGCTTTCTTTTATTAAGCATTTCCAATGTCAAATACTGCATTTCCTGAGTCAGATATAATATTATGTGAGAAAGGTCATAATGGAATATTCCTTCACATAAGTCATGCATTGCATCTACACAAAAGTTTTCTACCACATGGAAGGAAGGTATTTTGTTAAATGGGCTTTCTTTTGTGATACCAGTTTTTTTAGGATCACACAGAGATACATCATAATTGTAGTTATCGACGGTTCGAATATTCTCTTGTTCTTCAACACCAAGCTTATTGCAATTTTATCGGTCCAATTTACAAAATCTACAAAATGAAGTGCTCGAGAATGATTTTGAAAAGTCAAGAAGAAAGTTTACTCCCAGGTTATCCCCGAGAAAAAGAGCCATTATAAAATGAACGCGATGCATTTCTCCATTGCCAACTGATATGTCTACTCCAGTCTCTTCAAGAGATATCAGCTCTTCGATTAGATAATGTAAACAGTCCTCGTTTCCGATATTTTTCAAATCTTTGGATTTTATTACTGCTGCCAAAAAAATACTCTCCAGTTTAGAACTTCGCTTTGGAAAGCAAGGAAATGAGTAATAAAAATTGCAAACGGAATGAGTTGTTGCGTGTGCACCTAGCGGATTATTTACAGCGAAATCATCAGCGTACAAAAAGTAGGGTATCAAAGTTTTGCCTGGATACATATCACGTTTCTTTTTCCAAACCGGCCCTTGAATAAAATTTGTGTACTTTTTATCAGAGTATAAGGAGTTCATATATTTCAATATTTCCAACAGTATATTTTCTTGCTCAAAAACTTTTCGAAATTGTGACTTTAGTGGTAAGACGCTGCCCTTGCATATTTTTTCTCCGTACACCAATTGCGACCGAAAGTAAATAGGCTGGATATCGCTTTTTATGGTAAACTCTTTAATGTCATCCATACACCCTATTCCTTTTAGTGTTTGACATAAATTATGGTCCGTGGCACAGTGTTTAAATGGATCTCGGCAGCTAAAAACCATACTCAGCAAATCGGTTTGAGCCTGAATGTTATTATTAAGATGATCTTGTGCAAACGTTTCAAATATATCATGACTTGTTTTTGAATTTCGTAAACATTTTTTCGGGAAAAATTATGATTCCCATGTAGGAGAGTTGAAAATTTTAATGCTTCATCAAAAATATTAGGTAAGAATTTATTTTGGTTTAAGTTTTCAGCTACCATTTGATGAGAGCCATTAGTTGTACTGCCACCCATATCAAAACTACTATTTTCATTTGATGATGCTGGTAAACTTTCATTCGAGGCATTTGAATTTACATTTTCTTCTTCCATGCATTTTAAGCTTGTAGTAGGACAGTGCTTTCTCAGAATATGCCGTTTGTAATTTGAAAGATCTGTGAAACACTGAGCGCAAGAATTAACATAGCAAATAAATTCGCTGTTTTGTTCCAAATTATGTTTCTTTCTATGATGTTTGCCTAATGCAAAGACATTATCTATATTAATTCTGCACAAAAAACACTGCATTTTAATTGTGTGCAAATATATACAAGTGGGGTTCTTTTTTTGTTTAACTGAAAATTAAAAAAAAAATAATATCAATTCTGCTACTAAACTGTCGGAAAAAATTATGAAACAATGTGAAGAACAAATAGGTAACGTAATACGTTTGCAAACTTTTAAGAATGTTATTACCTATGCTTTACTATTTTCTTCAAGTTTCAAAGGCAAACTGCATTGAGTAAAAGAAAAAAGGAATGCGTCTTTTTTTTTTGATGTAAGATTTTTCTTTCTTTCATCAATATGAAGAACAATGATGCACGCATTCATCATTATGAAGAACAATGATGAAGCGTTCATCAATATGAAGAACAATAATAAAGCATTCTTCAATATGAAGAACAATGATGAAGAGTTCATCAATATGAAGAAAATTTCGACGAAATACATATATATGTATATTCGTATAAGACTAGACGGACTCCTAATATCCCGTTAAATGTCTCCCTCAACATGCTGAATCCAATCAATGAAATTATGAAATTATGATTAAATTTGTTAATAAAAACTTTGTATGCAAGAAAAATTCAAAAGAATAAATTAAAATTCACATACATTTGATTTGCATGCATTGCACACTCATGAAAACAAAAACTTAAATAGGTAACGCAATACGTTTGCAAACTTTTAAGAAATTTATTACCTATGCTATGCAAAAATTGATTGAAAAATATAAAATTTATATAAAAATAACAAAACATACCCTCAATTTCAAAACTCGACACCGAATATTTCACAATTTTACTGATTGTTTTTATATTGATTTTAACTAGCGCGAATCACTTTCTTCTTCAAGTTTCAAAGGCAAACTGAATACTGAATCGTAAATGAAACATAGGGGCGGGCTACAGTCCGCTTGGGCGAACTGTTGGATACCCTATTCTTATTCCTATATCTCATAAGTGGGCGTGACAAAAATTTAAAGGATTTTATCGAAAAAACTAAGCTTTTGTAAATAAAAACGCTCCCTAGCTCAAACTTTGGTTTTTCAATAAAATTGTTTTATTTAATTGTGGGCGTGTCAGTAGGCGGATTTAAAAAAAATTTAAGTATGAGCATAAAGGGCACCTAGAGAGTATATACTATAAATTTCAGCTCCCTAGCTCAAACTTTGGACTTTCAAAAATAAAAAATAAATAATTGTGTGCGTGTCAGTAGGCGGATTTTGAAAATATTTACACATGAGCATAAAGGGCCCCTAGAGAGTATATATTAAAAATTTCAGCTCCCTAGCTCAAATTTTGGTTTTTAAAAAAAAATATTTTATTTAATTGTGGGCGTGTCAGTGGGCGGATTTTGAAAATTTTATGTCCCAAGCAGTTTTATGGGCCAAAGATCATATATAAAAAATTTCAGCTTTCTAGCTCACAATTCAATTTTTCCCAAAATTTGTTTTATTTAATTGTGGGCGTGTCAGTGGGCGGATTTTGAAAATTTTATGTCCCAATTAGTTTTATGGGCCATAGATCGTATATAAAAAATTTCAGCTCTCTAGCTCAAAATACGATTTTTTCCAAAATTTTGTTTTTTTGAGTTTGTGGACGTGTCTGTGGGCGGATTTCAAAAATTCTTAAACTTGATTATTTCGGGACCCTAGAGAGTATATGGTTAAAATTTCAGCTCTCTAGGTCCAGTTTAAAGGCCTAATTTTTGCCGACGGACGGACGGACGGACGGACGGACGGACGGACATGGCTAGATCGACATTACTATCGATGCTGATCACAAATATAGTAACTTTTAGGGGTCTACGGGCAATATTAAGGTATGTTACAAACTATGCGTCAAAATTAATATACCCCTAGAATAGGGTATAAAAATGTGAACCAAAGTATTACCTATATAAATAGGGACCAGGGATGAGAATGCAATTGAAGCAAATTGTTAGAAAAGACGAAGTAGTTTTCCAAAAAGTGTAGCAGATAAGGAAAACAATTTTTAAAAACATATTTATTTTAATTTTATTATGTATGGGAATGTTTATATTTTTTCATAATAGATTTTAAAAGGCACTCTGGTTTCATTTCTAAGTCCTATCCTAAGTCCTATCCTAAGTCCTAAAAAGACTCATTCTCTTCTTTTTCTTTTCTACCACATTTAAGTTATCGAAGCGTCTCGCGGTAGTGTTAACTTCTATGGTCTCTACTCATTATTAGATATACTCTGGATTGTTCTCTCAAGTATTTTTTTTTACATATGCCAAACTTACTTTTATAGTATTTACTATGTAATATTGAGAGTACAGTAAAGTTTGTCCCGATGTAGTGATACATACATGTAGGATGTAGGTAGTTTTAAAATTTTAGGAAACGAAAATTTCCTTCAAACGATTAAAAAATAGAATAAAATATTACATTAACGCTGAACTTATGTTCGTTTTAATCTTGAAAGTTCATGATGAGTAGAGCGGGCCAAAACTGAATCATAATACAAAAGATTTAGGTACCTACATGTGTTTTATACAACATTGAAACTTTACTTACTTTTTTCACATTTCCATCCTCCGCTTGCATCTTCTATAATTAAGATAAAAAAAATATTTATAAATAGAATGCTGATATGATTTTTGGTAATAATGAAATATTTACTTGCAATTTGTTTACTTACAGTGAACCTGACATATACATACATGTATAATTTTTTTCTTGCACTTCGCACTGTATTAAACTAAAACTTTAAAATTTTGTACATATACTTGTCAAGGGCTACTACTTTTCCCATGTAAATACCGTCCGAATATATACATAGGTAGAGCGCCTTCTATGGTTTTAAAACGTTTTGAAGCTATAACTTCGAGTTTTATTAAGCCGAACATTAAAATTTTGCTTATATATTTGTCAAGGTCTACTGCTTTTCTCAGAAAAATATAGTTCGAATGCAGCGACCTCTACATGGTTTAAAACCATTTTTAAGCTATAACTTCAAGTTATATTAAGCCAGAACTTTAAAATTTTGCTAATATATTTGTCAAAAGCGATTTTTTTCTCAAATGTAATCATTTGTCATAATATTAGGGTATTTATTTGTTCTTTATATATGAAATACAATTCAGTAAGTTTAGCCAACCCTGGCTGCAAGACAATTTTTTCGTACTATTCATCATATTGATGAAAAATATAAGAAATTCATAAATATGAAGAAATCATTCATCAATACGATAAAGGATGATGAATGCATTCATCAATGTGAAGAATATTTTCACGAAATACATATATAAGGCAAGATAGACTCAGTATTGCCACTACTCAGTCGACGCCTGCATTAGGTTTACAAAAAAGTGCAGATAGAAATTTTTTACAGTACCTACCTAGATCTTATATCCAATAAAAGAGAACACTAGACTCAAGTAGCTAAATAAAATATTGAGGGTTTTTATTTCTTTCCGACATATGTTTTTAAAACGCTGCCCAGAAGCTACTCGCGTAAGCTAGCTGGCATCAGAGTTGCTCTTACCGCTCGCGTTGTTGATGTACATATTTAATATTTGAAGTATAAAAGGCAATATTTTTGAGCTTATTTGGAAAATATTATAGTAAATCTTAAGATAATATTTTTTTTTTAATTTTGATTTTGACTTCCTTGCTACATAAAAAACTTCAACTTATCACATTTTTGAGATATTTGTTATATTCAAGGTGAGAAAGATTCGAGTTAGACAACACATCGCTATAGGTTCTTGATATGCTGATTTGGTATCCGGTCCGGTGGTTGGTTGAGGTATAAGTGTATATTTTTTTGATTTTTTGAAAATCAAAAGTGCAGTGAGTTTCATTGGGCACTACATTTGCTTAAAAAAAATCACTAGATCTGCTGCAACTGCAGTAAGCTGACAACACTGGACAGACGACTAGTATTCTTAAAATGCATCCCGTTAAATCCCTTCCTATACATGTTTGGTCATCAATATGATGAACAGAATCATCCATATAGTGATAGCATGAAAACAATCATCTATATGATGAAAAATCTGGATGTAAATTCACATTCTGCATAATAAAATCAAAAATCTGTTTTGTCCATCAATATGATGAATTAGTTCATCAATACGATGATCGCTCATATCGATTTGAGTTGTGCATGACAAAAACAAAAATCCATTTCTTTGATATGTTGGTTAATCAATAAGATGAATTAGTTCATCAATAAGATGATCGTGCATATCGATTCACATTCGGCATAATAAAAACAGAAGTTTGTTTTGTTCATCAATATGACGAATAATTTCATCAATAATATGAACGATCATTCTGCATGATAAAAATAAAAGCGTGTTTCGTTCATTCAATGTGATGAATTAGTTCATCGAGATGATGATGGCTCATATCAACTCAAATTGTGCATGACAAACAAAAGTCTGTTTATATGATATGTTAGTTCATCAATATGATGAATTAGTTCATCAATAAGATGATCGTGCATATCGATTCAAATACTCCACATGATGAAAACACAAGTCTGTTTTGTTCATCAATATGATAATCCTTTACATCTTCTCATTTTCCCCAAGATTAAAATTTAAGTCCCTTTTTGATGATAGTCTTCATCAATATGATGAAATAAAATTGTCCTTAATTATGATGAATCAATTCATCATATTGAAACTCTTTCATCAATATGAAGAAGAAATCATCAAAGGGATGAAAAAGCAACTTTATTCATCAAATAAATGCTTTCATCATATTGATGAAAAGTTTTGATGAAGTGATGAACCTAATTCATATCAAATTATGCCGAAATTCTCCCAAAAAAATTGATGAATGTACTTTCATCTTATTGATGATTGGTTCATCCGTCATCAAAAAGTTTTCATGAACTTATGCATCATATAGATGAAAAGTACATCTTATTGATGATTTTCAGTTGATGAACGCCATTCCTCAATATGATGACGTCTTTTTTTTCAGTGTCTTCAGCCACGTCAGGCCTTCTTTTATCGCCATAGTCTCCGCCTGGAATACGCTACAGTGATTAGGAAGACGGAAGGAGAGACTCAGATTTAGCCTTTCGGAGAAAACGCCGCCACCAACCCCGTCACTAGTTTTTGATCCATCGGTGTAGAAGTGGATCGCTTTATCTTCCTCAAATTCAGCGTCCTCCCAAAATGATCTGGAAGGAATAGTGACTTGAAAGTTCTTTCCCAACTGTAATTGGGGTATGGTGTAGTTTATGTTTCCTGGTAGAGACTCAAATGAGTCCAGAATGATGGTGTGGCCATTATTATTGTTAACCCACTGCGAGGTAGCCTTATGGCGGACAGCAGAACAGGCTGCTGTTTGCCTACTAAAAATGTCGATGGGTAACAGATGTAGCAGGATATCTAGTGCTGCTGAGGGGGTGGTACGGAGTGCTCCGCTTATGCACAAACCTGCTGTGCGTTGGACTTTGCCCAGCTTAGCACAGTTTATAGCTTTACTTAGGGCAGTCCACCAGACAGCAACCCCATATGTGAGAATCGGTCTTACGACCGATACATATAGCCAATGAGTTATGCGGGGTTGTAGACCCCACTTGTTGCCAATGGCTTTTTTGCAAGAGAAAAGTGCCAGTGTGGCTTTTTTTACCCTTTCTTGTATGTTGGGTTTCCAGCTTAACTTCCTATAGAAGATAGGTCTCAGGTCTTTTGGGCTGACATGGGAGTATTTCCCGGCTTTTCTTTCACTTTCACTTCTCTCCAAGCCTGAGGAATGTATGCCATTTTTAAGCAGCTGTTCAGAATCATCTCCAGTACTGGTGTGATGATATCCGAAGACATTTGTAATTCGGCAGGTATTATGCCGTCTGGTCCTGCATACTTGAAGGGCTTGAAGCTATTTAGTGCCCAGAGCAGCTTGTCCCTTGTAATCAGACCTTGAGAATGAGTCATCTGTGCCAGTGATCTATTCAGATCAGTGTACCCGGTAATGTTGGGGCTACCTGGGAAGTGAGTATCAAGTAGCAGATTGAGCGATTCCTCGCTAGATGTCGTCCAAGATCCATCAGCTTTCTTTAGACAGCTGGGCATGGTTGGATTTGAAGCTAGGATTTTTCTCAGCCTTGATGTCTCAGAGAATTCTTCTATTTTGCCACAGAAGAGTCTCCAGGATGATCTTTTGGCTTTCCTTAGCTCTTTTTTGTATAATTTGAGGGCTTCCTTATAGGAGTCCCAGTCAGTAAGTGATCTCGAGCTTTTAGCGCGATTGAAGAGTTTCCTGCAATTATATCCAACACGCTATGGAGCTAAAAACATTCATAATCGACAACTCAATTGACATACTCTTAATATCCGAAACACACTTCACAAATAAAAGTCACATACAAATTCCTAAATACCACACATATAATGCTAACCACCCTACTGGACGAGCACACGGTGGTGCAGCAATAATAATACGAGAAACAATCAAGTACGATGTACTAGATAAGTTCGAAAAGGAACATCTACAAGCTATGTCACTTCAAATAGAGGACAAGTATGGACCATTAATATTATCTGCGTTATACTGTCCACCTAAACACACAATTAGTACTTTTCAATATTCAGACTACATAAAAACAATTGGACCACGATTTATTGCGGGAGGTGACTTCAACGCCAAAAATACAGACTGGGGTTCAAGACTAACCAACAAAAAAGGAAAAAATCTTATGGAAGCCCTAATGAAAAACAACTGCAAACACATAACCACTGGAGAGCCGACCTACTGGCCTACTGACATCAAGAAAAAACCAGACCTCATAGACTTCTGTATCACTAAGGACATTAACCATAATCACTTAACAACAAAATCTTGCCTTGACCTTTCGTCTGACCACTCTCCTATTATAGTCGAATACTCCACTAACATTACAGCTCGACGCCCAAATCTTCCCCTAACCAACCATAAAACCGACTGGGATACTTTCCGGAAAGTAATTGACATAAGCATGGATGTAAGGATTCCTCTCAAATCACACAAAGACCTTGAAAGCTCCATAATTTACTTTAATGACTTAATACACCTAACAGCAAATAAAGCAACACCTGATATTACACAAAACGAATCATCCACCTATACCCCGAAGCTAATACGACAAAAAATCAAAGAAAAACGAAAACTAAGAAAGACTTGGCAATGCAGCAGATCACCTCTCGACAAAGCAAATTACAATAAATCAGTTAAAGAACTCAAAGACCTTCTAAAAACAAGTTATAACCAAAACATAAACACATTCCTGACAAAACTCACAGCAAACCAAGCTACAAACTATTCACTTTGGAAGTTGAACAAAAAACTTAAGAAAGGAATAACCCACCAGCCGCCTTTGATGAAGAATGACGGAACGTGGTCCAGAACAAGCACTGACAAAGCAAAAACATTAGCAGACTATTTCAAAACAACTTTTACTAATGCCTACGATGCTCAATATATACCTCTCCCAGACAACAATATAACAATGCATAAAGTAATAAAGAAAATACACACGAAAGAAATAAAACATTACATACTAAGCAGACTAAAATGCAACAAATCACCAGGATACGATTTAATCTCAGGGAAAATCTTAAAACAATTACCTGACAAAGCCATAATTTATCTGAGGAATGTATTCAACTCAATCTTAAGACTTAACTACTACCCAAAAGTATGGAAAGTTTCCAAAATAATTGCTATCCCGAAACCAGGAAAAGATGCAACTAAACCCTCATCATATAGACCAATTAGTCTTCTGCCGATCATCTCCAAGATATTCGAGAAACTGCTATCTGACCGTATTGACATATCACTAAAACAAAAACACCTTATCCCGGATCATCAATTTGGCTTTCGAGAGAAGCACTCCACCATTCAACAGGTACATCGAGTGACAAACAAAATACTAAACGACTTGGACGAGCAAAAATTCTGTGTCGCAGTTTACCTTGACGTTGCTAAAGCTTTCGATAGTGTATGGCACAAGGGACTATTATGTAAACTTAGGACAATACTACCTGAATACTGTCAACTCATTAAAAGCTACCTTTGCGATCGGCATTTCTACATACAATACAACGACGAATACTCAGGTCTACGAGAAATCGACGCAGGCGTTCCACAAGGGAGTGTATTAGGTCCCACTCTTTACCTCCTTTACACATCGGACATACCTAAACCAGTAACACATGACTCCATGCTAGCAACATTTGCGGACGATACAGTGGTCCTATCTTCACACAGCTGTCTACAAACTGCTACAAATCAAGTACAACAACACCTAACCAAAACAATAAACTGGTTCAACGAATGGGGAATTCAAATTAACGAGGAAAAAACGCTCCAAGTCATATACACCACGAAAAGGAACTTCAACCCTCAACCCATCTATTTAAATAACAAGAACATTACTACAGCCAACTCAGCGAAATACCTGGGCATGACAATAGACAGCAAGCTAACATGGAAACTGCACATAACTCAAAA
Organism: Portevinia maculata; assembly: GCA_949715645.1. Classification (NCBI taxonomy): domain Eukaryota; kingdom Metazoa; phylum Arthropoda; class Insecta; order Diptera; family Syrphidae; genus Portevinia; species Portevinia maculata. The sequence continues at coordinate 162,899,855 of OX454525.1, read as the reverse complement.
ACGCAACCAAATTAAAAACAAGTTTAGACAACTTTGTTGGCTCTTAGGAAAACAATCGAACCTTTCAACGCAAAACAAACTATTAATATACAAGACTGTGATAAAACCGATATGGACTTATGGCATTAAAATATGGGGAGCCGCTGCCAAAACAAATATCGACATTATACAGCGACTGCAATCAAAAATACTTCGGACGATTGTCAATGCACCCTGGTACATCCCAAACGAAGACATCCATCGTGACCTTAAGATATTGAGTGTTATAGACAAAATCAAAAAACAAAGTAGAAAACATCAAATTACAATATCAAACCATCAAAACAACGACATACGTAATTTACCGGACAACGAAGTAAACTCAAGAAGACGATTAAAAAGACGCAGACCAGTAGATCTTCAATAAAAATTCAAAATCTGCTATATGTATAACAGATGCATACATATATGCTAGGATATAACATACTTGTCATTTAACATATTATATACATAAAAAAAAATTGTATTGTATAACTACTCTGCAAGAACGAAGCACTTTAGGCAATGGTCTAAAGCCTGAATTTACATCCCATTGTATCTACTGTAAAAACAATTACTAATTGTCCTTGGACAGGTGTAAAATAAAAAAACTGGGAAAAAAAAAAAAAAAAAAAAAAAAATATCTGAGTTGTCCTAATTCCTGGTTCCACCAGTGTGGCTTTCTCTTTCCCCTAGGTCGTATGAGGGGTCAGGAAGCGGACATCGCTTTATTGAGAGCCGAGGTGAGCTCATTGACCTTGCAGTCAAGCTCGGAAAAGTTGCAGGGTGGACTTAAAAGTTCAGAGGTAAGTAGTTCGCGAAGAGTTTCTCTGTATTTGGGCCAATTGGTTTTCCGAGGATTGCGGAAAATAGGTTGGCAGGGAGGATCAACATTGAGGTTGAATTGAAGATAACGGTGATCAGAGAAGTAGTGATCAGCCGAGACCTTCCAACCCGTTATCATGTCGTTGATGGTATCGGAGACAAGAGTAATGTCAAGGACTTCTTATCGATATTTGGTAATGAAAGCGGGTGCATTACCTATGTTACATACAATGAGGTTGGTGCTTAAAATATAATCAAAAAGTGACTCACCCCTGTTGTTGATATCCGAACTGCCCCATACGGTGTGATGTGCGTTAGCATCGCAATCGATTATGAGTTCAGCCTTCTGCCTCTTTGCTTCTTCGATCAGTCTCTCCAGGTTATCACCACGTAGAGGCCCCACGTGGTCATGGGCGAAATATGCCGATGCCCACCAGAGTGATCTGCCTGCAGTCTCCAGTTTCGCAGCAGTTATATCCCGATCGCTGAAATTACGGAGTAAATAAGCATTAAGGTTTCTTTTCACTAGTATGCACGATCTTGGTTTACCTTTGTCGGTCACATACAGTGAGTAATATCCAGGAGTCTTGAGTCCTTGAACCAGGTTGTGTACAATCCATGGTTCTTGGATCAAGACGACATCTTCCCCGCCTTTAGAAAGGCGAAGAATAAGAGCGGCCGAAACCTTGATTGAGTGTTGGATGTTAATCTGGATTAACTGCAGCATTGTCGCTACAATCCGGAGGCAACTCCACCACGGTGTTATTTAGGCCTTCCAATTCCGAAGACGAACTGAGAAGTTCATCTTCACTCAGAAGAACCCTATCAAGGAAATCGTCAGTCTCCATATCCGATTGGATATCGCTTACGGAGAGTGACGATTTTGCTGTTGCCGCACGATCGGCGGATTCATCATCCTCCAGCGAAGGGAACGAGGTAGATGGCTCATCGTTCGAGGGTTCAGGGTGAGGAGAAGGAGGAGGAAGTTTTCCCGCCTCAAGTTCGTCCTTCTTATACACCCTTATTTTGACCTCGATCCAGCCAAATCGTATGAGGCCATCAGTCTTTGCCAGAGGAGCCAGCGTTTCCTGATTGATGATGACTACCGCACATCTGTGGTAACCCTTTTGCTCCTCCAGTTTCGCCACCTTCCAGTTATGGGCCGGTAGTGAGGGGTTGCTTAATCTTAGAATGTCTAAGACGCCCTCTGGGGTGGATGGATTTGGGGGGATCCTCCCTCACAACGACCTCGAGCTTTGCGCCGGGCCACACCTCTCCAAGCCTACTGATCGCAAGCTTGTAGAGGTCAGCCGATCTTTGGTCGCTTCATGCGAGCGGGATCATGATGCACAGTCCTCTCTCTGTTGGGAAGTGGTTTTTTTTAGCTCGCAACCGCTAGTGGAGGGACCATGTGTATCCACAGTCCCAATCGTAGCTGGTGCCACAAGAGCTTTGCCGGTAGACAGCTTGGTCGCCGTACTACAGTCCGGTTTTAAAGGGATACCGGCCGTAAAAATTGTTTGTTTTGTTTTGTTGGTATTCATAATAAATCCCACGAGTAGTGGAGGAAAGAGGTCCATCTGCACAGAGATAAGGCTAGTTAATCCGGAGGGCGCTAGGTATCCGGATACTCGGTGCGCGACTGAGCTATTTGATGACTGGGCCCTCAGCCAGGTTGACTCTCGGCACGGGTGGTATGACACCTTACGTCCAGCCCAGGTGGTAAAGGAGGGGAAAGGGGAAGGACGTATTGTCATGTAAAGGCCGCATAGTAGTACACGTACTTAACTTGCGCCTTGAGAAAGAAAAAGAGGAGAGGGGACTTATAGTCCGGGTCAGTACTTGGTTGACGCTCGTCAGCAGCCTGTCTGTCATGGGTGGCCCTTAGACAGCATAGCCCGTTGAACCTGCGCCGTAAGCCTTCGCACCGGCACCATTGAATGCAATGATGGTACACACGGCATGGTGACTGACCCCCGCGAAGGAAGTGAAGTAGGAAGGAGAATTCTTCAAAAGACAGTCAAACAATGTCCATTTTGTAAAAGTCACGTAGTGTGGAAGTTGTCAAGTTGTTAAAAGTTGTCAACTGCTCTGTGCGGTGGCACGTGATAATGTTAAACGATTTCAATAAAATTATGCATTGAATTTGTTGTTATTTTTTTGGTTCGCGATTGAGTTTCCCTCCCTGATCAAAATCCTACGTACGCCCTTGATTCGGCGAAAAAAGGGTTTTATCAAACGATGAAACTATCGATGCGACAAATGCCTATTTGGCAATTTGAAAATCCTATTTTTCGAAGGGGGTAACGAATTTGGAACATTGGTTGGAAAAGTATACCTATCACCTTGAAAAGAGACTATGTTCAAAAGTAAATTCAATTTTGAGATAAAAAAAATTCTTAATTTCAAAGTCTTATCTTATCGAAGTAACTAACAACTCTCGTATGTAGGTTGTTTTTTATAGTTTGATATGGTTTTTGTTTTTTTAAATAAATCATTTGTTTACTGTTAAAAATAGATAGATGGCAGCGGCTTTTTCTGATGAACCTCAAACAATCAGTCCGATTTTCGCCCACCTTTCTAACATTTGAAGCCGTATGTCGTCAATTAATCTTCTTATGATGTCTACTAAAGCGTTTAACTTCGCTGGCTTTTTAGCATAAACAAAAGGCTTTAGATAATCTAAACAGAATATATTCCCGAGTAGTCAAATCGCACGATTTTGTTAGCCAAGGCAGGTCAATTTTGCGAAATAACTCGTTCATCAAACGTTTCCTTCAATAAGTTGATTGTGACGATCTCTGTGTGGAAAGTCACGTCATCCTTTTGGAACCACATCTCTTATACATTCATGCCGTGCAATTTGGAAATGAATAAGTCACTTAGCGTGGACGTTTTTAAAGAAGTAGGGAATGAGAATACCTCAAGCCAATAGAGTACACCAAACAGTGCATTTTTGCTGGATGTAATGGGGTTTCGAGAATCTGTTGTGGATTTTCTTCACTCCAAATGCGGAAACTTTGCTCATTAACATAGTTCAGATGGTCGGTTATGTAAGTCAAAAACATCGCGGAGCTCTGCTTTCTGTTTACCCGTTTTAACCTGGCAAAGTTGGCCAATATTGACTGCACCTGGAAAATGTCATTGATATTCCTAAAAATATCTTTAAATGTTGGTCCCCTGCCTATGTCGGTAACGAATTTTCACTGTTTATCTCATTTCTCATAAAATGTCCTTTCATTAAAGACTAGATAACTTCTTTTTTAAAACCCTAATCCTGCCAAGGTGTGCCTCGGAGGTACATTCCATTCTAAAAGCGCTATATTTCTCTAGATACAATTTTAATCGAACTGTGTCTTTTAGTATTATAAACAATTGCTTTTTGACACATAAAAGAAATAAAATAAATTTTAATATATTTACAGAATTTTAGATATCGTGATAAACATACTTTACTGACACCCTCTACCAAGGTGAGCTGCCGAGGCACATATGAAAATTATTATTAGGAGCAGCACATTCGATTCACTGTTCGATGTAATGTGTGACGAATAATCTCCTAAAATATGCATTCACATTTCCCTTCTTCAAAATTCTTTTCACCGCGCATGATGGGGACTTCCCTATAAGTTTTTCGGGGGATTCCCTCTTCTTAAATTTTTTTTTTCAACTGCATACGCAGACCAGTTGATCCGTGAATTGAGTGCTTAGTGCATAGGTAAATTATACATTGTTATATATATCTGCAATTATAAATAAAATTTTCAAAATGCGCCCACTGACACGCCCACAAATAAACAAAACAATTTTATTGAAAAACCAAAATTTGAGCTAGGGAGCTGAAATTTATAATATTTACTCTCTAGGCGCCTTTCATATTTTCAAAATCCGCCTACTGACACGCCCACAATTTAAAAAAAAAAACCTTTTTTGAAAATCCAAAGTTTGAGCTAGGGAGCTGAATATATACTCTCTAGGGGCCCTTTATGCTCATGTGTTAATTTTTTTTAAATCCGCCTACTCACACGCCCACATTTAAATAAAACAATTTTATTGAAAATCCAAAGTTTGAGCTAGGGAGCGTTTTTTCTACAAAAGCTTCGTTTTTTTTTTTGAAAACAATTTTTTTTCCAACTGCTTACACAGACCAATTGATCTGTGAATTGAGTTCTTAGTGCATAGGTAAATTATACATTGTTATAGGTATATCTGCAATTTGCTTACATTAGTACAATCTATTTGTTTTTTTTTTTCAAATCTGATAAGTAAAATATAAAATGCGAATTTTTACAGCATTACATTTGCTAAATACATAGTATCTACCTAAATTTGTATTGTACAGACATTATGACTGATCGGCGTAAAGCACTAACTAAACGTTAGATTATCGCTGCAATACAGGAAAATGATATGGGTGCTGATGAAGGAGTTAGTGAGGATAGAGATAATTGAAATGACGATACTTCTTCTAGCGAGATAGATTTTGAAGAAAGTGCCGACGAAGTTAGCGATGAACAGCAGGGAAGTGACAGTGATGCAGTGTTGGATGATTTGCTAAACTATTCAGAAACCTTTGTTGGAAAAGCTGGCACGGCATGGAAATCAACATTGCAAAAGGAAAAATTCGAACGCACAACCTTATTGCAACAGCTTTGAATAAGGTGAAGCTTCCACCTGGTGTCCACATTGATACCCCATTTGATGCATTCGGGTTGTTTTTTAATGATGCAACCATTGGTATTATAGTGATTTTCACTAATATAGAAGCTGTTCGTACTATTGGGACTTTATGGAAGCCAGTTGACGACATTGAAATTCGATCATTTATAGGCCTGTTGATTACTGCCGGAAGAAATAAGCAAGAAATAATTGACTACAACGAACTCTGGTGCCCTCTTTATGGACATTTTTTATATAAAGCATGTATGTCACGAAACAGATTTACCCAATTGTTGCGATTTATTCGATTTGACGATAAAAACACAAGGACTGTTCGAAGGCAAACAGATAAACTGGCTCCAATAAGAGACCTGTGGAAAAGAGTGAATTTAAATTTATCGAAGCATTATATTCCCGGCTAACTATTGATGAACAACTGGTTCCCTTTCGGGGTCGTGTATCGTTCCAGCAATATATACCAAGCAAACCAGATAAGTATAGTATACAAATTTGGTGGATTTGTGACAGTGGCTCTAGCTATCCACTACGTGGGATACCATACTTGGGAAAGGAAGGACCAAGGCAATCAGAAAATTTTGCGCAAAAGGTTGTTGAAGAGCTTTGTGAACCTTTTATTAGTACCAACAGAAACATTACATTCGAAAACTACTTCACCAGCTATGAACTTGCTTTTCCAGTTTGCTATCCAAGGGAATGACTTGCGTAGGAACGATCCGGAAGAACAAAAGATGTATACCATCAAATTTTGTACCTACTCCTCGTCGGGAAATAGAGAGCAACTTTTTTGGCTTTCAAAAAGCTATGACTCTGGTATCCTACGCTCCCAAAAAAAATCGAGCTGTGATCATTTTGTCGATCATGCATCATGACAACACACCGATCTGTCAAATAAAAACAAATCAGAAATAAATTTGTATTATAATTCAACGAAAGGAGAAGTCGATACCTTAGATCAAATGGCACATGCATATTCGGTGAAGCGCAAGACCAACAGGTGGCCATTTGCCTTTTTTTCAATATGATTGATTGATGTCTGCAGCGTAGCTTCATTCGTTGTTTGGAAAAATATTTATCCCGAGTGGAATATATCAAAAAAAAGAAAGCTTCGTAATATTTTCTTGAAAGAAATGGCGACCGAAGTAGTGATGGAGCATATCAGCCGGCGCAGTTTGGTTGGTTTGCATAGAAGCATGCATGCAAAAACCTAGCCGTACCAGCAGAGGGTCCCCTTCAAAAATCCATAAAAAGAAGAAGATATTTTTGTCCTTGATATATATGTCCTTCAAAATAAAGCAGAATGTCAACACAGTGCTGTGATATATATAACCTTACAGTATGTGTTCAGCATTCGGAGAAAACATTAAATTGCAGAAACTGCAAAGAAAAGAAATAAAATAAATGGGTATTTTATGTATTGATGTTTGTTCAATAAAAGTTTGAATAAAATGTATATAACTCTTTGTTTATACATGTGTTTCACAATTTAATACAGTAAGCTACGAGTATTTAATTCGATAAAATATGCCTGAGAGGCACACCTTGGTATGGCATGTAACAAAAATTCCTTGGTAGGATTAGGGTTAGGGTTAAATAAAATGCAAACTACTTGAGATATCTCATTTATTGGCTTGAATTACTATCAAAACATTTATGAATTTTGCGACAGCTGCTCAAGGAACATGATTAAAAATGTGTTCGCGAGAATATCAGGGCATACGGAGAAAAGTAAGCACGCGAATTCAAAGCCAGGGTTGCTAGAAATATTTTCCTCCATGGCAAACGAAACGTACATAACCGCTTGAATTTTTTTTCCCTACAAAGCAAATAGATTGGACTGTCCCGAAAATGATTATAATATGCAGGAGACAAGAAGTCTTTTCAAAAAAAAAAATAACATTAATCACGTAAAGTAGTGGGAATGTCTTTCTTGGCATAGCAGTGGTCCATTATACTGAATACAACAAAATATGGACCAACACTTATGTCGCCATGTACCGAAGCAAACATAGATACCCCTCATATGGACCTTTTAACAGGATAATGATTAAAAAATACCTCCATTCGGGAATATATGGTCCGCTCAATCTATCTAGGGACTTGAATCTGATAGAGATTTGTGCCGATACCCTAAGAAGAGAGTCGCTATTTAAAAGGTAAGAAATGTGGCCGAATTTGAAGATTGCTGAGCATTCCTCCTCAGGTCGAGAACACTGCGGCATTGCCAATACCTTGTCGACTCTATACGTAGACGTTGGAATGATGTAAGCTAGTTCTTATTTATTGACCCTTGAGTGGTCCTACAAATCTTTTATTTTTATTTTGGGATCAATATTTAATTGAGAGTTTTAAATTAATCTTTGTATATATGACCAAGGTGGCGCAAAAGTTGTCATCTGTTTACTTCACAAATGTCAAAGTAAAATTGACATTTGCCGCTATTTGCAAAAATTATAGCATCTTCCGATAGGGTTTCAGCCCTTGGGTGTGCCTTAGGCAATTCTGTGTGCCAATGTTCTAAATGATCCACGACGTTTGACATCTATCCTATGTAGTTTTCAGTCGGATTGGTGAACGCCACTTGGTGATGACTTTTGCGCCACCTTGTATATATACTGTATATAGATAAAAGTTGAACTACGTTTGGTTTCATATAATTTTAATATATGATTTATTGTCTCATTGAAATGTTAAAACTGTATTGTTTTGTTCGACTGTTTGTCATATAATTTTTGTAAAATGAAAGATTATTTAATTTTTTTCCAATATTTCGGCGGGGGTTGCCACCTTGTTCAGGGAATCTGTATTTAGTGCAAATAAGTAGAAGTGAACATTTAGTAAACGAACAAATTTTTGATATAAAATGTTAAAACTTAAAAATTAAGTTGAAAAAGAAATAAAGAAGACTAACAACATATTTAACCGAACAGTGGAACCAATCTCATCACAAAGGTGGTGGAAATAAGATCGTTGAACTTGATATTTCACAGGCGTTTGACAGAGTTTGGCATCAAGCTCACTTGTCAGAAATGCATGCATTTGGAATCGATAATACTCCCATTCGATGGATTAGAAATTACATTTCGGACCGATTATTTCAAGTTGTTTCGAACAGTTTCAAGTCTTCAACTCACCAAATAAATGCTGGTGTCCCCCAAGGCTCCGTTCTGTCCGCAACTCCCTTTCTCATTTTTATAAACAATCTCCTGTCTGTTACTTCTAATCCAATTTATTCCTTCGCTGATGACAATACCCTCTTCGTTTCTTGGGTCACGCCCCCCTCTTCGGGTGTGGAACTGGAACGGCAACGTATGTTAAGCTCATTTAATTCCGATCTCAACAGCATAACGCAGTGGGGTACAACCAATAGAGTGGAATTTAATGCTTCTAAAACGCAATGCTGTCCTTATCCATGAATGACACTTGCATCGCTGAAACCGAAAGACTTAAATTCTCGGTATGTATGTTAAAAACAACCTTCGTTGGAATGATCAGACATTCGATATCGGCAAGAACGCTGCGAAATTTCTAGGTTTCCTTAAGTGATATAAGAAATATGGCACCCCTTTTAATCTGGCTACAATTTGCACCCGAAACTCGAGTACAACTGTTCTGAAATAGCCTCTTAGATGCCAACACCCGCAACATGCCCTAAAAAGTCATCACCGTTTCATTATATTTATTTCTATTCCAACACATTATTTGCTATTATACAGTAATTCTCTTGTTCATAGCCAAAATCCGTTTCTTGCATTTCTTTGTACATTAAAATGTATATACAAGGTGGCGCAAAAATAACCTTCCGATGTTTTTTGGCTGTAATTTAAAAAAAAAAAATGAAAAACTTTGATTCTTCTTGTGGATTACTTTTATTTGGTCTTTTAATTTTTTTTACATCAAGTCGAGAATATGATGTCATGTAAATGGCCGCCGCCACAGTTGATTGTCATTTGAGCCCTTTTTATGGCATTTTCCATCACTTTGGCCAAAACTTCCGGCGATAGGTCCTCACATTGTTGACGGATATTGTCTTTAAGAGCTGCAAGAGTCTGAGGCTTGTTGACATAAACCCGCGACTTCAAAAAGCCCCACAAAAAGAAGTCTGGAGCGGTCAAATCAGGCGATCTTGCTGGCCAGTGCAAATCGCCAAAACGGGAGATTAGGCGCCCGGGAAATGCATCGTTCAGCATATCGGTTGTGGCACGTGCAGTGTGTGCCGTTGCACCGTCCTGTTGGAACCACATGTTTTCCAATCCCAATTCATCAAGTTGCGGCAAAAAGAACTCGTTGATCATTGCTCTGTAGCGCTCACCATTCACAGTAACCGTTTGGCCCGAGACGTCTTCGAAGAAAAAAGGTCCGATGACTCCTCCAGCGAAAACAGCACACCATACAGTGACTTTGAGCGGGTGTAATGGCTCTTCGTGGGTTACACGCGGATTTTCAGTGCCCTAGAAGCGTAAATTTTGCTTATTTACGTACCCGCTAAGATGGAAATGGGCCTCATCACTCATGATTATTTTTGATGAAAAATCATCTTCCTCTTGGTGGTGATTAAGGATGGCTTGAGCGTATGTTAGACGCGATTGGCGGTCAGCAGCTAACAGCTGATGCACCGTCTGGACTTTGTACGGAAACATCGTCAAATCTTGTACCAAAATTCGCTGTAAAGACCGTCGACTGATACCCATTTTCGTGGCACGTCGTCTGGTCGATGTCGACGGCGCTTCCATGACATCTTCGGCTACAGCAGCAATATTCTCTGCAGAACGGCTACTCCGGGGTCTGCCACGCCTGGCAGCATCTCGTGTTGTGCCAGTCTCTTCGAGGCGAGCGGCTGAACATCGCAGTATCTCACCAGTAGGCGTTGGACGGGTAGGAAATCTGCGACAAAATTCACGTTGTGCCAAAGTCACCGACCGATTATTGCTCAAATAAATAGTCACCAATATTCCGCGTTCTGGAGCAGTGTAGCGTAACATTGTTTATTAACGTGTATTTCGCATGTGTTTACTACACAAATGTCAAAACAGAACTGACATTAGGGGCCAATCGGAAAATTTATAGCATTTTCTGATAGGAGGATTACTTTTGCGCCACCTTGTATGTAACTTCTAACGTCATACTTGCTTGTCTGCCTAAATCTAAATTCTATGTTTTTCTCTTAAATTTACACTAAGATTCATTCACACGTAATGGTCATATATTTTGGTTATTGTTTATGCCGCTATTTGCGTTCTCACTAATTTAAGTCACTTGCATTGTAATTTCTGTTTATTCTTCCTCTTTTGCATTTGGACCACGAAGCTGACAACACAAATTGTATGGTACGAGTATAGTATAAAATACATTTGGATAGACTTGGAGTTTCTTTAATTTTTGTTATCGCCGCCTTCTATTGGGAATCGACATTCCTTATATCAATTTATATCATTCACCTGGGTTGTCCACTTCTATAAGAACCTTCTGCCAATTGTCCGATCGTGGTTATCTGTATGATAAAAAAATGCAAGGGATGCACATTCGTCGTCATTCCAAGGATAAGTCATTTGTCACTCATTCACTTAAATTCTTACAAAAAAGTACAAAAACAACAACGCTCATGTCTGGTCTGGTACACCAATAACTTATTTAGAGCTACTTGACAGGATCCAAAAACGCGCGATAAAACTCATTGGAGACCGAGACATCGCGAGATCGATTGACTCTCTTAGTCATCGTCGTAATGTCTTCTGTCTTTCATTATTTTATCATTATTTCTACCATAAGTGCTCAAACGAAATAGCCAGTTTCATGCCACCCCTTCAACATTTCAACCGCAATACCCGACATGAAAAGAATGCTCATCAGTTCACCCTCAACCCTGTATTAGGACGTACAGTGAAGTTCAAAAAACCTTTCCTCAGCCGTACAACACGAATGTGGAATACTCTTCAACGCTCTTTTTTTCCTTTAAATTACAACCTACAAACATTCAAAACCAACGTGCATCAGGGTACTCAAATACCCCTTTAAAATAGTTTAGCACTTCTACGTCTTGAAGTTTTGTCCTTATATATAGACGAACAACTATTATTTTGCTGTTATGAGAGAACGGTATAATATGGAAATGTTCTGTGTGTCCTGGAACCGCATTACCTCTTCTAACTGAGAAAGGTTTTCTAGGTATGCCTATCGCTACTTGCAAACTTATGTTCAAGCTATCCGCAGTCGAGAGTACAAACCTCAGGTGGACAGGTAGTGATACGTGTCTAGTGACTAAGCAAATTTGGCCAAAGCTGGATCTGCGACGCTCTTTGAGTTTGATCTCACTTAACCGACTGCACATTGGCTCTGCCATAGGTGTCATCACAGGACACTGTCTAATAGGCAAGCACGCATCAAGGCTTGGAGTCTATTCAAATGACTTCTGCAGAAGGTGCAGGGATGAAGAGTAGGAGACTACACTGCATCTCCTCTGCACATGTCCTGCACTCTCCCATAAAAGAAATCTCTATCTAGGAGCCTTCTTCCTCAATGAACTCAGTGACTTAGCTAACACAGATGTTAGAAGTCTATCGCGTTTCATTATAAGCTCCAAATGGTTTTAGCGAGTAGTGGTCGAAACTCCCGATCCATGTGGCATCACATTGGTCTAAGTGTGTTGGGTTTCAGCTAACCTAACCTAACCTGCTTCCAGTTCATATTGTTTCCAGAGTCAGTTGTTTGAATTGATAAAACAGAAAAACACAAATCCGAATTTGAAAATGTATTTGATCCTGGAAATTGTTAAAAATAGAATAAAAAATATTAATAAAAAGAATATTAAAATTGAAATAAAAAACATCAAAAAAAAAAAGACAAATAATTTGCAATAAATGCTCACCCATTTGATTGCTTGCTATTGCATCCATTTTTATTGATTAGACCAGAGAATACCCTATACCCTTATATCACCTTTCTTAAGGAATAAAGAGAACACATTCCAAGTATTCCAGAAAGAATAAAGAAACAACAAAATATTCCATTGAACAAAGAAATTCGAATTGCTCATTCGGAATAGAGAAACATGTACATATTTGCTTATGAACAACGAAAAAACAAAACTTATGAATAAAGGAGAACAAAAAGAGATTATGATTGATAGCAAACTAACCGACTAATAACTACATTGATTTGGGGCATCTGATTTCGCTAGAAACAAAGAAATATACAGAAGAATCACTTATAGTTGGAAATAATTTTGGAAACACAAAAATGTCATTGGCACAAATCGTACCCGACAATCAAGAAAGTATTTCTTCGATGCAAGTATCGCCTGTCATGACTTACGGTTCCCAAACATGGAGTGTGTCAGTCAAAACTGCGCAAAAACTGACCCCAACACAAAGAGCTATGGAATACCCGTCCTAAAAATATCGAGGAGACAACGAGTTAGAAACGAAGTTTTCAGGGACATGGCATATTTCGCAGACGTTGTCATAAAGGCGAAACAACAAAAATGGAACTGGGCCGGTCATGTGGCTCGAATGACCGACAACTGCTGGACAATAAATTGCACACAGTGGATAGCTGAAACGTTGCATGGATGATGTCATTCGTATATGACATGGGAAATAATGGCGACGTACAAAGCAATGTGGAGAACTTAGGGGAAAGCTTATATCCAAATGTAATTTTTATTTCTCGATCGTCTTTTTTACATAGGCAAAGTCATTTCTCGATTTTACGGAGTAAATTAAGCTATCTGTACGCAACTGAATAGCGTATAGTAAAAGTAAGATTTAAGTAAATATGGTTGGTTTGCTCAGGGGAAGCGTAAATTCTGCTTTTTAGTTGAGCGAGCCTTAGATCTCCATTATAGTGAAATGCGAATGGTGCAGCTTTGTGTTCGACATGGGAAGATAGACGAATCAGAAGCAGTCTGCCTGTGTTGGTTGTTCTAGAATTCAAGCTTAAGGCATCAAAGTGCGGAGATATGCAGCGGTTTAGTTTGGTGAAGATATTTTTGAAAATGTCGATAGCATTTGCATACCCTAGATGCTTATGGGACACGTCTAATAATTACATCACGCCAACGATCCTTTTGTTGCAGGCCAGCAAGCCTCTCTCTTATTTCTGTTATTAAAGACACCTTTTAAATTTCTTTCGTGAATTCACACTTCAGCTCCGTCATCATTTGGGACTTCTCTTGAGATTCCGAATTTTTTCAGATAGCATAACGCTGTTTTTGTGTCCTTAATTTTGCTTGATGATGTCGATTTATTGCTTTTTTGACAGTTTATTTGAACGGTTACTAATTTCTTTTTTTTTTCCTTTAGGTGTGAGTGCGAATGTGTGGCGTAGTGAACGACACAATTGAAATATCACAAAAAAGCAATAAAAAATTAATTTTCAGACTCGCTTATTGAGCAAGATGAATTTTTTGAGAACTGCCGTGTGTATAACTGTTTATAAGTAGAATTACCAGTTAAAAGAGCTTCGATATGTCTCGAGCAAAAGCAAAAATACGTCTATTTCATTGACTCAGTCGCAACTGTATTATCATAATGAGTAGCCAAAGAGATATTTTCATTCAAAAGAATGAAATCGTTTAGTGCTAAAAAATGGTTCTATTCATCGAATCCAATCTTTTGCGGTTTCATTGCTTCCTTTCAAGTCAGTTCGAAGTATCTTATCCAAAATTGACTTTAAAACCATTGCATTCAAGTATTGCAAAGCCTCCCAAGTTGGCATATATAAAATGCTGGGGCAAGTACTTTGGGCCAAGAACAAAAGATGTATCCACAAACATTAATTCAATGCATTCGAAATTCTTCAAAATTAAATTAAATTGAGTTTTATTCGGATTTTGGCCGTTCATTCAAGAAACCATTGGCATCCAAATCGATGCTGATTGTATTTTTTTAATTCGTTCAATTAATCATCTTTTTCCTTAACGGCTAGCCTTTGATCAGGATTAAATGGATTATAACCCCATTCCTACTGGTCCGCCTGTGGGTTCGCCAGTTCGACCTCAACGAATATTGGCAGGCCTCCCGGAATCGGATCACTTCATCAGTGAGGGCAATCAAATCCTGCTGATATTGCATTAATTGTAATACCCGCTCCTGCACTCGTTTTAAGGACCGTCTCTTTTTCACAATTTGGACACGTCCAAGCCCCCCATTATTAACTTCCCAGTGGAAGTTCTTGTAATAGGGCCGATTTTGTGAATCGCGGATTTTAACATATCTTCACGTTTCAAGGTCACCAGAATCAAAATCCAACGTTTTTATAGAGATGTCTGGGTGTGTGTATGTACGTATGTGCGTTCGGAATTATCTTTCGCCATGGTTATCTGGAGAACCAATGATGCTATTGACATGGAACCGGGTTTATTCGAAGCGTAATAACGTAACTCGTTTTTTGTTAGTAAATAAATAACTAACACATAAAGGCAAAGTAGCTGAATTTTGAAATTGATGATTTGTACTATTTTTAACTTCCCAGTGGAAGTTCTTGTAATGGGCCACATTTTGTGAATCGCGGATTTTGACATATCTACACGTTTCAAGGTCACCAGAATCCAAATCCAACGTTTTTATAGAGATGTCTCTGTTTGTGTATGTAAGTATGTGCGTATGTTCGTATGTGCGTTCGAAATTATCTTTCGCCGCGATTATCTCAAGAACCAAACATGATATTGACATGCGACCAGGTTTATCGAAGCGTAATTACGTAACTCAGAACTGATTAAGTTTCCAGCGAAATCGGTCCAGCCGTTTTTTGTTAGTAAATAAATAACTAAAATAATTTGCCTTTATTTGTACTATTTATTGTCATTTGTTATTGAGCAAATCATTATTACATTGTTCTCCGTTATTTCCAATAAATATAAATTTACAGGTATCCGTGTTCATAACAATGGTTGCATTAATACATGTATGTATGTAACACTTTGCTGTTATTAACAACATTTAATTTCCATGAACAATATTAAAGAGCATTTATTTAATACTAGCTGCACCTGCAAGGCTTTGCCCGTGCCCGAGAATTCTATTTGCCAATATGTTCGAGTAGACTTCCTTATAATTGTCTATAGCGGGTATCCGGCGTATGTTGCTGCGCCTAAAAAAAGAAGACCGATTTTGACCAAAGTTCACAGAAACACTCTCACCCCAATACCGAAGATTGCCTGATTTGAGCTCAACCGGTGAAAGGGACTGCACGTTTTTCTCCGCATGGCTTACGTCGCTCACTCAACTTCGTTGTTCCGTTTAGGGTAGGTGCTTGTTGTCTGGCAGGCGCCTATGTCACCTTACTTCTGCGAATCAAACAACAAAGCGAAAATAAAAAACTTCGATTGAATCACTTTTCATTCACTTCCACACCGATTGTTATCAATGTTGGAAAAGCAACTTTCCGATGTCCGATTCACAAAAAAATGCAAAAAAAATCATAAAAGAGTTATTTGAATAAAATATTGAACACACGATATCTCAAGAATGAAACTGCGCACAAATTCCACAATAAGCTTGAAACGTTCGTGTGGTCTCCCTATTTCATATGCTTGTTCGGATAATAAAATAAGTGACGTCTGTACGGTCTCTGTATCTGCGTCGTAATTTACACGCATACGCACATATGCATGTGTACTCACTCAAATGCCCATATCTCACACACCGATGCAGATATAGCCAAACATAACAACCTTCGTGCAGACGTCGCCTTTCATGGAAAAAAAATTCATTGGAATCGGTTAACGCGTTTGGCCAAACACCGGCAACAAACACAAATATGGATTGATTTTTATATATAGAAAATATTACACAAAAAAACTTTTTATTATTTCACTTAAATTTGTTTTTTTTTTTCAAAGCACATATGAAACACACAGTGTATAAATACATTGTCAATTTTTTTTTCTTTTTTAAGAAACACATAATTTACACACCGATGCAGATACAGACATCGCACATACATAACATCCTTCGTATAGACGTCACCTTTCGTTAAAAAAAAATTTCATTGGAATCGGTTAACGCGTTTGGCCAAACACCGGCAACAAACGCAAATATGGATTGATTTTTATATACATATATATATAAATAGATATAGATATATTCTCGTATAAATTTTAATTCACAAAAACGCACAAAATCGCAATGAAGAAACCCGAATCCGACAGCGCCACCAAACATGAAACAAAATTGGCTTCTCCATTGATCGATAATAGATGGCGTTACGTTGCGTGTCTATCTGACAGTTCAATTGTGATACGATATGTTACATTCAAATGTGATTCTTTATTTGGTTGTTGCCAAAATAAATAAATACAAAATGAAAAAAAAAAATCGAAAAAAAACCTGTCGTAACACGCTGGGTGGTCAAAATAAGCCATTTTGAAATTTAAATTTTTTTTCTTCTAAAACCCGTGCTGAGAAAATACCTTTCCAACAAAGTATAAATCATCAAAATCGGTTCGGCCAATCTCGAGTTATGCGGTTACATCGCTTCGGACACTTTCTTTTATATATATAGATTAAATAATTCTTAACCATATCTTATGGTTAACCACATTTCAAAATTTCCCACTAATCGCATAAATCATATTGATCCCACTGGGAAGTTAGTCGTGTGGACCTTTCGGGTCGCACCCAGACCACTTTTTTGATTATTGTTTGATCGTGCCAACCCACGCATTTGCCAGCACATTTGTGTGATAATTTCAAGATGTCAAATGTGTCGCTAGGCTCACATGAATCCCTTATCCGCCTTTGGCGACAATCGATATTAATCTTAGCCCAACCCTGCACATAACTTTTTGATTTCAAAATGAAATAAATACGAAAATTATTTAAATTGTTTGCAACTCGTACAATCATTAAAGTGATAAGTTCTTAAGTCTTGTGCCAACTGCGAATTGAGTAATTAGGGTCAGTTTATAATATGTATACAGATGTTAGTCTGTTATATTTCTTTGGCAAATGCGACATGTACTGCCCTTCTTTATGAATAAAACATTGCAAACGTCCGGAAATCGATATTTCTTTTGTTGACTCAAACTTCTCTTGTTTTACTAGCTCTTTATTTAAAGTCTAACCCTGACGTGCCTTCAGAAATACTAGATATTTGTTGGGTAATATAATTCTGTATATTTGTGTCTTAACCGAGAACAGTGATGAAATTGTTTACTTTACGACTGAGACTAATTTAAATGCCATGAATATGCCATTCAACTAATCTACCCATATTTGCACTTTGCTCGATCATCATTGCTAAGAAAAACCAAAATATTTGCAATAGATACAAATCTTTGAAGGGTAGGTGATGAAGTGATGAATTTTTTGATAGTCAGAAATCCAACTAGCAATACAATTACATTTCTATACTGTTTGTTCCATACTCCAAGAAATACTCCCTTGTTCTCGAACTGAAACAATTTCACTATTTCGTCAATTCCATCTCCACTTTGTGATTTGCTGTTTTGTTGTAATTTTTGAAATTTTCTTTCGGGTGATATCATTATCAAGTTATTATTGCCCGCTGCCTCCTCTTTATGTTCTTCGTTCGTTTTTATTTTTGTACACTTGCTTTCCACGTTATGTCGTCGTGGTTGTGGTCTTTGTCACAAACGAGACATTCACCTTTCCGATGTTCTTCTTTATTTTATATTTTTATACCCTATTCTAGGGGTATATTAATTTTGACGCATAGTTTGTAACATACCTTAATATTGCCCGTAGACCCCTAAAAGTTACTATATTTATGATCAGCATCGATAGTAATGTCGATCTAGCCATGTCCGTCCGTCCGTCCGTCCGTCCGTCCGTCGGCAAAAATTAGGCCTTTAAACTGGACCTAGAGAGCTGAAATTTTAACCATATACTCTCTAGGGTCCCGAAATAATCAAGTTTAAGAATTTTTGAAATCCGCCCACAGACACGCCCACAAACTCAAAAAAACAAAATTTTGGAAAAAATCGAATTTTGAGCTAGAGAGCTGAAATTTTTTATATATGATCTATGGCCAATAAAACTGATTGGGACATAAAATTTTCAAAATCCGCCCACTGACACGCCCACAATTAAATAAAACAAATTTTGGGAAAAATTTAATTTTGAGCTAGAAAGCTGAAATTTTTTATATATGATCTTTGGCCCATAAAACTGCTTGGGACATAAAATTTTCAAAATCCGCCCACTGACACGCCCACAATTAAATAAAATATTTTTTTTGAAAAACCAAAATTTGAGCTAGGGAGCTGAAATTTTTAATATATACTCTCTAGGGGCCCTTTATGCTCATGTGTAAATATTTTCAAAATCCGCCTACTGACACGCCCACAATTATTTTTTTTTTATTTTTGAAAGTCCAAAGTTTGAGCTAGGGAGCTGAAATTTATAGTATATACTCTCTAGGTGCCCTTTATGCTCATACTTAAATTTTTTTAAAATCCGCCTACTGACACGCCCACAATTAAATAAAACAATTTTATTGAAAAACCAAAGTTTGAGCTAGGGAGCGTTTTTATTTACAAAAGCTTAGTTTTTTCGATAAAATCCTTTAAATTTTTGTCACGCCCACTTATCAGATATAGGAATAAGAATAGGGTATCCAACAGTTCGCCCAAGCGGACTGTAGCCCGCCCCTATGTTTTTTTATTGTTTTGCAAATTCCTTTGGAAGCGTGACAATTTTTTTAAAAAAAAAAGTATCATTTAATAATAGAACATTATGATGGGAAATGCAGTCCACTACATGGATGTGTGTTTACTGCACTTTTAATCAAGGATAAGTACAAGTATGTCATTTTTGTTTTTATGTCTTCTAAAAGGAAAGGCGAACCTAGGCTAGCGGCCCGACATGCTTTCAGATAAGAGTTGCTTCTGTTTCTTAATTCTTTTAAATTGTATTCTTCCGGACCGATGTCTCTCGGAAGCGAGTTCTAAAGTTTGCTTATTCTTTATTTAAATATTTGTTTATACATATACAGACGAACAGGCCTTGGCAGTAAGCAAGTGCACCGTCGGATGGTGAGCTATTGCTCTGCGCATATCGTATTTTCGTTTAACTCCTCCGAACATCTTCCATTGCAGTATCTATAGGCTATACAAATGTAAACGACAAGTTTTCGTTGACCTGGTGGCTGGAGATTTTATGTCAATTATGAATCATTAATTAGACGAAGTAACTTATTTGCTCAAAAAAGGGAGCTCAATTTAACGGAAGTAGTTAGGCTTTGCAATATTAAGCAAGTGATTATGCCAACTTAGCCTGGGTTAAAGATGTTCTACTACGGGACGAAACAGGGTAGGAACGGAATCGGTATCATCCTTGCGGCAGAGCTACTTGGCAGCGTCTTGACCATTTCAAAGTCCCGCGATCGTTTGATGTCTCTCAAACTGGTGATGCGAGCAGAGAGAAAAATATTAATTTTTGCTAGATTTTCTAAGCCCATCAAGAACATGCCAAAAAAGAGGTTTTGTTTGTGGGCGGAGGTTTGAAAGAGCATGTTGATAAGTCCAATGAAGACTACGACGTCTGCCATGGAGGACTGGGGTACGGCACCAGGAAATCTCCGGGTGAATATATCCTAAGCCTGTGCAAAATAAATACAATACAATATTTGTCAAATTAAGACGGCACCAGGACACTTACAGCAGTGGCGGAAATAAATCACAGATTGAATACCATTTAGTAACACGTTTCATGAGGGAAGGAAATTTGAATGGCGGCGGTGACGAATAAAACTAAACAAACAAAAATGTCTGCGAAAATCAAATGGTTCAATCTGGAAAAAGAGAAAGACGAAGCATTAATTGCAAGTATGCAAAATTATCTCCGTCATATCAATGTGACGGAAGCAGAGTGAGGGTGCAGAGCACAAAATATATAGAATTCCCTACAACGACCTTGCTTGGATAGAGAAAAATCACTGCTAGGGGATTTAAAAAACACTTTCAACGCGGTAAAGAAACATAGTGATGGACAGATGTGAAGCTAAAGCAGTGATAAGTGACAAAAAAGCGGCATTCAAAGCTTGATCATAGTGCTATACTATCAATGGAGATGAAAAAGCTTGCCTCGAAATGATATAAATACATAGGTACGCAAGAGACTCGCGACGAGAAAGTGCGCTCAAATTTAAGCAAAGTGTGTGGAGGGTTTGTATCGGGAGTTAGAAGAAATTTCTTCTTCGGCTACTGATAGAAACCAGGCTGTCCACGAACTGCGACAAACCAGCTTGAACAAGTCCACAACCATTTTACAAATGGCCGCTCAGAGAAGGAGAAATGCACAGGAAATCCGTTCGCCAAAGTTCATCGACAGTGCTCAAGGGCTGCTTCTTGTGGACGACGAAAAAATACTACACAGGTGGCAGCAGTGATGTGAAGGACTTCTAAATGAACGATTTCCTGGGATACATTTTCCAACAGTCGTTCCTAACAATGAAAAAGTACCCGACATTACTGTCGAAGAAGTTAGGAAGGCGGTCAAGGACTCCAAAAAACGAAAGGCAGTTGGGCCGGACGATATACCCTCTAAGTTCGGCTCATGATTCTCATCTACAAACTGATGAGAGGTAATCTAATGCCTTACCATTGGAGGGAAAGTTTTCTTCTTCCTTTGTGGAAGGAAAATGTTATAGGCGAGTTTGGGACCGTTCAATTAAGCGGATGTCACACGCCATGAAGATCGCTGACCGGGTATTAGATTTACGAATGCGGACAATAATACGGCTATCTGAAGACCAGTGCGGGTTTGTCGCAGGTAAATCAACTACAGATCTAATATAAAGTATAAGGATCATGGTGGAAAAATATCGTGATTCCTTAAAGGATCTGCATATGGTGTTGGTTGATTTCGAAAAGGCCTTTGATAGACAGTCAAGTGATCTGTTATGGGTGGCGAGGAGTTTCAGAAACCAGCTTGACCTTTAAATTCATTTTTTGATTATTTAATATCAACTTACATACTAAACAAAAATGATTAAATCTAACTTAAAATTAACAGGATACTTATTCTTTATTAAAATGTAATAATAGTCCTCATAAGGACTCCCTGAATGCCGTTAACCTACGTATCATGGAAATGTATGACGCAGTAAATACAAAAAAAAGACATCCGCTGGCCACACCGAGGAGTTCACAATCACCAGGGAAGCGTATTTAGTCCCTTAATATTTATTACAGTCCTTGATTATCTGCTTGAAGGAAAAGTGACGGACCCCAAAGTGCATCAGTTGTTCTTTGCTGACGATGGAGCCATCATTATCGGGGATCAAACGTATGATGTATGGGTGGAAGTTTCGGAGGGGAATGGATGTCGTATTAGTCCGAAGAAAATAGAATGCTTGTACTGCCCGTTCTCTGATCCATCCCGGCCTATTCCAGACATTTATATGAATAGAAGAGTGAATCCCAAGTGCGAACAGCTCAAATCTTTGCGATCTATGATCAATAGCGAAGCAAGCTGTGTTGACGACATTAAGCATCGCGTAAGCTTAGAGTGGATGAAGTGGCGGGAAAACTTAGCCATCTTCTGTGATTGAAAAATGCCCCCTAGCTGGAAGGAAAGATCTATATCGCAGTTGTGCGCCCGGCGCTCACATACGGTTTACAATGTGGGACAGTGTACAAAAAGTATGAGGGCAAATCCCGCCTAACAGCGGGAGTAACAAAGATTGATCGAATAAGATGTTTCAAGATCCGAATAAGATTTCACGTCAAAGAACATATCTCGAAAAAAGTGGAGCGCGAGCGGCTCAGTTGGAACTCAGTTGGAACTCATGTCATGTTCAAAGGAGAGATCCTACAAACCCTGTCGAAAAGGGAATATCAATATGGCGAAAGAGAGGCAGGCCTAAGAACTTCTAAATCACACAAATGCAGCAACACCAGGGCCCTATTCCACAAAACAAATTGTCAACTTTACACTTTGCACATATCAAATTACATTTTTTGGCAAAGTGAAAAGTGCTTCTGTTCCACAATATTCTTTGCAAATCTCACTTTGCAATAGCAAATTTTTGCAAAGTCTCTGCGCTTTCATGCAAAGTCTTTGCGCCTTCGGCAAAGTATTTGTGCTCGCCTGCAAAGTAAGTGTGCAAAGTGTTCCACAAAACGTTTATCACTTTGCACTTTGCATTGCTGTTAGATCATACAAACACACCATACTCACCAACGACAGCAAACCTCGCATTCATCAAAATAATCAACCTAAACTTAAACATTAACTTACCTATGTACATTAACACTTACACTACTCCAATTTGCTAAAACGACATTTAAAATTAGCGCCTAAAAACCAATGTTCGCCATATTTTTTTAATTTCCTCTTTGTACTAAAACTTAAAAAACGGGACTAACTAATGTACTAAAATAACTCTCTTTGCTTTTGAATGTAATAAAAAAATGTTGCTTGGCACCAGCAACATCAACAAAGAACAGTCCGAAAACTAGTAGAAGCTGTTAAAATGAGCAGCAAAATAAAAACGAAAAAAAAACTTGCAGTGTTATATGTAGATAATAAAAGAAAAAAAAATATTTTATTTGCAAGTTTTCAACACAACAAAACAAGCAAATTAAATAAACAGACGGGAGGAAGTTTTAAGAAAAGCCCAATCTCTGCAACTGGCGTCGGCCCAAAAAACATGGATCTATGCGAGGGACAGTTTGTTTGGGCTCTGGAAGAGTCGGACATTGGTAAATAAAACAATTTATTACCTACAAATACCAAATAAAAAATTGTTTCAATTTCATTAAGATTTATACGTGAATTTAATTTTGTTAATTTTCAGAGTAAAAGGGATAACGCCCGAAAAACTGGGCCCGGACTTGGGAAGAACAGCGTTATGGATGAAGCTGACTTGGCCATCCTCGATATTCTGGAATCAGACTCACGTGTGGTAGATGGACTGAATTTGCCAGAAAGCTATGGAATTTCAGAAAATCTACCATTAGCTGAGTCTAATTCCATAATATGGATGACAGAGAAAACACCTGCCCACCCACCTCCAAACCCAAGGAAGAGGAAGAGCTCTACCAAGTTTCCAAGTGAAACTTTGGATAGAGAGAAGAAATGTCGTCTGGAGCTTCTGGAAGTTGAAGTTTACCACAGGAAACTTCAATGCCTGAAATTGGAGAGGGAGCTACAACTTCCAGCCTCTGCCATAACTTCTAAAAACAAATTATCAAATATATCAGCATTTTCTTTTGGTGATGTGACAAACGATTGATCCTCGTTTGCTAATGGAAGGAAGCAAGAGAACCTAAAATTGTTTTTAATAACTTTGCAATTGGCAAAAAAAGGGCCTGATCGTCTGATCTGATATAATAAATGAGTATTTCTTATTCTCTCATTGTAAAGGGTCCGCCAAATAACTTTTTTTTTTTGAAAATGCTATAAAAAAAAACTACTGAATATTTTCTCAAATTTCTTTTTTTTTGAAAGTACAATCCTTCCGGTTAATAATGGAAAATAATTGCATTCAAACGGCTGCCTCGGCTGGCCATGCAGTAGCCTACACGATCGGTCCAATCGTCATACCAAGGTCTTTATGCAAAATTTGTCTCAATGATGTCTCCGAAATGTTCAATTGTTGAGAACGACGGTGAATTGATGTTGATGGCGCTTCACGCACACTTTCTGCCACAACAGCAATATTCTCGGGTGTACGCACTGTTTTTGGCTTTTCACGCTTTGGTTTATCGATGCGGATGCCAGTTTCTTTCACTTTTTTCACAAGATAACGAACATACGGAGCTGACGGTGCTTCTCTTCTTCCAAAATCCGTACGCAATTTTCGCACACATTCTGCAACATTACCATGATTTTCGAACTGATGTCGCAATATTTCCCAGCGTTGTTCAAGCGTATACGCAACCATATTCGTTCAGCGGAAGGATAAAACTAATTATCTGTCAAATCAGACACGAGTTTAGTGTTACCATTCACGAAACAGGCACTAGTTGAAAAAAAACGTTAGATGGCGGACCCATTAGTTTGCTCTTGGAGCTTCCACTGATTGGTTGCACCGATTACTTACAATATATCTTGTTTAGTCTGTTGAAATTGAATGTCAGTCCTTAAATCCTGTTCTTTGCAGAAGTAGCTTGTTTGCAATAATCAATGACAGATAATAGATAGATAAATACCTAAGATATTTTTTTTCCAATTTGAATTGACAGTAACTTATTTGAGTCGTCGGTCATTTATTTATTTTATAAGAGCTAAGCTAAGCGAGTAACTATTTACAAAGCTAAAAAAATTCGTTATTTGAGTGAATTTTATGAACAGCCGTATTTATTAGACTTTCTTAAACCATACCTCAGATGTTGTTTAGTTGAGCTTGCCTAAAAATGAAAGCTCTCAACATCGTTGCTCAAATTCTTATTTAAAAACAAATTTTCTCTGTCTGTTTTCAAACAAGGTTTGTGTCTCGATAAGTACCTAAAGACAATAATGATTCTAAAAACGCTATATTTTGTAAAAGGAAGGAACAAATTCAGTTCCTTTTGACAGCTAGTTTTTGAATTAACTACTTTTATGTTCGTTGACGTCTTTCACAAAGTGTTGTTATAGAAGAATTTTGATAAAACTCTTCAATTGAAGATTTGGTATGTGCAAACTAAATTTCAATTTGCTTTTGGCCTTTATTTAGTTAAAATTATTGAAAAGTTTGTTGGTAAAAACGTTAAACGTAAAAACGTTAGTTCCAGGTGAAGCTACTGCACTTTTTAAGGGTACCTACGTCCATAGTGAACCAGCTATCCACTTTGTCGCTTAGCAGCTTTCAGGCGTGATGCACGTCGTTAATAAGAGAAAGCGTGATTCTACCAGGAAATGGCTATAGTGAACATCGCGGTGATACAGCCAAATGAAAGTATTTTTCATCCAGTGAATGATCACAATAAGCTTTAAACTGAAAACTCACGCTTGAAAGCTGGTTGCCGGCTTCAAGAAGAATTAAAAACCCATTCCGGTACAAGCTTGTTAAAGGAGAAGCGGGTTTACTATAGACGCCGACCATTCATCGCCCACTCACAAGAAAGCTTAACGCACACATTCCGCTAGTAAATAAAAGCAATAAAAAGTGGTCTGGGTGCGCGTGCGACCCGCAAGGTCCACACGTATAAACTTCCCAGTGACGCTCTACATATATAGATTTGAAAAACGTCATATATTCCTAAAGCTCAGGAACAAAGTAATGGTATAGATTGCGGAGCATTTGCAATCTATTTTGCAACATTGTTATGCTACAAGAAATTACCAGAAAATCAAATTCCATATGATGTATCAATTATGAGGAATCATACAGTTAGGTTAGGTTAGGTTGTAGTGGCTGTCGGCCGAGACCGACACACTTAGGCCAGTGACAGGCCCATTGTGATGCCACACGGATGTATCATCCTCCTACTCGTTGAACCATTTGGAGCTTCTGATGAAGCTTGACAGACTTTTTATGTCGGTGTTAATGAGATCGTTAAGATCATTGTAAAAGAAGGATCCTAAATGGAGTTTACGTCTTTGAGAAAGAGCAGGGCACGTGCAGAGAAGGTGGAGAACTGTCTCCTCCTCCTCCTCGTCCATACAGCTTCTGCAGAAGTCATTTGCGTGGACGCCAAGCCTTGTTGCATGTCTGCCTATGAGACAGTGTCCGGTGATCACACCAATTATAGCGCCAATGTGAAGTCTGTTTAGAGAAATCAAACACTTAGAGCGTTTCAGATCCAGCTTTGGCCAAATCTGCTTTGTCGCTAGACAAGTGTTGCCACTTGTCCACCTAAGGTTACAGTTCTCAATGGTCTGTCTCATAAACATGAGTTTGCATGTAGCGATTGGGATGCCTAGTGAACCTTTATCAGGTAAAAGGGGCAGTGTGGTTCCTTTTCTGGCGAGTTCATCTGCCCTACAGTTCCCTGGAATGTCTATATGTCCTGGCACCCAGCATAGGTGGATGTTAAAATGCTTCGCCATCTCCACTAGAGATGATCGACAGTCACGGACTACGATAGAGTTTGTGGACCCAGAATCCACGGATTTTAATGCAGCTTGACTATCTGAGAAGATCCAGATATCCGTAACGGATATCACGTTCTTCTTCAGCCACGACAGGACTTCTTTAATAGCCAAGATTTCTGCCTGGAACACACTGCAGTGATCAGGGAGTCGAAAGGAGAGGCTGAGATTCAGCCTGTCAGAGAACACACCGCCTCCTACCCCCTCGTCGGTTTTGGATCCATCGGTATAAAAATGGATCGATTTATTTTCGACGGGTGGCCCTTCCCAGAATGTTCTGGGAGGGATCTTGACCTTGAAATTTTTGTCAAAAAGGGTTTGAGGAGTGATGTAGTCTATGTTACTGGGGAGGATTCTAAATTTGTCCAGAATAGATGCGTGGCCGATTTAATTCTCGGACCATTGGAACGTTGTTTTGAGGCGGATAGCCGCACTAGCAGCCACTTGCTTGCTAAAGATGTCCAGGGGTGTCAGGTGAAACAGAATGTCCATTGCAGCAGAGGGGGTAGTGCGCAGTGCACCACTCATGCAGAGGCAAGCTGTACTTTGCCTAGCTTATCGCGATTTATCGCTTTATCAAGGGCAGTCCACCAAACAACCACCCCGTACATAAGTATCGGTCTAATTACCGAGATGTATAGCCAGTTGGTAATGCGGGGTTGGAGCCCCCATTTGTTACCAATGGCTTTTTTGCAGGAGAAGAGTGCTGCTATAGCTTTACGAACTCTTTCCTGAATGTTAGGTTTCCAGCTAAGCTTTCTATCCAGAATGAGACCCAAGTATTTTGCCTCGTCCGAAAAGACTAGACTTGTGCCCCTGATAGAAGGGGGATCAATGTATGGAACTTTATGTTTCCTAGTGAATAGAACAAGTTCGGTTTTGTGGGGGTTAACACCCAACCCACAACGATCTGCCCATGTA
Organism: Portevinia maculata; assembly: GCA_949715645.1. NCBI lineage: Eukaryota > Metazoa > Arthropoda > Insecta > Diptera > Syrphidae > Portevinia > Portevinia maculata. Next base: position 162,872,430 of record OX454525.1, on the reverse strand, counting down.
GTTAGCTTGTTAAGACCGTTTTGGAGAAGTTCTTTCAGGGTGTTGAGGTGCTTCCCTGAGGCGGCAATTGCAACGTCATCTGCATAGGCAATCACCATGCAGCCACTAAGTTCCAAAGGAGGGGAGATAGGACTCCACCTTGTGGCGTACCTCTACTGACAGATCTTCTGGTCGACGTCATACCCAGTTTCGAGTTTATAATCCGACTTGTGAGAATTAGATTAATAAGCTCACCAAGTGAGTCATCTACCTTTAGATCTGACAGTGCATTTGCGATCGCGGATGTATTGACGTTATTAAAAGCACCCTCAATATCCAGGAATGCAACCATAGTGTACTCCTTATGGTGAAGGGAGTATTCGATTGAACGTACTAACGTATGTAAGGCTGTTTCAACAGATTTGCCTTTGCAATATGCATGTTGAGCCGTAGACAAAAGTCTTGTATCTATGTTAGTACGTAGATGGATGTCAATTAACCTTTCTAATGTTTTTAGAAGGAATGACGATAGGCTTATGGGTCTGAGATCCTTAGGATTTACATGGGAACATTTACCGGCTTTGGGTATGAATACGACTTTTACTTCTCTCCATAACAGCGGAATGTATGCCATTTTTACACAGCTTTTCAGGATTATCTCAAGCAAAGGCGAGATGATATCCGAGGTGTTTTGAATTTCAGCTGGTATTATGCCATCTGGCCCCGCGGATTTGTATGGTTTGAAGCTGTGTATCGCCCAGAGCAGTTTGTCCCTAGTAATCAGACCTTTAAAGTTAGTCGTACGTGCAATTGACCTAGACAGGTTTATATTGCTAGTAACGTGAGAGCTACCTGGGAAATGTGTATCCAGTAGTAGATTGAGCGATTCTTCGCTGGAAGTGGTCCAGGAGCCGTCCGCCTTTTTTAAAAAGCTAGGCATACCTGGGTTGGTTGAGAGGATTTTTCTTAGTCTAGATGCCTCCGAAGATTCCTCTATTTTTCCACAGAAGAGTCTCCAAGACGAGCGTTTGGCTTTCCTTAGTTCCTTTTTGTAAGCATTGAGAGATGCTTTGTATGAAGCCCAGTCGGTTTCAGCTTTTGTAGACTTGGCTTGGTTGAACAGTTTTCTACAACTGCTTCTTAGAGGTCCTAGTGCTGGGGTCCACCAAACCGGCTTCTTTTTGCCTCTAGGCCGTGTGAGCGGGCAGGCAGAGGTCAGAGCCTTATTGAGGGCCAAGGTGAGTACCCTGACCTTCTTATCTAGCTCCATGGTGTTCCGGGGTGGACTAAGGAGTTCAGATTTCATTGAACTTTTCAGCACTTCTCTATACTTGACCCAGTCAGTTTTCCTATAATTTCTAAAAACTGGCTGGCGGGGAGGGTCATCGGCTAAACTGAATTGAATGTAACGGTGGTCACTAAAAGAGTGTTCCGCCGAGACTTTCCAGTTTACAATTTCCTGATGGATTGAGTCGGAGACCAGAGTTATATCTAGAACCTCCTGTCTATCTTTTGTAATGAAGGTAGGTTCACTACCAGTGTTACACACAATGAGATTAGTATTAAGAATATAATCAAAAAGAGACTCACCTCTGTCGTTGATGTCAGAACTGCCCCATACTGAATGGTGCGCATTGGCATCACATCCAATAATGAGACCAGTTTTTTGATGTTCAGCTGCCGCGATCAGTCCCTCTAGGTTGACACCGGGCAAGGACCCTACGTGGTCATGGGCCAGATAAGCCGAGGCTATCCAATGGGTGCCGCGAACAGTCTCTAGACTCACCACGGTTGCATCACGGTCAATCATATAGTTACGATGGTACTAAATAAGAAATTATTTCCTTTCCCAAATGGTAGATATCGAAAATAATTTTATTATACTCGTCATATAAATATAATAATCCCATAATATCAATGTAATAATGATTTGCTCAATGGCAAATGACAATAAATAGCACAAATTAAGGCAAATTATTTTAGTTATTTATTTACTAACAAAAAACGGCTGGACCGATTTAGCTGGAAACTTAATCAGTTCTGAATGTACATAATTATCCTTCGAATAAACCCAGTCCTATGTCAATATCATCTTTGGTTCTCGAGATAATCGTGGCGAAAGATAATACCGAACGCACATACGAACATACGCGCATACGTACATACACACACACATACATCTGTATAAAAACTTTGGATATATATTCTGGTGACCTTGAAACGTGGAGATATGTCAAAATCCGCGACTCACAAAACCGGCCCCATTACAACAACTTCCACTGAGAAGTTAATAACCGTTTTTATACGCTGCTTCCAGCTGTCCAGACCAACCGCTCTCTCATCCGCGATGGCTTGGCCTATAAAACGGTGATTTGGTGTTCATTGCCGTCTCGAACCTGGGGGCTGGGAGGCAAAGGTTCTCTTTGCTGGAGCTGTCAACGTATTCTTTTCTTTTTGGACTAAATCCACATCTTTGTACAGCTCATAGAGTTCGCAGTTATATTTTTGCCTCCATTCACCCTCCTCGCACACAGGATCAAATATCCGACTGAATATTTTTCTTTCGAAAGAACCCAAAACTAGTAAAGCAGAACTGGCAGTATCTGTGGTTTGTAGAGCTTACACTTAGTTTGCCGAGTTAGGAGTTTTGAACCCATTTGCTTTGCCGAACCGAAGTAGCAACGGGTTCCTAGGGTAAGTCTTCGTCGGTGTCAAACAGATTTTTGTTGGTTTGATGAAATCAAGTTCTTCGTTTTGCCTTCGTAGTCTTCAATCAATGCCAAACAATTTTACCTGTCCTTCAATCGCCATGAAAGTCTCTAGGTTAGGTTAGGTTTATGTGGTTGTCGGCAGAAGCCGACACACTTAGACCAATTTAGGTCCATTGTGATACCACGTATGTATTATCTACCTCAACTCTGTAGATGGGACTGGCCAACGACACGCGGTTGTTCTCAAACGGTCCCCCATCTACGTACTAACCGCGCCCAACGTCGTTTAATTACGGTGATCTGACGAGAACCGATTAACTCGACGTGGTATGGTCGTTATGAAAGTCTCTAACACGGCACACTGAGATCGGTCGACGATGTAGATATCGTCCGCGTATCCCACTAGTTGGACGGATCTGTTGAAAATATTACCTTCCGTATTGACACTTGCCTGCGCACTATCTGCTCCAGAACGAGATTGAAGAAGTCACATGACAGCGCATCTCCTTGTCGGAATCTAGTACAGGTTTGGAATAGTGCGGAAGAGCTGTTTCCATACTGCACATTGCACCGCGTGTTTTCCAGCGTCACGCGGCACAACTGGATCAGTTTTGCCGGAATTCCGAGTTTGGCCATCGCCACGTAGAGCTCCTGGCGATGAATGTACCATTATGCGGCTTTAAAGTCGATGAAAACAAGATGGGTCTCGACTTGAAATTCATTGGTCTCTTCCAGGATTTGCCTTAGTGCGTACCAAAAATATCACTTGATGTAAATTTAAATACTAGGTACCTACTTGAAGTATTAAATCGTTGGGTTGAATAATTCAATATTTTTCAATACCGAAGTACCTACTTTATTTTTGCTATAATTTTTTAATTATGAAATCGAAGTTTGATAAATACATTTTTTTTTGTGTTTAAAGTATCTTCTTGCCTTAATTATATCTGTTTTTAAGTTCAGCTCGGGATAAGCAAAAGTCAATATCGTTGCACAGCTTATTGAATGCATTCTTATGAATCTTGTAATAAGCTCATTAATGCCATAATTGGTCCAATGCCTTTCAGTGAAAATTACGTTTCCAGTCCGCAGTGACCTTGCGGACCATAAATATTTAATAGATAAACTCATTCTGGTGTAATACGAGTATAAAAATTATGGTAATTAATTATATCGCGAATCAGCATGACAGAAGTTGCCGTGCATCTGAAACAAAATGTTTGCAGACCAACTAATTTGCATATGCTGTCATAATTGGGAAGCTCATCTTACATGTATAATTTACAAACCGCGTACCTCGTGAATTTGTTTTGCACTCTTTCAAATCTTTGTTTGCGAATTGTATAATGGTGAATCTCAGATGGCCGTCGAATATATTCTTACCAACGAACTGTAGACAATTTGAGGCTATGTACTCGTATACATTTCGGAAGTCTCTGCTATTACGCATAAGAGAGCCCAACATAGAGTTAGACTTGGCAATGGCATAATCATAATGGAAATTGAAATTAAATTTTTTTTCGAACACGACACCAAGATCCTTAACCGCTGAAGTTTAAGATTATTTATAAAATGATTGTGAAGAAAGAGTGGAATAGCAATACGGTATGCGGAAAAAAACCTTGCATTTAGAAATATTTAGTTTTGAAGCATTATGTTGACACCGACATTTTATTAATATCTGATAGAAATCATGATGGTGTTGTTAAGGTAAAACATGCAACTCAACAAGTTAAAAAATTATAAAATTCTTGTAAAGGTCCCCATTGGCTTGAGAAGACATCCATTAAGACAGATTTGGTGAGTTAAAAATAATCATTGAACAAAAACCAAAGATAACATGCAAGCTTACATCATAACAACAATAATTGGAAAATAAATGTCGATGACACTTATAGAGAAATGACGGATGAGCTAACGAAATTGAAGTTGCAGTGGCACTCATATGAAAATAAGGCTACTAGACGAATAAGAGTAGTCGCCAGCGGTCTTCACTCCTCGTGTGATGAACATGATATTGAATAATAAAAAATTCAAAATTTTGGAAGCCAAAAACTTAATTAACAAAGTAATAACAAAAGGTAATGATAGGGAACCATCTACAAGAAATTTAAAATTACCTCTTTTTATGCTCCCATTTCACAATCAAGAAGATATTGAAGGCGTATACGCTATTAAATCAATAATGAGTATTGTTGTTAAGATTGAGTCACTTCGAAGAATATCCAACTTTATACCTCAATGCAACCGATGTCAAAACTTCGGGCATACGCAAAACTATTGTAAAAGAGATTTTGCATGCGTTAAATGTGAAGAAAAACATCGAGCAGATAGCTGTCCCCTAAAAATGGATGATAAATTGAAATGTACAGACTGTCATGGAAACCACCCAGCTAATTATAGAAGCTGTCCAGTTGTAAAAGAATATAAAGAAAGGAAAAACAGATTTAATACCAATCACCAACAGAACCTACTCAAAAATAAAATCAAGCAACAAGTGTTGAAAACAATAAAGTAGACAAAATACCAATTGCTGCTAAAACAAACACGTTAGTTGGGAATAAAAAATCGTATTCCCAAATTGTGAAAAATACACGTAAAGAAGAAGAATTATCAGTTAAGGAAATGCTTTTAACTGATATTCAAAGATTGCATAGCTAATCAAGATAAAATAATTAAGCTACTTAAACCAAGAAGTTTCCACAGGAAAAAAAACAACAAATAATAATGATTAAAAATCGGAAAGTCGCAACCTGGAATGCAAACGGTTTACCCCAATACATATCTAAACTTCAGGTATTTCTATGCAATGAAGACATTGATGTTTGCCTGATCTTCGAAACGAACTTCAAACAGGGAACAAAGATTAAAATGCCTGGGTATCTCTGTTACCACTCTCTCTATCCAGCTGACAGTGCCAGCGAAGGTAGTGCTATAATTGTAAAAAAGTATTTTGAAACCTTATGAACTGCCCAAAATAGAAAAACAAACCATGCAAGTAGCGACAATAAAAATGTTGACTAAAAGCAAACAATTTAAAAAAGCTGTCAAATGCTTGGGGGGCAGCAAGCATTCGCCTACAGAGGAAGATCTCAGTGACCTTTCTAGAAATCTAGGCAATAGCTTCATCATTGGACGTGATTTCAATGCAAAACACACTGTTGGGGGTTAAGATTAGTTAGATTAGCCTTACAAAGCAGGGCGAAATTTTAACTTGGAGCTTATTTCGACTGGATCGCCTACTTACTGACCAGAGTTACTTGACTTCTTTTTAACGAAAGGAATCACTGGAAAAGAAGTAAAAGTTGAAAACAGTGATGATTCATCTTTGGATCATACACCCGTAATTCAAACGGTCAACGGCATGTCTATATCTAGAGCAGATAAAAAACGTAAGACTTACAAACAAAAGAACGAACTGGCGTACATTTAAAGAATTACTGGAAGGATTTATTAACCTTAGATCTTCATTGGCCACAACAAGCCATACTGACATCGAGGTGGAACAAATCATTGTCGACATACAACAGGCAGCAGAAGAGAGTGCACTGATCTACCGACAAAAAAAGCAAGCATCAGTAAAATATCCCACAGAAATTAGGGAACTAATATTAGAAAAGAGGAGAGCTCGCAGGAAATGGCAAATGACAAGATATCCAGGCGATAAGACTATATTTAATAGACTAAATAACAAACTTAAAAAAAGTATCGGTGAATTTAAAAATAGATCAATAAATAAATATCTTTGTTAGTTAACGACTAATAAAGCCACAGACTACTCCCTTTAGAAGGCTGCCAAACATTTCAAGAGACCTCAAGCTCAAGGGCAAGATCCCATGTTAAAACACCGGATGGGAAATGTGTTACGCCTCAGCCCGTGCTTCCTCGAGTTTCGAGGGAAGAGTACAGAGCGGAGAGCCAAAAAATGGAAAAAAAAAACAAGTTTTATTTTTTATACAGAGCCCGCTGTCTAGTGCTGGGCTGCGACTCTGTGTATTTTATTTGTATTTATTATTTAATTTAAACGATAGGTCCGCTGTCTTTTAGCTGGGCTGCAACCTTTACGTTTCGATATTTAATTAGCTCTGACTTTTCCTACCCACAACCTTTGCCTTTTATACAGTTTTATTTTCATGACCCTCGTCCTATCTTCCCAGTCTACTTTAATCGATTCCATATTTGCATAGCTAAGCGCTATTTTTAATTATTGCCTAATTGTTTTTCGTTCCCATTAAAAAGTGCCCAAATGACATCTTGGGTGTCATTTGCCTTGCCCAAGCAACCAGTGTCCGGTGTCATCCATTCATAAATTGTTATTTTATTTCCCCGATAACACAATGTATTAGACCTCTGATATGCAACCAGTGTCCGGTGTGTCATTCATTCATAAATTGTTTTTTTTATGTCCCCGATAACACAACGTATTAAACCTCTGATATGCAACCCTATAGCAGTTTTGCCATATGTATATTGGCGTGCCCCTGGGAAATCGGAATTGGGTTACGTGTGTATCGTTCTGGGTAGATGAACTTGACTTATTGCGCTTGGGTGGCATCTTAGTAAACGAAAAACAAAGCGAATGACCTATTAATAGCCGTGCGCGCTGGTAGTGTATTTGGTATATGGATTTCTATTGATTGGGAAGATATGAGAAGGTGATGAGTAGGGTGGGTTGTGCGGATCACGACAAATGGATCGGCGGTCCAAAAAAAAAACAGTTTTCGGAGCACTTGACAAACGTTTTTAAATCTTTTCCACCTAGCATGGTAAATGAACGCCTTGAATTTTCTGATAGAATAAATGAGGACGTAATCCGTTATGTCTCGCTAAAAGAGATCAGCACAAATATTCACAACCTATCTAATAGAAAATCCCCAGGTTATGATCTAATAACTGCGCAAATCCTGAAGGAACTACTCTTCATGGCATTGTTAAAACTCAAGCTGATAATTAATGCTTGCTATAAACAAAGATATGTTCCATGTCATTGAAAGATAGCAGAAATTATAGTTAAACCTAAACAAGGTAAGCCCCTATCAGAAACCGCCTCATAAAGGTCAATCCCACTTGTACCAGTATTATCTAAACTTTTCGAAAAACTCCTCCTTAGAAGACTAGTTAGAATCATAGAGCAACGAAGGTTTATTGCCACCCATTAATTTGGGTTAAGAAATAAACATTCGACAATAGACCAAGTGCATCGTATAACTAATGTTATAGAAAAAGCACTAGAAGAAAAACAAAATTGTTTTTCATTTTTCTTAGACTTTGCACAGGCTTTTGATAAAGTTTGGCATAAGGTCTTAGAGTATAATCTTCGTATTGATCTACCTAGACAGTACTATGAGATATTTAAATCTTTTATTGAAAATAGATTCTTTAGAGTTCGCTATGGCAAAGCGTATTCTGAGCTCAACGAATTACAAGCAGGCGATCCACAGGGAAGTGTTCTAGGACCCACCCTTTATTTGTTATGTACATTCCAAGTTATTGCCTCCAATCGTTCGGACTTGTTTTTCTTTTGCTCCCGCTTCGCGAGTTTAAATAAATTAAATTCCAATTTATTTGCGTACTTGCAATTTCTCCTGAATTTCTACCCATTAACTGTTCATTGCCCTTCCACCTATTACTCGGTTATTGCCTTTGATCGCGAATCATTATTTGACCCAATTAATCAACTATGTCAAAGCAGTGCGGTAATTCTGATTGTTTGCTAACATCGCAAGACTTTAGTGCTGATTGGGTGAAATGTAATGGATTATGTGGGAAATCATTCCATGCTCTCTGCATAGGACTAAGTAAGCGTTCCATTACCTACCTGAACGAGTACAATAATAACTTCCTTTTCTTTTGCGACGAATGCAAAGGCATCTCTCTCTCGCATGTTATGCTCGCGATAACACAAACTCCTCAGAATGTAAAATGTTCTCCAAGCAAATAGTGACCCAATTCGCTAAGTATGATGAGGTGTTTAAAAGTGTGGAAGATTTATCCAGCAGGATAGATGTCTCCTCCACTTTTTGCAAATCCAAATTTAAAAACATAGACACGCAGCTGGCAAGTCTTAGTGATTTAACAATAAAGTTACCGGCTGAGTTCAAGTCGAAGTTTTTGAGTGTAAAAAGTGATCCGAAATCGGACATTAATTCAATTATGATTCCGCATACTTTACTTTTTACTTTTAAATTCATTTTTATTAATTATTAGCTTATATCAACTTACATACTAGACAAAAATGATTAAATCTAACTTAAAATTAACAGGATACTTATTCTAGAATATTGATCCTTATGCGGACGCCCTAAACTTAACTCTATCTTATAATTATTACCTTTCGGCCTAAAAACTATTTTACGAACTAATCTTACATATTATGTTTTCATCGAGAAAATTTTTAAGAAAACTCGGCATCTTTATCAAATTTTATATTTTTATATAAAAAAACAAATTACAAACTACCTACTCTACTTACTTAAACTAATTAACATATTCTAACTATAATTAGGATTCTGAGCACTCGTTGCATTACGAAACAAGTGGTCAAAATCCCAATTACTTTCCGAGCGCCTGGCAGTCGTCAACGTGCACACGCGCCGTCGTGAGCTGACTGATGCCTTACAGAATCAATCACCTCCCGGAAGCACCACCACAAGTTGGCGAGCCCGGCCCATCCCAGAAACGCCCTAGCTAACTTAGTCTATCTTACAAACTAAGAGGATGTTACCTAGAGTAACGCACCGTCTTGGGAGGGCATGTTGAACCCTCCACCCTCAAAAAGCCACCAAAATTCGGCAAATTGCTTTTCTGTATCGAATTTATCCCTCTCCGCTATTGCGGTACTAAAACGGAGGAACTCATGAGCATTGGCGACGTCCTCGCCGCGGATGAGCCGCTTATCTCTCGCACTGAGGTAGCGGTGGTATAATACCGGGATACCATCCCTCGTCTGTACCAGCCCTTTTGCATCAATATGGATAAATGCCTCCGGCGAGATAAAGCCAGACCGGAGTGTACTCTCTATGTACATTTCATTGGGGTAGTAAGCCCCAAAGATCAGACTATTGTCGCTGGCCATCGCCCTTGCAACGTGCCTTCGAGTCACCTTAATGAGAAAATTGTCAATCCTATTCAACTGAGCCCCATCGTATAGGACCTTGTTGGGATAGTATTTTATATAGTTGGATTCAGGCGTTCGGAACAACCGGAGACAGGTCCTAAGACATTGTCTCTCCAAAACCCGAATCTTTTCCATATAGCTAGGCGCTTTATTATACCATAATGGACAACCATAAGCGATGATCGGCCTTATAAGGGCCACGTAGCAAATGACCTTCACTCTGGAGTCAAGTTGACTGCTAAATGATTCCGCATATATCAGTGATCAATGACCATTTCAACTCCTTTCGAACCTACTTGGATACCAACTTGCAAAGCACTTCACAACCAAGAGCCCCATTTTATCAACCCATCGATCCTCTACTGCTTGACATTATAAGCAAAATTAATGAGGTTAGCAATGATATCGCAGCTCTCCGTTTTGTAATGGGCGATATTGATGAAAGCCTTAGTTCATTCAGCCACAATCGAGTCTACAATACGTCAATACTTGCCGAAATCCTGGAATCAGCAGAATATCCATCCACATTTAATACCCAACCAACATCAACGACGACTACAACAACAACAACCACTACTAATACCACAATAGCCTTAACCTGCACCAATGCCCACACCCACCCGACCTCAACACGAACTGAAGCAGGCACTCAGTCACAAACTGCTTCGACACTCGCCGACTGGAACAGAAGGCTCGATAAAATACACAGAACTGCCTGCGAGTACAACTCCTTTATAATAAATAACGCTCCTTTGCATGCAGACGCTTCTTGGGTGAACAACTTCTTCCTGCAGAAATTTGGCATCACCATCAGCAACTGTCAGATTTAAGCTTGACTTACCTTCCAAATACTCCTGGCCTTTCTCGAACCCCTCAAACGACATCTTCAGCTTGGGAAAGATGACCATCAGCAAGTCGAACAATACAGGAGAGGTGAAGCTTAGTAATAACAATAAGCCTAGTATTAAGCCAAATAAAAGAAAAGGTGAATAAATGGGGCGCATGCCCCCACCAAAATTAGTGATATACTACAAGCGAATGATAAGATGATGGGCAATAGAAAAGCTAGCAAATGCACTTAACATCATATGTGATGCGTTAACGATGGTGAATTAAACTAAATGTCAAATGGGTGGGCCCATATAAACTTTACAAATAAAAAAATAACGAATGTTCCTATGGTTATTATTAATCAAGTACGTACGAGTATGTAGTTCCTTATTCTAAGCTAAGTGTATAGTTATGAATCTGGATGGTAAACTGAAATGGAAGGAACATGTGAAAAAGAAAGTAGAATAGGTAAACATTAGATATATAGTACGTTTACATGACCGAATCGAAAGATCGAATTGAAACTGAATTGGTTTTCGAGGCGGGTTTTCGCTCTCACCGAATTGAGAGATTGAATTGAAGTAGAATTCAGTTCCACACTTCCTACTTAGTACGTATTTTGGATAGCCTTGTGTTGGTGGCGACAAAAATCCCAGTCAAGTGAACATAACAAAGGAAAACAAAGAGGGCACGCACACACACTCTCACTCGATCTCTCGATCTTTCAATTTGCGTTTACATGCTGATTTTCAATCCAATCGCAGACAATTTTGTGATCGGATTGAGTGAATCTCTCAATCTTTCAATCTGCGTTTACATGGAATTCAATTCGGATTGAATCCGGGTTTTTCCACAGGGACGCTACAAAAGTAGAGTGACAGGGACAGCAAACGACGCCGAATTACTTGCCGCTATTTTGACACTTCTCTTCAGTAAGGTTTGCTATTTTATGATGGAAAGATATACGATCCAACAACGAGTCGAAATTATTAAAATTTACTACCGAAATTCGGAGTCAGTGGCCTCAACGTTAAGAGAGCTACGTCCAATTTATGGTCGTCATAATCGTCCTAGCAGATCAATAATTGAGCGTCTAGTGGGAAAATTTGAATCCACAAGCACAGTACAAAATGTTCCCGTGCCAGCGAGACAAAGAAGTGCCCGTAGTGTCGAGAATATTGCTGCCGCTGAGGCTTCAGTTGAAGAAAGCCCAAATGTGTCTCTCACACGTCGTTCTCAAGCGTTGGGCATCTCTGTGACGTCGTTGTGGCGAATTTTTGGAATATTTTTGGCCCCAATTGGATGATATGGACTTGGAGGACATGTTGTTCCAACAGGACGGCGCCACAAGCCACACAGCGAATGCCACAATCAATTTATTGGAAACCAAGTTTGGAAACCGTGTTATCTCACGAAATGGTCCAGTCGCTTGGCCGCCTCGGTCGTGCGATTTGACGCCGTTAGACTATTTCCTGTGTGGCTACGTCAAGTCTATGGTCTATGCCAACAAGCCAGCGACGATTGATGAACTTCGTACGAATATCGAACGTGAAATTGCAGCAGTATCGGCCGATTTATGCTTGAAAACTGTCGAAAATTGGGTTCAGCGTCTGGACTTCTGCAAGCGTGCCCGTCGTGGCCATGCAAAAGAAATAGAGTTCCATACATAATAGCATCGAACGTACTTTCACAGGAATAAAGAATTTCATTGATATCCAAAACATTTTTTGTTTTATTTAAAAAAAACTTTTGTAGCGCTCTTATTGAAAAACCCTTTATAATCACATTTTTTTTTTTTTTTTTTTTTTTTTCTTAAAGGAAATCCAAATCCCAGAGCACTCAGACTCGGTAACGTTCCATTGTACTACCAGGCAGAAATCCTCCTTTTGGTGTAGAGGCATGTGATTGGGTGGCGTATGTTGTTGTTCCCCATGGGGATTGAACCTGCACCGCACGGGTCACAAGCCAACACACTAACCTCTACACCGTCGCCACCCATTTTTATATCTTTATAATCACATACTAAAACCTGTTTGGACATATGGTGTCCAATTCTGGGTTGTACAAAGAAAAAGAATGTATGTACAAATAGTACAAGTATTTCAAAGCAAAGTCCTTCGAGGAATAGTAAATGCCCCATGGTATACAAGAAATACCGAGTTGCATCGTGATTTGCAGATTGATCTTGTAACTTAAGTAATTAAAGAGCACGCAATTCGGCGCAATGACCTTCTGCGGATGCATATTAATCCTGAAACAAGACGTCTTAAATATACGATATAATATTCGTATATCTAGAAGGACTAAACCATTGAAAATATTTACACATGAGCATAAAAAAATCCCTAGTGAGTATATATTATAAATTTCTGCTCCCTAGCTCAAACTTTGGTTTTTCAATAAAACTGTTTTACATATACCCCCCACATACGCGGTCTCAGCATACGCGATTTCGCCTATACGCCATTAAGTTTTTCCGAAATTCCCTCTAGATACACGGTGCATATACGCGATTCAAAAAAAAATTTGGTGTTGTATATATTTGCCAGTAGGATTTGCATACACACATATATTTTCAAATTCTTATGCGCATTAGATTTCGAATATCAATACATTTTCCTATTTCTACTGTTCTTGATTGTTGTTGTGCGAACTTATATATTTAAGGAAGGGAAAAGAATATCAGGGTTCAAGGCAGCAAAAGATAGGTTCACCCTCTTACTTTGTGGAAATGCTAAGGGTGATTTCAAGTACAAACCATATCTTATCTATCAATCTGAGAACCCGAGAGCTTTGAAAAATTTTTGTTTTGCCTCCATAATATGTGCCTATAAGCCGTCGAAAACAAATATTAATGAATTTATTGAGGAGTCGATATCTTTCGGTCAAATAAGAATATGATAGTCATAGGTGATATGAACGTCAACTCCAAAGATACAGGCAATTCCTACGTCAATAACTACTTAGGAATGATAGCTTCAAAAGGACTGCAGAACACAATATTCTCATACACACGAGTGGATACAGCGCGAAATACGAAAACGCTTATTGATCACTGTTTAGTAAGACTACGAAATTCAAACATCAAATCCGCGGTAATCGAACTTAGTATTTCAGACCATTATGCTATATACACGGGGATCGGTTTGAATAGAGAAAAACACACTAAATCAAATGAAAAAGAACACCAAATCATAAGCCAAATCGTTTCACAAAAAATCAACAACTACAACTGGAATGAACTCAATACTTGCACAGACGTCGATATTTTCTATGGCCGATTCCAACAAATAATCAACGAAATAGTTTTGTCATCAACTGTTGTAAGAAAAAAAGAAGCACTGAACATAAATGGATAAACACTGAACTGAAAAATGCATGTAAAGAATGAGACAGACTATACAGGAGATACAAAAACAATCAACAAAATGAAGACTACAAAAGCGAGTTTAAAAGATTTCGAAACGAGCTCAACGAGAATACAAAAGCTAATTACTATAAACGTTTATTTCTAAGCGCAAAAAAGAATCCGAAAGAAACTTGTAAACTGGTGAATACAATCTTGAGGAAGAAACCAACAAACCTCGATGACGTAATTAAGAAGAACTTTCCGAACGAGTTTAGGGTAAAGGACCTGACCAACAAATTCGCAAGAGTATTGACAGCCGAAGTTATGAACACCGTACACGAATGTGATCACGTATCTGCACTCAGGTAATAGCATTGAACGATCAATATATGTAGAACAAGCATCTACTACAGAAGTGATGAACATTCTCAATTCATTGAAAATCGGCAAATCAGCTGGAATAGATGGAATAAGACCTAAAGACCTTAAATTTAACTCGGAAACCCTGTCCCCTGTGATAGTCAACCTCATTAATATGAGCTGAGCATAGATCAGGCGTTAGTACCAACAAATCTGAAGACAGCGATTGTGCGTCCTATATACAAGAGTGAAAGAAGGATGATGTTTTAAATTACAGACCGATTTCAATCCTCCCAACTGTTGATAAGGTACTTGAAGAAGTAGTAGCTAAGAGACTATCGAATTATATCGAAAGGTACTCAATTTTGCATAAAAACCAATTTGGATTCAGAAAAAATAAAAGCATAAACAGGTTGCTTGGAGATTTCGCAAACTCACTTTACACCAGTCTAGATAAAAATCACAACTCAATTGTTTTATTTATTGATTTTAAGAAAGCGTTTGATACCTTAAATCACAAACAAATTCTAAGGCAACTGGATAAAATAGGTGTGCGGGGTAATTTTTTATCATGGTTCGAAAGCTACCTTAGCAACAGAAAATTTAAAGTCAAGGTAGCTGAGCATACCAGCGATGAAGAAGCTATTAAATACGGCGTTCCACAAGGTTCAAAACTGGGCCCGCTACTATTCATAATTTACATGAACGATCTACTCTTAGTCCTGAACCAGAGCACGGGCTACGCATATGCGGACGACACAGCCTTCGTAGTTAGTCATAGAAATGTGGAAGAGGCAATTGATATAACACAAAAAGAATTCAACGCGGTAGTAGCTTGGTGTCATGATCATGGGTTGGTCATAAATGCACAAAAAACAAAGGTCATGCACATTCGACCACCACATATCCCGAAAACCCATATAAAAATCAAGATGCATGACGTACCCTGCTTGCACCGTAGCAGATGCCATGAACTTTTAAGAGACAGAGATAGCTGTTCTATGTATATCGAAAATTTATCGACGTATAAATATCTGGGCGTTACGGTGGATTATAATCTTAAATGGGGATACCATATAGACGCGTTAAGCAAAAAGTTGAGGCAAGCTACTTTTGCTCTCGCACATCTAAGATATCATTGCGAACCAACGGTGCTACGACAATGCTACTTTGGATTGGTTGAATCCCATCTGAGATATGGAATATTGGCTTGGGGAAGAGCGAAGCAAATGCAACCTTTACAAAAACTTCAAACTCGAATTCAAAGAATGATACATCAAGAGACTTTTGGACAACAATACGAAGGACAACAAATCACGAACGATATGAAATTGCTAAATATCTCACAACTATATAAATTAGAGATATTGACAAATTTCTATAACAATAATACCTTGCTAATACCAACACAACAGGCGTTCAACACCAGAAGACGAGAACAGCAGCGATATACCATCCCGAGGTCATGGAACGAGTATGGCAAGAGAAGATACAACGTAACGATACCGACAATATTAAACGAACTTCCGAATGAAATTCGCAACCTAAATAAATTGCAATTTGTGAAAAAAGCT
The DNA here is from genome assembly GCA_949715645.1 of Portevinia maculata. Taxonomy (NCBI): domain Eukaryota; kingdom Metazoa; phylum Arthropoda; class Insecta; order Diptera; family Syrphidae; genus Portevinia; species Portevinia maculata. The sequence continues at coordinate 162,856,509 of OX454525.1, read as the reverse complement.
AAAGATTTCTATCTAAGTTCAATATAGTAATTTAATGTATTTAATAATAATAAGTAAAAAATAATACCAACACATACAAGAGACTCAACAATATTTATAACCTAATTTTGTAACTAGTCTTCTGCAGACAAGCCTTTCAGGCTTTGCAGATAACACAACAATTGTAAATCGTATCTTATGAATAAATGTCTTATGAATATGAAAAAAAAAGTAACAAAGGCCGAACTTCCTGTGCATTGAAGAGCAAACAAAAAAGCTTAGATGAATTCATCACTATTCACTGACTGGTTTAGTAAATGCTTTTGTCCAGAAGTTGAACTTAGACTTCAAAGTGTTGCTAATTCTGGACAATGCGCCAAGCCATCCTCAGATCATTTTCAATTTCAACCCAAATGTAGAAGTTGTATTTATGCCCCAAAACACTATACCAAGAATAGACCAAGGAATTATTGCAGCATTTAAGAAGATGTATCTACGGCAAACTTTTCGGAAGAGGTTAGAAGCCATAGATGGACTTCTTAAGTCCACTATTCGCGAGTTTTGGTGAAACAACAACTTTGCTGATGCAATAGCAAATATTAAGCCATCCTGGGGTGACATAAAAAATACCACGATGAATGCAGTTTGGAGACCGTTATGGCCAGAGTGTGTTGAAGAAGATGTTGGGGATGATTCTGTTTGCAATGTGAAAAATTTGCTATGCCTTGGAAGACAGATTGGATGAGAACACTTTAATGACCTGGAGCTAAGGGACATTAATGTCCTCTTGGAGGCGTGTGATGCTCAGCTTTTAGTTCAAGAATTGATGAGCACCAAGATGAGAATTTTTTCTTCTATTTTTCGTTATGAATTGTTTTTGCTCTTAGCTTTTATTTTGTTATTAAATATTAGTCCTATGTAGAATTGTTTCTTAAAAAAACTGTATAAAATACTTATCTTGAAATTGCTTGCTTTACGTATCTTCATACAGTTTCTAGTCTCAACAAACGCGAATTCGACATAAGCGATGTTTTTTTGGAACGCATCCCTCGCGTATGTAGGGGGATTGGTGTATTTAAATATGGGCGCGTCAGTTGGCGGATTTAAAAATATTTAAACATTAGTATAAAGGGCACCTAGAGAGTCTATTTTATAAATTTCACTTTCCTAGCTCAAACTTTGACTTTTCAATAAAAAAAATTTATTTAATTGTGGGCGAGCAGTTTTAGAAGTCAAAGATCATATATAAAAAATTCCAACTTTCTAGCTCAAAATTGGATTTTTTATTAAAATTTGTTTTTTTTTTTTGAGTTTGTGGGCGTGTCTGTTGGCGGATTTCAAAAATTCTTAAACCTGATTATTTCGGGCCCCTAGAGAGTATATGGTTAAAATTTCAGCTATCTAGGTCCAGTTTAAAGGCCTCATTTTTGCCGAGACCGACGGACGGACAGACATGGCTAGATCGACATTACTATCGATGCTGATCATAAATATAGTAGACCCCTACTACGGGCAATATTAAGGTATCTTACAAACTACGCGTCAACATTAATACTCTTAGAATAGGGTATACAAATAACATGGGGCCCAGATGACTACCTGGTGGAACAATCGAAGTTACTTCTATTACCCGAGAAGTCAAACTATCGACCTTTGTCATTTGCCTTCTATTTATTAGGCCATTAACGAACCATTTAAGCATTGAGGAATGAAAACCCAGAGAGTTAAGCTTAGCCAAAAGAAAGGTGTGATGACGGTGTGAAACGTTCCTCAAAACTCAAAATGTAATTAATCAACAAAGCTAAATTATTAGTGCATGACCTTTCACGAAGAATGTCATGTTGACTATTAGAAATAAATTCTTATACCGCGAAAAAAAGCTTGTCTTTAACAAATCCTTTCAAATAATGTTGGTATTGCAGAAAGCTTTGATATAGGTCCATAATTTTTCATGTTTAGCCTTAAACAGCTTTTATAAATAGGAATTATAAAAGAATATTTCCGTTCATTAAGGTAATCACCCGTAACGAGAGACAGGTTGAAAATAATTTTAAGCGGATGAAAAACGGAAGATAAACATTTCTTTAATATTACGCTGGAATTCCAGCTGGGCCTGGATTACTGTTAGAATTAGGTTTTTCAAGGGCGTTAATTTCATCCGAAAACTGTAATACAAGAACGTCCAAAGCTTTCGGAATCATAAAGTAATGATTAACTACTAATTCCACTTGGGACTTATTGCACGCCGACTCAAAAAATTTGGCGAATAAGCCACAGATGCCTTTCAAATCTATTGAACTTTAAGGCAAACCCGAGGTGTTTCCTTTTGAATGAATGTAATTCCAAATTAGTGATTTGCTATTACGCTTAACATACGTTTAAACCGACAAAATATATTGCTTGTACAAAAACCGATTTAAATATTCATACTTTACCCTTAATCTCAAAAAAAAGTGCACGAAGAAATTGTTTTGCTAGCTATATAACGCAAGTAAGCTATTCTTTTAACGTTAAAGGAATTTTAAACCTTTTACTATGACGCGTTTTTGGTACACATAATTCAAAGTCAGAATTTAATTTATACAAAAATATATCATAAATACATTTTAGATTGGGGAAGTTTCGAAAGTCATCCGAATCAAAGCTATTTCAATAATCCTGCAGCTGCAGTGCAACAAATTGGTTTCAGCGAAGCTATAAGATAGCGCGGAAGTAATTTTATAACGTTCACCCGAATAACTTAGAAATTTAAGTTCTAAAAGTAAAGCCTTATGATGGATTTTATTGGAATCAATAACATCCCCAGCCTCTGAGATTTTAAAATTGATTTCATTAGATATTAATAAACATAGGGACGGGCTAGAGTCCGCTTGGGCGAACTGTTGGATACCCTATTCTTATTCCTATCCCTCATAAGTGGTCGTGACAAAAGTCTGGTGGAATTGTTAAGAACGCTATACATATTTTGTTATATAACATTTAAAGGATTTTATCGAAAAAACGAAGCTTTTGTAAAAAAAAACGCTCCCTAGCTCAAACTTTGGTTTTCCAATAAAATTGTTTTATTTAATTGTGGCATGAGCATAAAGGGCCCTAGAGAGTATATATTATAAATTTCAGCTCCCTAGCTCAAACTTTAGTTTTTCAATAAAATTGTTTTATTTAATTGTGGGCGTGTCAGTGGGCGGATTTTGAAAATTTTATCTCCCGAGCAGTTTTAGGAGTCATAGATCATATATAAAAAATTTCAGTTTCCTAGCTCAAAATTCGATTTTTTCCAAAATTTTGTTTTTTTTGAGTTTGTTTAGAGAGTATATGGTTAAAATTTCAGCTCTCTAGGACCAATTTAAAGGCCTAATTTTTGGCGACAGACGGACGGACGGACGGACGGACATGGCTAGATCGACATTACTATCGACGCTGTTCATAAATATAGTAACTTTTAGGGAACTACGGGCAATATTAAGGTATCTTACAAACTATGCGTCAAAATTAAAATACCCTAAGAATAGGGTATACAAATTAAAGCCAAAGTTCTATTAAGAGAATTGCTAGTAAAATTGGTTTGGAGAGCTTACACTTGGTTGTCCGAGTTAGGAGTTTTAAGCACATTTATTATGCCAAACCGAGGAAGGAACGGTCTGCTAGGATAGTTCGTCGGATCTTTACTAAGATGTAATTTCTGGAGTTGGTGTCTACTCCGAGGCAGGCAAAGTATCTTACTACCTCGAAGTTGCTGATTTACAAGATCTACAAGATCTATCGGACCGAAAGTCACACTGGTACGTGCCGATTAGTGTGTTGCAGAACGGCTTATATGCGACAGTTAGCAGGGATATGCCTCGATAGTTCTCACTCTCTCTACAAGATACCCATTTAACTGCTGCTGAAAATGCTGCATAAACACATTCACTATTCCCTATGCTTCGGTGACTAGGTTTCCTTTCTTTATTTCGAAGAGCCTGCGTCCCGGTTTTAAAGCCAACACTCAGTTGCTTGGCCTTTTTATGAAACCTCTGGATGTTTCGATCGCGAGACTCTTCGATCTCTTTGAGCTGGGAGACTGCGTATGATCTCATCTTTCTACTCATTTTCTTCGTGTCCTCCTCTGTCAAGAAATGTCGCTAGCTCCAACGAGACTTTAAAAAGGATATGAAGCGGGACCGAGATTTCAGATTTGAATAATAAAAGGAATACTGTTAATGTCTTCCGTGTGTCAGATATTAAATTTGATAAATCTTGACCCATTTTGCATATCCATATACATATAGTGAATTTTCACTAATATGATCTAATGTTTGTTGGGCCAGCTCATTTAACTGGAAAGTTAAGTACTTATATTGGTCACAACCAGCCGTATGAAAAAATGTCTTCTATTTCTTATTTTTACTTCATATTTAGGTATTTACAAATTTTGCGTTGGTTCCAGCCGTGCAACTTAAAGGTTATTTGTTTTAACCCTATATTACTAACCTTCGTCGAATCGACTACGCCTATTCAATTTTTTTTATTTTTTTTCGCTCAGGGTGCCCATCTCGCCCATTCACCGTATATGCTCATTAAGTGTATCAAGCGTCAAAAAAGCAGAACACACATACGACCGATATTACATAGAAACAAATACATGTTAGGCATTTACGCAGTTTCTCATAACAATTGATACTCTGAAGCAAAAGAAACCCGAAAAGAAATCTAACGGACCGAAGTAACTGCAGGCATTTATCTCTATAAATTCCAATATAAACATAGGGACGGGCTACAGTCCGCTTGGATACCCTATTCTTATTCCTATTGCTCATAAGTGGGCGTGACAAAAGTCTAAGTATGGTTGAATTGATAAGAATGCTCTACATATTTTGTTATATAACATTTAAAGGATTTTATCGAAAAAACGAAGCTTTTGTAAAAAAACGCTCCCTAGCTCAAACTTTGGTTTACCAATAAAATTGTTTTATTTAATTGTGGGCGTGTCAGTAGGCGGATTTAAAAAAAAAATACGCATGAGCATAAAGGCCCCCTAGAGAGTATATATTATACATTTCAGCTTCCTAGCTCAAACTTTGGATTTTCGAAAAAGTTTTTTTTTTAAATTGTGGGCGTGTCAGTGTTCGGATTTTGAAAATATTTTCACATAAGCATAAAGGGCCCCTAGAGAGTGTATATTATAAATTTCAGCTCCCTAGCTCAAAAGTTGGATTTTCAAAAAAAGGGTTTTTTAAATTGTGGGCGTGTCAGTGGGCGGATTTTGAAAATATTTACACATGAGCATAAAGGTCCCATAGAAACTATATATGAGTTAAATAAAAAAAAAAATATTATAAATTTCAGTTTCCTAGCTCAAAATTTGAATTTTCAATAAATTTGTTTTATTTAATTGTGGGCGTGTCAGTGGGCGGATTTTGAAAATTTTATCTCCCGATCAGTTTTAGGAGCCATAGATCGTATATAAAAAATTTCAGCTTTCTAGCTGAAAATTCGATTTTTTTTTAAATTTTGTTTTTTTTTGAGTTTGTGGGCGTATCTGCGGGCGGATTTCAAAAATTCTGAAACTTAAATATTTCGGGACCCTAGAGAGTATATGGTTAAATTTCAGCTCTTTAGGTCCAGTTTAAAGGCCTAATTTTTGCCGACAGACGGACGGACGGACGGACGGACATGGCTAGATCGACACTACTATTGATGCTGATCATAAATATAGTAACTTTTAGGGGTCTACAGGCAATATTAAGGTATATTACAAACCATGCGTCAAAATTAATATACCCTTAGAATAGGGTATAAAAATGTAATGGTGCATACGTACCTATACTAGAGATGGAACCAGTGGCGAAGCCTCATATTGTGCAAGTCGTTCATGAACGACTGTCTTTCACAAGAAGTTATCTCAATTTTTGCGTTTTCTAAACATTGTTTGATCTTGGTCCGATGAAGATAAAATGCTTGTACCATGTAACTTAAAGAAAGATATTGAATTTATTTTAATTGATGTCCTACTTTCTCATAATTTGTGTCAAATAAACTCAATTCTAGAATCACAAAATCGAATACTTGATCTTGTTTTTATCTGATGTGACGAGATTAAGGCAAATACTTTTGAAGCCCCATATTCCTTGTTAAACAATTCAATTTATCATAATGAGACTTCGATTGAAATTGAGGTGTACGATTTTTGAGAAACTGACAGTAACCTGGTTAAAACGTTTAATTTTTTGAAAACTGATTTTTATGGTTTGAATGATTACGTTCATAGCATAGATTGGAACAGTAATCTGAGACACTTATCCTTTCAGGAATCATATAAATACTTCAAGTCTGTACTATTTAATGGATTTAACACTTTTGTCCCATATAGGTCGAAGAAGAATTTATCTAAGCAATCCTGGTACTATAGAAGGCGCTCACACCTTAAGAAGCTTAAAAACAAGGCACACAAAAATTTCAAAATTTGTAGTAATCCTGTAGATTATGTACACATTTTGACAAATGCGTAAGGACTTTCATGTCTTAAGCAAATTCTTACAGACAAATTACGTAATCCAAATGGAAAATCAAATAAAAACTGATTCCAAACGCTTCTGGACTTTCATAAATAGCAAAGAAAATCGACAGGTCTCCCTAAATCCATGCGTTATAAAAATATTGAATCTAGAGATGTTAATACAACACTAAATTTTTTTGCTAAATTCTTTGAATCTGTGTATACAAAGCCCGATACACATAGTTTTATACCAGCTACCGAATGCAGAATTGATATTGGCCTCATCCAAATAAGCCTTCATGAAATTATATTGGCTCTTGATAATCTCAAGCCCAATTCAAGTCCAGGTCCCGATGGTATTCCTGCGATTATTTAAAAAAAAAAATTGCACAAGCAATTTGCAATCCCCTCCATCAAATTTTTAACATGTCGCTGTCCTCCGGTATTTTTCTTGAAGAATGGAAGTCATCTTTTCTTATTCCAATTTTTAAATCTGGATCTAAGAACGATATTGAAAATTACAGAGAAATTTGCAAATTATCCGCTTTGCCAAAGCTTTTCGAAAGTATGTTTAAATAAAAATTGGAATTTCTTTTAAGAATTTTTTTTTGTGATACACAGCATGGCATTGTCACTGGTAGGTCCACTACAACCAATTAAGCGTGCTTCTCTCATTATGCCATCAATGCTATCGAAGATGGTTATCAAGTCGACTGTGCTTACACTGACTTCAGTAAGGCATTTGACTCCGTCAATCATCTTATTTTGCTACAAAAACTTGAATGTTTTGGATTTCACTCAGCAATACTTAATTGAATAGCATCTTATTTAATTGGCAGGATTCAAAGAGTGAAAATTGATAGTTACTTCATACGATCGTTTGGTTGCAGATCTGGACTACCACAAGGTAGTCATTTGGGTCCGCTCCTCTTTATAATTTTTATAAACGACATATCGTGTGCATTAAAATATTGCCATTCCTTGATGTATGCAGATGACTTAAAGCTGTTCCTTAAAATCAAAACTTCACATGACTGCGAGTTTTTACAATGCGGTCTAAGAAAATTATCGGTTTGGTGCGTCAACAATAATTGTCTACACTTGAATATTAGAAAATGCTGTATAATATCCTATTATAGAAGTTCTTCTCATTTTGAGTTTCATTACGAAATCGACAGTACTGAAGTAAACAGAGTCGATGAAGTGAAAGATCTTGGCATTATAATTGATTCGAGGTTCACCTTTGCACCTCATTTTGATCACGTTATTGCTAAAGCAAATAAGTTTTGTGGCTTTATAAAACGAAAAAGCAAGGAATTTTCGGATCCTCATACCCTTATTTCGCTTTTTATTGCGTTGGTTAGATCTCTGCTTGAATATGCGGATGTTATATGGAACCCATTCTATAAAATTCACTCAGATCGCCTTGAAAAAATCCAGAGACGTTTCACAAAATACATTTTCCGAAAAATGAGCTGGGATTTTGAAATTTCTTACCGGACTCGATGTCCATTATTAGGCATATCATGCTGATAAGGGACTTGTTATGCTATCACA